>CM076089.1:36664246-37379656 GCA_038088585.1 Chrysina gloriosa
ACAGTTACGCTTTTTTAAATATTGTAATATTTTCTTACTTAAAATTACTTCAAAAACTTTGTAGAAAACAGTAAGCAGACTTATTGGCCGATAATTATTTAAATCTCCTGGGTCACCTTTCTTTTTATAAATTGGTTTTATTAGATTATCTTTTAGTTTATCAGGCTATACACCCGTTTCAATAGAGAAGTTTATTAGGTACGTTAACGTTGAGATATAATACAACAAAGAATTTTTAACAATTTTAGTGTTAATGGTATCATCACCTGCACTAGCATTATTATTCAAAGCTGAAACGATATTAAAAATTTCACTCTCCGTATTGCTCATCAAAGACAATATGTAACTACAAAAGTGTCAAGATTGTACTTGTTAGTTGTTTGTTGGCTATTGTAATCTTTTATAGTTGTGTCACTATCTATATTGTTTACTTTTGTATTTTTGAACCCACTTAGGTAGGTTCAAGGCCGGTGGTATGTTCAGTCGATTTTAAATTTGCCGCTCAAAATAGTGCCGCTAGAGGTAGCCATAGAGAAATAAAAATTAACATGTATAACATAAATAAACATGTTTTTCTTAATTCCAGTGAATCTAGTCATCTAGTTATCCAGTATACAAGAGAAAGCAAGAATACAGTCCACAATCAAATAAGCATAATCGGAAAGAGTTATGCACGCGTAACAGTGGTGTTGCATTTTTGCTCATTTAAAGGGCGATGTCTTGAATTTTGATCATCTAAATGAGGAAACTATACTATATATAATGTATATAATAACTATAGTGGCTACATTTAATTCAATAATTCACTAGCTAGCTGGTATGTTAAATTAGTCTATCACAACTGCCGGTAATTACAATGCTAAATTTAACGCGGGCGAAGCTGATACAGTTCTCATACGGAAAACTAGACTAATATGATCTATCAATTTTCATTCGATCCGATCGTTAAGGCCGGACGTGTTGATTTTTCGTTTGTTGTCTGTTTCTGTTTTGATTAATATAGACAATTTCTTCGGAATTAAAGTTATATATATATGTATGTATCTTTTGTGTTTTTATAGTGATACACATTAATAACATTAACATCAAAATACCTCAGCAGGAGCGTAAGTCAATAATTTTCTTTTAGAAATAGTGTCATTTTACTCATGGAAGGGTGTTTTGTGACCAGTCGAGTATTGCTTTTTTCCGTTTTTGTTGGTTTCTCTGATCAACTAGAGATTCTAGGATAAAAAGATGTTAACTTAACAAAACCTATTCCCCACAGAACGAATATCGGTTTGATGAAATTACCGTGGTACCGTGTTCTTACGTGGTCGCAAAACACTAAGTGGTCTGTTAGGCGCGGAGGAACAAAAAGTATTACATAATTGTGAAGATGCAAATGCAATCGACAGTAAGTGACAGTAATGGGAGTAATGAAAAACGGAACATCAGAATTGAGAAATAAGTTAGCTGAAGCAAATTAGCATGTCCGAGAGCTGAGTTGACAACTTGATGAGGATATCAAGAAGAAAGAATATTATAAGAACAAATATGAAAATAAGGATATTGTTAGCGACAATTTGCGTCAAATGATTGCTGAACTTACTAATAAAATTGGAAATAGT
Organism: Chrysina gloriosa; assembly: GCA_038088585.1. Classification (NCBI taxonomy): domain Eukaryota; kingdom Metazoa; phylum Arthropoda; class Insecta; order Coleoptera; family Scarabaeidae; genus Chrysina; species Chrysina gloriosa. The sequence goes on from CM076089.1 coordinate 36,665,857, forward strand.
TACAAATTTCACAGCGTTCACACTCAGGCTCATCCCGTATAGTCAAATACAAAATACACTCAGACTACAGAAATTGCATCTGAATTCTTGATATCCAAAAATGTAGAACCGTCGGCTAACGTTTCAATAATGCCGAAGAACATAGAACCTACAGTACAGATTGCTAATGTCAACATGGGAAACCGAAATCATACTGTTCTAAAACAAAAACAGTATCAGCTGAGTCAACGTCAACAACAATCTAAATAGTAATTGGCAAAACAATCAAACAAGCATCAATTATTAGTGCTGAGCAACAGACATGCTCGTAACTCGCCTGCTGCTACGCCATTTTGGAGCTATATTTTGAGGCACAGTCAATAACCTAGAGGAACTGACGAGAGATTTTACCGCAAGAGACTTCATTATTGTTCAGGCGGGATCAAATAATGTTTTACAGGGACCTTCATTTACATAGTGTAGTATGGTAATACTCCATTAGTAAAATTATCAATAAAAAGATGTAAATTTTATAGAAAGCATTCTTTAAGAAATAGAAAAGCGTTGTAAACATTTACCACACACATACACTTGAAACATTTCAAGATCTAGAATTCCAAATTGCTATAACGACGTGCAAAAACATTTGTTTTTTAAGTTTGTTTATAAGCGACGGAATGGGATGGTCGACGAAAAAAGTCAGATAAAAGTTATATAAGATACCAGGGTTGAAAAGAAGCAGACCACATCAAAAAAGAAGCGGTTGTTTACAAACGACGAACAGACCAAAGAAAAGAGAAGTACAATAAAAGGAAAAGACCAAAGAAAAGAAATGGAGAAGAATTCATGACAAAGAGAGAAGTTAAGAATTAGAAAACAAATTACACTTATACACACATTAGGTAATATAGTTTGATTATATTGTTCATTATTTTGTTAATATAATACTAAAATTTTATAAATTATTATTTGTAATAAATTTTGCTTTTCTACAAAATTAACTAAAATTCATACTACAATATACTAACACGGGAATACCTACAACCAAGAAATTCTGATTTCGATGAAACTGTATAGATTAAAAGAGTACCTTGCTATAAGAACAACACATTTTCTTAGTGGCCGAGGCCCCCGATTTCGGTGTACAATCTCTTGCAAAAATTTGCACGATCTTTGAATTTTTGTAAATATCGGAACCTATCTCAGGTATCTTTCTTTTTTAGAATATAATTTGAAGTATATTACATAGTTTCAAGGATGGCGCAAATTATTTTCAGAGAAATTAAATACCGGCCGTCCCCTACCCACCTTCAATCCTATACATAACATGTTTTCTTATTGGACACTTACAATCATATTCTTCAACACATCATGCAACTTATGTTCTTGAGACGTCAAAGGAATTACTGCCATGTTAGTTAGTTGAAAAGTTGCTAGCAACATGTTTAATACGTTAGCTATATCAATCGCTGCCATTGTGCCAAACTATAAATTTACACTGCACGAGAGATGCTACTGATACGTCATTTGGAACGGCGACCTGATGTATGCATACCTACACAATGCCTGTATTTTTTGTTTATTGAGACGTGTCTACATTAAAGACTTAAATACTTATTCCATATCTGTCTGTGCATATTTCGTATTTCTTCCAAACATTATCGAAATAATTAGTAATTCAAAGAATTTTATATTTAGAACACTTATCTATGTACCTCAATTAATGACAACTGAAACTTTATTATCGTTTTTTAATATCTTTATCAGTAGCTGCCTAAATTTGTTATTCATCACTATTTTCTACGTAAAACCAATTTTATTTGTGGTAAATGAAAAAGGAACTATTTAAAAAAAGCGGGTGGGGGTCGTCCATTATTTAATTTTTCCGAAAATAATTTGCGCCATCCTTAAGACTATGTAACATACTTCAAATTATATTCTAAAGAGGAAAGATATCTTTGACAGTTTCCGAGATATTTGAAAAATTCAAAAATTGTGCAAATTTGTGGACCCTGAAATCGAGGGACTCGGCCGCTAAAAATGCGTTGTTCTTATGGGAAGGTACTCTTTTAGTATATACAATTTTATCGAAATGAGAATTTCTCGGTTGTCGGTATTCCCTTGCGAATGGGCTCGTTGTTTCGAGGATTTCGCTAATGCGATTTGCGACAAAAGTTTTTCACAGTTTTGTTGTGTGTGTAATCAGCCAATAATTCACGAAACTCGGTGTCGAGAGTACTCACAATAGGACTTATCAATTCCGCTAATAACAGTGCGCCACATAGTTGTAACCGCGGTATTATTGTTGATTTTATTGGGACAACCTTTGACTTCCCGCATAGCAAATTTCGTGATGTCCCTCCATCACGATTGATGGATTTTACGTAGATGTACGCTCCATATGCATACTGGCTAGCGTCGCAAAATCCATGTAGTTATAAATTGCGATTATCCTTACTTGGGATGATCTGGCGGCGGATGTTCAGAATTCTAAACTACTTAAATTGTAACATGTACTCCGTGAATTAGGTATTCCTGTGCATGGGGTTGATTCACCCCAGTTAATCCTTAATTGCCATAACCTTTTTCTTAACATTTTGTAGGCGATAATGACTGGACCTAGTAAGTACCAATGGGCGAAATAATTGAGATATAAAAGAATGAATTGATCGTTTGGTGATTTTTGACACATTACGTGGATTCGGTAACTGATAATAAAAGAAATCATAATGTTAGGAGGTTAGGTTTGCAAGGACTTAGTGCTGATTTATCTACCATATATCCTCGGTTGATAAATTAGGATAATTAGTACAAATTTCTAAATGACTTGATTTCCACTTTCTTTGCTGTAATGACAACAAATGGTGCTGCTGAAGTTCCATATCTGACTATAAGTATGTAGATTGTAAACTTGAATTTCATCGTGATGATTTGATCTACATAAAATATCTAATTCATCTAGGAGGATTTGCCGATATATCTTTTCTATATGTTAAGGCAATTCGATACGTTCGATAACGGCTGATTATTAAAAATGATCCTATTGTAGTTTGGGCATCGTCATTAGAAGATAATTGAATGAATGCCCACTTGAACACGACACACAACTTAGTAGTTGTGCTATCATCCTTTTCGACAGCGTAATGTGATAAACAGAAAGATTGGGATGAATCTTCGACAAAGGAGTTGGCATTAATTGCCGTCATATGCCCCACATCAATGTATTCCTTTAAAAAGTCGGAATACTGAGTTGCTAATTCAGTGTTTTTATCTAATCTATGTTCAAGATGATAGAAACATTTTAAGGCTACTTGATACGAGTTGCCTAAGTTGTTAGTTGTATTTTTAAACGCTAGTTTGACAATAAATCTGTCAACATTACGTTTAACACTTTCCATTAAAATGTTTCTAGCATATCGTTTCTTCAAAAGTAAAATTTTGCTTCGATGTGCATTCTTCCACATTTAAAAATTTTCTAATTGCATTATCAAGTGCTTCGTTGCTTATTAACTTGCAGCATACTTCGGTTGTTGGTACATTGCAGTTAATAGATCGTCCAATCAAAAGGAGTTTTCCGCAGGCAGAGTTGATTCGGTGATGATTTTATTTGCTCTACCTACAATATTTTCCAAAATATATGAACTCCCAATAGTAAGTCTGTAGGTTTTGAGACATTAAACTCTGGATCTGCTAATCAAATATTGTTTGGAGTATCAACTAATGATTTTTGAATTGAAACTATTAGTAAGTTTGAGCTGATCGTATTTAATATTTAACATTTAATGATTGATTGCAATGCGTTACTTTTATTAGTTCTTTCTCTCACACACATACTCATCGCAGGAGCAACTATGAAATGCGCCGTATTTGCGTCTCCGCTCTTCAAATGGTGCTTTTATTATTTTATTATTCGGGCTCAATCAATTAAACGGAAATATGGCAGCTGTCGCCCAATATATAACGAAATACGAATAACTAGATACATGTTCCAATGACGAGTGATTAACATGATCAAAAGCATAATTGTGCACCAAGTTTTTAAAGCACGACGTACAAAAGAATGGGAAAAGAGATATAAAAATTATATTTTATACAGTATTAATATTCAGAATCTGCGTAATAAGTGTATTGACATCGAAATATTTTTCAACCAGGAAAAGCCCAATATCTTGTGTTGTCTGAGCACTGGCCTTTGATATTGGTCTTTTGATATCTGTGATTTGGGTGACTACTGTTTGGTCAGCGGCATGATATAAGAAGAATAGGTATGCTCGTAAATTTTTCGTCTTTAACGCGCATGGGCCACTGTCGTCCCGATAGGAACATCTGATCGCGTTTGGACTCACTGTTTATGTGCGTGTTATATTGTTGTTCAAATTTGGTTACATTTGCTTTTGGTTTTGAGTGCTATTTATAATCTTTAAGAGTTATTAGTGTATTTTGTTTATAACTGGAAGGACAGGATTAAATTTGTGTAACGAAATGTTTACAATTGGTAAGGTATGCAATTATTAATTCCTTAATTTCATTGAAATTGCTAATTTGTCTGTAGCTTATTGTAGATTTTCTCAAATAACACCATGCCAAATTGTGCTGTAGGAGGCTACAATAACTGTACTGATCGCAAAGAAAAGGAGAAAATAATGTTTATGTAATTCCAAAAGGATTCCATGTATTTGAATATATGGATACAAGCATGCAAGAATGATATAACAACATTGAAAAATGATAACTTAGAGTAATAATACATTCTAAAACTTTGTATGTCAAATATATTATATTTATAGCAGGGATATGTTCCAACCATAGGATGTTGTAAGTAATTTTGTTTTATATTGAACGGTATCATTTTTGTAAAGTATGAATTGTTTATCATGTATATACTGATTTGTAAATAATAAATAAATAAAATGTGCAAAATGTCTTAGTTTTATTTATATTTCCATTTTCCTTCTTCTTCTTCTTCTTCTTCTCGTCCATCCTTATGCCTTTGAGCGTCGGATTATTTCTGGATTCTACGACGATTTAATCCATTCTTTCCATCGTGTCCGGTCTGTACGCATTTTCCTCATTTCTTCTATGGTCTTCCCTCGCTTTCGTCGTAATTCGTTTACTCTATCAATCCACTTTTTCCTTGGTCTTCCCTTTTTTCTTCTCCTGTTGTTTTTGGCTTCTATTATTTTCTTTGTTAAACTTTTTGTTCCATTCTAATTATGTGGCCCTACCAGTTCAGTTGACATTTTTCAATTCTTTTTAGTATATCTTCTTGATTTATAATATTCCTTATCTGTTCGTTTTCTATTCTGTCCATTTTTGTTTTCCCCCGATCATTCTCAAAAATTCCATTTCCATAACTGTTTTTGCTGTATTGCCCAGGACTCACTTGCGTACATTATTGTGGGGGCTACTACTGCATTGTATACTATCTGTTTGATCTGGGTTTTATTTCTTTTTTCCAAGGATGTTTTGATTCAGAGCGTAGTATATGTTTGTGGCTTTCCGTCCTCTTTTGCTACGTCTAGATCAATTTTTCCATCCTTCGATATAATAATACCTAAATATTCGTATGCGTCGACAATTTCTTCTTGTTTATCGCTTATTTTAATTATTATATTACTGGTTGGCTCTTTATTATTTATCAGCATTAATTTGCTTTTTTCTACGTTTATTTCCATCTTCATCTTTTCTACTTCTTCTGTCCATATTTTTGTTAGTTTTTCTATTTTCACATAATTGTCAGCTGTTAGTGCCAGATCATCGGCGTACAGTAATGCATCCACAGCTACAGGTTCCAGTCTGTTATATCCTATCAGTGTCTTCACAGTTTCGGTGCGTTTCCTCGTATTTTGCAGGATTCTGTCCATTACTATAATAAATATTAATGGACTTAAGCTATCTCCTTGTTTTATTCGCACTTGCATTTCAACATTTCTGCTGACCTTTTTCCATTCACTTGTACTATCCCCTAACCTGACAGTATATACTATTGATTATTTGGCGCATTTTTCTTGGAACCTCTAGTTTCTCTAGACAGATATCTATACTCCCTCTATCTACTGTATCAAAGGCTGCTCGTAGGTCTATGAAATTGAAGTATATTTCCTCCCCTGTCTCAATTTTACGTTCTATGATGTTTTTAATTATGTGGATATTATCGTTCGTTTGTTTCCCTTTTCTATAGGCAGCTTGTTCTTCTCCCACTTTGTCTCTTATTAAATGTGTAAGTCGTTCCGCTATTATTTTGGTATAGACCTTAAAACATGCTGTCGATAGGCATATTGCCCTATAGTTTTCGCAATGACTTTGATCGCCTTTCTTATATATGGGAGTGATGAGGTTGTTTTCCCAATCCGCAGGAATTGTGTTCGTTCGCCATGCCTTACAAAAGATATCAAGGATCCACTCCTTTCCCACCTGTCCGAGCCATTTTACCATTTCCGGTTCTATATTATCCGCACCGCAGGCTTTTCCTGTTTTTATTCTATTCAGGACTTTTTCTACTTCTTCCATATCTATCTCTTCAAGTTCTTCAAGAAGAAGAATTCTTTGGTCAAGCCGATCTGTAGAGGAACTGCAAATTATTACCACAATGTTGCTAACTTATTTATATCTGAAATAAAATCATCCTTGATTTCTATTCCTAACTAGAAGATTATTAGAAAATTCTTTACAATTGAGTATAGTACTTATTTTTAATTATATATTTTGTTACACTTTGTAGAATTGAAAAAAATGTGTTTTACTGGCTGCATTCTAATCTGTTAGTCCAGTAAAATTAATAAAATGTCATATTTTTCATGAAAAATTAAATTATAAGGCAACAAGTTTCAAAAATACCGAGATATATAAATAAAAATAATGGATAAAATGCCAATTTGGCAGGATTATCGTTATATTTTTTATATATTCCAATTGCCAGAACATTATTTTGCAGAAGAATATGTTTAAACATTTAGTTTTGTAATTTGTCTTGTACTTGTATGCGTTTCAAATAGACTGCCATATTTACAAAATATGTAATATATATATAAATAAGTAATATTGACACTTAATGATTTACTCATTACAATTTATATGTAGTTAGTATTAGAAAACATATTTTCTCAATTTTATTTTTCGTACGTCTTTAGTTGGTCGAGGCCTAAGTGACGCCACAAATAGATGCGCAAGAGCGTACCTGTTCTTCTTATATCATGGGTCCGCGGTTACTTAAAGCGGGAGGGTGGTGGGGTGCAAATATATGCACGAAGCGAATTTGATATCCGTAGAAATCCACTCCTGGCAGTGGACACGCACAGACGTGTCTTTCACCACTAACCAAACCACTACTACCTTCGATAGGCTCACGTGAATGAGAAATCGACTAAGTCGAATTTTCGTCACCAAAGAGGCTTACGACGGGGAGGAACCGACTTGTCAAAGCGGCCAAACATTTCAACTTTCAAAGCTCTAGCCCCGGAAGTCGAAAATAAAATTAACTAACTTGTCTTCGTCCATTTGGACAACTTTCAGATGGCCTCTGGCCAGCAACGCACCGTCGCTAGGGATTCCTCCTCCCTCTTTCCGGTTCCGCCGAAGAGTCCATGGACCCCCCTTCGTAGCGGCCTTCCCTGCCCCCTCTGCATCCGAGGAGTCCGACTCCGGATCATCAAAGCCGGCAAAAACAAGCAAGGCCCGCCAGCTGCTGCGATACCCACTACCGCTCCTCCACGGGCTCCGACGAGCCAAAAGGGCAGTACTGCTTCGCAGCCCCCCCTTCCGAATCCAACAAAATACCTCCATCGTCCTCAGGGAAAAATCCGTCTGGGGACGCGTTGCAACTAGATTTTCGGACCTTCGGATAACTTCTCGAAGGCCCGAAATACGACGGACGGAGTTCGCTTCTTCCCCACCACGGAGAAGGATTTCAGGGCTGCCGTAAAGGTGCTTCACGGTCTGGCACTTCCGTACCACACCTATCAGCTACCTTCGAGAAAGCTATTGAACATCGTAATCCGTGGGGTTCCCGTCGAGACTCCCTCAAAGACGTGGAGGAAGAACTCTTAGAGTTTGGATTCCACCCCGAAGGCACACATCGCTTCCGCCACCCCCGGAACAAGAAAGAAATGCTCCTCATCTTGGTAAAGCTCCCAAGCGACCAAAAGGACATCTTCGCCCTGAAGGAGATTCGCAGACTCGTGGTCTCCGTAGAATCCCTCCACTGCCGAGCAGCCGTCGGGCAATACCACTGCTGTCAGCGGCTCGGGCACACCCAATTCCGCTGCACGGCAGCGACAAAATGCGTCCGTTGCGGCGACCACCATCGCGCCGCAGACTGCCCCACCCCCAAGGAGAAAGGTGACCCTGCCAAATGCGCCAACTGTATCGGCCCCCATCCGGCAAACTACAAGGGATGCCCCCATTTCCCTAAACCCCGATTGTTCACTCGATCCCAAGCCGCCCCTCCGGCAAGAAAGACTCCGAATCATCTCACGATTCAAGCGGCCCCCAAGGCCGCCACGCAATCCTCCCAGGCCACTTCGTCTGACAGGAAATACTCCGACGCTTTAAAACTACATGTACATGCGGAAGAACCGCTCTCAAAGCTGTTAAGTCTAATTAAAGGAATAAAGCTGGAGAACGTACTCTCAGGAGGCATGAGGACCACAATAGATCTGGAAGGGTCGCAGTGAAACGGGCATAGTCCTCCCCTGCTGGAAGCACGCCGAAGTTTGCAGCATCCCCAAGCCCGGGAAAGATCACATATTCCCACAAAACTTCCGCCCGATCAGCCTTCTCTCCAACGTTTCGAAAATAGTCGAGGCGATCATCGTGTCTCGGCTGAAAGAACTCAGCGATGATGTTATCCAAGGTGAACAGGTTGGCTTTCGAGCCGGACTGTCCATCGAACTACAACTATTCCGTTTCTCGGAATACATCCGAAACGCGCTCGAAAGGCGAGTACCCGTAGGAGCAGTTTTCTTCGACTTTAAGAATGCCTTTGACACAGACTGGCATAACGGGCTGATCTACAAAATGATCGTTTCAGGAATTAACCCCTCCATGGTAAAACTCATTAGGCCCTATTTGGCTGGCAAATGCTTCTGCACCAAATCCCATGCCGTGAAGTCCAGCGTCCGACAAATCCACTCTGGCGTTCCCCAGGGATCACTTCTAGGCCCACAACTTTTTCAATTTACATATCGGATCTCCCCGAGAGCCCAGCACTGAGATTGGAGTCTATGCAGATGACACGGTCATCTACAGCTGCACGAAGCAGACACTGTTCAGAAAACGCCTCCAAAGCGCTACTGACGGTTTTCTGAGTTGGACCTCTCGCTGGGGTCTGAACGTAAATGAATCTAAGTGTGTGGCGGTTAGATTCTAGCACGATCGCGCAAGCCCCGGTCACTTGGAGCTCTGAAGTGAAACATCTCCGTATCTTCTTCGACCGAATGCTCACCTTCCAAAAACACATCGACGAAACTCGAAATCGTTTCATTAGGGCCCGCAACATACTTCTGCCCCTCATAGGGCGAAAGAGTCCCCTTCACCTAAGGAGCAAGTTGCTCTTATGCAAGACGACGCTTCGACCGCTTTTAACCCACGGTGCTCTGGCCTGGTTAACAGCGAAGGAGACGAATATTAAAAGTTTGGAAGCACTCCAAAACGGAGGAAGGACGTGAATTTACGAAGAAACTCCTGAAGTCCGCGTGGGAAAGAGTCCGCGCCAGCCAAAATCACTGCGTCCAAATGGTCGTCGATTTCCAAGATCGACCCCCTCCCTCCCCAAAAGAAGGGCCATCGCCTTGCAGATGTCATCAATCTAGACTAACGCAACTCCGCAGGTCCCTCGACCACCATCATCTTCCTCAAAAGGACTGCCAAATATCTATTTTTTGAGCCTTCTAATTTCTTGTGTGTGTTACAGGTGAAAAGTCATCCTCCAAAGTTATCCCTTCGCTAACCAACATCATCTCTCCCTAGGTTGCGTGATCGAAGCAGCGTACACCTGAAGATCAAAGGGCGTAAGGAATCCCACACCGGCCCTAGTAGTGACCTGAAGTTCCCAGTGTGATATGCGTAGTCTGACAAGGGGAACACCAGCATTGTCCGGCACGGATTTTGATGGGTCTTGACCTCCCTTGAGTACCTAGGTACGAGTTTTTGTCCTAACGCGTCCTAGTTTTTGAGAAAATTATCGAAAAGATGTTGAAGTTTCCCTTTTAGTCTCTTACACCGTTAATTTTAAGTGCTGTTCAAGCAAGCGTCGTAGCGCATTGGGTAAAATCTAGGTCTACAACGCAGGAAGATGTGTGTTCACACCCTGTCTGTGCCCTTTTTTCAATCTCTTTGTGCACAACATTAACAAATATATTTCATTTCATGTAAAATTATTCAAAAATAATATTTCTCGCCATGGTAATTTTCCGAATATTTGCAATGGTGATTTTATTAATAAATAAATTGAAGGAAAATCTACGTTATGGTGTGTATTTTGAGTTTCAAGTATTCGGAAAATTACCATGGCGAGAAATATTATTTTTGAATAATTTTACATGAAATGAAATATATTTGTTAATATTGTGCACAAAGAGATTGGAAAAACAAGAGGGCACAGACAGGGTTTGAACACACATCTCCCTGCGTTGAAGGCTAGATCTTACCCAATGCGCTACGGCACTTGCTTGGACAATACTTAAAATTAACGGTATAAGAGGCTAAATTGGAAACTTCAACTTCTTTTTCGACGATTTTCTCAAAAGCTAGAGCGGACAATCCTGGTGTTCCCCTTGTGAGCCTGAATGTTGAGTGTATTAAAAGAGATATTGAGTTCTGCTGCGCAAGTTTTACTATTTATTGCTGCAGCTTTTTTGTGGTCAGTTTGTATCGAGCTTCGGACAAAAATATTGATAATTTCGCTGATAATTTATGATATTTTACATATAGCTTCAATATAGATTCAATAGTTGTATTGACTAGATAGTTGCCAATTACTCCGTTAATTATCTTAATACCTTTGTAATTGTTTTCTAAGGTGTTTGAGAAGGTTACTTATCAGCTTTTTAATTAATTTATTCAAAGAAAATTACTTACTGTCAGCTCTATAATACGGTATTATGCCAAGTATGTCAAGTGAAAAGTTAATTGAGAATGCCTTGGAAACATTTTACCGGTATTGGACAGTAAGAAGATTGTCAGTGGTATATGCTGTGATTTAGGTCGGGCCTTCGTCACTATTGATCATATAATATTATATACTTAGTTGTATGAGTACGGTGTCCGGGGTATTGCTTTAGATGTGATTACATTTATGTATATATCTATATTAATAAAAATGAATTGCCACATGTATGACGGAGCATCACTTGAGAACGGCTTGGTTGATTTCTTCCTTGTTGTGTTCGTAATTATCAGGACAAGGTTTGTATGAAAGAAAATGTTTGGAAAATGCACAGAAAAGGTCGGAAATTTTAATGGTATTTTTATAAGAAACAAGCATCTTTATGTCAAATTTGACGTTTTATTACGTGAGATGAGGCGCAGTTTGACAGTTCTGCGGTCCGGCTGTCAGATATTTTCATAACAAAGTAATAAAAGGTGCTGGGCTTAAAGGTCTTGCAACCAAGTCATTAAAAACCATTAAAAAAAAGTGTGACATTTTGCGAAGTGATTTCATTGTAGTATGCTTGAAAGATTAATTTGGTATATTTGGAAAAATGTCACCAATAAGGCGTCGCAATATGGGTCGGCGTAAAATTCCGGTTGACGCTTCCACTGGCCAAATTTCGTTTCCACCTAATTTTTGTCAACTCACAACCGACCGCGACCGAGCTATTTTGGCAGCGAAAAATAAAGACGTAGACGATTTGAACATAAAAATTCAAAGTCAAGTCGCTGGCCAATTGCATTCATTTAAGTCAAGCGGTTCAATTACCGATCCAAATGAAGTAGTCAATTATCCAGTTGAATTTCCGAATTCATTGTACTTGCCAGGAATGCCGTCGCACAATTTGCAGCTCAAGGTCGACTCGGTCGTAATCATGTTATGCAATCTGAACCAACCGAAACTATGTAATGGAACAAGACTCGCTGTTAAAAAGCTGATGAATGACGTGATTGAATCAACGATGATCATAGGAAAGTTCAAAGGCGAGGATATTCTGATTCCAAGAATACCACTGATTCCAACCGATTTGCCGTTTCAATTTAAGAGAGCTCAGGTTCCCGTTCGCCTTGCATTCGCAATGACGATTAATAAATCGCAAGGCCAATCGTTAGAAGTGTTTGAAATAAACCGTCAATTGCCATGTTTTTCCCATGGGCAGTTTTACGTGGCGTGCTCGAGAGTAGATAAATTATCGGCACTATTCGTGTTCTCTCCAGACGGAAAGACAAAAAATATCGTTCATCACCAAGCGTTGCAATCAACTCATTGCTTAATTTTTGTAAATATTTGTAATATCCAAATATGGGTGCTCTGAAACCTGGTCTCAACATCAAATCGTAATTAAAATAATCTATCTATCTTCTATCTACATCAATTTTTTTATAAATTGACAGCACAACGACTGTCGGGTCAGCTAGTATATATATATATATTTGACGAACAAAACCCAGTGGTATGTGTGCCTGCATTGAAAGACATCAAATCATATGTATGGTATATTCTTCGGCATCTGAAATTGAGTTGAACATATTTCAAGGTTCGATCCTGTATCCACTTATTTTCATTATTTATGTAGATGGTTTGAGTGACTTTATGGGTGTTTGTCGTGACCCATTGTTGTATCAGTACGCAGATGACACGGCCTTTGTAATACAGGGCAAATCTTTCCCAGAAGTGTCAATAAAAGAAAATGCAATTGTTGGGAGGATAAGTCAGTGGTGTGCTGTAAGTAATCTGAAGTAAAATGTGTATAAGACAAATATACTTTATTAGTATTTATATGACACAATCTATTCCACTAACTGACTAAACAAAGATTTTGGGTACCATTGCAAACGGAGGACTAAAATTTAAATCCCAAATTGATGGTCTGTGCGCGGAATTGAGAAGATTCTATTATGCAATTTATAAAACTATAACGACTGTTACCATTGAAACATTGAGGGTCTATTATTTCGCGTCCATTCAATCTTATACAGGTTGATATTTTGGATTTATTCTAGTCATATGCAACCGGTTCTAATAATGCGAAAGAGGATTGTTCGATGCATGTTAAATGCATTTGGTAGAAGTTCTTATAAACCACTATTCCGAAATCTTAACATTCGACCCCTGCTGCGGTAGAAAACCTTATTTATTTGTTTCAGAAGTACTTTGATAGACGGTAGCTGCCGCTGATTTCACTCTTCATATAATTAATATATTATATTGTGTAACTTGTGTATCTTTTTATTTGTATGTTTGTGTATTATACTGTGAATGTTATATATGCTACGACTACGACTACGCTGATTGTACGACTGTGATGCTTTACAAAATAAAATTATGAATTATACGATAGCGAAATTGACGTTTGAAACCAGAAAAAGATATGAATAATATTATTCAAAATAATTTGAATATAGATACAAATTGCTTTGAGCAGTTACATTAGCGTTAGTTACTTGAAATGACTTCATCTACGTGCACATAACACATAAGGATCAACTTATTTCTTGACTTTAGTTTTAATTCAATAATTATTATAATTTGTTTTCCCTATTCGCATCGAACTACCATTACTAAAATGCAGAATAGATATCGATGCTTTCTTAAGGATGTATATAACCAAGGAATTCAAATAATTGGTCCTCTTTGATTCGGTTCAATCACCCAATAATTATGAAGGGTTGTCAGCACGTCACCTGTGCTTCTGTTCTGAAACTGTGTTCAACTTTAAACTCTCTGTCACAAGGCCGATAGTCGAGCGACTGTTGTATCTCAGACCAATCATGCGTGGGTCTGTAATATAATTTACTGACTATAAGATAATAACTGGTAATTACTGGATATGAATACAGACTTCTTCGGTAGTTGGATGCGACTTTGGATAAGATTATCGAGAAGCAGGTCCTCGTTGGCGATAAATTGTTTTAAGCGTTTAAGAGGAGAAGTCTGTTTTCATTCAGGACTTCATCATTTCATAAGAATGTTAATAATAATGTGCTCTTTGTGAATAAATTATTTACCGCCAATGCGCAACATAAAACGTATTTTGCTTACATCTAAAATAGTGTATAGTGCAAGTTGCTTTCTTTGTTTCAAATATTAATGAATTTAATGAAATTTTAATGCAGATTGAAAGATAAATTTGAATGGACCTGTCATTGTTTCATTAATTATTTTACACAATTGTTTACAAATTCATGAGTTATATATATCATTAATAACGTCCAGTTCTTTCTTATAGCTTGAAAACGTACAAAATAAACACGTCCAGGTAAAATATGAAAAAATGCATTTGTATTATATAACTCCATTTTTGTATGTACTACCTAGATTCGCCAGTTTTCATTGTAGGTCAAAGGTTTACTGACTTTGTAATATGGCGCCAATGCTATACTGACCTACCATGAAAACCTTCACTAGTACATAGTTTTAAGTATCAATAAGAAACGCATGTGCATGCTGTTGTGCAATATGTAAAATTAAATTGAATTGTGTCTGCTACAGATACAGGCATAGGAGAATTTTGGATATAATAGATTTTCCTTAGTTGATTGAAATGAAGCGGTGTTGAATTTAAATAACGAAATGCACCGAAGGATTCAGGTACATTTTTATGTATCTGTGTTTATAAATAAGGATCGTTTGCGAAAAGAACATACCAGCCAAACATTACACATAAAATAGTAGATTAGTCATTTTTCTTTCATTTTCTGTATGAAAGTTAAATGAGCTGCTATTGATCTTCCTCTTTCGGATTAATAATAGAAACCTTGTGTGTTATAAGTAGAGTATGGACATTTCTAGGCGACCAAGCATTATTTCATGGTTTCCATAAGCGTCTCACTTTGTAAATCAACAAGTTTAGTACAAGCATTTGTAAATTAAATAAAACACCCACTTGCCACCTGCGCGCTACTGTGAATCATGTCGAGGCGAAGGTAACTCCATGAAATTGTAAGTCTCTTTATTTACAAGTCTACAAATATATAAAGTAGAAATGTGTATAAATATTAAATTAACAATTTATTTATTGTATGTATATACTGAGGATGTCACATTATAGAAGCGTGCTCTAGCTGAGTACCTTAAACAACCATTGAGTTCAACTTACATCCGATATCTAATTTTTCAGAGCAATGGCTAAAGAATTGAATATAGTTTAGCCATCAACTATACTTCAGTCGTTCATTATCACCCCAGGAAATGAATCCTAGGCATTCATTTTCTCAGGTTGAGTACACCTCTAGTTTGTAAGAAGCAGGTATAGCTTAGATCTCACAAAACAGGTATAGAGAACAAAGTATGTCAAAATTATTAAAACGCCTGCGAAATCGAATCAGGAAAGTCAATGACTTAAAGAAGATATACAAGACAGGATAGAAATATGATCCGCAGATATGAGTTGTGGGTAAATCTAGGACTGCCAAGTGAAAACAAAAATAGTTTTTCTGGTATATGCAATTACAGCATGTTTATTAGCATTTGAGCTGGTCCTGTGTTCGTGCCAATCATCGAAGATATTAATATCGACTTGGGGCATATGAAAGTAACATATCTCCAAATCATATGCGTAAGCGAAGAATTTACGAATTAATGAGAAAAATTATTTTGGAAAATATTACATAACAGGAGTTGTTGGTTAAGTCTCTGCGCAACACCGGAAGTGAAACTATAAATATTAGAAAAGAAGCCGTTAAAGAAGACCACCTGTTCTGCTTGTTAAATACAATAGTTTGTTAATAAGTTTACTGATCTCAGGGAAAAACCATAATAGTCTGTGTTTGATTAACAATATCTTGTGATGAATAGTATTGAAAGCTTTACTACAGCGTCCACTTGGTATTTTCTTTGCCAAACACATTACTGACGTATTGAGTTATTCAGCCTAGGTCGCACTGATTTAGTGAAAGATGACAATGTATGTATATATATGTTACATGTAGCACTATATAAAAGATGTTCAAAAACTTTAAGAAAGTTGCATAATAAATGAATTATTGCTCTGTTAATTTGACTACTACTACATTGTTTATCTACCTAAAAATTTTATTTTCTTCTTACTTAATTCATATACAATACAATTTTATTAATTTCTTAATTATGAACATTTAGTAATTTTCTTAATTATGGATTTGCAACGCAAAGTAATACAAATGAGAAATATTGATATAATTATCTCAGGTATCATGCTGTATGTATATATTTACCACTTTGTCCGCGCTCATTAATAATTTCAACTATAATTGCGTATAAGTATATTTATACCTGCCACATGAATACGTAAAAAATGAACGTCATTTTTCATAAAGTATCTAATTGCAAGTACAATATTAAATTGCAATATCACTTACTTATGTTCTAAACATAATCAAACATTTATTGATGAAACCTATATATTTATACACAATACATCAAATGTTTCCTTATTGTTACATACATTTATATACATATATCGTGTCTAGCGGAAAGTGATGAGGAAATAATGGCAACATTAAAAAGGAATACTGAGCAAGGAAGAAACCTGTCGTTAGTCTAACGTACTAAATAAATATCCCGGTAATTACAGCTATATTTTTCTTATAGGTTGTATAATGGGGTTACAACGGCACTTAAAATGTCTGGAAACGTCAAATTAGCAACTTTTAACGTCGTAAGCGACGTCTAGACTTCGTAACTATTGCCTATTAAAATATTAAAGGGCGCTGTTAGACAAAGGTGTTTGAATTAGTGCGTTTATGCAATTACACCATCTATTACTTTATGAAGAAACGGTGCTGAACGGGAAGTTAAGGATTCTATTGAAAAGGTAGTTCTGTACAATCACCTAAACGATCAATGAATAGATTTACTACTATTGCTACTAGTTGTTGCTTCATAAAAATTCACCTTTTTAGGTCCCTACTCACTTTAATAAATATAAGAATGTAAATGCCATTATTTGATTTAAACCGAATATTTTAAGGCACTCAATTTTAATTTTGTACGAAATATCAACAGTTCGATATTTCTAAATAATGTCCTTTTGACCCTTTTGACACTTCTGACTTTAGTTTCCCCAACAAAGGAACATTTTCAAGTGCCACCTCCCGATTTGAATGAAAATTGGTTGGCTTATAGACCCTATTGAGTGCTGTAAATCGCCGCTTGCCGTTTATGCATGGTTCTACATTTATTACAGTTATTTACACTATTATTGTAACCCAAAAATAAATAAATTAAAGGAGACCGGGGCTATTTCGCCTAGTTTTGACATGTCGATTTTTAAAATATTTACAGGTATTTATTTCGACTCATTTGGGTCCGGTCGATCAATGGTCATACTCCAGAGATTCGGAAACCAGCCTAGATATTGCTCGAGGTACAAGCAATCGGCAAAGCGGATGCCTAAGATGTCGTATACTGTTAGAGGTTTTCCAAGATTGCTGTTGATCCATGTGTCGCAGTATGACTTAATGGATTTTTTCAGTGAACCAAAAACTGACTGATCTAAGGGTTGCAATTTGTGGCTACAATGCGGAGGAAAGAATAACACATAGACCCCGTTATTCTAGAACAAGTCTAAAGTTTCGGTGGATAGGTGGGAGCCGTGATTGTCCAACAGTAAAATCATGGGTCTTTCTTTCGAAGGCCTCGCGTGTTTAACGAAATGATGTGCGTATTTAAAAAGCTCTTCCATCCTCCATCCAGATTGAACGGCCCCACCGTCACCGCATATCCTTCTAGACTTCGATAAGGTATATCGTATTTAGGAGCAGCAGGCAAAATTTTATTTTTTCCGTTTACAATAGCCAACACAGCCTGTTGCACCACATTCCTGGCAATAGTGCATTTGTCGAATTTCCTCTTATGATTTCTTATTTTTCGAACCTACAATATCAAATTTCCAGAAATAAAGCATTTTGCAAGATAAAAAACGTTCTAGAGGGGCATGCGATTGCCTGCAACTGTTACCATAAAACTGAATGTACGAGATACTTTTCTTTCACTCGCAACAGTCAGTTTCATTTTCGGGCCAACTTGCCCCATATTGAGTATGCCAACATACCCCGATGGTCTATTTTTAATATTTCATTGAATAATAGAAAAAACAAACAAAATCAAAACTCTCCCGGATGAAGTTAGTTAGATGTTTAACGAAGCACTATGTTTTCGTTCGAATCCGGAGAAGAACAAAGTAGTTTATAACAAACTGAAAACTGTCCTGCAGTTTTACTTCGGCGTATGAAAAAACGAAAATACGCTATAACAATCGCAAAACGAGTCATTTGACAAAAGAAATTAAGGTAAACGACGCTTGCTAATAAGTACGCTTATTTTCACACAGGTGTTGTTGCTGTCTATTTAAATTTCATTTTAAAACGTCAAGGACCAACTTACCTTGCGGGCCAATTAGCCCCGGTCTCCCTATATATTACAAAATTCTCCTTCTATAGGTGTATCGAACTGTGCCAAATTTATTTGTTTCCTCAGCCCATTAACACCACCCTCAACCTCTACCCTCAAGGGGGTTGAATAAAACAATAAAAAGTGGGGCATAGTTGGTCTACTAGAACAACCATGTTCGCGTATATACATTTTATTCTGCTGAATTGGTGGTGGAAGGGGGTGACTTAAACCACCCATTAAACCCAGGGCGGTTGAAACGTATATTAGAGATAATTGAAGTGCCAATGGCTTATGTGGAAAAGTTATAACTTTCTTTTCTTTCATATTTTATTGAAGGATTTTTGATATTTCATACCGGTATGGTCATATTCTGTTACAGTTCATTTGACCTGCTTTCCTTTTTCTCTTCGTACTCCCTTTCTATTGTTTTGCTTTCTTACTTTACCTAATCAAAAAGTACCTTGCTATTTAAATAAAGCTATTTTATCAAAAAACTACATTAATTAAAAAGTAAAGTAACTTACGGAAACAACAAAATGGAATTTTATGTAAATTGGATGTTATTTCGAAGAAGCATTAGATATTTTCTGTGCATACATACTCTAATGGCTAGTGAAATTTACCAATGCAATATCATCACAGATCGACTTGGTCATAGTCTGAGTTCGTAAAATTTTGTCTTATTTCGATAATTCTTTGATACACGTATTCTGTTGTAAAAAAGCCTGCTATCCCATACATACAGCTTATCCATGCATATTTACCATCGCTTGATGCAAATGTAATACAGAAGCAAAATAAAAGTAACTTTCCATTTTTGTCCGCTCCTTCGTTGACTTGAGTACGATCTGGTTTATTGATACTCCCTCGTAGTGGATCTCACTGTTCTGTGTGCAAAACTAATTTTTGCCATCATTGATATCGAAAATCGGAATCAATCCAAATTTAGAATAATTTTGCCTGTTAATAAAAGAAATGTCCTGAAGCATCCATTGCCATCGCACTTACCTACTCGAAATTCAAAGGATCACATTTAAATTTTAAGTGTACCGTTTCTATTATCTGCTGTTACTCTAAATATACGGGCCAATTCCTGCTTTATTCTACACTTATAAGCATGTAAAATGTATTCTAATAACTAGTTACAGGTATAATTTACAAGATTATCGGAAGTTATCAGATAATATTGCGTTATTAAAATTGGCCACTCAGAACCAGATCACCCTGGTGTCGGTGCCAGGACATGAGGGGCACGGGCGAAATGAGATGGCAGACATCTGCGCAAAAAAGGGGCTGAGAGAAACTTTACTGGACCTACCCCACCTTTTGGGTTTAACAAAGGTCTCCTTAAAGGTGAGATAAAGAAATGGACAGCGTCCATTACAGTGAAACACTGGAATGATACCAGCGGGCTGGAACATTCCAAAAAATTTCTGAGCTTCGACGCTAGGAGGGCGGACCTCGCCCTAAAGCTGGACTGGGGAAGCTTAAAAACACTGACAGGGGCACTCACAGGCCACTATACCTGTAACAAGCACCTTCACAAAATGGGCTTATCCAACACGGACACTTGCAGATTCTGCGGTGAAGAAGAGGAGTCAATGGAACACTTGATCACTAACTGTGGGGCACTAGACCACAGGAGATATACTACTACTAGCATATACGCTGAGTGAGGAGGACCTATTTACACTCCCATTGAAGGAGCTGATCCTGTTCCTCAGCGTATTAAATAAATAAATAAAACAAACAAGAGGAAGCACAATAGATCAACGTGGTCGCAGTGCAAAGGGCCATTTTGGGCCAGACCCCACCTCATTACAATACAATACAATACAATACAATACAATACCTACTCGAAATTCAAAGGATCACATTTAAATTTTAAGTGTACCCTTTCTATTATCTGCTGTTACTCTAAATATACGGGCCAATTCCTGCTTTATTCTACACTTATAAGCATGTAAAAGGTATTCTAATAACTAGTTACAGGTATAATTACAAGATTATCGGAAGTTATCAGATAACATTGCGTTATTAAAATTCTTGTGATATTTGCAGCTATTGCTCTAAATTTAAAGCAGGTTTGTTCCAGCAAGAATCACAAATCAGCTAGCGATAATCCTATAATGCGCAGTTGCAATAAACGCTTCGGTAAGTGAACGTTTTCAAGATTGAATTTGATTGAAGTGGTGAGTTATAAGTGCTATCTAAGTAAACATTATGCATACTATTGAAGTATCATATACCTATTTATATAGAGACATAATAATCTGTTATGGCCGGTATATGTAACATTTGTTATTGTACTTGATACCACCAAAAGATGTGAAAATCGTACGAAATATGATAGAAATACACCCGATGTTATATTTAAATGTATTCGTAATGAGTGAAAAGCACAATTTTCAATTTCTATTCGTTTCCATACATTCCGTACATACGTACTTATATCGACAACATACACCAAACGATAGTGTAAGGGCAGAGTTTACTTGTTTAACCTGAAATAGATTATTTCAAAGTAACACTAAAATTAAGTAAATGAAATTGAAGTAAAAGTGAAGTGAAGTCAAAAATTAAATAGCCTACTACATTACCTACAGAAAAATCCATTTTTAAAAATAGTTTGTTTCATTATGCTTACAACAAATTTAACGGAGTCTTACGATCAGATCCAATAAGACGGTCTTATTTTAAAAAATATAATTTTATTAATCCTGTGAAAAGAAGTTGAAGTAGTGATTCTAAATTTTGCTATATTCCTATTTTAAAATCTGTCTTTTTTAAATTTGTTGTTTTCGAAGATAATGATGGAAACGGGATATTCAATACTGTTTCAAATCTGCAGTTTTTGATCCTTAAAAAATTATCAATTTGCATTTCTTATCTAAACTTTGGAATACAAACCGCATCAATAAAGATATTTGTTACATGTTATATTCAGTGAACTTCTATTAAAAGGTACTTAATTTCTGACTCAATGTATTCGCATAGAATCAAGGTAAGCTATTTGTTCTCATTTTCAACGTCAGCGAAATTAGGCATGTCTGGCCATTCGTTGGTTTTGAAAAGGTATGGTACCTAAATCGATGAAGATGAAGTACTTTTATACAGATCATTTTATATTTTTTTATATTTAAGACGTCCATGCAAGAGAACCAAGAATGAGCCCCCGTGTGTCGCAAATTGTTAAAGACAAAAGTTAACGTTATGGTAGGCTGTTCCGAATAGCCAACTTGAGTAACACTAAATAATCTTGATCTAGAAGGAACTACTTTATCCAGAACAGAGATTGTCCCTAAATAATTATTATTTATATCAGAAGTTATATTTTGGCATTTTCCAAAATTGACAGGGAAAGATATTAATGATCTGCGCAATGGTATTTCAATCAAAGCAAATAAAATAATACATTTTGGTTTAGCAAAAAGAATTGAATCAGGAGATTCAATTCAATATTTGACGCCAAAAGCAGTAAGCATTCAACGCATTGCAACATACTTCAAGGAAGATATTTACCTTACATACACGCCAAAACATACACGTTTACTTCCTAATATGTAACACTTTTGATATAAAGTATACGGAATAACTCCACGATTACGCTGTAGTATCCGATCAGCCACAGTATATCTATCTATTACGGGCTCGATTGTCAATGGCGGGATGTCACAATCCCATTACCTCTTGTCAGGAAGCTACACGAGGACTTTAACATTCGTAAGGTTGGAACAAAATTTAAAGAGATACACTCCTTTATTCTAGAGCAGGCACAATATATGGAACTTACAACGATCAAATTAACAAAACAACGCCTCTCAAAAATAAATAGAAAAGATTATCTGTGGCAATTGAACAAGTATGCAGAACAATGAATGTTAACAGCAGTGCACTAAGAGAGCAGGTATAACATGTGAGCAAAATCCAGGTACTGTTTGACAGTCAGTGTCAACAAAATTATGAACGCGAACCATGATTGAACCATAGTATAAAATATTCTATAACTTTTAGTTCGCCGTAGCTCAAGGGGCGTCAGGGTTTGTGTGATAACTTGCGGTGACTTGTTGCTCCTTGCGGTAACGCTCGCAGCGTACTCATCTTGTAAATCTGCCGCTAAGGACAACAACGTACTACGCTAATGGCAACAGGTTAAAAACGAAACGATTATTGACGGTATCTTATTTGCGGTATCCACAAACACCATCGAGGAATGTTGAAAGAGTATCTAGAAGCAATCTTGGGAAACTACCGGCGAAATAATGCGTTCTATAACGCAAGGGCCATCTCTAGAGCCGATGTGTCCACCCAAATACCAAGGCAGCTCTGATGCTGTAAACCTTGCACCAATTCTCCTGTGCAACCTGATACAGGTCTTTTTACTTTTCCAACTCACCTACCATGCTTCTACTTTTTTCCCTCGAAGAGTCCGTTCCTTCTCCTACGGCTTCGCTTTTACGTGTTACAGTTCGAAATCCTGTTGAAGTTCGTGAGAGTACAGCTGGTCGTTCCGTGTGCCGCGGTATTCATGGCAAACATGAACTCCGTGAGGTAATGATCCCGCTGATCCACCTAGATATATCGCGCCAGCATCGGTCTAATTATCTTCGCAGGCTCTACCAGATTCGCCTGTGGTGAATAGTGTGTAGCGGAGCGAAGAATTCTTTGGTTCAAACACTGCATAATTGGCTTACCTTTACCTGACGTAGTTTTTGCGTTCCACCCACTTCGCGAATTTATCTTGGAAGACGAAAAGCACGTCGACAATGACCTATCCCCAGAGGTCGTTTGTCGTACACATACAAATACAAATGCCGCACGGGTACACCGTGTTCTAGGTATTTATTCGGATCTTCCAATATTTCGGCAAGTATCTAGGTGTACGATGGGCACGTTGTATCGTCTAATACTCTATCGACCTCGAATACCTGCGTCTTTTCTTTTAAAACCACCACCAGCATCAGCCTTCCTCAGTAACTTTCACAGTCAGGTACGTGTTTTCCAATTCCACTCCTTCCTCGCCGAAATTTGATTGATGATTGATCCTTTTCCTACGTTGATACTTACTCCTATTTACCTTAACAAATGAACTCCTAGTATCATGTCGTACTCATTTTCCATCATCGCAAAATCGGAGACAAGTTCCTCATTCGATATTGATACAGATAACATTGCACGTCCTGGTGTTTCAACGACGGTACCATTTGTCAAACGAACTTTCATCGCAGAAAGATATATCTTCAGGACTCGAGAAACGTAGCTAGTTGTGAGAGGGTTATTCAAAGACGAAATGGTGAGTCCCTTGTAAACCAACGCGCACAGTGTACCTTCATACATCGCCGCATCCATCCAGATCCTCTTATTCTCCAATAAAATTTTACGTTATCTATTTACGTTACAAATAGACCCCGAAGTAATTAGGGATGTTGATATAAAAACCGGGCGTTTATCTTGTCGAGGGGCTACAACGTACGTATGTATGTACGTTGACATAGATGGTAAGAGTCAAGCTCCCCAAACATTACAGGGTCTAGTTATTAACGTAAACAGAGAAGTTACCCTCAACTTAACCCATTGGAAAGCTATTAAGCTTCTAGCTTGTAGTCTTGGAGTTTTGTCAATTTAATCCAAATCTCATACCTTGGTTTCTGTAGCCAATAGATGGAATTGGGCTTGGCTGGCACGTGGCATTGTATCCTGCAAAGTTACTTTTGTCGATTATGATTTTTTTATGCATTAAATCTTATATGATAGAGATCTACCACTAATAGGTCAATAAAACAAGGCTGGTTTGAGCGATAGTTATATTTTCAGAACGTTTACAAACGTTTTCGGAACACCTTCGTCAGTGAAAATATAACTAGATAAATATATAAACAAACTTTTGTTTTTTATTTGGGACTATCAACAAAATAACTAGTGACTAGGATTTCTTGATATAGAGGATGTATAACCAACTTTTATATATATATAAATTATAAAAACTAAATTAATGTGTAAACATACATGCAAATTAAGTAAAACCTTATATCAAAAAATCTTTGTCGAAACCTTAACAATTCTGTTCAAGGACTAGGGAAAACCAAATTCAAAAACCTAGCCAAAGGTTTCCTCCTTAAGAAATGCAAATGTCATTTTAACAAATTGCTATATACATTACTTAAATTTTGAATATCGGTCCTGAAATTAATAGTTTTAGTGTCTTTCTGTATATTTATCATTTCATATATTAGTCTTTTTATAATTATTCTCTGTTTTTAATATAATTGTGTTTTCAAAATCAAAGTAATGCCCAAGATCTTTGTAATGTTTTGTTACAGCGGTCATTGCACCAAAATCATTATTTAAAGAATACTTATGGCTATACAACCTTTTCTTTAAATATTGTTTCGTCTGACCGATGTAACAACCATCACAGTCTTTACAGTTTATTTTATAAACTACATTACTCTGATTTTGTTTAATTATTTTGGATTTAGTATTAGTAAAAGAGATCTGTTACTATAATTTGGAATGAAAGTAATGTTTATGTTGTTTTTATTAAATTCTTTTTTTATTTTTTCGCTTAAACCTTTTTTATATAGCGCTATTCCTTATACTGTTGGAGCAGTACCCATCCCAAGATATTTCAAAATTTTAATATTTGAATAACTCCACAAATCCCTAATCATTACGATGGACTAAAATGATAGAAGATCTGTTTATAACCCAATTAAGTAATGACACTAAAATCATTGAAAGATTTGTTAAAAAGTTGATAGGTTAAGGTTAAGTACTAATACAAGGGATAGAACAACCTCAAGCCGAAACCCTATAGGTGAGGAAATTAAAGTATATTTGATGATTAAATTTAATAGAACAATGTAAGTAAATGATTTATGCACACAAATTGAATCTTGTAACTATTGGTGTGGTCTTAAAGTTCTTTTGGTTTCAAAGCGAAATTATATTTACAAAAAAAAGAACAAGAACTACAAGGACAATTAAAATTAGAACCTATTCACGTTTCTTAACTGTGGCAATCAATGGTCCACGGTGAAAGACAAACTTTCATGACAATTGCGATGTATTAGTGACCGCAGTTATGAATCACTTCATCTGAAATTGATGGCTTGCCAGAATCATGTCGCTTCTGAAGATCAGGATGTTCATTTTTGCCTTTTTATACTAATTCCGCGCAGTAGAATCGACTATACGTCCTGACTTTTCACCTTATGCAACATACCGTTGTCATCAGTAGCACTTTACTTCAACTTCCAATAATGGCGCAAAATTTCCAAAATTTTTGTTGTAGTATTGGACTTGGTTAGTTTACTTAAGACCTACGAAAAGAATCTCACAAAATATAACAGGCAATACCGTGCAGAATTCCTGTTAAGTTGACTTATGAAGAATAAATACAGATGTTCCATAGTTACTTATTGTTAGTAGTTTATCGATAGGAAAGAGTAGATACTACAAAAAGTGGCACCATCCTAATATTAATCAGGGCTATAATTCATGTCGATGATAATGTACCGAGTTTATAATATAGTGGCGATTGTTACTGATCGTAATTAACATGTTAATTATTATGCATATATATAATTAGTATGTAGTTGTATAACATAATAGCTAATTTCTGTCAACGCCACATATAGAATATGATATTTTACTTGAGTTGCCCCTAGAAATGCTACATATATTCATACGTTCAATAAATTGAAATTCGAAGGTTTTGAATATTTTGCGTAAATAAGGTCAATAAGGTAAGATAACTACCTAAATGCTAGGTGACACAAAAAAACAAAAATAAACTAAAGTGAAATGTGAACTGAACTGTCGCTACCGTACGACTAACAAGGAAAGGTTCCCAACCCGCACACACCGATTTGAATGAAATTTGGTAATTATGTAGAGGTAATAAGACTATGTAAGACAACACTTGCTGTTTCTGCGATTAAAGTCAGCGAGGCGATGAAAAGCGTTCCTGAAAATTGGACTGTTTTTCGTTTTTTTGCCAATTACTCTGGAATTGTTTAAAGAAAAAAATTCGAAACATATGAGGATATAGCGCTTCAAGAGGGCTATTGAAACATGTTTGAATTAGTAACCCTTATTCTTAAAAATATTACCCCCAGAGTTGGTAGCACTATATAAAAAGCTGGTTTCCCTCTCTGATCTATCAGCATCTGATGGCTGGTTATATGGTTGTCGTCGTTTTTTTTGCCAATACAACCACTGCAAGAAAAGGAAATTTACTGACCGATAATGGATTTTAGCAAAAGTTAAAACCTACGCCTTTATACCATCAATAAACGCAGGGCTGATGACAGTGGTCAAAGGAAACATCATAACAAAAATATTTTTTCGCTTTTGTTTTGACGCATAAAGAAAGCCATAGTTGTTTATTATACGTACTACATACATGTTAGTTGATTACGATAACAGTATTCGCCTTTAAATAGATCTGTTTGCATGAAAATAAACGGACACAAATATCTAAACAATATGTTATTGTATCAACAATGTGTTTGTATTTTGGATGGAATGCTTATCGTTTTCTATTTTTGAACACCTGATAATGCGTAGGAATAAAAACTATATATTTCCCGGTACGATTAATACATAGTCTTCAACCAAACTGTAAATTGTACCGTGTTGTTGTAGTGCAGTATGATGTACATAAACCCACAAAATGTAATTAATTTCTTAATTATTACCTATGGATATCGCGAAGAAACCAGAAATTCAAATGTTAAAGAACAAGAACTGCATGATGCTATAAAGGATATAATAGACAGGAGTGTGCAAGACAGTTCCTTTGAGTTCCAGACAAATTATGGATTGGAATTTTTCGACGAATATCGTCCAATTGCTGCTGATGTCGTGATGGACGATGAGCCAACTTCACGAGAAGACTTAAAAGATGTTATACAAGAAGAATTGGAAGAAACTTGTACGAGCGATGATGTAGATGGCTTCACTGATATTGAATACAAAAAGAAAGCAGTGGAATTCTGGAGAAGCGCAATACAAGGATTAATAAAGTTATCAACAGCTTAGAAAGGTTAAGTCTCTACGACAACTATATAGATGGGAGCAGTCATTGCAGAAGGGCACAACAAAACTTGAAAACTTAATGCAAATTTCTCAACATACACTTCAACGATTTACTACCAGTTTGGATGCAAATCTCATCGTTCACGATAAGGATATAAGAAGTTGGGCTGTACAGGCTAATGCAGAAATTGAACTTGAAAATTTTAGAGCCTCAAGAAAACGGATACTGCACTTTAAACAAGCACATGGGATCGTATCACTGAAAATTACAAAGTTTGTTAGCCATTCATACGGGATGGACAACAATGTGCTACAAGCTACGGCAGCCAGTTCAGCCTCGTTTAGAAAACTATGACCCGGAGAATGTATTTAATACTGATGAAAGCGGATTTAACTTGAAAATACATTCAGATCGTACACTTGCCTTGGCAGGAACGAAGAAAATTGAATGTATTGTACAGTCAGCTTCGGCTACAACCCACAGCTACACAGTACTACCACAGATATCAGCGGCAGGTAAACTAGCATCTCCCTTGTTTACTGTTTTAAAGGAAGCAGGAGGGCAGTTTGGGCCCAGAGTAAAGAAGAGCTTATTCCAGATAAGATCCCTTCGCTTTTGATATTTGTAAACCATTGTATATGCGAAGAAACCAATCAATTGATACAAATTCTATGTTTTTAGGCATCAAACGTGAAAATTGAAGCTTCTACTTCAGGAAAATTAACTACGAATCTCTTTATTCATTGGTTTACCACCATATATTTGCAAAATAGTGGTGCACGAAGTCTTCTGTTATTAGATTCCTAGACCGGATATTGCCCGGCTTCTCTGAAAACATATGTACCTACTCACAAAGAAGTCGATATACTTACTATCCCTAAAAAAACGAGAGGTATACTTCAGCCCTTAGATGTGTATGGGTTTCGGATATGGAAAGCGTTTGTTAGAAAATTTTCAGATCTAGTGATCCTCGAAAATTACGACGTGGATTTGCACCAACGCAATCACGTGATTAAAATGCAATCCCTAATTCACAATCAACTGTCTGCACTGAGGTTTCAGAATTTCCAGCCTTCGCTGCTGACGATGCTGCCTTTTTCCCTGTGTGCTCCATAAGCGGAAAACATGCGTTTATTAGATGTGCAAGGTGTAATCAATATTTATGTTTCCAACATTTTTACAAAGACTATCATTTTCATCAAGAATGACACGAAATACCTATATACCATGCATACACCATATAATTATACCTTGTGATTTAATACTTCTATAGGCACAAGTATTTTTCCTGCTGTAGCTTTAGAAACTTATTATGATTCCTTTTCTTTGTATTTGATTTATTGTCTTATATTGTTAACTTCTTATAATAATAACATAATTACATTTCAAACGTATTTATATCTTCTCTTTATTGTACATAGGATGTGTATATAACTAACATAAGTAAAACGGATTCATATAGGATGAAGCTCACACATCCATATGACTAAATATTTATTTAACTAGTTTTAACCACTTCAAAAGCTTTTCGAGAAGTAACAGAAACAGGCTTTTTACATAGTGTAGATCCACATAACTTCCAAGTTTCATCGAAATCGGTATCTCCGCAAATCAATGGAGGCGAGAGAGGATACATTTTTCAAGAATAAGGATTCCTAACATGTTTTAATAGCCCTTTTGATGCGCTATATGTCCATATTTTGAATATTGTCTTCGTGCAAGAATTGCAGAGTGATTAACAAAAAACGGTCCCATCCTTGGGGGAGCCTTTCACCCCTTCATAGGCGTTTCTGACAGAAACAGAAACCGGCCTTTTACATACTTCAATCAGCCCTAAATTATAATTACCAAATTTCATTGAAATCGGTGTTTCCACAAATCGTTGGGGGTGGGAGTAGTAATACTTTTAAGAATAAGGGTTACCGATTCAGACATGCTTCAATAGCCCTCTTGAATATGAATATGCTCATATGTTTGGATATTTTTTCTTGAAACAATTCCAGAGTAATTGGTAAAAAACGGAAAACAGTCCAATTTTCAGGGGTGCTTTTCACCCCTTCAGAACAGAAGAACAGAAAGCGGCGTCTAACATAGTCCTATTAGCTCTACATAATTACCAAATTTCATTCAAATCGGTGTCTGCGGGTTGGGAACCTTTTCTTGTAAGTAATGTATTTACGAATAGATGTAATAGGTATATTCAAGGGTTTACAATTCGTCTTCATATTGTCCAAGTACAGATATCTGCATACATACATATATTCTGTATGCATGCGTTTCACTGTATAATTTCACGTCGAGAGTCTGCAAGCAATGTCTTTCGACTGTGCTCTGATTAGGTCCTGTGAAAAATTATTTCAATAAAATGATACACTGCCGAAAACTCGAAAGCCATGGTACGTTTTGTTTTTATTTTTATATATATTGTTTACGTACTCATTATTTCTTATATTAATTAGAATTTGATTATAACGATGGTGCTTTCTTAGACGAAAATAAAACTTAAATGTAGTTTTAGTACTAGTTTCTGTTTGGGTTGAAATAAAGCTAATTCTTTCGTTATCGCAAACACGATGTTAATATTATATTAATATGGCCAAACATAACTACTTGAGATAGTAAATAAGTAAAGAATATCCATTAGCACGTTAGTGTTAAAATTTATTTTAAAAACTCTTCTTTAATTGTTGAAATGATGCGTCTTTCTAGTCAAGTTTTATCAAATCTTTATTTTATCGGGTAGTAGCTCTGCTAGTTGACCTGCAATATCCCTTTACGGTGTTAGTGATCCGTGGATACCTATACTACGAAGAGATTCGATAAAAGGTAAATGGTGCACGCTGGGTTGACTGCGACGATCCTAAGAGCCAGCTGCCGAGTAGTCTATAAAAAGTAAGTGGTATTCGGATAAAATATTTTTTAAACATATGTTTGAATCGGAATTTCAAGCCAAGAATTCAAAGGTCGGACTGCCCATTGTGGTCTTACAGACAGATAAATTATGTTCGACGGTCGCGTATGACAGTGGTTCTCTGTTTCTCGAAATGAAGAAGAACGGACGAATAGAAAGGAAACAGTAAAAAATAAAGAACGGTTCTTTTAAATATAACTAACCGAATGCTTTGCGAATTATGGTATTAGTGGTATAATAAGTTCGTTAGAAATTGTTTGGATTATGAAATAAATACATAGGTGATATCAAAATTTCTTACACTTACTTCAATCTATTGTTAAGGCAAATTTATAATTCAGAATATTGTTGTGATTACTTACGTATATATTAACCCAACAATATGTGAGACGATTTATGTGCTACTACTACTTGTAAATTATACGATATTACTACATATTTTGCCAATTTTTAATTTTAAGTACTTAAGCAAAAACCTAAAACACATTCATGCATTGTACTAATACACATACAGATGTACACATACTGACTATAGTAATTTTGCACATAGGAGTAGAATCTGCTTATGTATTTTCTTGCGCCTCCATTTTTTACTAAGAATACTCTTTGGTCATTCATCAGTTTGAAAATCGACAAGTCGGGGAGCGCGTTTGTGGGCGCAAATTATTTATGCATGCAAACATAGTGTAGTCGGTACAGCACACACATCATTCAAACTGTAGAATGCATTACTTTGCGGAAATGTCAATACGTTCCTCAAATTGCCGCAGAACATTAACGTTATTTATATTATTCGGCAGTTATTGTAAATTTTGATTGAAATATAAGTAGGACATTTCTTATATAATGCGGTTCTATGAGGTGACATTGTTAGATGCAGACAATTTCTGATTCCCATTTTATTATCCACATCGCAATTTTTCACAAACAACGTTTCATTATTCTCAAAAAACATAAAAATTTTATAGATATATATGGACAAAGTCAAAACATTATATTCTTTGAAGTAAGGGCGACAGGACATAGGGGAGCAAGAATTATCATACGCTCGTTTCTGTCGCCTAAATATTTGTTTTGCACACAAAATATCATACCAAAGGAGTTAGTTAACGTAGACGAAATACAACAGATTAAGAGTATGTAAGCTTACATTTTCTCAAATGCTTCTTAAATTAAATAATATAGTAGATAGATTGACCTTCAATTCCGAGCAGTGATAACTGGCTTCACGGCATCGAAAGTCATGTTTAGCAACACGAGCAGATAAATAATGAAAATCTCCAGGAAGCAATATGGACAATACTTTAAAAAATACTTCTTATACATCGTTATCTAACTGTTATGTTAAAAATTACACTCTTACAAAAAGTTGCGTATACGAATAATGGGCACTAAATTATTAATCAAAAGCACATTCACAGCGAAAGGAAATATGCTGCAAAGTAGCAAACCATCTAACTGACCCACTATTAATAGCAGAACCAAGCCAGGTTTCTACCTGTATTTTATCTGCATCTGCTTTGTAGATTTTGAGTAGATCGTTAAGTTTTGCTGAAATCTACTAATCTTTTGAAGGCTTCGTTCGAACGTTCCTCCAATTCCTCTTTTTGCTATGTGATACTTCTTCAATTAGAAGGACATCTTCTCCTTCCATATATACATATATATATATATATATATATATATATCCTATAACAGTTGACAATTGGTTTAATGTTTTTTAATGTCGCGCAATCATTTGCAATCACACATCAGCGGAAGCATTTTTCACAAGCTCTGGGTGACTCATCCTTAATGGATCCATTTCGCCCAGTTTCTACAGCTTATATTCAACTTCAGACACTGCTAACTAGGACAATATATCAGTAA
Organism: Chrysina gloriosa; assembly: GCA_038088585.1. Lineage (NCBI taxonomy): Eukaryota > Metazoa > Arthropoda > Insecta > Coleoptera > Scarabaeidae > Chrysina > Chrysina gloriosa. The sequence goes on from CM076089.1 coordinate 36,698,182, forward strand.
CTGTTGCTGAATCAACGGCTCCACAATCAATGTTATTACTTTCGACAACCTTCGGAATATCCAATAAAATTAAATTATTACTTATTATTCTACTGTCATGGTCCGAAACGACGCGAATAGATTTTTAGATGGATAATTATTAAGTACATAGAGTAGGATTAATATTGCAATCTATACTTTTTAGACACTGAATCTACAGTCGAAATGATCCAGTAGAAGCACTGTGTGTATTGTCTATAATCTATACAATTCATGGCATACTTAGATTTCATGTACAAGATCACCGGTGCATGCAAGGGACTATGAAACGGGAAAGGCAATACGCGGACTAGGATACGTAGTACACTGTCTGCACTTAGGATACATGAGGTAGGACAGGGCAGACCAATACGTAGCGGGGAACATATTAGTTGTTAATCCGTGACGTTATATATGAAGAGTATTAAGTTCTTTCTCGCTGCTTCGAGACCTCAAGACGCCTAGTATGTGTTTCCCGCTGTTTAGGTTTCCACCTTCCCTGTATGTATAGATTAAGGTTAACATATGCACAACGCTATTTTGACTGATCTGTTATACGGTACGGTGCCCACGGGAATGAAACCAGAAGGAACGATGATATAAAAATCAGAGAAAACCTACTTTGACAATGTAAACGTTCGACTAATTCCGACTGTACATTGTACATAGACAATCACCTATCCAGCAAAATGGGGAGCCCACTACACCAGTGACAGCAGCTAAATTTGAACTTTACATTGATATGATACTCATACAAATCAACTCTCTATTTAGTATAATGCTTGCTAATAATGCAAAACAGAATAAAACTAAAATGTACTACAAGATTATCCTTTTTGTCGGAGATAATTTGGAAACAGAAGATTACGTAAAAATATCTTTACAAAATTTCAAAGTATAGGAAAATATGCAACGAAATACATGCCACATTGTATGTACTTTGGATTACAGTTATACAAACAACAAATAGTAGCAGTAGTCCGTTAAAATTTGTCATAAAATATGAGAGTAACCTGTGGTAAGCACATATTAGCAGAAACCGGTAAAGCGTAACAACCAAGAAGCACTGGATAGCCTGTTAGAGAATGATGAACTATATATTCTTTATTCACTACTTGAATTTTTTGACCTCAAATGGATGGTGTGGGTGCGTATTAAGATATCATCGATTGGGGTTAGATCCGACCGCGAACAAATGGTGGAAGTACTTGGCTGTTGCGTTAATCAATTTAGGAAACGCTCTTCAGATTTATCCAAATCAACTGCGTTTGAAAGTAAACAAGCATTTCTCTTGATTCAAGCATTTTACTGTTGTATTGCAAGGTACAATGTATTACCAAAAATTATGACTTTTTACTATTGTGCAATATTTAGGAATGTTGGCTTGCATATCAGTCAAATAAAATGCAGATATTAGTTACTCGCACAGAAATTAAAGTTACCATATTAGTAACCGAGAGCAATGAGTAACACAGGAGATTAGAATATAATTTGTATACGTACGTCCCATGTATATTAGAACATCTTCTCCCTGCGAAACATACTCGGCAAGTTTATCAAAAACGAACTTATTTTACAGGTTGTAAATTATATAACATCGAACCATTTTTTCGAATCCTGCTGAATACCTAAGGTTATTTAAAAAGAATGACAAAATGTAATAAATAACATATTAATTCTTACAGTATTAATGACTATTTAAACGTATGCCAGTAATAAATGTATATTTTTAATTTATTTATTGTCAATTAAGTTCTTTCTGATTTTCGACGTATTTCACGCTTCTTGTATATTGTCTTTTGAAATAAACTTTATTATTATTATTATTATTATTACATATCTGGATTTTAGCATTACTAATTTTCTACTGCATTAAATGATATATGCGTAGGGGTGCAAACTTAATTATAGAAATATAAGATGCTAGATTTAAACCCACATAACTGTAGCGAGAAAAGCCAAATCGTAAATTTATGAGGTTTTGTTTGCTTTGGTATAAAATTTAAACACTACACGAGTGGCTAATTTGTTCTCACAGCACCATATGTAAAGCAGCGTTGATTCAGTTCAATCCAATTGACACGTGACTTTTGTATACATCGGTAAAACAAACGTGGATTAATGGAAGCTCTATCTGCTCAAGATTGAAACAAACGATATCCAACTACGTACCAAGTACCTTAATACACATTTAAATGCTTTTAAATAAATTAGCAATTCATGGCCGTTCAATGACAAGTAGTATTTGTGGTTTATAAATTCGTCTATATCAAGGGCACGTCTTTCATGTAACATAATTCTCTGTGAAATATCTGAGACAACACATTACAATAGTCTTAAGTTTCAGATCCGGATGTATGTATATACATACCTAAGCAGGTAAAGTCACTGCTTCATTTGAATTTTGTATTTCTATGTGTCCATCAAGATCAATTAAGTTTAGCATTTAAAATTTGGTAAATATATGATATATAAGGTGCATATTCTCCTTCATTTAATGCAATGGCTGCAACAAAACACGGAAATTGATGAAATTTTATTTTCGGAAAATCCTGACATATGTGTACGTGAATGTGTCTGTGAGTTTACACTGACATGTGCATCCTACAATTATTAAATATACCGCATCTGCGAGTAATTATTTACGCATCAGATATTAAGTACGATAGAGCAGAGACGAAAGTATAACGTTACTTTTACTAATAAAAAATTTGAATTTGTTACTGGGAATCGTAAACATAACACTTGAAGGGGTTTACACCAAGAAATTTCGAGTGGATATGTATATTGTTTCAGCAAATCATCTACCTACTATACCGAACATGCCCGAAGCTCGGTATCTGACACGTGGAAAGTAATATTGACAATATGTCCTCAACAGGGGGATTATTTGGTCGAGTTTACATATAAACATCCTATGGCGTGCATTTGAAGAGGACCTGCTTTGAAGGGATGAAGAAGTTTCAAATGAAATCGCACTTTATACATGAAACAGAACCCGAAAAGTTGATTATATCAACCTGCGTTTGACGTAGTAAATAGCAATAAATACCTTATTTACCAGGCACCAAAACCAAGCAAACTTTAAAAGATAAGTGGATATTTTGAAAACGTCCGTAAATGAGGATAATCGATTCATTACCTACAATTTCTTTCTTAATTTTTGCATTGGGTATATTGCACTGTTAGTGATGCGGCTTGATGCTCCTGGACGGTTCCAAAATGGTTTATTGGTAGCATGTCTTGTTGTTTTTGACTTCAAAGGACCAGTATACCTTATGTATACAATTAATGCAAATAGGTTCGCGGCAAACTTCCTAATTATTTAACTATATGCAGTATGTTACAGAAATGGTACAACTCGTGATCGTGATTTATAAATTTATAGCTATGATATAAATGATATACAAATGCTACCGAACACTTATTGATTGAATTTTACTGGGAACTTTATTTATGTGAAGGATTTTGTTTGACTGTCAGTGTATGAATGTTGTTGAGTGACTGTTGATTCAAAACTCTTTTGTAATTGTTATTTTACGTTCCTGATAAATTATTTGCTCCTCGGCTACTGGTCAAATACTGCCAAAATGGGCGTTAGAGTTTTACTAACAACGAATAATTGTTGTGAGTCCTTAGACTTTCATCATTTGACCGTTCTCAGAAGTGAACATTTTAGAAACGGAAGGGATGATTTCGTTTATCATGCTTCTTAAGTCCCGTGTAGGATTTACGATTCGGCTTCGTCTCGTACCCTAATAAATCGGCATGAGCAATAAATTTAGTAAATATTTTAAGACCAACTGTATCATAAAGTAGGAGTACACAAATCCTTCGTTTTAAACTTAAGTTTTAAAGATTTACCTAGAAATTCATAAATCTACTTATAATTACTGAAATGTATTCGAACTACGAAATAAAACCTAACAGTTAGTAATTAGGTTACTTTTACTAAATAATATGTTATCGATCTTTAAAGATAATATAGAAATAAATACAATAGGTCATTGGTGAAGGATATATATCTAAAGAAGTGTCTTCTATATGGTTTTATATCGAGTGTACATTTACTTTTTCAAATTATAAACAGGTAAGACTCTGAAGATTAATTTCATTCACAATAGTTCATAGTAGATACATCTTTTGGATTCTGCTGTGTATGCAATTAGATAGTTTCGATATTTCGCTGTCATATTGCTACCTTCTTTAGGCATAGTGAGTTTTTCTAGTATCTATTTTTCATTCCTTTTATTTATTTAGATTTTCTGTGTAGTTTATAACTGGTTTAGATTTAGAACTTACTTTTGAAACTCACTCTTTAAAAGTGAAGTGCAATTTTGTATAGTGAATAATGGTAAAGAATGAACAAGTGGTGTTTATCCTTGTTTGCTAAAAATTCACAATAAGGTTAGATAAATTACATATATTTAGATACATATTAACAACAGACGATCATTGTTAAAAATGCAATAACATACTTTTCTAATAGTCATTGCGGCTCTTCGGTATAACAAGATTTGTAATTCTATCACTGTAAATTTGAAATATTTCAACTAAATTGTTTACAAATTTTCGGTTCTTCTTTTGAAGTAAATATCAAAGTCAGAATACTAAATTGTCACTTACTGTTAGGTGTTATTTTAGGTTCTACTTATAGATGTTACAATTATGGATCCGTAGTTACACAGAGTATGTATAGCCACCTTTACCCTTGTTTACTACATGTTATCTCGAATTTCGTTTTTAATTTTCTATTTTCATTAAAAAGAAAATCGGCTATAATTTTTAATCATCTCGATTAAACTTTGCTGTGAACACTATTTCTCTTGGTAGATCGAAGATGATTGCCCATAGCGCCTTTAGCGAGGTTTGTCGTAGCCTATCGGCAATTCATCGAATACAGTTTTGGTAGCAGCGATTGGAAACACGCGATATCAAGCACTCACTTTGACTTCAGGCGTAATTGCATTCAAGGGTCTAGATATCAATTTTTATTGGGTCCCTCTTTGCGGACCGCTTTTGAATCGATGGTACCATACTTTGTCTGTAACAAAATCTTGTATTTATCCCCGGATTCATAATACAAACTCTTTATTTTGTAGATTAACAAATAAGATATAAAATTTTTATTTCATGCAATTTCCATTATCTATTTAATTTCATTACTCTTATTTACAGTAACTAACCTATTACAGTAAATTGTACATTATATCAGATATACAAGATCTTACATTATATTTAAACATTTATCAAAACCTTAACCTTCCATACAATGAAATTGCGTTGTGTTTCAAATTATTACTAATGGTTTAATTGAAAATATTCATTTAAAGTCTAATTATGAGAATAATTGTGTTCTTTATTTTACAGTTGTAATGGAGAAAAATATATACTTAATTTATATATTAAATATACATCTATAGCTTGGTAACAGGATAAATTTTAAGAAAACTACCGAGAGAAGCTTTAATTAAAAGAGAAACTGCTATTGAAAAGAATAAAACCAATCATCCAAGGAAAACGTCTCATACCGGATCGTAAATTTGGGTTCCGGAATTAACATGTCACTATTGGTATCAGGTTCACAGAATTACGGATATTATCGAAAAGTCACTGGAGGAAAAGGAGGTTTGTTCAATAGTGTTCTTGGATGTGGCCCGTGCTTTCTGCAAAGTTTAGCATGAAGGACTAAATCATAGGCCCAAAATGCTTTTTCCTGTCCAACATTCGAAAATCTTGGAATGCTATTTATCCCCAGCGATACTACTACAATACTTTATTTATTATCAGTTTTGTACTAGCAGAGTTTTGAATATTTGACTATAACAGCGGATTTCTTAGATAAATGGGGAGACAAAACTTGACAGATTGAGACAATTAAAATATGACAATGCATGTGAATGGAAGGCAGGACAGTAATGAGAAAAGTTTACGAAGCACGAACATCAAAGTAAAGGAGTAAAGGAATACCAAGAAAACCCTTTACAGAAGAGATAAAAACAACTGCGAAAAGAGAAGATACAGAATGAAGCAACATGTGCACCAAAGCACAAGATTTAGAAAGTAGAGAGAGTCCTGGAATAGAAGTATAAATAAAATAACTCAACTCTACCGCCTTATACCTGAAAGACCAATAAGATTCACAATCAGTAAGGATTAAAAAGTGAGTAGAGACATGAAGATAGGTACGTGGAAATGGCTTCCTTGTTAAAGAAGTGCACACACGTGCACATATCTGCACACGTCTTATCGCAGCAGATACTATAACTACATGAGGCAGAAAATCTTTTCAAATGCAGGAGCGATTTTCTTTTCGGATAGAAATTGCAAAGAAAAGACCTTGATTTACAATACAGTGTGCTAGTGGATGTGCAAGAACATAAAGACTCAAAAACAGAGTTAAAAATTTCGTCTTAATATTGCACGTGTTAACGAAAGAGCGTCAAGAATAACTATATAGAGTAGCAATATTTTAGATAGCTTTTGTAATATAATCGCACATATTTCATTTCAATACATCGTCGCTGTGAACGGTGTACAATGAAGTAGTGTTTGAAAAATATACTTCATTGAATCTTTTTCATTAATCATTACAATACAAATCAGTACACTAGATTAGTGTCTGTTATCTTATAATTCTCTGGACTTTATAAGAATACAATTTTCTATAGTTTTAAAGTGAAACATTTAACGAGTAAAGTAAGTATGTCTTCCTCTAATAAAAAATATCATGTAATAGGTATAAATATTTTGAATAAATAATAGAAAATTGTGATAATCCGATTAGTACTTTTAATCATTGGGAATTACTACAGGAGTTAACTTTTCGAAAAAGGTATTGGAAAGTATAATTACTATGATAAATTAATTGCAGGACAAGTAATAGTTGTGGATAATACAAGTGGGTATTTCCTGAATGTAATAAAAGTTGCCGTCTTGTAAGTGGAAGCAATAAAACGCAAGCTCAAAAAACAAACCTTAAACAAACAGGAAATAAAAAAAAATGTATTTCGTGTTAACACTATTAGTCTTAACTTCCATTGTATAATCAAACTTTTTAAGTTTGCAGTAACAATTAACTACAAGTGAACTTTTCTTACATGTTAAGTAACCGATTATAATAACAAGTTAATTCAAATTCTTCAATTTTCGAAGCCAAGCAGAATGCAATAAATTCTTTCTGTATTGTTTGTTTACTTATAATTGTGTGCATTGATCTGTAGTCAGCGGCAAAATTAACGCGGAATTTCTATATCTTGCATGGTCGCCCTTTGGCTGGAATAAAACTCGACGTATACAAGTTAGCGAAACAGCACGAAGAAAGTTGGAAGACATTGATCTTGACGCTGTACGGACAGCTAGATATATCTATTGCCGTGCTATTGAACAATTCGGTTAGCGGCGTTATACAAATTGGGGAATTGATCACCGACAGAAAGCGCTCTTCACTGATAAATCCTGGTGTAATATATAAGATATATAATATATAAGACAGGGAGTTTGGAACCCCTCCTCGAGTGATGATTCGTCGCCTAACAGATTTTAACGTTTTTGGTTCCTCGATGACCATCAAACTCAATATATAGCGAAAAGCGAAATAAATAAGTTATTTTTCACTCTCCATTTGGTATACATAGTAAACTAAATCTTCATCATCACTCCCAAGACTGCACGATAGCAGCAATCTGTTCACTGAGACAGGAGGGTTGAAGGCGTTTTCCGCTGACCCTAGAATTGAATTGAAGTTCCATGAAAGAGAGTATGGAGGCGACCTACTGAGCGTTTTGCAGAGTGGGCGATTGTACAAAGAAATCGGTTCAGTGGTGGTTCTGTGGTGATGTGACTTATTCGTTTTTGCAATGCGATGTGTAACTCGATAGCTCGCTATTGATGCTTTTCTATTAGTAAATGATGATGTAAAAGTGTCTAGTTGCTTGTGGAGGGAGCTTTGTTTTCTTTCAAACAATTCAAGAAGCTTGTCTATTTTTTGATGTGTGCCTTTAATTGTTAAAGTAGCTTTGATGGCTTCATACTTTTCTATAAACTACACATTGCGGTTTATTTAAAATAACAGTAAACCCATATTTAAGATAATGATCGCTGTACAATCTGATCTTTGTATTGTTGCCACTTTGGGACGTAGATGGCTCTAAGGCTCGTTTGAAAAATTTATCCATATTTAGCAAAATAACAAATATCAAAGAGCGAATATAATACGCGTAAATTAATCTTAAATGTTTAATATTGCACTCCATACAGTACACAACTTGCAAATAACATTTAGCAAGCGTTTTGCTGATTCGTTTGAAGGCGAACGGACGATTCTCGAAAGATCTAGAATTGTAGTGTCTTTCCTTAAATATGTTAAAAATTCCGGAAAAAGAGAACAGCAAACTTGCGCTATTGAATGGAGCAGGTAACAAACACATTTTCTATTTTCAATTAATTGCGTGCGTTGTTTTATTTTCTACAAATATAGCTGGGTATGGTACCAAAGGAGGACTGCGAACAAAATTCTTGTCGACAGGGAGATGCGCTTTAAAAAAGTTTTAGAAATACTGTTCTACATCATGCGGTGCCATTCGCCAGAAGTTATAGCACGTAACCGACATCGTTAATATCTGATTAATAGTTGACCATCTATAAATACCATATATAATCTACAGGATGCTCTGCAAAAATAAACGGAAATATTAACACAAAATTTAGTGCAGAATCTAATTGAAAGCTATTATACGAACACGTGCTGGCCAAATGAAATACAGTTTAGTTCAATACAAGTTTCAGAAATTAGTGTTTTAACAATTTAATTTTAAAACAATTGCAAATAAAACAAAGTACAAAGTTCAAGGGATAAAAGTTAAGTTACATGAATTCATGTCTGCAATTAGTACTTAAATTTCTTAAAAATGTATACGTAAATTTTGCCGCTAAGCATATTTATATATGTATATGTCTGCGCTAGCGCATTTTAAAAATCAAAGCCTTATCGTAATTAGTATTAGCCGAAAAAGTTGATATGTGCCATTTTACAGGTTACCTTAGGTTATACCAATTTCCATATCATTTACAAAAATATTTTTTATTTCATTTCACTAAATTAAATAGTCCAAACTCGTTCAGAAACTTCAATGTTAAGCGAGAACAGAAACTCTCAGAGTAGGTATTTATTTTTTCTACAAATTCCTTATAGTCATAAATATAAATACGGGTTGTGCGGCCACACGTGTCCCTTGTAATTGCCTGAATTCCAAGCATCGTCGCCAATTCTCTACCATCTTGCCTGTAGATATTTAAAAATACCATCCAAAGTGATTCAATTAAGTTAGTTGTTAATTTAAAACATCCTTATTGTTTCTTTTTATTCAATAAAAAGTTTTACTCCTATCAACTAAGCCAATATATTGCTGCAAATTCCGTAGAATTAAAGTTTTACTTAATTGCACTCTGTTTCTTACTCAGTGTAACAAATATCTATTTCAATAATATGACTAATTATCTTTAACACACATTCTTTTATATCACATTTACTAAATAATCAAGAAAAAAGTTAGTTCTACGAAGATGCATGTAGATTTGGGGTAAAATTCTGTACTTGATTCAATTAACCACGGTCGAAGGTGTTAGTTATAGTATCAGCTATACGTTTTTTAAATAAACAGTTACATATATGTATGCGAAGGAATGTATTTATTTATTTGCTACTTTATTTTATACGCATATTGCGAAACGGAACGCAGCAAGAAGCTGCACTAAATATAGGGCATATCATGTTGAACGTTTAAAGCATCTTTCTATCCTGTACTTCTTGATATATGATTCCCCAATTCCTTACGGATAACAATAAACAATAACAAAAAAGAAAAAATAGTATATTATGCATTATTAATTCGACCGCAATAAAAGATCCTAGATGGATTCTAGGAACGCAATAGCTCAGAGAATAATTGACAAAAATTTAATGGCCAATATATATATATATATATATATACACATATATAATAAAATGTGGGTCTGGACTGATATAAAATGAAGTTATTGCAATAATTGATTGTGATGAAGCCTTCTGTAGGATAAATTCCGTCGGTAATAAATGACAGAAACTTAGACTTAGAAACAACCATCAAACCATAACAACTGAATCAATATGCGTTGCGTAAAAAGATACCATACAATTGCACATTTCCCTCAGCGTCTGACTAAACTATAGTAAAGTACCAAAATTATTCAGTTGACTTCTATTAAAGTTCCTCAGTCAGGTCGACTTTATTGTGTAAAATACGCTTCCACAATCATTAAAATGATTTCCGAAATTTTCTCCAATATCTCATAATAAAAAGCTTTAGATACAACATTTTACTGTAAATAATCGATTTTTTCTTTATGCCAAATAGGTAGTAAAAACAAGAAATCCGTTTCTTAAATAAATATTTACGAACAATAAGGAAAGTGTAGTAAGTGTAGTAGTAATAGGTAAATTTACAATTAGTAAAAATAGAAAACCCACGTGACAACTGTAATATTAGTTGCCTAATTTCAGAATTGATATTTCTCACTAAATTTTTGACAACTACTAATAATAGGTTGTGTGAAACTGAGATATTAGTTGTCTTGTTATTTATTAATATTTTTATTATTTTCGCCATCATCGTATTTTCCCGAATTTAATCTTGATTATGATGCCTTCAAACATCGAAATCACGTCATTATTAATCGATTTGAAGAAAGAAATTGCATTCGCAAACAGAAATCTAAGGCAGCTCTACCCTTAGGTTACCCTCAATTGCTCGCTGTAGGTGCCATAAGTCAGTGAAAAAATGAACAGGTCAGATAGATACCGAAATTTCTTTTTATTTATTTGAAGTTCACATAACAATATAACTTTTAGGGCTTTCTATGGCAATTACTCAAAAGGCAATTACTGGGAAGCTTAAAATGCATCCCTATAAAGTAAACCTTGTTCAACTATCAAATCCACTTTCTTTTGAAAAACCAAAAACTTTTGTCGATGGTTTAGAGTGGACATAAATAATAATGGCACACTGGATGTGAGGTGCTTTAGTGATAAGGCGTCGTTCCATATATCAGAATTATAAAAGATGGGCCACAGAAAATTTACATGAATTGATCGAATCACATCTAGATCTTCTAAAAACTGGAGTTTAGGTAGCTATGTCGAGATAAAGTATGATGAGTAAATATTTGCCAACAAACTAATGGAGACCAAGTATACAAGGTAAAACATTTTATTTAAAATATTTTTGTATACTCAGAACAGGTTACGTGGGTTCCTTTCCTAAATAAATATCTAGTACATATACATATGATTAGAATACTGTAACAATTTGGTTCTAGTTCAATTGCGTGAATCTAGGTCACGCTTTTAGTTTAGAGACCAATCTTAGCACGTTACGCAGTTATCCCGTGCAATGTTGTTTACTATACTTCAACTAGCTGTCTGGTAGAGACGTACTTCCGTACAGCTGACTATGCAATCATAGAAAGCGCAAGTAAATCACACAAGAGCTATCATTTCATTTTTATTTAAAGAGGGTGCGAAATCTTCTGTAATTATTCAACGTCTGCAGGCTATTGCTAAGAGCCTGTAGAATCTAAAAGTAAAGTCTATCGATGGGTCGGTTTTTTAAAGCTAGTAGAATGTCACTGGAAGACGATCGGCGGCCTGGACGACCGAGCATCTCTCTAAATGAAAGTATCATTGCTGCCATGAAAAACCTACTGAGAGATGATAGGCGAATAACTATTCGTAAAATTAGTCTGAGAATAGGTACACAACAAATATTTGAGTATGAACAATGTTTAAGCTTAACCGGGAGAGAAACGCAACAGGTCTGACACATGTCGAAAACTTCAAAAACTTTGAACATGTTACGGAAAACAATTTTGGCAATGGATAATCACTGGTGAAACATGGATAGCTTAGCTCAATCCTGGACCAAGAATCAGTCGAAAGGATGGCGCAAATCAGAAGAAGGGCTCCGATTAAAGCACGTGCACTTCCATCGGTTGGAAAAGTACTGCTTACTGTATTTTATTCTTATGGATTACCTATCGAAGGTACTACAATTTACGCAGAATATTGTTCTGATTTTTATCTGACCCATTTCGCCAGACGCTTTGCAAAAGACGGGCTGGAAAGTTGCATAAGCGTCCGTTATTGCAATAGGACAATACAAGACCCCATGGAGCATGCACAAACTTTTGCCAGATCTGGCGCCTAGTAATTTTCAGCTGTTCCCAAATTTGAAAGGACAATTACGAGTACTCGATTTTTGACATCAAATGAGGCAAAACTTGATATATGTACGTGGATTGCAGAGAAAAGTCCTTTGAGGGTGATTTCAGAAACATATTTTCACGTGGAAATAAATGTATTTAATTAAATTGACATATTGGAAAACTGCATTGTAATATTGATGAAAATTAACAAAATAAAAAATATAGTCAAGTTCCTAGAGATCTGCGAATATCTCTCGTATATTTGGTTTAGGTTATTTTAATTGCAGCAATTGCTTTCACAATTGAATTAAACGTCAAACACAACTGTACAGAGATTATATTAATTAATTCGAATTTGGTTAGATTTACGCAAGTTCCAAAATTTTGTATAACTCTGGCCCACTTTCCCTGAAGGATGAAAAGATCTTTATAAAAAATTAATTACTTGGCCCTCTATGTTTCCATTTAAACATTTTAGACTGCTTCTCTGTTAAAGACAAAGTTATACTTGACATCGGAAACACGCATTTAGAGATGTAATGTAATGTAATGTAATGAGGTAGGGCCTGGCCCAAAATGGCCCTTTGCACTGCGACTACGTTGATCTATTGTGCTTTCCCTTGTTTTTATTTGTTTAATACGTCTAGGAACAGGATCAGCTCCTTCAATGGAAGCGTTAATAGGTCCTCTTCACTCAGCGTATATGCATGTAGTATTCTATATCTCTTGTGGCCCAGTGCCCCACAATTAGTGATCAAGTGTTCCATTGATTCCTCTTCTTCACCGCATAATCTGTAAGTGTCCGTGTTGGATAAGCCCATTTTGTGTAGGTGCTTGTTGCAGATATAGTGGCCTGTGTGTCCCCCGTCAGTGTCTTTAAGCGTCTCCTGTCCAGTTTTAGGGCGAGGTCCGCCCACCTATCGTCGAAGCTCAGAAACTTTTTGAAATGTTCCAGCCCACTGGTGTCATTCCAGCATTTTGTAGTGATGGATGCTGTCCACTTCTTTATCTCCCCTTTAAGGAGACCTTTGTTAAACCCAAAGGATGGGGTAGGTCCAGTAAAGTTTCTCTCAGCCCCGCATTTAGAGATAAAAGTCGACTGGTCCGATAATGTTAGACGTGCATATATAAGTCAACCGTATGATTTTAATTAATCGTATTCGTTACCTTATTTTGCTGGCGCCCTTTGTAGTACGTGTGCGAAATATAGTATCTAGTGTGAAGCTATACATTCCGATTCCTTGTAACTACTTTATCTGTACGAGCAAAACGTAGTATCAATAAACACTCCAGAATTTTTTATAGTATTGTCATTAATGTAAATGCTTCATCCTATGGCGTGCGACGAAAAGTGTATTTTATCTCTGACCGTACAATATGCACTATTATAATTTCGTATAACAGTATATAGATTTAGATCTGTAATAATTGTTTATGGGAATAATATTTGTGTAATGCGTTAACTGTATTTCAACGAATGAACCTGTTTAGATTTAATACATTGATTAATCAATAAAACATTACGTGAGTATGTTAAAATGTTTTTTTAATCTTTCTAACTATATAGTTTTATACAATACCTATGTATTTCTATGAGCTGAAATATGGCTAGGTCTCCGCATATGAAACAAAACCGCCGGATTATGCTGCGCAGACCAAGTTCAATTTTTTTGCGCGTCGTGCACATTTTGAGCACCACCAACATCGATATCAGGCAAAAAGACACGCAAAACATTTATACTAAACCGACAGTAAGCAAGAACAATTGTTCTCGAGATGCTACTGTTCCCGACACGATTTATGTTACACCATTGAGTCGAACAACGGAACGACCATTTCTTGTTGCATATTCCGTTCAATTCCGATTGTTTAAACGGTAGCGGTTCAATTGGGCCGCTGCATCACCGACCTGAGCGGCTAGATCTATGAGCGAAGCCGTGCACTTGGCATTGTTACCTCTTCTTATTTATTGATAGCCAATAGCTACTGTGCGCTTTGTCCGGTTGATTTTACGGCGTGTAGAAGTTTTCGAACACTGGGCACATATATTTTCGATATTTGTATGGATGTGTGTCTAGATGGTGGGAAAAGGAGGATAAAACATCAATGGGAAACACCCTTAGATTTTGTAGAAGTAGGTGGAAAGTATGTATATAATATGTGTAATAAACCAAATACGTACAACAATTGTAACGTTGTACTTGAGCTATTACTTTGCTTTACATCATGCTACCGTAAGGTCTGAGGCTGATGAAGTCGAGTTTTGTTTTTTTCCTGGATCTTTCCTTTACTATCTTGTGTTTGGTGTTTTATATATGCTGCGACCCCAGAACAAAGAAAATTAAAGGAAACCCGTTATGATAACATTATTGAAAATGACATAATGTAAATTGTTACACTGTGTTATTTTTGTTGAAACTTATTATTATTCATTTTCATATGGAAAATATTTCAAAATGTCGTTTTAATCCTATTTATTTATTCGAGTGCTTATGGATACACGATATTTGTAGTTTTTCGTCTGGTGCGTACACGAATAGATCAAAAGGTTTTCCGACCCGTGAGCTTGCCACATACAGTTGTCCATGTGAGGAGCACGCATTTTCCAAATTTAGCCCGCACACAGCGATTGTCCTTATGCTTTGTTAATGGTCATTGTAAAACGGGCCGCACCGGAAACTGTAAACATTTGAATATAAAATGGCATCTTTTTCACCGAAAATAAAAATAAGTATATCAGTTATCACCCACGAACTGAATTGTCATTACTGATTATTTACATTCAATTGAATTGAATTTGTTTGTATACACGCACGCCACCACATAGGATATATGTACTATGCCAGAAACAATCCACACACGTGCGCCACCTATCGTAGGATCAGTATTACACGTATGGAAATGGCGTTTCTTTTTTGGAAAACGTTGATTAGATAAATTGATTTGGAATTCGTTGATGCCACTATGCCAGTAATTTTCGCGGGAGTGGACTCAACAACTTCCGAAAGTTTCATGGCGATGGGATGAATGGTATAGTAATGCATAGAGGACACACACACAGACATACATTCGTTTATATATATAAATTATGTAATGTTTCTTTTGTAGCTTCTCTTTTATTGTTTTTCATATTCTTCTAGGTCCTCTCTTTCTATTTTTTCCCAACATTTCCCAAGTGTCGCCTGACACACGGCATACACGACCGAACCGCCTTAACCGATTTTCCGCGTTTTTCACTTACCGGTTTTTGTTTTAGGTTTTGTCTAAAGATGTCGGTCTTTATTCTGTTCTTTACAATTTTATTGCCAATGCTTTTTAAAGCTTACTGCATTTCATGTCCATTTACATTTTTCCATTAGCGTCTAGGTCTTACTACTACATACCACTGTTGGTTTGACCATTTTTTGAACAATTTTGTAGTGATTTCGGCACTTCCTTTATTCCTAAGAATGTGTTAATATTACCTCTGTGTTCTACCATTGAATATACATATTTAAAGCTTTCTACTTTTGGGATTTATCTACATGTTATCTATATCCTGCGTTTCTTCTTATCGTCTGGTATTATCATACTTTTTATTTCTTTGACGTTTATTTTCATACTAACTTTTCAAGTTATCGGTCTTTTATTTCTAGGTTGAATTGCAGATTTGGCTACTATTTCCATAACGTGCGCAAATAGTAATTATGTTTCTTGTGTCGGATGCATTTGCCAATATCCTATTTTTACCGTTTTCTTCTTTGTTTCCGCTTTCTTCATCACTTCCTTTATTACAGTCCAGAGCAATACTGGACTTAGTATACATCCTTGTTTAACCCCTCTTTTGGTTTCAGATCCAGCAGATTCTTTATTGGTTGGACTACAATATATCTGCTTACTATGTAAATTTCTTGTACTGTTTTTATTCATTTCGTTATTTTCTATAAGGAACAATAAACTATATGCATATGTATATTTATGCCTTACTAGTTTCTTAGGTGAAAATAATTACATACACAATAGACACATTAAAACCAATGCATATAATGGCCTATAGCTATTATATTGTGACTATGGACCGGACCGACGGTTCCCCCTATTGCGTCACAGAGACGCACAAATAGGGACGTGTCGAACACCTGCAGTGGTGATTATTCCGTCAATGAACAGTGTAGATACAGTAGTTGTGCTTTGATTTTCGGGTTATCATTTTTTCATCTTTCAGATCCTTTGTTAATACAACTTTTAAGAAATATAATTAAGCTATATGGTTTAGGAGTAGTAAGGTTTGGTCTCTTCTACTATTTTATTTTATTTATTTTTTTTTTTGAGTAGACGTCGCTAGATCTCTTCCTTTCTTTCATATTAAGAGGATTGTTTTTATTTTGTTTATATACATATTATTCTTCATTTTCCCTTAATTATTATGACTCGGCACAAACGTCATCGTCAAGAAATCACGACTTCTTGGACTAAGAATCATGACTGCTTCACAATTGTTAATAATACGGAGATTTACTGCAATCTATGTTCGGTTACTATAAAATGTGTAAAAGAAAATTGGTAGATAATCTGAAAATTGGAATTCACTGGAATCCATGTACGTCAGCTGATAATCTTTTTAACGATTCTTTCGAACCACATGTGGCTGCGAATATTCCATTTCAAAAGCTTGGTGATTAAATTTATAGACAATTTCTTGCAAAATATACAGGTAAACATTTTCCAGATGAACCAACTTTACGCAAAAATTATCTTCCAAAAATATATGCCAAAGAATAAAATTCGGGAACATGTGGGAGACAACTATTTTTGGATTAGCGCGGATGGATAGATTAGACAGGAGCATGGGGTGCAAGATAGGGCTATTCTTGTGTATCTTCATGTCTATGATGTTATCATGTTATGATAGGTCTTGCATGCTGATCAGCCAACTAAACCGTACTTGATAGCGGCCAAAATAGTTGAACTGGTGAATGCAATTACGATAGCTGATGGCTTTGATAGCAGCATTGATGATATATTAGAAGGTGCTGTGAGCCGAGCAAGAGCCCATGCTTTGCATAGAATTAGCGAATTCGTGAAAGAGCAATTTCCAAACATAAATGAACTAATTAGCAGTACTAAGAAAATCCTTTCGAAAGCGCCAGCAAGAGTTACTATTTATAAAGAAAAATATCCCTTACTTCCAATACCCCGTTACCGATGGTAAGATAGGATAGATAAGGTTAGAAGTCTGCTGTTTTTATTCCGAGAATGTGGAAAAAGTTGCAAATATTGTAAATAGTTTAACTGAGGACGCGCAAAGTATAATTAAATCCAAAACTGTCTTACAAGATTCATTTTTGCAAATTAATTCAAAGTTTATTAAAAAATATTTTGGCGATATACCCAATAACATAAAATATTTCGAAACGCAAACGTTGAAATTGGAAGAAGCAGATTTATGGTTTTATTTGTTTAACTTTTACTTATCGATTTGATTATACAGCTATCTATAGTGACCGATATTATCCATACGGTAACACAATGACTCATCTTATATTCGTCTAATTACATTTTGTTGGTTAAACAACCAATATTACACGAAACATGTTCACAATTTATACTCCACATAACATAAATGCTATCAGTGGGTTCTTATAAACAATTGGAAGTTTGAGAATGAAATAATTCATTTAGCTTTTTCTTCTTGCGTTTATTTACCTTGATACAAAAAAGACGCACTTCTTGGATACGACCAATGTACAGTTTCTAAAGACATACTTAGTATTCATAACGAGTAGTAAACAACGATCGAATTAATTTACTTTACACAAAGTGCCCCATAGGAAAAATCTGAGTCATCATTTGCTGCGTCCAGCATGTCCTGCGCAGTTTCTGCACGTAGTTCCTTTTGCTTCGCTGCTAACAACTTCGGCACGAATTTTGGGGACACCTTTACAAGCTCAAATCATCGAACCGATGCTTATTCCAAACTCGTCTGTCAATTTCTTAATACGACGACGACGACTGTCCTGAAGGACCACGGTGTTAACCGTCTGAATGCTTTCGTCGTTTGGGCATGTTGGTTAATTAAAATTAATTAAAAAATTCATCCGAATTCTGTAACGACATTTGAATGCCATTTTTAACATTAGAAATGTAATTCTCTAAAATTTTTATCTTTAAGGTTTATGCAAATAAATAAAAAAGGCTTCGACAAAGATTTTTGATATAAGGTTTTTTTTTCTTTTTAGGTATTTTCATAGGTTGCATGTATGTCTACACATTAATTTAGTTATTTATAATTTAGTTTACATATCCTCTATATCAAGAAATCCTAGTCATTAGTTATTTTGTTGATAGTTCCCAGAAAAAAACAAATATTTGTTTATACATTTATCTAATTGTGGTAGAGAACTATCATATAAGTTATATTAATAAGTTATACTAATCATCTACTACAGACTTAAAGACGTTATTTTAAATGTAACAAAACATGGATATTTTTATTTCAACATATTAATATTTTTATACATACTTCAGTAATCGTCGTTTTGTTTTATAAGGCTTTAAAAAATATTTCCTACTAAGTGTTTTTTTTTCGGTATTTAGTATGGGGATCTCGGAAATTAGCAGAGGTAGAGAGACGATTAAATGGGGAAAGAATTGCAGTTTTATGAGCTCAATTGAATCAGCTGTTTGCTTTTTGAAAAAATGTATGGCTAACTAGATATCCCGCGAAATGTTATTGTTATTTTGTTCGGTGTTTATGGTTCTGTTATTATTGGTTTTAGCAAAAATATGTAAAGAAAAAGTTGTAGGTAATTCTGTGCTTAACCCTGCTGTTAAATTAAAAAATATATATGCGAATCTTGTATTAAGAGATCAATTGGTTAATACTACACAAATGCAAATTTTTATGAAAATTTATTGAATTCTTTAATGTAATTTATAAATATAATTATGAACCGTCAATAATTTAACTTGCCATCCATTTATCGGCTAATTGGGCACTCTGATGTATTTATGTTAGCTCGAGCGTCCAGCTCCAGCAAAAAAAAATTGGTTCTGGCAACTTGCGTTACTGTCGACCGTCATGCGACCATCTTTAAGCCGGTTGTACCAGTTCTGGATATATGTAGTACCCATGGCATCGCTGCCGAATGCTTACTGAATCTTCCGAATGGTGTACGCTTGAGTATCACCAAGCTTCTGACAAAATTTGATGCAGTAGCGCTGCTCCAGTCGTGCCGCTATTTCGTGAAATTTGCAAACATGATGAGCCACCGGCAGTTGCACATGGGATATTTTACACACATGCGCATGAGTATACTACCAAACTCACTACCAAATATCAGCGCACTTGCTTTATTACTTTTGCGGGAACATGGCAAGTCGGATACATTTTAAATAGACCTCGTAGTAAAGAAAGGAGTTGTACCAACACTAATTCATGGCAGCGAATTTTGATTACGCGATTAAGCGCCTCAGTGATGCAATTTGTTTGAAAAACAGTAGGATTCGTAGACAGAATTCGGTATGTTGACTATAGTTCAAGGTGAGATTTGTGGAAATAAAATTATGTGCATATAACTATGAGGTCTATAGTAAACAGAATAATCGGCGATATAAGACAGTTTTTAATGCCAAATTGTAAGGGAGATGGTGCAGACTAACGAAATATACCATGGGCAGATATTAATGAAGTATTATTAATTAAAAGAATTGGAACAAGCTGTACAAGAAAAACGAACAGATCAACTAATAGCCAAGCCTTACGCCTCTCAGCAGGAGAACGCAGTTTGAAATAAGTCTCAAGAGAAAAGTATCTGTAGGTTCTGTTTCCAGACCTTATAAGCTAAAATGAGGTAGAAAGACCAAAGGCACAATCGTCCTTTTAGTGATAAAAAGAGAAGCCCAGCGTTCACAGCGTTGATAGTCTATTTAGGATTTATAAAACTTAACTTTCTGTCTTGAATCTAAATTAAATCGATTGCTTTATTTGCTCAAAGAACTTTTACCAACATGACAAACGATTGCTCAAGTATGCATACTTTATGCAAAAGCCGACGCGCAGTTCTAGATTAAATTTTGGAATCATAACATTCATAACCAACAATGACTCTTTGAATGAGTTTGTTCGTACCTGCAGTTCTTTCTCGAGATTACAGATATCCTTTTTTATTTTCAAAGCTATGTGTTACATTAATAGCTTTAGTTGCATTTTACATAACCTTTTAAACGTTCCCATGTTTTGGCTATCTCTTAGATTGAGTCTTCCTCCTTTTATTTGAAAAACAATTTCTCTCTGTTCCCCAGTTCAATGCTTTGATCAGCGTATAATAAACTTGTAAAGTTTTTAACGCCAAAAAAATTAACACGTTTGGAATTCTAGAATCACAATTTATAGCTGCAAATTCTAGCAAACATTCCTCTATTGTGCGACTATTGTTTAAACAACAAGCGCTATCTGCGCTATTTATATGTGCATAAAAGTTTGAGAGGGAATAACACACCGAGTGTATGTTATAGTAAATATAGTATTTATATGGAACCCAGAATTTATTGAAGTTATGTTCAAAGTGCCAATTTGTACATATTGTCTTTTGATTCTTCTTCCTTTTGCTTGTGTTTCACTCCTTTATTCGTTATCTACTAGAATCCAATTTTATATTTATCTTTAACTTGCTTTAGGGTAGGTCTTGTAACTATAAGTTTCTTGGGGCAACTCCATATTATCTTGCCTGAGTTATTTCTTTGCTTTCACTTCTTAGGTCGTGTTGTTCTGTCAGTGCCAATTCGGTAGATTTTCTGGACTTGACTTACAAGGAAAGGTTCCCAACCAGCACACACCGATTTGAATGAAATTTGGTAATTATGTAGAGCTAATAAGACTATGTAAGACGCCGCTTTCTGTTTCTGCGACTAAAGCTATCGAAGGGGCGAAAAGCGCGCCTGAAAATTGGACTGTTTTTCGTTTTCTGCCAATTACTCTGAAATTGTTTCAAGAAAAAATATCGAAACATATGAGCATATAGCGCTTCAAGAGGGCTATTAAAGCATGTCTGAATCGGTAACCCTTATTCTTAAAAATATTACCCCTCCCACCCCAACGATTTGCGGAAACACCGATTTCGATGAAATTTGGTAATTATGTAGAGCTGACTGAACTATGTAAAAGGCTGGTTTCTGTTTCTGCCCGTAACGTCTATGAAGGGGTGTAAGGCTACCCCAAGGATGGTACCGTTTTTGCCAATTACTCTGAAATTGTTGCACGAAGAAAATAGTCAAACACATGAACATATAGCGCTTGAAGAGGGCTATTGAAACATGTTTGAACTGGTAACCCTTGTTGCTAAAAATATTACCCCCTCCCACCCTCAACAATTTGCGGAAACACCGATTTCAACGAAACTTGGTAATTATGTAGGGCTGATTGAAGTATGTAGAAGGCCGGTTTCGGTTTCTATCAGTAACGCCTATGAAGGGGTGAAAGGCTCCTCCAATGTTGGAACCGTTTTTTGTCAATTACTCTGCCACTCTTGCACGAAGAGAATATTCACAATATGGATATATAGCGCTTCAAGAGGGCTATTAAAACATGTTTGAATTAGTAACCCTTATTCTTAAAAATATTATCACAAGAGTGGGTAGCACTATATAAAAAGCGGCCTAAGAAAGTGAAAGCACAGAAATAACACAGGCAAGATATTATGGAGCTGCCCCAACAAACTTATAGTTACAAGACCTACCCTAAAGCAAGTTAAATATAAATATAAAATTGTATTCTAGTAGATAACGAATAAAGGAGTGAAACACAAACAAAGGGAAGAAGAACGAAAAGACAATATGTACAAATTGGCACTTTGAACATAACTTCAATAAATCGCAAGCAAATCGAAATGAAACAGGAAATGTGAAATCTAAATATTCAAATCCCAGATTTAAGTGAAACAAAGAAATCGAAGAAAGCAAAAACTTGGCTGTCAGAAGAACTTATACTACTCGAGAGTAGAACATGGAAATAGGAAAAGGAATGGAATGCATAATAACTCGCACCGTAAATGAGCTAGTAACGCTATTTGACCCAATATCACCTATATTACTGCAACATTAAGATTTTGTTTCTTGAAAATTGTTAAGTATGTATATTACTAAGAACAAAATTAGAAGCAGATATCGAAAATAGAAGACACAATACAACTATATGCACTAACGAAAGAAACGGACTAGTAGGGAATTGCAAACATCTATAATAAAAAAATAAAAACTTCACTTGACAAAATTAAGAGTCATAATGACCAAATTATGATGATGGAAGATTGGAATGCGAGAATAGTAAATGGGAGCAGTATAGGGATGAACCAAATACGAAGATACCGTGAAAATACTAGAAACAGAAGTGGAAACAAAATTACAGAATCCTGGCAGACTAATAACGTACGGAATGGAAATAGCTTCTGAAAACAACACGAACAGAGATGCATATTTGTAGCAGAGGACAGAAAAGCACGAAATATTATAGAGTACATATGTAATCAAGGAACGAGGAGAAAAATTAATATTGAAACCGACACCGAAACTAGGACACACAACATTAGTAATAGTTAAATTAGATATAGCAGAGGGACATGAATAAATAAAGAAATGATATAACAATAAATGTATAAACTGAAGCAAACAGAGCTTAACAAAGATACCAAGAAGAGACTGATAAAGAGTTTGAACATACAAAAGAACGAAATCCTGAAAGTAATTGTGAAATAATATTTGGTAAGTTTAAGAATATATTAATACATAAAACAAAACAAATATGTGGAAAAACCAGAAAAATAAAAGATCAGAAATACATAAGTTGGTGGAATGATAATATTAAAACAGAAGTGAAGAGAAATAAATGGCCAGCAAAAAATATATACAACAGAATAAGGGAGAAGATCAAAAGGAATATATACGAAGGAAAAATATCAAGGAGAGAGTTCTGGAAAAGTGCAAAGTCATTAAGAAAGAAAAGGGTGGTACATGCAGATGGAATGCGAAACAAAAAACTTAAAAGAAAGAGAGATGAGATCTTAGAGGTGTGCCGTCAGCATTATGAATGTGAAACAAAAATGATTTGGGAGAAAAGGAAGAAGAAGGCGGGATTACAAGAAAGAGGGGTGGAATAAGAAGTGCACAAACTAGAAGAAGCACCATGGAAGAGGAAGATAAGTAAAGCTAATGGTGGGCATCAAATTTATCAAGAAATGTTAAAATATCTTGGTGACCAAAGGAAAAAATAACTACAGAAAATATATAAGCAGGCATGGAAGATCACAACCATCCCCGAAGACTGGGAGATAAATATAATATTTCCAATTCCCAAAGAAGGTGACTAAATTACATACATATATGTAGAAACTATAGACCAATATGTTTATCACCAGTAACCTATAAAGTGTATACAAGAACAAAAACTAGAAGATTTGAAGGTACCAAAATATTTATTTGAAAAAGTTAAGGACTGCTTGTATATACAAATTATACAACACAAATCCAAGTAAATGGGTAAAGATCAGGAAACTTTTAAATGCTAACTGGAATAAAGCAGGAAAATAATTTGAGTCTACTAATCTACTATTACTAACATAATAGCAGGCAGAATAATTAAAAATACAAAAATAAAAACTAGATAACTAGGAACAGTGATACGTCCAACCAGTTAATGTGAAAGGTCCACAGCGGGGAGTAAAGGAAAGTAATAATTATAAATAAACATAAGACGAAGGATAACATTGAGTATAAAATTAAATCGAGGGAAGAAGTGGTAGAAATGACTGCATATGTATATCTGGATGTGACGAATACCGATAAAGATGAAGAAATAGCGAGCAGTGGAATTTCAATGCTTTCCTACGTTCCTACGCCTTAAACCCTTTCTGGTATCTTGTTGGCAAACTACTGCATTTATCCAGTTTTGGGGTGATGAGTAAGCTTTGATAAAAGAGTGGATGACATCTTATCATTAAATGGTGTAAACCGAACTGACGCCCTTACTGCACCAAATTTTAATGTCATGCCTTGCACGTGGAGACAACGACCGGTTTACACTACTTAATAACAACACGTCATCCACTCTTTTTGCAAACCTTAGTGATGACTATGGGTTTACTTTACTAAATAAACTAAATGGGGAATAGAAAAACATCTTTCCAAAAGCTTTTTAGTAATACAACAAATCATTATTTAGGAAGTTTATGGTCGTCGAGGGACCTAAGGCATTACCTCAACTGATGTTGCAGAAATCTGGCGGACGACAAATCTTTACTCGAGATCTTCTTGTAATCTCCTTCTCCTTCTTTTTCTTCTGAATCATTGGTCTTTTATATTCATAATGCTTTACTCTTACAAATCGAAGACCATCAAAATACAAGGATTGTCACTGGCGTAAGCTCTTTTCCAAGCTGTCTTCAGAGATTGTTCCAGATGTTCTTGTAGAATCAGAGTGTCCAGATCTTGATAAATCTGTAAATTTCTTAGCGGTTAAAACGCCGACGTGTAGAGAAGCAGACTGCTTCCTTAGTGAAGGGAACTCCTTCTTCCTAGGAGGGGAAGAGGCACGTTGCTGCTAGTAATGAATCGGATGCGAACCGCTTCGATTGGCTTCGTCTAGACTAGTCTCTGGTTAAAGTACACTACCAGGTACTTAACGTCAGGTCGGCGTTACCCATTAGGATTTTCTCACAGGGAGACCCCCTTGTTCGTGTGAATTTGACTGCCAGGCAATGTTTTCCGAAAGTCTCCATCGAGACGCCGAAGGCAGAAAACCATCACTGGTCCTCTGGAAGCGCTGAGTTATTATCTTTTCCCATCTACAGATGGTGTATATGATGGTATCACCTGTATAGACTGCAAGCTCAGTGGTAGGTTCAGGAGGGATATTTGACATGTAAGCTATGAAAACGGGTGGTCCCAGTACCAATCCCTGCGACAGGCCGAATTCCGCGGGTGCTCGAATTCACGCATTTGTATTTAGAGCACGAGGACCTCTCCACGAAATACAACCTACCAAGTCATTGACGCGTTTCTTCCGAAGACGACTATTTTCTAGATCAGCTCGTTGGGCTAGACTGTATCAAAAGCACTTCCAGGAGAAGTAGCGAGTACAGGTCAGAGACAAACAGAATATACTATACGATGAAAAGAGCAATAACGGAGAAGAAAGAAAAAGACTAAGTTACAAGTATACAAAGCAATTACAATACCATCAATCTTACACGCCTGCGAGAAATAGGCATGACAAGCTAAACACAATAATTTAACCGATGGAACAGGAATGAAATAAATAAAGGTAATAGAAGGAAAAACCAAATACCCCACAGAGAAAAGAAGAAATATGTAAAAACTTGAGTTGACAAAAATTGAAAAACAATTACAACGTTACGGACACAGCATTGGAATGGAAGATGGAAAATTGACGAAGTGGTTGTTCGGGGCAAAATGATTTGGAAAAACAAAGGAGAGCAGACCAAGGAAAACGTTCATACTAACAATAAGTCAAACACAACAGTTGCGCGAGGAGAGTGGAAAAACAATGACGGAAATAAGAAACAATGTTTGGGACTGAGTAAGATGACAGAATTCGCTGAAGAGTTCAAGTAGGGGCACTTCGACGCTCTACTAGAGCATAATTAAGTAATTGCGAAAGAAGTATCGAACCATGCAAAACAAGTCGAATTTTAAAACCACGTTCTTAATGTTCTCAAGATATATATGATAGTAAACGGCGGCCTGTAACTATGTTGCCCAAGTTATAAGAGTCAGTTCTGGTGGCTCGGGCACACCGGGGCACAGTCCGTGAAATTCAGGAATACATTCTGGCGATTTGACAAACACTGCTTTTGTATGTACTATTAAGGCATCTATTTCAGGATAGCATTTTCTAATACTACCTGCCACATAACTGAAAGCATGAATCTTACACGTAACATGTAACAAATTAGCACAATGTTTTTTAAGAGCCCGGCCTACAGAAAGTATGTTTGCGCCACCATCACTCATAGACATTAACAATGTGTTTGTTGAACGTTCAAACTTTTCCAATGTATTTAACAGTCAATTTGAAATTACTTCGGCAGTACATTGTTGTACTCGTCTGGAAGCTAAACGAATTACAGGTGATGATTCATGTGGTTCCCTTGTATGTACCATTACATTAAGCACAGATTTTCTTATTCGATCTATTGTTTCGTCCACAGATAACCACAGTCTTTTATCTTTAAACTCCGATTTAATTCCTGTTTCAACATATTTACGAGCAGAAGGTACAAATCTTTGTAACGATGTCCGACTTGATTATTTCCAGTCCGACTATTTAATGCAAAGAGGCATATGCTTCGTTGTCTAGTAAATTAAATGGTAGATTACATAAAATAGAGGTAACACATAAATTAGATTAAAATCCTGTTGCTATTTATGTAACGTTGACAATCTCTTTTGGACCAATACATTAAAGTGATATTACAAACTACAACTAACTTTGTTGAACATTGGTCGCTTTTGCGACGTAGGCAACATTTTTAAAACAAACGTAGATCTACGAAATAATATTTGCGGTAGCGCATATATATGCACAACAAATCTAATTGAGACTCGCTGTTATACTGAAGGTTGTATCGAACTTCTGTCACTGCACGTTGGCACTAGTGAGTAACACTACTAATTACAATCTATGTTATATGCTGCTTAGTTGGCCGTCACTGTATGTATTTATATACGAGGTACGTCCAGAAAGTAAGTTCCGTTTCAATTTAACTCCGCTGCAGCGCTGCAATCGCAGTTCCGCACATGCGCAGTAGACGCTCTGTATCAAGGAGAAGAAACGTGCGCCATTTTGAGATCGCTGTCAGCCACGTACACTTTGTTGTGCTTGTTTACAATGTCGGTGTTGATTGAAAATCCCGCCGCTTGTGAAATCAGATCTGTGATTCGTTTTCTGAATGCTAGGAAAGTGAAACCAATTGAAATTTATCGGCAAATTTGCGAAGTTTATCGACAGAATGCGATGAGTGATTCAATGGTGAGAAGATGGGTCCGACGTTTCAATGAAGGACGTAGTAAAGTGCACGATGAAGAACGAAGTGGGCGTCCATCTTTGGTTACAGAAGAACTGGTTCACGCGATTGATGACAAGATCCAGGAAAACCGCAAGTTTACAATTAGTGCTCTCGCTATGGAATTTCCCCAAATCTCACGATCACTAATTCATGAAATTGTTAGCGAAAAACTGAAATTTCGTAAAATTTGCTCACGTTGGGTACCAAAGATTCTTACTGAGCAACACAAAACAAAACGGATGGGTAGTGCACTTCAGTTTTTGACCTGTTATCATGAAGGCGGCGAAGAATTTCTGACACAGATAGTCACAGGAGATGAAACTTGGGTTTCTTACGACACCCCTGAAAGTAAGCGGCAATCAATGGAATGGAGGCACACTTCATCCCCAGCAAAGATTAAGCCGAAACAAATCTTGACACCTCGAAAAATGATGTGCACAGTGTTCTGGGACTGGAAAGGCATCTTACTCATTGATTTCTTACCGCGTGGTCAAACAATGAAAGCAGATGTTTATTGTGAGACACTTAGGAAATTGCGCCGCGCAATACAGTGCCGAGGATTGCTGTCAAAAGGTGTTCTTTTTCTTCACGACAATGCACGACCACACACTGCAAATGTGACAACAAACCTCCTACAGGGATTTGGCTGGGACGTGTTTGACCATCCTCCGCACAGCCCTGACCTCGCTTCTAGCGACTTTCCTCTGTTCTTACATCTCACGTCTTTCCTTGGCGGTCAACACTTGAACAATGACGAAGAGCTGAAAGAAAATGTTTCCAACTGGTTCAAGACACAGGCGGCAAACTTCTATGAAGAAGGTATACAAAAACTTGTGCCACGCTATGGCAAATGTCTGCAAAATTTTGGCAGTTATGTGGAAAAGTAGTTTAAGAGTTGTAGAATTTTGTGCAATAAATAATTTTTCTGTATCTGTACACAATTTAATTTTATTACCAAACGGAACTTACTTTCTGGACGTACCTCGTAGATAGGTGCATAAATAACTTAATGAATTAATTTATGGATTCAACTTGTTTATAATATTTCCTCAGATACAGCAGTTTATTACTTGTAATTACAATTTATTTGATCTGCAGAATATTAATAAATTTGCATGGTAGTATGTTTGTATATTGCAGAAAAAGAATAAAAGAGAAGAAGGAACTGTTCATACTTGGAATGCTAGTTGTAAATGGCATTCGATCTATTTTCATAAAACAAATTCGTTTTAATTAATAACTGCCATTGGACAACAGCAGCAACTCTCGGTTGTTTCTGTGTAATACAAATTGGATACTTTAACAAACAAGGAACCAGTACGGTAAAGGCTCCATGTTAAATAATATCTATAATTAAAAGCGTAGAGTACCGTTAAACAGGAGTAAAATAACGTTCTCAGTTAATATGTTTACATAAATGTAATTTTCGCAAATATAGCGCCCTAAGCTAAACACTACCCTTTGCTGTACGACTCAATAACTTGGAAACTATAAGAGATATCAACACAAACAGCAAAGGGTAGTGTTTAGCTGGGAACGCTGTACACCCCGCTAGTTTGAGATTGAGCAGTTAAGAAAGTTACCGTTGTTATTAACTTGGTCTATAAAGTCACAAAGTTTGATTTCAATCGGTGAGACACCGTTACCAGTGTTTCCTTCTTTGTACTTCTAGTGATAATATCATCAATGTGGAATCTAAAACTCAACGATGAGACGAAAGTAACGCAGAGGTCTCCAATTTGCGCAAACCGATCAAATGCTTTGTAGTTGATTGTGTAAGAGTAGGTGATTCTATTTTTATTGTTTTGTAAAATGCAATGACTTGACATTTATCAATTTTAAAATCACATTGTTGTCCTTACACCAAATGGATATGTTGGTGATGTTAGATTGCAGTTTAGCAGAATCGGAAGGTGTCTGTCTTTTCATAAATTATTTCATGTCATCGTCGAAAAGCAAAAATTTAGTGTAACTTATATGATATTTTATGACATTTATAAATAACAAGTATAAGATTGGGCCAAGGAGACTGCCCTGTGCCACGCCAAATGTACCTCAATTGGACATCATGTGCAGTTTCCTACACGCTCGATTTGATGGCGACCCAGTAAGTACGATTAAAACCAATTCCACAAATCAACGACAGTTCCATAGGTTTTCAAATTCCAAAGAAAAAGAGAGTGACTTACATGATCAAAGATCTTGCTAAAATTTGTGTAAATAGTCAATCTGCTAACCATTCTCCTAGTTGTTCAAAATATAATTGTAGGACAAGAGATGCTTATGTAAGCATTGAGACTGCTTCAAATAAAGATACCAATAATAAAATGAAGATGATGTCATTAGCTTTAACATTGATGAATCAAATTTAAGGTGTTATGTTTACAGTATAAACTAGTACCTCCCGGGGACACCATAGCGTAAAACAGGGGCGCCGCGAGGCAGATCACCGGAGCTTGAAGAACTTTCCAGAAAGATATGGAACATACTAGAGCGCATAATATTCCAGATAAGTGAAATTTATAGAACTTTCTAGTAGGTTTATATACCATACTATCGAACACTGCCAAACTTTCGCGAAAATTCTATGTAAGTGGGGCGGCTGATATAAATACGGCACCACTTCGGCGAGTCAATTCAGTTCCTAAATAAGAATCGAAGAGTAAATACGTGAGAAAAAAGTAAACGGTTTTAGACACCCGCTACCAGAGGAACGCCCGGCTTATTTCAGTGTGCTGATTTGTGTTTTCGTAAAGTCATAGAAACATGGAAAGCATCGACAGTAGTGGGGTAGCAAAGAAATGAAAATATCGTAAATATGATGGTAATTTGAATTTTTACTTCAGTAGAAGTAGACCAAGAAGAGAGACCGCAATGTGTGCGGTATTTAGAAGTTATACCAACGCACTGCTAGCATCTTTTGAGGTCGTATACAGAGTGACGAAGTGCAAGAAACCTCAAACCATCGCAGAAGAACTTATTCTACCGGTTGCTCTTGACATGGTCAATATTATGCTAGGAGAATCGGCGGGAAAATTAATTCCAAAGCTACCTTTGTCCAACAACACTATTGGTTGAGGAATTCATCATATAGCTTTAGATCTCAATGATCAATTAATAGAGAAAATAAAAGGTACGGAATTTGATCTCCAACTTGATGAGGTTACTGATAGTAACAAAGAGGCACACCTAATTTGTTATGACCCTGCATGATAATATTATCTTTGAAGACCTTCTGTTTTACAAAAGCATTATTGGAAGTGTAAAGAAGAAGGACAAGTTTATAATCAAAAATGGTTTGGATTGGGAAAAGTGCATCGGTATATGTACTGATGTAGCTCGATTAATGTCGGGTCGCTACAGAGGATTGCTAGCGCTTGTTCACAGCAAAGCACCGCATGCTATGTGAACCCAAGTCGATGTCGATGAGCTTTCAATTGAATTTAGTATTAGAACATGTCGTAGACGTGGTAAACTATATAAACGCTAGGCCACTGAAAGCCAAATGTTTCGAACAGCTATGAATGGACATGGGAGCTGATCACACGGCCATGCTATAGTACTGCTGTTCATAATGGTCTTTATGTGGCAATGTCTTATCTCATGCATTCGAACTACGTCAAGAAATTCATACTTTTCTACAAGGAAGATCATGAAACCTTGAGGTACTTTGCCGAACCCGACTTTTTGCTGAAACCAGCGTATTCGTCGGACATATTTGACAAACTGAATGCCTTTAATCTCTCTCTGCAAGGCAATAACATGCACATTTTGAAACTTTTGGAGAAGGTTGCGGGGCCTAGGAAAAAGCTGCAGTTGTGGATAAACAAAATCAATACGGATAGCTGTCAATATTGTTTGCCTGAATTAATTAATTTAATTGAACTCTCTTGCGACAACAGTCTGAAAACAGAATTTGCTTCTTCCGATTTAGTGAAGGATCGTTGCAGCTAATCCTCATTCCCTTTACAACCTATGTAGCCGGATTTTCAGCTGTAGCTTTAATAAAAAGCAAATACCGCTTAAAAATCGATGTGAAGAGAGGCATTGTTAAATCTTATTCCACGTTTCGAAAAAAAAAGTGTGTTAATCAGCAAGCTCACCCGTCACATTAACTTAGTTGTCGTTAAAGGTTTTCACTATTTATTTTTATATATTTTTGTATTTATATATTTTAGTTTGATGGTTCTCGTGATTTATTTCTAATAAATGTGAGCTACACATTGTGAGGTTATATTAAGAGTAGTTTTCATTTCTGTGCCTGATTTATGTCATCGTGCACATATTTTGATACCGGCACAAAATACTAAGCCTGTAAGTGTGCCGCGGACTGATAAAGTTGGGGTACCTCTGGTATATATAATTGTTATATCATAATAGAAGCAAAGTCAGCAATATCCATCACAGTGTTATTTACAATGCCGCGAGCGAGAAGATCGAATCTTTCACAACGAAGCCGTAATACAAATAGACTGCGGAATATTGTGAATGAATCCACTGCAGATGAAGAAGAAATCGCATAAGAGAGGGCGTCGTGTTAGTACGGCCCGGCTTCGTGGTTCACAAACACAAGAAGAAAGATAGCAACGGCTCGGTTGACAATAAGAAATCGACGAGCAAAACACAAAGATCAACAACGTCGAGCCGCAAGAAGAAAGGTTAATTTGTTGTGTTAATTTGAATCGAGGAGCGTTTCAATACACTTCCACAATTGACTACAGCTCGCACCCCTTCGTTAGTATTGGCCCTATGCAGGTCATGTGCGTCCATTGCGGTGCATTGAAGTTCGCTGGAGAAACGCCTGGATTGTGCTGTCTCAGTGAAAGGATTAAATGGCCATTCTTGCCTCCGCCAGCTGAGCCATTGCATTCACTGCTTCGCGTGGCGTAGCTCAAGAATCACATTTTCTTTCGAACGCTTAAAGGTACAACGCATGTTTCCAAATGACTTCATTTGGAGCAAATATTATTGAAGAACGTGGATTCAGTCCTACATTCAAAGTAATGTTTGTTAATAAGAGAGTAACCTTTATTTTTGGTAATCATAAATCACTGATTATCACTTCCCCTTCGACTATACAGATACAAGAACAAATTCACCATAGAATTGGATCATTACAACCGGTTGAAGACGCACAGCATAAAATTGTTACAAATTTGCTTCATGGCCAATATGGAGGACCAACTTGATCGGCGTCAAACGACCAATAACGCAACAAAAGAGAAATTCTTCAAGATTTGCAGCAAATACTTTATGAACATCATGCATTGATTCGGTTGTTCAAAAATGCGTTGGATCGCATGCCCACTGATGACTATAAATTAGTGATCAGAGCAAATAAACGCCCCGCTGGAACACACGAACGACAATTCAACCCTCCGACTATAGATAAAGTCGCAAAATACAGTATATCACAAGGTGCTTCAATGAAGATAATCGACACGAGTGCAACCCATTCAGCAAATACTTTAACAGAAAGTTACATTCAATAAAGCAAATGCTTTGCTCCCATGTGAATTTGCTTCTTTCTGAACTTTTATTTAACTTAATTAATTTTATCTTAATATAAACAAGGTAATAAAACTCAGGTAATAACCTAAGACAATATTTATTAATTCTAAGGCGGTACGACGTTCGCCGGGTCTACTAGTTACTTAATAAAAGCTTTTCCTAAAAATGAGATCCAATTGAAGAATTCCAAGAAAGTCATTCTACATTCAATGTGATCTAATGGAATTCCAGTGTTTGCGCTGCACGATATCAATCGTGCAATAATCTCTGATTTTCAGAGGGCTTGTGCGTGGTATTCCGTACGGCGTTTGACAAAGTTAGAGAAAACGTGAATCCCGTGGTTATTCTACTGATGATAAAAATTTAATTACCGAAATTCCAGTATTTATTTCTGCAAAGTAGATATGGTAAGGATTACATTACTATGTTTTTATTTGCAGTGATAAATAATCTTCAATCTATAGTGGAAATAAGTTGATAGAAGCTTTCATGTTTGTCAATAAATATAAGTACATACATAAATTGGTTATGTAATATGCATTTTCAACTTCAAATATCTTTCGAGGTCATATTTATGATAATACTTAAGCGATAATTCTTTTAATTCGCTTTTTAGCCATTTTGATAAAAATGCGTGAGTACACATATACGTACTAATTCGGACGTTTCAATATCTGTTTTATTATCAGAGAGAGTACACAAAAATCTGATCCTCCCGTATAAAAAAGTAAGGTAAGCCTCGGGGACCGAACCGAACCTTAAAAGATTGGGCCGAGGCTGTCTGGCGTTGTCCGACGCCGCCGTCTGAACACATACTTATTAGCAGAGCAGACGGACCGCGCCCCGGGTCATGATTGCTTGCTCCCTCATCTCTCGGTTGTGTAGTACGTTGCGATAATGCTATACTGAAATTAAAGCGCGACCGAAAAGAAAGAAGTCGCTGATTGATTTGGTGTTATTAGCAACGATGCTTTATTACTTGATACGTTGGAACTCAAATAATTTTTAGTATGGTATCTGTAAATAAACAGCTGCAAGTACTTGGAAAGTGAAGTATCTGTGTTTGCCTTCCTAGCAATCCCTTGCTGATACATTCATTTATGAACAAACATATATGCACCATCTGTTGATAGAAACAAAAAATTAAATACCACATTTTAGGAATTTTATGCAAATTTCCGCAATGCTGTCTCCTTCCATCATCATTTTTTACCGTTTTATCTATATATAGTAACTAAACTGAAACGTAAATATCGTAAGTAAACAATTGCATATTTTTTGTGTTTGTTATTCAACGGAAATCATTTGTTTACCATTTTGAAGCAAAATTATATATATTTAATAATATGGAACATTTATTGCATACATCATAGGATCAGAAAGAGATGAAATATGAGTGATTTATTTACACTCGAGGGTAAATGGAAATCCACTTTCTTGTTTTGTTCAATTCTTTTTCGTTGTTTTATGTAGACGTAAAAGTACCTACTACTGTTAGCACTTTTGTTGGAAGTTTTTCGTTTTGACTCTACATTGTGGTGGATATGGAGACGATAAGTTAATTAAGCTGACTTTATGCCCTTGGGGAGTACACCGAGCAGTAGTGATGATTACCTTTCCTAAAAGATATATTTTGTTTTTACATACTACTCTGAAAGGGAAATAGCGGTACTTACTTTCTCAGCTTCTTGTAAGTCTACTGCAGGCCACTGCAGGACATCAACCACCTCTAAGTTTAGAGGATTTCAAACCATAATCTACATTGGCCGGATCAAGACGATTAAAAGTTTCAGACAAGGTTAGGCAATATTTTGATTGGGCTTAGCGTTTGAACATGGTTCCACCACGTAGGAGTTGGGGGAAGAAGAATGGTTCGTGTCAGCACATTCGTCCCACGGAAACAGATTTACCTTCTATCGGAGTCTCAAAAGACTTTCAATGCGCTACCTTAAAACATCGCACACTAAGGCATAAACCAGAAACATTTAGACATTAATATATAATACTAACCAATAATACCACATGGTATAATACATTTATGCAACGGGAATCAAAAGCGCAAATATTTGAAGTTCTGGTAAATTCGGCACCAATCTGCGGCGGAAGCGATACCTACAACTATTACGAGCAAACAACATTCCTGTAGCGGGTCTACTACTACTTGTGCGGAGTTTGTAAAAATAAACGACATTGTGACTCTGCACTTTTATTACTTAATTTCTTGAAACCGATTGTAAAACTATATATATATTTTAACCGTTTAAGTGATGCTGATTTGACCGTACCCGATTGTTTGTATGTGAGTAAAGTGAATAGAGGTGACTAACTTACTCTCCTGGCTTCTCTGTTCCAGTATTACATATAACTTTTCTTATTGCTAATCTTTCGTCAAGTCGAAGGGCAGAAATCTGTTAAATTAGGTTTAAGAAAAGCAAGGTAATACATTCTCTCCTAAGGAGATAGCAATGGGAAGATTAGCTGACACTTCTTATAAACAATTATTGAATGTGTGGAAAAGGTAAGTGGTGAGATAACTATCGCGGTGTTAAATTATATTGAAGCAGCTCTAAATTATCATAAGGAAATAAAAAAGTTTCATTGTTGCAGGTCTACTACTACTTATTGCGCAGTTTGTAAAACAAACGAATTTTGTGACTCTACACTTTTATTATTTAATATATTAAAGCCGATTATAAACCTATACGTAGATTTTGAACGTTTAGGTGTTTTTGTATGACCGTATCCGATTGTTTTGATGTAAGCGATGAGTTTAGAGGTAACTAATTTTCTACTCTGGTTCCGTCGTTGGGTGTTATATATAAACTTTCTTATCGCTAATCTTTCGTCAAGTCGAAGGGCAGACATGTCCCAAACTGGGTCTTAGAGAAGAAAGTGATAAATTCTGTCCTGGGCGACAGTAATGGGAAGATTGGCTGAACTTACTACAAACAATTATTGAAATGTATAAAAAGAAGGTAAGTGGTGAGATAACTATAATGGTATTAGATTACATTGACGCAGCTCTAACTTATCATAAGGAAATAGAAAAAGTTTCATATTACACGAATATATGTGGAGGAGAACAAGTAAGCGCTTAAATCCTATATATTTCACGTATCCTTAAAGTCTCTACTAGTTCCTGTAATGAATGCGCAATTTAATATTAAACACACGCACAATTTCGACTGTTGGTTCTCCAACATCATATTACACGAATATATGTGGAAAAGAACAAGTAATCACCTAAATCTTATGTATTTCAAGTATCCTTAAAGTCTTTACTAATCCCTGGAGTAAATGCACTATTTTATATTAACCACATACACAATTTCGACTCTTGGTTCTCCAACATTCCGAAGACGATAGAAATGCATACCTGTGAAGAGTAACCTGCCCTAAAAATATAAAATGTACAGAAACCTAGGTACAACGAAAAATAAATCCATAGAATTAACATAAACAGGAGACCACAGATAAATTACTTACACTAATAAAAAATAGCTGACCAGGAAGGAGATTACTACGAAAACCAAGAAATAAACAAGTTTCTAAACTATTATAGATTCTCATCTTGTTCGTAGTATAAGCTAGTATACTGCGAACAAGATGAAAATCTGGAATAGTTTAGAATAAGATAGCTGAGCTTAAATAGATGGGGGAACAATTATGGTATAAACACAAAAATCAAGTGTACTGAGCTACCACTGACTCAGAAACAGGTATTGTATAGATATGTATTGTTACGCGCAGTGGAATAGAATGGAATAGTCGCCTATGTACATATATAGACTTCAAATAATTAGTTGGTAAGTAATGATTATTTATTGATTTGGGTTAATTTTGTTAGAGAATAAGTAAATGAATATATCGCCCGTATTGTTTTTATAAACCCCGAGAACGTTTTGTAATTAAGAACAATGTAACAGTGGTGTCAGGTGTGGGGTAGTTCGGCGATATATTAAATATATATAATATAATAAATTAAATAAGTGAACAATCAAAAACAATGGCAACGAAATTCTGTAAAATGATGGAGCTAAAGGTGGTAGACCTCAGACGCGAATTAGAAGAAAGGGATGCAGACACAAGTGGGAGGAAGTCCGAGCTTCAGTTGCGGTTGAGAAAGGCAATAGAAACGGCTGGCGAAGACCCTAAGACGTATTTGTTTGGAATGCCTGATGGGACTGAGGAAATTTTGGCAAAATTTTCAAGAAACATGGAAGAGAAGGTAATGAAGAATTATAGAAATTTGGATGGGGAAATTGTAGAAAATATAAATGGGAAGCTTGCGGGCGTAGAGGAGAAATTACTTGAAAATTCTATACAGGTCAATGAGACATTCAGGAATATGGAGGTAACATTAATGGAAAGATTCGTCGAGAAATTGAAAGAAGAAAATCCAGAATAATAGAGGAATTGGATGGGTGCATAAAGGTGCTGGAGAAACGAGCTCACTCAGGAACTAAACCGGAAAACGAAGATACTAGACGTTTTACCAACATGCAAATCAGCCAGACGGGAGCGAGAAATTTAGTTCCAATAGGTGCTGTACAAAGTAAAACTGACCTGCCTACCTTCGACGGAAAAATGCCTTTGGACGGCTATTTAACATTACTGGAGACGACGACTACGGTGTATGGTTGGACAGAGAGTATTAAAGCAGCCATGTTATCAGTGTCTCTGCGCGGTGATGCTCTGAAAGCGCTTTAGGCCGTTCCTTCGTTGAAGCGACAAAATTACCAAACACTTCTCAACCATCTGGAAATGCGTTTCGGTAACAAATATCTGCAGCAGCTATGTCGCTCGCAGTTAAAGAATCGTTGCCAGAGGTCCAACGAGACTTTACAAGAATATGAAGCTGACGTCGTTCGGTTGGTTAAGAGTGTGTACCCAACGGTTTCGGATGAGGTATGTGAGAGTTTAGCTGTGGACAAGTTTTTGGATGGTCTTCTTGATCGCGAAACGCAACAGGCAATAAATTTTGCTCGGCCGCAGACGTTGAATCAGGCGTTGGCTCAAGCCTTGAATTTTGAAGCTGTGAAGCAATCTGTTAAAGGAATTGCTCACGTCCGTGCCTTTGAAAATCACGAGAAGGAAGAGCCATTAGAAGAAATAAGGCAAATAAAGAAAATGGTGGCGGAAATGATGGAATCCATGAAGATGAGGCGATCAGAGAGACGATGCTGGAATTGTGGGGCACTTACGTAGTCACTGTCCTCAGCCACAGAAACCAAAACCGACGGAAAACTAAAATGGGTCGACGCCAAGTAGTAGCCTGGTTGTACATGGAAATGTAAATGGTAAACCTAGAGATTTACTGTTGGATACTGGCGCATCAATAACAATTCTCAGACCGGAAGCAGTGGGTAGGAAGAACCAGATACACCCTACAAGGTGGACGCTACGAACGGCAACTGGGCAGTCAGTCAACGTATTGGGAAAGACGATGGACCACTTCCGCATTGGTGATACCGCATTCCGGTAGAACAACTGCGCGGACGTTACCACGATCTGTTCCAAGCAGAAAGCCGGAACGCGGGGGACAGAACTAATGTTGTACGACATCGCATAGACACTGGAAATGCTCAGCCGATCCGTCAAGCTCCCAGAAGACTGCCACTGGCGAAGCGAGCCCAAGCAGAACAGATTACACAGGATATGGAGCGGGATGGCGTGATTGAACCGTGGAATAGTCCATGGGTTTCTTCAGTTGTGCTGGTGAAAAAGAAGGATGGTTCAACTAGGTTCTGTGTAGACTATCGTCAACTGAACAACGTGACCAAGAAAGACAGTTATCCCTTGCCCCGAATTGATGATACCTTGGATACACTGGGTGGGTGTAGGGTGTTTTCGACTCTTGATTTAAAGAGTGGTTATTGGCAAGTCGGAGTAGAGGCAAAGGGTAAAGAAAATACGGCATTTGCGATAGGGACGGGGCTATGGCAGTTTAATGTGATGCCATTTGAGTTGTAACGCGCACGCAACGTTTGAAAGGCTTATGGAAAACATTCTGAGAGGACTATCTTGGGAAACGTGCTTGGTATACCTTGACGACATCATTGTCTTGGGAAGATCTTTTGATGACCACTTGAAAAATTTGGAGCAGGTATTTCAGCGTTTGCAAGGAGCGAGTCTGAAGTTGAACCCCAAAAAGTGCAATCTGTTCCGGAAGAAAGTATACTACCTAGGTCATGCAGTATCAGAATATGGCGTCTCGGTTGACCCCGGAAAGATAGAAGCGGTTAGATCTTGGCCGGTACCAAAAACAAACATGAAATAAGAAGTTTTCTTGGGCTATGTACTTATTATCGACGGTTCGTTCCTGGATTTGCTAACATCGCCAAGCCACTCACAACACTAACTGAAGACGGCCGAGACTTCATCAGGGACAAGAGTTGTCAGAATGCATTTGAAGAACTTAAACAGATGGTCACCTCTGCGCCCATCTTGAGTTATCCGCAATCGGAAGGAAGATTCATATTGGATACTGATACCAGTAACGTTGGCATCGGAGGCGTGTTATATCAAGTTCAAGATGGCCACGAGAGCTTCTCAGCTGCTTCTTCAGTAAAGTGTTGTCAAAACCAGAACGCAACTACTGTGCGACTAGGAGAGAGTTGCTGACCGCAGTTAAGTCAGTTGAGCACTTCCACAAATACCTCTACGGTAGGAAATTCTTATTGAGAACAGACCATGCGGCATTGATGTGGTTATTACGCTTCAAGAATCCTGAAGGGCAGGTTGCCCGATGGATAGAACGTTTGCAGGAGTACGATTTTGATTCGGAACATCGGCCCGGAAGCAGTCATCGTAATGCTGACTCACTATCCAGAAGACCCTGCCCAAAGGACTGTGCGCACTGCTGTCGTGCCGAAGAGAAACACCAAGCAACCTGTTGCCGAATTGCTGTCGTAGATGATACCTGGAACGAAGATCAAATCCTAGCCGACCAAGAGTCCGATGAAGTTTTGAAGTACGTCGTGGAATGGAAGGGGCAAGAAGCTCGGCCTAATTGGGAAACTGTAGCTCCATATAGGCGGGAGCTAAAGTCTTACTGGGCACAATGGGACTCGTTCGTGGTAGAAGATAGTCTTTTGAAACGAGTGATAGAAAACGAAGCTGGAACGAATAGGAAACTTCAGATCGTAGTTCCAAGAGTAAGAATTCCCGAAGTTTTGAAACTTCTTCATGACGGAACATCGGGGGGACATCTAGGAGTTCGTAAAACACTGGGAAAGGTCAGGGAACGATTCTATTGGGTGAATTGTAAAAACGACGTTAAGGATTGGTGTAGAAAATGTACAATCTGCGCCGCTGCAAATGGACCTTCCCCAAGAAAGAAGGCCTCTATGAGGCAATACAACGTCGGCAGTCCCTTTGAGAGGATTGCAGTTTATATTGGTGGACCATTTCCTACGACCGAAGACGGAAATAAATACATTTTGATTGCGATAGATTATTTCAGTAAATGGGTAGAAGCCTAGGCATTGCCAAACCAGGAAGCGGTAATGTTTGCTGAAACGCTGGTTAAAGAACTTTTCAGTCGGTTTGGTGTGCCACTTGAAGTTCACTTCGACCAGGGACGTAACTTTGAATCAGGAGTCTTCCAGGAGATATGTATGTAGAATATTGGGTATTCGCAAAACCAGAACAACTGCACTGCATCCACAGTCGGATGGCATGGTGGACCGCATGAACAGGACTGTTCTCAAATATTTATCAAAAGTTGTCGCAGACCACCAGCGAGATTG
Source organism: Chrysina gloriosa (assembly GCA_038088585.1). Classification (NCBI taxonomy): domain Eukaryota; kingdom Metazoa; phylum Arthropoda; class Insecta; order Coleoptera; family Scarabaeidae; genus Chrysina; species Chrysina gloriosa. The sequence goes on from CM076089.1 coordinate 36,738,761, forward strand.
GGACCAGCAACTACATCTGTTTCTGCTGGCGTATAGAGCATCGGTCCACAAAACCACGGCTCATAGTCCATCTAATGTGCTCTTTGGACGAGAACTGCGCCTACCATGTGATCTCAAATTCGGTTTCAAACCGAATGAGGAAGTATTTGGGGATGACTACGTTTCGAATTTACGGGAGACGAATGGAAGAAATTCACGACCGGGTGAGAGCAAGTATCCATGAAGCAAGCGACCGAATGAAGGAACGGTATGATATTAGAGCTAGCGAAGGCGGATATCAGTGTGGGGACCTAGTGCGGTGTTCAATCCTCCGCAACGTCGAGGTTTCTCGCCTAAACTGCTACGATTCTGGGATGAGCCTTACGAAGTGTTGAAGACAATTAATGACGTTATCTACCGTATCAGAAAGAAACCCAATGATAAGGCGAGGATAATGCATTTTAAACGCCTGGCCCCTTTCCTCGGGGACAACCATGAACAAGGCAAACAGATTGTCCGAGCTTGTAGACTTCCTGAAGACGAACCGACTCATGAGAGGTTCATGCGTAAGTACGGGACAAACCACGAAATACATCACGGTGTAACAATGGAGATTCAAGAGGACCTGGTTTTGGCTCCCGAGGGGTACGCGTTAGCACATTGCGTTGCTCAGGACCTGGGAATAAAAACGAAGAAAAAAAGAAGTTTGAAGGTAGCGGATAGTTCCTGTTCCGAGACGGAACAGATCTAGGAAGGGGACAGTGTTACGCGCAGTGGAATAGAATGGAATAGTCGCCTATGTACATATATACACTTCAAATAATTAGTTGCTAAGTAATGATTATTTATTGATTTGGGTTAATTTTGTCAGAGAATAAGTAAATGAATACATCGTCCGTGTTGTTTTTATAAAGGGCTAATCTTTTATGAAGAACATTGTTCCCTTCGTCTTGGAATGTATATTTACTTTTACTATCCAGACTATGGTCTTTCACATCTGGGTTGTCAAGGCTATTCAGCTCCGCCACGAAGAGATTTTCTCATATTCTTACGTTGTCTTGATTATGGACACTCTAATATGTTTTTCTTTATTCTGTGTTATCAATACAAACTCCGTAAAAATATAAGTAAAGCCTACGAAATTTAAAGATGATGAAGTGCAGTTTTGTTATCATTTTCGTTGTTCAAATTCCAGTCGTTCCTGACTGGTTGGAGACGTGCATACAAAATAGATTTTACATATCGGGGATATATATGTACGTCAACATTTATTTCTACCGAAATTTACAGGCTGGAAGATGATCACATGAGTACATGAATTTCATCATATGTTAAGTACTTACTTAGTATTGCATTTAAGTATTGAGCAATTCTTATCTGTAGAGCACCTACTATGGGTATAAATGCACCGTCGACCATTAAGTTACATACAAATTAAGAATTGCTTGACCACTCGTGTAAGGTAAGTACAATCGTATGTGCTGGCACTTTTCTACCACCAGTGATGGAATGTATTCATAATATTATATATTGATATTAATCAGGTCATGTTGAAGTGCTAGCTCGAAATGTATTACCTTTGTCTGTGTGTATAATCAATAACTAATATTATCTTGCAGTCCGATCCTATGTGCTGCATAGTTTCGAATCCACTATAGCATTTCCAGGTGTCGCTTAATATGCATGAGTTCTTAACGATAATTATGAAGTAATTTTCTGTTGATACTTGTTCTTGGATCGTTGAGAAATGCATATTTCCGTTTCAGAAAGCAGTTGCCAGTGACTGCACTAATAGCAACACATTCTTGACTCATATCATTTGGATATCTTCATGATGTACTTTATGTTTCCAGAAGTTGACTAGGTTTTCAGTTCAACCAGAGGAGCATTGTGATGAAGCTAGTAGGGGCATAAAGGTAAATATATGAGTTGAAATATTGTGCAATGAATGTTTATTTCCAGCATGGTAATGCAATTATGTTAACATTCATAACGTCATACATCGACTATACACTATATTAGTATCTCTCTATAATACACACTGTAAGCTAGTATGTTCTCAAATAATACATTTCTTCCCAGTTATGTTAACATGGCGTAAACAGATTGGCAGTAGTAGTCCTTATCCCAAATTATTGTTATCAAATTTGCCTTTACTGACATTTTTTATGCTAATAAAGTGTCAAATTCCATTTGGCACCACATCTTAACCCAAGCTTTATCAAACATAAATATAGTAATATGGCAACATTGGAGAGTGAGACGTCATTTATTTTACAATACTGTTCTTCCCAGAGTTTGATTTTTAACATCTTTCTGGTGCGGTTTGCAAATATTAGCGTAGTTTCTTCCCTTACATGTTTGTGTTTAATACTTGTGTTTTTTGTATTCCCAGGGACTTGTATGTTTATTCCTCCCCAAGTAGATCAATAAAGGTCCGACTTTTGAAATCAAAACCCATTGACTATTGGGCACATTTTTGGACAGTGGGATTTACATTTATCTAATCCGAACGACATATAAATACCTCTGGAAAATATATACGGACTATGTAAACTGTTTCTTTGATGTTATAACTTCTTCTGTTCAGTTTGCTTGACAGAAATTAGTACCCAGGCAAGACGAGGGTGGACTGAGGGAAGATAGCGCGGCAGATACTAACGGGCTTGCACATGACGGTTTCACACTTACTCAAAAGTTTTAAGGCGATTTTTAATTGGTTCATGGCAGATTTTGACAACAATGATATTTTCGGATATACTTTTGTATATCCATAAAGTGTGGATTAGCCATGAGTGTGGTATCGAGTTCAACACCTTAGCGTGATCGATATAAGCCATGGATAAATTTAGTCCATAGTTCTTTCTTGCACCAAAATTATGACATTAATGGCGAGTCGCTCGTTATAACCTTGAAAACCTTTAATGCACACTTTCTGTTCTTCGAAGCGAATTTTGTGTTTTGCAATGAATGTAGATTTCATTAGCAATTTACTGCAAATGTTTTCTAGACAATGGATAAACATGTGTTTGGTCTTACATCAGGTAACATAATCTTTAGGCAGTAAATAAGAAATTCTTTGACTTATAGAACACTGCCCAGCTTGGTACTGAAGGAGATGGAAGGTTTCGTGAGGTAATGATGAAAGTTAGTGGAGTGTAATTTTATGCTTTGTTTATGTTTGTTTTGCGGACTCCTGTATAATTGTTTTGAATTTTACGAAAATAGCTTGTGTTGTTTCCCCAGATTGGACTCATTGTATTGCCACAAGCGTTGTAATGATGCTTTTAGCTTTTGTATTTTTGTGTCAACTACCTTATCAATGGACCTGTTCGCAGGTTTAAACTGAACATGGGCAATAGTTCTTTCCCGAATGTCGTTTATTTATTGGACAAGTATTCTTGTTCGGTGTCCACTTTTGTATTATTACAATCGGGCAGTATCTTTTCTTATGTCTGTTATTACTTCACCTTCAGCCTCCTACGCGATTCGAGTCAGATATTTTTCTGATTGACTACATGTCTACAGTTTGACACCAAGAATTCTGATAGAAAAAGCGGCACTATGATATCCAAAGCTCATCTAAGAAATTTAGTCGTGAAAAATGTAGACATAATTATTATTCTTACTTATTATTGCTATTGTGTCGATATTCCACCGCTCAAGGGTCGTAACCTCCATATATTTTCTAGGTGGGTTAGTGACAATTGGTAATGAAACTCTGGTGTATTTTTGTACATTTAATAAACTACACTAAAACTACTTTAACCACGTAACGTAAAATGCTGACTATTACATCACACGAGGTATGCAATAGTGAGCTCTTCGACTTATGGTAGTTGTCTGGCTGAAATTAAAGTAAATACGGAGTATAATTATGGTTCACAATCTAAAATATTAAAATCTATAATTACAATACTTATAACAAATAAATGAGTAAATAGCTTTCATGAGCAAAAAGTAGTTGAGTGAGATCATTGACATTAAATTTTGTGTAGGACGACGAAACAGTTACCATTATTTTTGTCGTTGTAGTTGTGATTTTCGTTATTGTTGCTGTTCTTATTGTTATTACTAGTTGATGCCTATATTTTCATTTTTCGTTTGATCCTAACACGTGGTATAATATATAATACGTTAATAATGCAAAACAAGCCAGTGTCATAAATATTTCCTTGACTAAAAATTCGTCCTTTCCATCTACTTCATAACGTCCAGAGTTAATTCAGACAAAGACTAATGATATCTGGATATGTAAATAAATATCCGCGTAACACGGGGTTTAGTCTCGGCGTGAACTGATGTTTAATGTAACAGTTGATTTGTGATGCAGATGTCGTTTGGGTTAGGAATGAACGTGAAGGATGTGGTTACCAATAGAGTTCGCTAAACTTCTTGTGGTTGACCATTCTCGTTCGAACTTATACAAGAAGAATTAGTATATGTACATATATACATTGATGAATATTTGTATTATATACATATAATATATATATATATATATATATATATATAGTTTTATTTATATATCTTTATACAGTGCGGTGGATGGTCTTTATGCAGAAAGAAATTAATTTTCCCAATGAAGTTTGTTTGGTATACAATTGGTGTTCCATCATATTATTAGCGCTGGCCAAATTTCATGAGAAAATATTGATATTTGATACTACTCCGATGTGAATAAAGTAAGGTTATTTTATTCAAAAGTTAAAAAAACTGTAATGCAAATTATAACATACGTTTTGCAAATAAACCTTACTTGAGCATACATAGGCATAACATAATGTCTATCTTATTAAAATTGTGAAAAGTACTGCCCCAACCATATGTATAATGCTGCTTAATTTATAGAAACTTTAAAAATGGTTTAATATATCGGTCACCTCTTATTAACATGTGGAACGGCACTTTCAATCAAGAATAGTGTAGGCAATTTTTTACCAATACTTATTTGGAATTACCAAAAATGCTGGCCATTGCTTGTGATTAGAAGTACATTTAAAGAAAATTCTTCAATGGTTAATATGCCAACTACTCGTTAAGGAACTACCATTGAGGCACCTGTTTTAACATTTGGATAAAGCGACCCGTGGTCGCAGAGCTTTTATTGGTACTATTGGAAAGCTCTGATTAATTGCAAATAAAGGCCTGTAATATAAGTGTGAGAGGATTGCAGCAATGTTTCACTTATTACAAGTAACGATTTAATTGTAAGTACAGGTCAACAGTATCTGCTAGATATTTGCAAAGCAGTTGATTCTGGTGCCACAGGTTTAGCAAAACGTAATCCAGGAAAATTGGTCCATTCAAAATGGCTCTTGACAAGAAATCGAATATTGCAATTATACCTACGTATGTATCGTCTGACAAACCGTCACATAATTTAGTAACGCCCACAACTTTTGTAGTGAAAGTTTGTGCCCTGAAGGAAGTTTCTAATTAAAAATGAGTTATCGTGTGTCAATGGACCAAACATTTATGTCAGTCAATAGTCTTATCCCGATACTTACCACAAGAGCTAAACAATATTATTGACCAAAACAAATGCAAATTCTAACTTTTATTTTTTCGATCCACCCTAATATACAGGTTGCTAAAATGTATAAAAACGCTATTATATCTACCAAACCATTATTTGTAGAGCTTCTAAATTTGGATATAGCCGGAAAGCTTATTTTTCACTGCTTTCAAACGTGATAATACTAACCCTAGAATACTAACCCACGTAAATTTTACGTGTAGTTTTTTTTTAATAGTGTTGCTATGGAAGCATCCAGCAACCTAACGGTACCAAATTCAACAAGTGCTTTTTAAATAGTTTTTGAATTAGCTCAAAAACATAAACAAAGCATATTTAGTCATTAAACTGCTTTAAAAACCTGAACATTAAAAGGCTATACGTAAAATTTACGTGGTGTTAGTGGTAAGAGTATAATTTGTGTACGTAAATTTTACGTGCCGTTAGTAATAAGAGTATAAATTTGTAGAAGTATTTTACGTAGTGACTGAAAATGGCAAATAAAAAACCGATGAATTCCAAGCGCAGTGTCAACTGTGAAGATATTGCGGCATTACTAAACTTTAGCGACGTTAGTAATAAAGAGAAGGAGGCGGATTTTGACAGCGACGACAGTTTCGCTGATAAGAATTGGTGTCCCACTGTAGCAGATCAAAATGACATCGCAAAGGAATTGGTAGAAGCCTTTGATACATCATGGAAAACTTCATTTTTACCAAAAAGTAATAAGCGGAAAAAATAAGCCTAACAGAAACAAATTCTGTAGCTAATGCAGAACCAGAAAATAGCGTAACTTTAGGCAAGAATGGCCACGTTTGGAATAACTTTCCATTGCGGAATGTAGCCGGCAAATCCGCTTCAAGAAATATTATATCCGGTCAGGTAGGAAAGTAATAACGGCGTTGGTTGTTTTTATAAATAATATTTTTATGTTTAATTAGGCCCAACGACCACAACAAAGGAAGCTATAGAGGCAAAAGATATATTTAATTTATTTATAACTGAAGATATATTGAATACAATTTTGAATTACACAAATTTAAAAATTTCTCAGCTGAGACAAAAATATAAATTGAAAAAAGCCACAATTTCAGATACAAATTTGGAGGAGTTGACCCTGTTGGGTTTATTATTCTTGTCTGCAGCTTTGAAGAATAATAATCTTACTATTAACCGCCTATTTGACACTTCTTATTGAGGGGATAGATACAGAGCCACAATGAGTTAAGATAGGTTCGAATAATTCCTATTAAACGCACTCCGATTTGACGATCACACTACGAGAGACGAACGCAAGAAAGAAACCTCATTTGCTCAAATTTCAGTAATTCGGGATAATTTTATAGACAAATGCAAAATAAATTTTAAGCCTGGGTCCTATGTTACAATAGATGAGCAGCTAGTTGGCTTTCGTGGTAGATACCCATTTATGTACATCCCCAATTAGCCAAACAAATTTTGGGATAAAAATTATCATGCTGTGCGATAATGCTACAAAATATGTTATCACTGCCGAACGTTACCTTGGCAAGTCAACTAGTACTGAAAGCGAGCCATTGGCCACTTACTATGTTGAGAAACTGACGAAACCTTTGTACGGAAGCAACCGAAACATCACAATGGATAACTGGTTCACCAGCATTCCATTAGCACAAAATCTGTTGGAAAAACCATACAACTTAACTATTGTGGGCACTTTACGCAAAAACAAGACAGAAATACCCCCAGAACTACTTGATTTGAAATCGCATAGTATTGGATCTTCTCAATTTGTTTATGATGAGAATATAACCTTGGTGTCTTTTAAACCGAAACAAAATAAGAATGTTTTATTGATATCAACAATGTATTTCAATGGAGCTCTTAACTCAACAACTGGAAAACCAGAAATTGTGTACACTTATAATTCCACTAAAGGTGCGGTTGATACGTTTGACCAGATGAATCAGAACATGTGCTGTAATCGAAAACCAGACGTTGGCCTCTGTGTTTTTTCTATAACATGCTGAATATTGCATCAGTTAATTCTTATGTTATTTATAGCCATAACACAGTGCAAAAAGGGGTTAAGTCAATAAACAGAATAGAATTTATGCTTAAACTACAAGAACAACTTACCCGGCCATGGCAGGAACAACGACTGAGCACCACTTTCAGCTTGTCATCAAAATTAAAAGAAAGTATAACAGAAATTGTTCACATCGACCCGGCTTGCGAAGAACCTTCTCTAGAGAAGGGAAAGAGAACATATTGCAAATTTTGTCACCACTGAAAGAAACGTATGACAACCACATATTGTCATGTTTGTAAAAGCGCGGCACTATGTGGGGGCATCAACAAAAGTATGCAAAGACTGCATTAACGAGGATTGATGATATATACACACATGGGAGCATTTATTTTATTGCAGCAAAATAAGCATGAATTTGTATTTTACTTTAAGCGTTGTTTTTGTTTAGTCCTTAATATGAATAATAAGTTAACTTTTGTTATTTAATAAACAACAAGTAACAAAATCAAAGAAAATTACAGAAATAACCACATTAATTAAAGCGTTTTAGGAAAAATTCCACAGTACGTAAAATTTACGTGGCGTTAGTATTAACGTAGAATGAAAATAGCGTTTGTTATTCTAGGGCTAAGCAACAAAATAAACAACCGAAACTAAAATAGACACACCAGTTATTGTGTCAACACATCGTTTTTCTCATAAAATTTAGATATTGTTGAAATTTAATTGCTATCCTGTTACTAGCCATAAACCGAACGTGCTAGACAGTCTCCACGGCCGGATTCCTTCTCAGTATCAAATATTCTTCAGTCCCTGACATTTCAATAACTAACAAAGCTTCAAATTTCGCAGATCTATATAATTGTACGAATAAAACGTTATATAACATCTTTTCTTACTCATAAAAGTCATTAGTATATTTCCAAATACGTAAACAGCTCAATTTTTATTATAGTGCACCCTATACAGGGAAAGATGTTGTTTTGATTCCTTTAGAAATTAATTAACAACCCATTAGATATACTAACAGCGCATTACTTCTAATAAGCATAGCATGTAAAATATACTAATACAAAAGGGCATGGTATAGATTTTAGCGGATATCATCTGACGAATATCAATCAACTGTGAATTATTTATGATTTGTAGTAGTAGTATTTTATCTTGTTTGCGTCATAATCACCAATATGGATCGGTATATGTATACCTATCGAAGATATACATTTACAAACAGCAGGTTATAATAAAAGGAAATTATATTTTTACCAATTAAAACTCTTACATCGGATTGAATCATAAATAAGATTGCTGTTATTTTATTTATTAAATTGCCTTATAGGTACGCTATTTTCTACGGTGACATGACAAGTAGGTACTTACAAATAAAAGTAAAGAAAACTGACGACCAGCTTTCAAGCGCAAATACCGGCGCCACCATTTCCAGCGCGGTTTATTTACATTTTTCTAGTTTCAATACATGCTCATACATTTCTCAACTAGACATCATATATTCGTCTAATTTTATACTACCTATCTTTAGATTTTAGTATGCGGATAGTTTCTGCGACATGTATTTACAATTATCTTCTTGGTAGTATATGGACTGTCCGAAAAGGGCAAATGTCTAAACAAAATAAACATAATTTTTTGAAAGCTTTGAATTATTTTAATTCGAAATATACAGGTACCTTTGATATACCTATAAAGAGGTTGTAGGTGTCTGAAAATATTTTTTCCATTGCCAGTGGAAATCCTTTTATCTATGACTTAAGGGGGAAGGTCATATAATTTGAAAGTTTTTGACTTTTCTTTTTATTTCGAAAATTTAGTTTAACACTTGGAGAATATGCTCCTCAATGATCCGAATTCGAAGTACAGGTATGTACTATTCGTAATGTATATACATAGGTATACGTTTGAAACAGTATGGAGCGTTAAAAACGCCGGACGTTGAGGCAACGTGCAGCTGGTGTCTCGCGTGTTCTTCGTACCGTGCAGTCGTTTCTCAGTTTTTCTACATAATATTTGACAGAAATCAGTTGAAAAACTAAATCAACGTGAACCAAATTATTACCCAAGTTGTCCTAGTTCTTGCTAGGATAAGAAGAACAAGAAGAAAAAGTGCCTAGCGACCCCGAAACAAGCATCTCGGCTAAAAAATAAAAGCCTCTAGCACTGACGTCATTGTGAATTTGAGTTCTTGCAATCGAATAATATAATTCGACAATATGTTTGCTGCTATATCTGGTGTAGCTGTGTGTAGAAAATATAAACACAATGTATCGTTTGGGCAAACAGGAGATAGAGGACTTGGATTCAAAATATCCGTCAAGTGTAACTGCGGTACTTTGCTAATAGATTATGGACCATTTATTCGTATCTGTTCGGATAGTAACAGGCTAACCGTTTTAACCAGAGAAGAAACGAATATTTCTTGTGCCATCATGGATTTGGGACAGGAATTGAGCCAAAAAGGTATAATGCAGCACATATACGCATCTAGTAAATTTGTTTTGAAGATATACTGCAAGAAGGCTGCACAAAAAGAAATACCACTGAATGAGAAGGAACAGAGGCCTATTTTAAATTTAACTGTTAGTGGGCACGCATCTTGGAAGAAAAGAGACTTTTTATCTTATTTTACTGAAACAACATTAATTGCTTATCACACAGGTAAAGTTATTGATTTTATCGTTAAAAGTAGTTATTGTCAAACGTACACCCATTTTAAAACTAATTCAAAAGAACTGGAGTATGAAATGCGCAAAGAGCATGCATATCCAATTCATATTGCTACCACCTGTAAGGACCTTATCGTACAAGGTACGATCTTTCCTTTTCCGGCCGATTTTCAATGTCATCAAGCAATAGTCTAGTTTTCCCCTATGCTCTTTAAGACGAATCACGTGAGCAAACGACGCTGACCTTCCAAGCTAGCCTTTGTTCGAACCCATTTAAAATCGATCTCCCCTTTTGTTTATTAGTTAGTTTAACTTAGTGTTAAGTTACGTTGAGTCTGTCAAACTTGTTTAACAATACTAAAAAATTTTGATCTTCTCTTGCCATCCGTAGACGTACGTTTCGCGGTTATACCGCTCGTCAGTACGGCTTTGTAAGAGCTGTAAGTTCGTATACAAATTTTATGTACATATATGTAGTCTGAACATTGATGTTTGTTTATATGAGAGGGATTCGATATGAATTCTCTCATTATGCATTTACTTATATTGTATTTATTTATTTGTCATTATGCAGTTACTGCAGGATGCTGTGGCAACGCAAGTTGTCCACTCCTGTAGAAAAAGTAACTGCAAAAAATGCGTAATACGTGCATAATGAGAGAATTCATATTGAATCCCTCTCATATGTACAAACATCAATGTTCAAACTATATATACATAAAATTTATATACGAACTTACAGCTCTTGCAGAGCCGACTGACGAGTGGTATAACCGCGAGCGTCGATCGATTAATTTTCTCTCACAATAGATTCGTTAACCAACTCCACTTATTATTAGTGAAAGGTTTCCTTGTATATCTGGTTACACGGTACGGGTCAGGGGTACAGGCGTGGCCGTCGAGGCCGCGTGAAAAATCCTCCAAAACGTTGTGATTCATAACCTATCTCTCAGAATAGTGTAAATAGACAAAGGGCACATAAAATTAGTACATAAGTTAGCCTTGACAATTCTTGATTTGATGAGTGACACGAGTGATGATTTAACTCAGTTCTCAGCCGAAAATAGAAAAAGATCTGCTACAATCGAAAGCACGCGTTCGTCGTTAGATGACGAACAGGTAATTGTCAACATGAAACAACACAACCGTGAGAATTCAGCTAAATTGCCAAGACACGAAGACGAACCACCGAGAAAGATTGCGGAAAGCCAGACCCAAGTTGCACGTATCGGTAAATCGCACCTCTCTGAATGTGAGAGCTTTTTTCAAATTGAAATTAGCAACAAATTTGATGCACTCTCCGATATCGACGCAACTAGCGAAATGCACGTCGACGACGATCACCAAGCAGCAAATGAAACACGGCCTATGTTCTCCGGCATATCTAAGGCACCTGAATCCGAAAACACAAACGAAAAGCCCGTGCATAGCGGCGGAAAAAACGCAAAATCGCCCCGAGACTCGACAAAACAATATGCCGAGTTAAGAAACAATGTGGACAAGATCTCCACTGAATATTATATAAACTTTTCTGGACCGAATATGACGGTGCAATTTAAAAATTACATCATTATAAAATTTTTATAGACAAGTTCAAGGGAAGCGTACCGTTCCACACATCACCCCAAAAGAAGAGCGCACCTATACTTACGTGATGAAAGGGCTGCATGAAGACGTAACGGCAGAAGACATAAAAATTGAACTGAACAAGCTTGGATTCCCAGTCATTAGAATTCAGAAAATAGAGACTAGGTATCCTATGTTTTTATTGGTTGTCACAAAGATGGTAAAGTAAAGGAGCGCAAAATGCGGCGACAATCGCCACACAAGGAAATGCACTAAACCAAGACAAGAACCAACCTTCTGTTGCAATTGTCGGTGAGATCATCCTGCATCTAGCACTGAATGTCCAGTGTACTTGGAAATCATAAAAAACCGCAACACAAAAGACATGCAGAAGAGCCACTGTAAAGAAGTTAAATACGCAGATGCGCTTCAGCCTACAAGAAACGTCTGGACAGAAAAATCTACCAGTAGCAGGAAAAAACCCGATGTAAACTTCTCAAGGTCGCGACTTCCCTCCACTGCGTAGAAAGATGAACGCACGTGCCCCGGTGCGGTCGGATAGTGATGGTAATTCCTCCAGTGATTCCACCGATAACTACGACAGAAGTGGCAGTTTAACTGTTAGAGACATGTATGACCGCGCGCCTGATAGCAGAAGAACGAAATCAGCAAACGACTGTGACAGCAATACTAACTTAAACCGATACCAGCGCCGCGCGAACAATCCACCTACGCGAAACGCGTGTGCCAACCAAGATAGTCCCCGTGAGTTCAACAGCTTAAAAGTTATTAGTCAGTCGCTACGTCAGATCGGCAAGTGTGTCAATCTACAACAACTAGCAGATAAGCTGCGAATAATTGCACGTAAATTGATCGATGGTGCTTCAGTCCTGGACTGCTTCACTGACTTTGCCGAATTGGACGTAGCGATTGATGGATAAGTCAATCTGTCTCTGGAATTGTTCAGGCATTATCGGCAAAACTGCCGAGGTGACATATCAACCGGGGAAAAACAAAAATAATGTTACTGTGCGAAACTATGGTTGCGCGCGTGTAACAATGTAAGGGTGCGTGGTTACGATGTCGAGCGCCGCGATGGTCAAAATGGGCATGGAGGTGTGGCGGCTCTGGTGAGCAGAGCTGTGCTTTACCGCCGCATACGCCTAGACCGTGCTCCTCTCAACGAAGCGGAAATTGTTGCACTATAGCTGGCCAACGGCATAGTGGTGACAGTCCTCTACAACAACCAGACGACGTCTAACTCCCAACTTGCTGGACGCGATCTTCGCGCTTGGTCGCAAAGTGGTCATCGCCGGTGACTTAAACGTTAGACACCAGCGCTGGGAACGCCACCTCAACAATACCAATGGAGTCGTCTTGGACGACTATGTCTTCGATAACGATGTGCTGTTGCACCGCGCTGCCACGCCAAGCCACTACCCATACACCGAGACAACACCTTCAACCATCGATCTCATACTGACCAAGGGTAACATCAATCTTAACGGACCCTGGCTAGATGAACTGCCGTCTGATTACCAACCGGTGGTCTTCTCGCTGGGGCAAATCAGGTGTCGCTCCAACCTTCGCAGAGTCCAGGATTACGGCAGAGCCAAATGGCATCTCTACAGGAAACATGTGGTGCGTATGACCGTAGTCCATGAAATGCCTGAAGCAGACGCTCAGCACGAACAAATGGTAGGCGACACGGTAACCGAATTCCTGTTGAACAATCCTGCTTTCCCCTCCTAGCCAATAAACTTCGAACTAAACCATGCAGAGTCCTCAAGATCATCAAACACCTCCAACCTACTAAAGCCCTGAAACAGACCAAATCCAAAATATACTCCTCCAAAACCTTCCCAGACCCGTAATACTGCAAATTTCCCACATCATCACCGCGATCCTCTCCCTTCAGCATTTCCCAGCACATTGGAAAACTGCTGTCATCATTCCTACATATCTAAACCTGGAAAAGATCACAGTAAACCCAACGGTTGCCCTCCCATATATCTGCTACCTGCCATCTCTAAAGTAGCAGAGAGAATAATCTACGAGAAATTACAGCAACACGTGGAAGAGGAAAACATACTCCCTGATGAGCAATTCGATTTGCGTCTTGGCCATGGCACCTACCATCAAGTGGGTAAACTAACCAATGATGCCATTGCAGTCCACAATAAGGGTAATTACACGGCCATGGCGGCGCTCGATCTAGAAATAGCGTTTGACAGAGGTGGATCCAAGGGTTAACCTACAAACTTATAGTATAAATTCCCTCCTGCATTGATACTTACAATACGCAGCTACCTCACGAGCAGGTATTTCCAAGTACAAATCAACCAGGAAAGATCAATGAGCAAATCGATCCCAGCTGGCGTCCCACAGGGCTCGGTGCTGGGACCGATTATCTTTAACATCTATCTGTCAGATATTCCTAAGTTCCCCAACAACAAACTAGCACTTTATGCCGATGATACCTTCATCATTACCCATTCCTTCTCACCAATTGCTGCCGTCCAGAAAATCTAAAACCAGATCCCATACATTCAGAAATATTTATCCAACTGGAAACTAACAGTAAACCCCAGAAAATCATCCACAATAGTTTTTACTCGCAGAAATGCTAAAACCATCATTTCCAGACCAATCCACATGAATAACATCCCAATTCCGATTTCACCCACCATCAAGTATCTAGGTATAGTGCTAGATCAGCGACTTACATTCAAAGATTACGTTGAAAACAACTGCAATCAGACCTCCGGCATGATTAGGAAATTATTTCCCTAGTGATCAATCACAAGACCAGCAGGAAAAATAAACTTACAATTTTTAATGCAGTACTAAGACCTATACTGACCTACGGAGCGCCGATCATCTGCAACTTGGCGAAGACGCACCTTAACAATATGCAGAGAATGCAATCATTGCATCAGACATTTATTCCTGAGGTTAACTCTTGGAAAGGGACGCTATACTCCAATAAACGAGCTGCATCGGCTTTCCAACATTGAGAAGATTCGGCAATTTACCTCCAGAACTGCCGAAAACTTCTATCAAAGAACAACTGCCAGTGAAAATACGCTCATTAAGCACATAACCAAGATGAGAAAGAGCAAAACCAAGCATAAACATACATACTATGGGCTACCGATCTACAACATCAATTTCCCAGGATGAGCTACAACGGCGGTCCTTCAAAATGATAAGCCGGATGACCGCATCCCTCCGACAATAACATGACCAACCAGACGTAAAAGCCAAACTAGGCCGTACGTCTAATCACATCAAAACCGGATTCGACAGATTTTTTTTCCCACACGAATAATCAGACTGTGGGTGTACAAGTAGGTCTAATGTGACGGAAACGAAAAATAATGCGGCAGTGCCTGCGATAACTCGCGCAAACTAACGTCAATCAAACAATGGAATTAATAAAACTGACAGGGCAGTCAAACATACAACAATAAGGTGTATATAAGTATTTGTAATTAATTGTAAGGAAACCTTAGTTTAAGTTGATGTACATAATTACTGTAAGATTACTGTAAGATCAAAGATATAGATAAATTATTATTAATATTATTTGTATAACCGCGAAACGCAGAGAGATGTGTCAACCGTGTGACAGTTCGCGGTTTCTTACGCCCTTTTAAGTTTTTCCTTTTGCTGATGTACATCCTTTGCAATTTTGATTTCCTTTTTGCGAATGATCGTTATGGTGCCCCCGTGATTATCCCCAAATAAAAAAATATATAGAACCCGAACACTTGTGTATGAGCAACGTCTTTTCGATTCGTGATTCGCGATTCGCGCCGTGAGCGTGACGATTCCGATGATATCGAAGAATCTGACAGCCCGCCCAGCATTGATCTGCTAGGTAGTTACTAAATTATCGAAAACTATCCCAGAGGAAGACACTGCAAGAGCTCGTGCGAATGCAGTCCAAAAAATGACCACTCTACAAGATCACTTCTCAGTAGAAGTCGCGAACCGCTTCAACGCACTGGCGTCAACATCGGTCGCAGGAAATGACGTCGAAATGCGAGAGATGCAGCAATTGACCTTTCCTGCCCCAATCTCCGAGGGAAACGACGACAACATCACTGCTACTGCAGGAAAGAGCCCCCAACCACCACGGATGTACTTCCCAGGTAGGCTTGAAAAAACCTACGCCGAATTTCGACGAAAACTCGACGCGATTTCAAGAAACTACCATCTTCAATTCACTGCCAAAGACAGGATTTTATATTTTAAAGAACTACATGATTATAAAAGGTTTATTGAATTGTACAAAAATACCTTACGATTCCACATACTCACGCCAAAAATGAACGCACGCATGCGTTTCTTCTTAGAAGATTGCACAATGCCGTCAAAAGCGAAGAAACACAACTCGAACTGGAGGAAATGGGTTTTCCACTGAAAAGAATCGACAAAATCATAAGAACAAAATACCTCATTCTTATAGTGGTAGACAAACAGGTCACTTTAACGAGTGCTGTAATTGCGGGGGTGCTCACCCGGCTTCAAGCGCACTTGCAAAGTATATCAGGAACTGGTGGAAGCAGGGAAATTCAAAAAAGAGAAAACCGAAGCACTGAGGGAAGCCCAACGTATGAAAACCAACCCGTAACACTACATGGACGCGCCTGCCCCTTCCAGGAACGCATGGGTTTCACAAACAGCATTGAGTCAACAAAACAGTGGAGTGCGCGCCACACAGAAGAAAAACAGCTTCAGTGTCCGAGCAAACAAATTTCCCCCTCCCTCTTATCGAACGAGAACGCAGAGAAAATCACGTAACCGGCCCCGTAAATTCCCCGTGAAGCCCTCAGAGATCTCCCCTGTGATCAATTCCGCAACGAACATATGTGATTCCTAGCCGCGATCGATGCATTCAATAACCAGCGAAATGGCTATTAAACTACTGATCTGGAATGCGAACACTCTCTTAAACAAATTGGAAGAGTGTATCGACTTTCTAAATAGAAAACGCATCGACATTGCACTGGTGGTGCTCAAAAGTGTGGGAGTTAAACACTATTCGAGTGGGCGGTTTTGACGTAGAGGAGCGCGCAGGACGCAACGGACAAGGAGGAGTTGCAATTCTCGTACGTAACAACATTCCATATAGGAGAGTAGGGCTCATCGAACTGGAAACCGTCGACGTCGAGGCCGTGGTAGTCCAATTAGCAAACCACACTACCATCGTGGCTTGCTATAGCAGTCCAAGAACAAGAATATGTCAGAACCAGCTCTACGTTTTATTTTCCTTCCCGCGCAGGACCATCTGTGCAGGTGACCGGAACGCCAGGCGCTATTGGTGGGGCTGCCATCAGAACAACTCTAACGGAAATACGTTGTTCAATTATATGAACAACAACAATATAATAATCCATCATCCGGACGGCCCTACTCACTACCCCTCGAATGAAACGACCCCCACCATTATTAATCTCGTTTTGTCGGCGAACGTGGTTAATATCGGTGACGTCGAAACAGGACAACTGCCTTCGGATCAACTGCCGCTGCTATTAGAAATCGGAGGTGTTCCGCGACTTAACATTCGAAGAAGAGTGTTTGACTACGCGCACACAAATTGGAGAAAATTCCGGAATATACTACAGGACAAACCCCTTTACACCACTATCGAAGATATCAACACCTTCGAGGAAATGGTCGAAACAGTGACCGACAATATCAGCAGAGCCGCCAAAAATTCCATTCCAACTAGATTCACGGATCCACACCATTACAGCGAGTTACCACCAGATATTGAAGCGGTCATCACCGACCGTAACAGGATTCGTCGTGCATTCCAACGTAGGCGTGACGTGGTGCTCAGACGCAGGATGAATGCCCTAACTAGCAGCATCCGGAGGGATGATCATCAAGCACAGAAACGAAACGTCTGCACGGCGTCTTCAACAGATCAACATTAAAGACGGTTCAATCTGGCGCCTCAACAAGAACCTAAGGAAGTCGTTTCGACCAATCACGATACTAGAAGAAGATGACAGTTCGTTTGCGGTTTCGGACGAACAAATTTCGAACAAAATTTCAAAATCCTTCCAGGAATTCCACAGGACCCCGGAAACCGGACAACACATTGAAGAAAATGTAAGTCGGACGGTTACTAGTTTTCTCACACAGCACCCAGTAAATCCCATCGCTTCCCATCCCTTCCTTACAACCCCCGCACATATCAAAAATTTAATAAACAGGTCCCCACCTAAAAAAGCTCCCGGTCGCGACTCCATACAGAACATACTTCTAAAAATATCCCTAGAAAAACCTTATTACAGATTTACTACATCATAAACGCCATCATCCGTCTCCAATATTTCCCAAATTCCTGGAAATTCGCAATAGTTCCCATACTGAAACCAGGAATAAATCCCATACATTCCATTAGCTACTGTCCGATATCACTGCTACCAGCGCTATCCAAGATTACCGAAAAGATACTAAAAAACCAAATAATAAAACATACAGAAAGTAACCATATCATCCCAGATCAACAGTTCGGTTTTCGGAAGCCACACAACTCATAACAACAAGAGGCCAGGATTATTACCGAGACGACGAAGACCTTCAACAAAAGGCCGCACACAGCGTACATGCTGGTGGATATAGAGAAAGCTTTTGATCGGGTTTGGATCAACGGGTTAAAATGATAACACTCGATTTTCCACACCCGCTCATCACGCTAATAAGATCTTATCTCATCAATAGGAAAGCCAGGGTCAAAATAAACGCCACAACTTCCGCGGCGTACGACATCGAAGTAGGCGTACCGCAAGGGTCGGTGTTGGGGCCTATCATGTACAACATCTACACCCACGACATTCCTGAATTCCTTAACACAAATCTAGCTCTGTACGCCGATGATACCGCCATATACACCCACTCATTCTCGCCGTTGGTAGCTTTCCAGAAAATTCAGAACTACATACCTCGGTATGAAAAATATCTGAAAACCTGGAAGCTATCAGCGAATCCTGAAAATTCCTCAATTACTATTTTTACCCGACGTACCAACCCTTCAACCTACCGAGATACCCCAAATTCCTTCCAACTACCATCCCCACGTTAATCCTATAAGCCATCTAGGCGTACACTTAGACACCCGCCTGAAATTCCAACTTCATATCCAAACGAACATCCACAAAACCTCTTCCATAATCAGAAAGCCCTTTACCATTCTTGTCAGCGCCAACACTTTAAGAAAAAACAAACTCCTACTTTACAAAACAGTTCTGAGATCCATTTTAACATACGGAGTAGCAACATGCATTAACGTCTGTAGAACAAATATACAGCGCCTGCAACGATATCAAAATCAATGCCTGCGTCTGGCCCTATGCGTGGGCCGATACACCTTAGCGCGAACGCCAACCGGTGGCCGAAATACTAACAGTAGCAGAGTTCATCCAACAGAAAGCTATCAAGTTCTACAAAGCTACAATTCATCATGACAACCCATTAATAAGGAATATAACAGACGTCAGAGGCCTAGCCACAAAACACCCACTCCCATTCACAAACCTAAACCTGGAGTAAAACCAATAACAACCACACGCTAATAACCGCAAACGGAGCACCACACACACCAACGCATACGGAAAGAGGAGTTTTTATTTGAAATTTTCCCTCAACCACCCGAGAATTACAACAACCCACAGCATACGAAGCTCAGTGATATTGGCATTACTAAACTCGAATTGTATATACTAGTTTAGTATAGGAAAATTTGAAATAATACATATATGGTAGGATCGGCCGATGGTCGAATTTCGACCACAACATCTATATATTAATACGCAGTCAAATACAAACAATCACACCTGATTTACATTGAATCTTAAATAAAATATAAATCGCGCTCTACTTTTGAGAAAATCGTTGAAAAAGAAATTGGAGTTTCCTATTTGTAATTGTAATTTGTATTTGTAATTTTCCGAATAAACTACCACGGCGAAATATATTATTTTTGAATAATTTTCCATGAAATAAAATATATTTGTTAATACTGTGCACGAAGAGATTGGACAAAGAAAAGGACATGAGGAGGACTTGAACACATATCCCTCACGGGTGTAAACCCTAGACCTTATCCACTGCACTACGATCGTATCGTTAAACAACACTTAAAATTAACGATATAAGAGACAAATAGGAAACTTCAATTCCTTTTTCAACGATTTGCTCAAAAAATAAAGCACGTTAGGACAAAAGCTCATACCTAAATATATAAGACCCATGAAAATTCTGGTGTTCCGAATGTTAGCGACGAATACATAAATGTAAATGCTTGGCACGAACGGATGAGCTGAACATACAATTATTTTACTCACTCGCAATGTATTGAGACGCCAACTTAATCCACTTAATCTGCTTTTGTGCAATCAATATTATGCCACACAATTTTTATTTAACTAACTTGATCCAATATCATCAACAATATTACTATTTTCCTTTAGTGTCATAAAACTTACCAAAGAAGTGACTTCATATTCATCGAGGATACATGCTTATCTATTTATTTCTATTTCCCGTTTACTATTTTTCTATGAAATTTTATAGAGGACCGAAATTTTATGATTCAGTAGTGTTGAAATAAACTAATTCTCATTTCAGTCTTCGTAGTACATACAAGAATTTGATCGATAAAGGAAAAAACAGCGAAAATCTCGTGTTAAACAAGCGAAATATCTAACAAGGGTAGAAGTTACTACTATCTTCACACGTGAATGACAAGTGTCAAGGAGAAACCTAGGACAAAAAAGCACGTGCGCTATACAAAAAGAGAATTAATTAGTGTTGTTGAAACGTGTGACGGAGAAGTTATTTTACTATTGATGATAATGCATAAATCATCAAGGCTCTTCTGGAAAAATACAGGTTGATGCTATACTCTAAATATTGCAAAGATCAGAAGAACTCTATGGAGTTAAATACAGTAATTTTATTGGGGATCGGGCGCTAAGACTATCAAGGCCATTTCGGATGTTACGGTGATGATTTTACAGTGGTCAAGAGCGATTGTGTTGGCCACGTTGAACGCATGGGAAGCTGACAGCGTAAGTTAAAAACTCGCTAAACTAGAAGGTATATGTAAACTCACTGATGTGCTCATTAAAAAGTTGACTAAATACTATGGACTTGTTACTCGAAGGAATCCAAACTCGAACGATGGCATTAAGAAAGCTATAATGGCCATCTACTACAACAAGATTTCGACAAATGAACAGCCGCTACACCAGTACTGGGTGCCGATTACTATTACGCTAATCGCGTCACTGAAATTCCAATGCAAGGCAGTTTTACAGTCATCCTTCTCGTCTACATCTTAACGTACACAGGCAAATCTTGCCACTACACGAAGATTTGTCTTGTGATTATTTGCTTATGAGATGCTTGAGAGGCTATGTGCAGAACGCAAATGAATCTTTCATGTTGGCGCTTGGTTCCCAAACATCCACACTGCCGCTGAAAATGGTCGAAACCGTTCCTCTTTTGGTCTG
Source organism: Chrysina gloriosa (assembly GCA_038088585.1). Lineage (NCBI taxonomy): Eukaryota > Metazoa > Arthropoda > Insecta > Coleoptera > Scarabaeidae > Chrysina > Chrysina gloriosa. The sequence continues at coordinate 36,760,049 of CM076089.1, forward strand.
TAGGTATGTTTTACAATGGCTATAACTTCATTTTGACAATTATGAATGACCTGCAGTTACAAATCGGTATTCAGTGCAAGACACTTGCAGATCAGCACACTGCATACCGAGTACAAAGCAAGACCGTCGTATCCAAAGCAGGTCACATACGTCTAGAACGACAAGAAAACAGGAAACAGCGGCGGAAATAGATACGTTGTAACGGTTGATTATTATAGTTTCTATATTGTACAGTTTTCTGTTTTCCAAACTTAAATTTTGTTTTCTTGTTGTATATCTTGTATCGAGTATTATATATGGAAACCGACGCAGGGAATTCGTACCGTTGAGAGTATCGTAGAAGTTTCGTTTTCCCCAAGTGTTACTGGTCGAACGAATCGTCCACGCTGCTTTTCCCTCAATTAGAGGTGAGTCCTTTTTGTTGTAAATTTCATTGCCGTAACTGGTTTCACATTGTTATAGGGGATTAGTAGGGAGCTAGTGTAAACTAATAGGGATCCAGTGTGATCGAGTAGAGGCTGGTGATTTATTTAGAGTAGAGAGAGATGGCGGGTTCTGGCACACCCGCCCACCCGCTCAGTCGCTCAGTCACAACCCCGACCGTGTATACTGGAAGGTAGTCACAACCCCGACTGCCCGCGTACGGAAATGGGGCCACAACCCCGGTTGGAGGGTTAAAAATGGGCAACAACCCCCTCCCCGGAAAATTCAAAACTCCCGCCCCTCTGGTCGGTAAGGTAGATAACTGGGCAGTGCCGGTAATACAGGTGGCTGTATGTAGTACCGCTTTTAACCGGTAGGTGTCGCTGTTCGGTAGATGCCGGTAATACAGGTGACTGTATGTAGTACCGCTTTTGACCGGTAGGTGTCGCTGTTCGGTAGGACGCCTGTAATGGCAGTAGTACAGGGGCTGTATGTAGTATCGCTTTCGACCGGTAGGTGTCGTTGTTCGGTAGGGTGGCCTACGTAGTATGTAGTGCCGCTTTTGAACGGGAGGTGGCGCTGTTCGATAGGGCGCTTATGTAATACAGGTGGCTGTATGTAGTACCGCTTTCGACCGGAAGGTGTCGCTGCTGCTCGGAGTACAGGGAGCTGTAGGTGGTAACAGTCCTAATTAGGAAATTAAGCTTGTCACCAGAAGATGGAGGATCAGGAAGCACTGGCCGGAAGGTTTGTAAAGTTAAACGATTACGTAATACCATGACGTCACAAACCCGTTTCGACGGGAATTTGGCAGGCCACCATCCATGTACTGACCGCGCTCGACGCTGTTTGACGTCGGTGAAAGAACGAGAACGTTGCCAACGTGCTATAACTGTTGCATTTTTAAATACACATACGGTACACCATCCAAGTACTGACCCGCGCCTTACTGTTTGACTTCAGTGAAAGAATGAGAACGTTGCCAACGTGCTATGACCATCGCATCTTTAAATAGACAGACGGTACACCATCCAAGTACTGACCCGCGCCTCACTGTTTGATTTAGGTGATCGCATGAGAGCCGCTATTACCAACGTGCCGATTGTTGCGGATCATTCCTATATATTACGTAATATTACGCAATACCATTACGTCACGAACAGGTTTAGACGAGAATTTTGAATACGAGCTAATGAAACGTTATTTATTTATTTATTTATTTATTAAGACATTAGAACATTGGTTATCTATATTTATTTATTTCTTCTATAATACATTTATTTTTCTCATAACAAAATCTTTTAACAATTCTCTGATCTTCATCCTCGCTGTCTGATGAGAGGCCCCTATGTCCTCCATGTACACAATAACGAAATTCCATCTTGCTTTCATCCCCGCTTTCTCCGTTATACCCGAAAGAACGATCCCCGCAAACGCTACAGTGGTGTCTTGAATCTGGTGGACTTTCGAAGAAGTCGTCGTAGGGATGGTCGTTATGATGCTTATAACAAGGTAGATAGTCCTGTAACTTCGCCTTTAGGCTTATAGGCATTAAGAACCATTTTCTCTCTATCCATGATGAACTTACGAACATCCGAAACACGTTTACGGGTAGCTGGTGGATTATTTCATCGCTAATTCCTTTAAGACTACCGCGATTTCTCCTTATCGTTGCTATAGTCTCCTTAATACGTTCATCGGTGACGACTTCATCCTCGAAGTTTTGTTCTCCGCGCGTTTCAGGGTTGATACAACCGTAGCATTTACGTATTGGAGGCGGCGGTCCGTCGATATGTGTAGTAGACTCGGATGTGTTGTAATGTTTATAACAAGGCAGGTAATCTTGCAATTTTGTCTTCCTGTAATCCGGTATAAGACGCCAGTGCTCCTCCAGCGATAAATGATTGACCATCTTTCTTAGTACTTGAACGGGAAGGTGAGGGATTACTTCATTCCGTATTTCCCTAAGGCTTCCTCGATTCTCGGTTATTTTAACAATTGCATCCCCAACCTCGGAGGCTGCTTCCATTTCGTAGTTAATCGCTTGATGCGTGTTAGCAAGTTGCGGTGAATAGGTGGTACGTACGCTCGTACTGCAGCTGTCTGAATGAAAAATCTGCGAGCGCGCTTGCCTTTATAGGTTTCATCGGTAGCCAATTAGAACGCGTTGCGTCACAGGACGTCGGGGCATTACCTAATATTGCGCAATAACATGACGTCACGAACAGGTTCGACGAGAATTTTCTTTGTTCGATGCAAAAGTAACGTGAACACCAATCAGAGCGCAGCATTTACGACGGGGCGAGGCCTATGATCACACACTGAATCGTATAAAAGGGAGCACTTTTCCACTCTTTTTACAGTTCAGCATCAGCTGTTAGCTCGCGAACATCCACATCTCTCATCATTATCTCCGTTTATCACCTGTATTGTCGTTAGTGTTTAGTGTTTATATTTATTCATTTGTTTCATATTTATCATTAGTGTTTAGTGTTATCTATTTATTTCATATTTATCGGTCGTGTTTATTAGTATTTATCGTGTTTATCCCATATTTATCGCTCGTGTTTATTAGTATTTATCGTGTTTGTTCCATATTTATCGTTTATTTATATACATATATTTAATATTCAGTGTGGTTGAACCAGCATATTTCAGGTAAGTTATTTTAATTTTACCGCATGCTTCTCCTAATAGGATACCGTATTATAGTTAAGATGGAGTGCGAAATATGCAACAAAACGTTCGCCAGGAAAGATCATTTGAAGAGACATCCATGTGTAAACAGGAAGTCTTACACGTGCTCCGTATGCGAGGAGACGTTCACGAGACAGGACAGTCTGTCTCGTCACATGAAGAAAAGACACAGCATCGAACCCGCGGGCAGGAAACGAGAGGTTTCTGTAGAAGCCCAACCGATTAATAAAAGACAGAAGGCCATACCATCCACCAGCAAGCCGGAACAAGTTTTTCAATGCTGCGGCCAAACCTTCCCGACGGTTGCATTGCATAACGGCCACCTTCGATCGCAGGCGCATCTAGCGAACAACGCTATCATGCTAGAAGAAGGCGTCTTCATTTTGAAGACGAGCATGAAGAATAATATAAGAAAGTATAAAGTCATAGGAGCTGCCGACGTAGACATTCCAACATTACTGCTCGATGTCAAGCAGAAAATCTGTAGGCTGGTGGAGGACAATATAAGTAGATTGAACCAGGGAGTGAAATTTCAATTAGAGCTATTCGCCTGGTACACGAAGAACTGCGGGGAGGAGCAAGTGACTGAACTAAAATCTTTTAACACCAAATACGTCGTGGTGACCCCGTCAACCGATCTTGAGGACCTCTACGAAGAGCTCGCCAGCAAAATTAAGACTAAGGCCGAGGAATTTCAGGATAGAGACTCAGGATGGACGCTAGGCTCAGTATCACATGTGGAGGTTAACATCAATACATATAAACCGCTAGGAGGATCGTCCTACATAGAACTTCCGAAAGAAATAGTGAATAAAAAGGCATGCCTTAACATACAAAATAACGACGAAGCCTGCATCGCGTGGGCTATCACTGCAGCACTTTACCCAATATACAGTAGGAATAAATTTAGGACTACGAATTATCCGCACTATTCGACCATCCTGAATCTAGAAGGCATCAACTTCCCGACGAAGTTAAGGGATATACCCCGCATCGAGATACAAAACAACATCTCTTTAAATGTATATGGCCTCGAATTCAATGGTGAGACGAAAGCATATGAAATCGTGGGACCGCTGTATCTAACAAAGACAAAACGAGACACGCACGTCAATCTGCTGCTGGTAGAAGAAGCACAGAAGGCCCACTATGTGCTGATAACAGATTTGTCGCGGTTGGTATCGGCATCGCTATCCCACAAGGAACATAGAAAATATTTCTGCGACGGTTGCCTCAACTATTTTACAACCAACGAGGCTCTCAGAAGGCATACCGAAGGCGAATGTAATGAGATCCTCACCGTCATGCCAACAACAGAGGAGAAAAAAATAGGATGGGCGAGATGGTACCGCAAAACATCCTGAAATTCGTGAATTACGATAGAAAAATGGCACTACCTTTCGTCGTATACGCCGACTTCGAATGTATGTTGAAGCCTGTGCAGACCTGCCAACCCGAACCGCAGGCGGCATACACCAGTAAAACGCATCTACATCAGGCGTATAGCTTCGCGTACAACATAGTATGCTCCTTCGATAGCAAATATAATAAATTTGTAAGCTATGCCGGGCTGGATTGCCCCGAGGTCTTCATACAGCGATTGTCCGAGGACATTAAAAAATGTATGAAGAACACATGAAGTTTCCCAAGCGCATGAATCGTCTCACCGATTACGAGTTGAAGGCATACGCCGACGCCACAAAATGCCATATATGCGGTAAAGACCTAAATGATGACAAAGTGGCCGACCACTGTCATTTGACCGGTCGATTCCGAGGTGCGGCGCACTCCTGCTGCAACCTAAACTATAAAATCGGCAAAGTGGTACCGATCTTCTTCCACAATTTAAGTGGGTATGACAGTCATCTGCTCATACGTCAGCTGGCCGATGACAGTGAAGATATCGACGTCATACCCCTTAATAAAGAAAAATATATTAGCTTCACGAAGAAGATCGAGGTGGATCGATACACGGATAAGGTCGGTGTATCTAGAACTGTAAATATTAAAATGAGGTTTGTAGACTCGTTAAGATTTATGCCTTCGTCCATCGAAAAGCTGGCGGAAAATCTCGCCGAAAATCAGTTTGAGCATGTGAGAACGCATTTTGAGGACGACGAACAGTTCAGGTTGGTTATCAGAAAAGGTGTATTCCCGTACAACCATATCACCAGCTACGATACGCTGAGTGAAGCAGCATTACCGCCCCAACACAGCTTTCGCAACAGTCTGACGGGGAGAGATATAACCAATCAGGAATACGAGCATGCCATAAACGTATGGAATACTTTCCATTGCGCCAGCTTGCTGGAATATTCAAATATATATTTGAAGACAGACGTTCTCCTGCTCACCGACATTTTCGAGAATTTTCGGAAAGTATGCCAGCGTTCCTACGATCTTGATCCGGCGCATTATTATACCAGCCCGGGACTGACATGGGATGCTATGTTGAAGTATACCGGGGTCGAATTGGAGCTTCTGACAGACGTGGAAATGCACCACTTCATTAAACGAAGCATTCGAGGTGGTCTGTCGCAAGTCAGCCTGCGTTTTGCGAAGGCTAATAATAAATACGTCCCCGGTTACGACAGCAGCGTTCCATCCACATTCCTGATGGACTTGGACGCCAACAATCTATATGGATGGGCCATGTCCCAACCCCTCCCCTACGGCAAATTCGAGTGGATGAGGCGGGAGGAGATCGAAAGCCTAGATATCGAAAAGTTAGATGAGGATGAGGAAACGGGGTACTTTTTGGAGGTGGATATGAGATACCCCAAAGAGCTACACGATGCTCACAACGATTTGCCATTGCTTCCTGAAAGTATCGTACCTCCGACATCAAAGTTTCACAATCGAAAATTGATAGCAAACCTGCGCGATAAACACCACTACGTCGTTCATCACAGAAACTTAAAACAAGCCATATCTAAAGGACTAGAGCTCATCCGCGTCCATAGAATATTGCGATTCAAGCAGTCAGCGTGGCTAAAAAGATACATCGATTTGAATACCTCTCTGCGTCAACGAGCAACGAATGAGTTTGAAAAGAGTTTCTTCAAGCTAATGAACAACGCCGCATACGGCAAGACAATGGAGAACGTCGACAAACGGGTAGACGTTAAACTGTTAACCCATTGGGAAGACCTGGGGCGAAGACGGGGAGCACGCTCATTAATAGCGAAGCAAAACTTTAAAAGCGTGAGCATATTCACTGAAAACTTTGTTGCTATTCAAATGAGAAAGTTGAAGGTGACATACAATAAACCAATTTACATCGGTTTCGCTGTGCTGGAGTTGTCAAAGTTGTTGATGTATAACTTTTACTACGATGAATTGAAGGGAATGTACAACGACAAAGCAATTCTATGTTACACCGACACGGACAGCCTCATTCTACAAATTGAAACGAACGATGTCTACGAGGATATAAAGCAAAATCAACACAACTTCGACACATCGAATTACAACGATGATAACCCGTATGGCATCACCCGACTAAATAAAGCCATACCGGGCAAATTTAAAGATGAGGCTGGCGGTAAAGCCGTCGAAGAATTTGTAGGCCTGCGATCGAAAATGTATGGTCTACGAATTGGTGGGGAGCAGGTGAAGAGGGCGAAAGGGGTCCAAAAATGCGTGGTCCAGGACGACATCAGCATGGGTGACTACATGGAGAGCCTGACCAATGGAAGCTTACTATATAAAACCCAACACGTATTCAAAACAGCTCTCCATGACATCTATACAGTAGAGCAGAGGAAGTTGGCCCTATCACCCCTGGACGACAAACGATTCATCCATGCTGATGGCGTCCATACGTATGCCTGGGGCCACTACGCCATCGAGGACCGACAAGTTTAAGGTGTGTATGCAAATGTGATTAACGTCTAGAAACAAACTAAGTGTCATCTTGTTACAGATTTCCCCACTACCATCCCCACCAACTGTGACATCATCAATTGCGATGTTTACCTCAATAATAGACAACTCATCGCGACTGCACTTGTAGTATCCAGTCAGCACCCATACCATCAACATCAATACTTCGCGATGGAGCAAGGTGAGATTTTCAACCGTTCTTATTTTTGGAAAAATATTAATAATCGTGTATTGTTACAGCCAATGAGTTCATCGACAACGCTCTCAAAATGAAAGAGAAAGCAATCGTGCACGAACGAGAATTGCTCGGACAGTCGACATATGCTCTTAATAAAAGCTGCTTCAAATGGTTAGACGTAGGAATCAGCCCTGCTGCAGGTTACGTACCCCTGGTACGTCTGAAATCACGCAACGTCTGCATATTCTTCACAGACGATGAATGGAAGGAGTTCTGCAAGAACGAGGGAACCAGTTCTAATCATCAGATGGAAGTTAGCACCTACAAAGACTTCGAAGTGATCCGTCTGACGAGTCGCGATCAGCAAATGGTTTTGTCGCGTGAGACATACAATAGCATATACTTTCTGAAGGATCTGATTGATCAGAAAATATCCCTACTGAAAGGGGGCGACTTTATCAAATTCTACAACACTGTTTTGGACATGTGCACTAAAATGGACGGCGATCTATACCAAAACGTAAAATCGCTTTTAACCTGCCATGAGAATTCGATGAACGCTCTGCTTATGCTGGAAGCGCTTCACTTCGCCTATAACACCGTATTTTACGACCATGAAATCATGAAGTTGGGCATCGATTAGAAGAGGATTTTTTATGTTTATCATATGCTTTGTAAATATTTATCACCATTTATATTTATATTGTATTATACATTATAAGAATTGTTAAAAGAATATTTTCAGTTTTATATTCTATTTTATAAATGTTTATCAACTTGTATTAAACCTTGTTATAATTATTTTCTTTATTTAAATAAATTGTTAAAGTTTAAACTGTTTTTAAATCTTAATACCTACCTTTAACACTAATCTCTGGGTAATAAAGCGGGGAAGAACAGACATCGTGATGTCAGTACGGCATGCCTGTGAGCGGTCGGTGTACAAACAGGAATGAACAGGATCGTGACGTCAGCACTACGCAGTATTTTCACGGTTCATAGGGATGTTTAGTACAAACAAGAAATTATTTATAACTTTTTATTAAATAATCGAGTAGTATGTTCACATTGTATTGCGTACACGCGCCGAAACCTGTTTTATGATAAAAGCAAGCTAAATTTGACTTAGGTAAACGGGGTGCACTACTATATTCTAAATTAACTATATCTAAATCTACATATTTTCTTAAAAATATTTCTTTCTGATGCCCTTTAACATATATGACATCGTAATCTTTACAGGTGTTAACCAATATATTCGCGATCTCTTCTATATTCACAAAGCCGTCCGAATATTTAATATTCAGGTGATTACGCTCCAACCATCGAACTTGTCGTTTGATTTCATCGGGAAGTAAATGAAAAGGAACTGAAGACTTGAACAGGTAATGCATGCTGTGATTTCCGTCGCTGATACTCATCTCCTTGACTGCGAATTCGGGGATGTTGAACCCTTGCACATCAATTACCAAATATCCTCGTCGACCAAGTAATTTCTCTCTGTGCTCGCAGGTTAAAACGGGCGTTAGAATTTTCTCAATCCGTTCAATTCTACGCTTGAATCTTAAACGATCGACGGCCATACGTAACCATTCCGAACTTCTATCTTCATCGTCCTTCCATTCATATACCGCTACTGGCTCGACGAACGTTACGTGCATACTTAGATTATTTTCTTAACGGTCCCGCTCAAAGGTTCGTACTGAACGACGTTGTCGTGTATAATGAGGCAGTACGCGACGGTGTCCTTGTTAAATACCTCTTTAGACTCCATTTCCAATTTAATGTCTACAGCGCTCGACTTTACCGACTCGTTTTGTTTCGAGCAGTCTATGACATAGAGGGCGGAATCTCTAAAGTTGTTATAGTTCATGAGCGGTTCGCTAGGCTGCCCGTAATAGCTTGGACGGAAGGAGGCGTACATGTGATACGCGATGGCATAGCGTCTACCTTCCATATCAATGTTCATATCGTTGTAGGGATAATTTTCAGAGTTCAGATACAGCTTAACGTTTCTGATTTTCGAGTGATCGAAAAGCGACGCGTTCGCTTTAAAATTGTCTTTCTTGCCCTGTTGAAAGGCGACGATTATATATCGAGGTCTTTCCATATTCGTGCTAGATTTTACGGGCCATATGTCGGTTATGGTGGCACGCAGAGAAGGCAACTCGTACAATTCCCATTTACGGAATGGTATGTATATGGACTTATCGTTCTTAAGGACGTCGAGTAATTTTAGACGTGTTTCGTCATTTACGGATATGTGAGGTACGCGCCATTCAATTCTTTCAATATTCAAACTCGCTTTCTTGGTGCCGTTAGCGTCGGTGTTTCTGTAGCAATTATCATCGGTCTTGCTTCTAATCAATACTAGCTCTTGACTGACGTTTATCAATACGCGTTTATAGTCTTCAAAAACCCCCATGAAGAATTTTAGGGGAATGCACGCGCTGAATTTGCCATCGTAGAGCGTTGGCTGACTGTCTAGGAAAGGATTCCATCCAGCCACTTGTAACATCTTGCTTTCACTGTCGTTGTACGATATCAACGACTTTATGGTTGTAGTAATACCCGGCTTGGTGCATCTATCGATCTCGACTCCATTAATCTCGTAGCGAATATGTTCAAACAGGAATGCGTAGGCATTATTGGTTAAAGCGCAGACTCCGGTTCCAGCTGCGTCTACATTAAACCCTCCTTCGATATAAATGTAACTCTCACATGGTAAGGTGTAAATGTCTTGATGCTGAATGCAGATGCGTACTTCATCGTTTAAATTAAAATTGCTTGTCCTGGGGTAGTAAGTGTGATACTCCTCCTTGGTTATAGTTTCGTCGAATTTCAAGCCCTCGAATATCTCCAACTTTTCCATTGTTGATCACTTTCAAACCTATGGCCTCGAGGACCGCAATGTTGGCATGTGTTAATTGTTGAACGGTCTGTTCGGGAATGACGTGAGACGATGCTGCACCTCCTATTTTATTCTTTCGAGTAATAAACTCCAACCCCATTACAATTTCTTCAATTCTAGACGTATCGCGATTTGCTCCCCACGAAAATCCACGGGGTCACCGTTCTGATCTAACAAGGATAAGGTTATGTTGTCTATACTTGTTTTGTTCACCGGTAGATAAATGACGTGCTGCGGTTCGATGTATATACTATAGCCGGGTTCCACCTGAGGTGAGAATTCGTACAGCGTGTGCGATGGACGTGCGTCGTGGTACGCGGATGTAGTTATATTACACTCTATTCGTATTGCTAGGACTTTTATAATCTGTACTGGCAAGTCGGACTCGTATTTCCGGTTCGCCTCCAACGTGCGTCCGCTAAAACCGAGCAATCGCCCTATCGAATCTTCCCGATTGAAATGAATTTTGAATTTGCTCTCGATTTCTACCTTTAAAGTATTATTATTGGGTCTAATCGAAATAGAATTCTTCGGCATGGAAGTCTTTATGTACTCATCAATATCCGTAATTTCATAAGAACCCACGGGGATGGTTACTACTTTATCGTCGTAGTAAAATTTGTTATTTCCCGCAACAACGTTTGGAATAGTGTTGTAGGTGTGCAAGCTAATTAATCCGAGCGCATAATCATAGCGAGGATCTAGATCGATCGGAGGATAGTAATTTGCTGAGAGCTCGTGTCCTACACCAACTAAGGTGAACGTGTGAGACATGACTGATGACGATGTTCCGCCTTACCGACTATTTATTAGGAATTCTAAGCATAAATGACCGCAATTGACTTGATCGTAGTTTTGGAATCTAACGTGATTGTATAGAATGCTTACGTGACCGCTTTTGTTGAAGTAGTCTATTAATTCGGGAGGCGGTTTCAGGTTACCAAAGGAATCAAAGTAGTTTACAATTAGTCCTTCTTTACAGTATGCAACCCAGTGCGTTCCCGGACCTTTAATCGAATCCAAATTAACTACCGCGCATTCAAATTTTCGCGGGCGTTTCGGCATAAGATCTCTCATAAACACGCCTCGGAAATATGGAATATGAGCCCCGATATTGTTGATGTCTACGTCCGTCAGAGCTCTACGCGGTAGTCGCTTTAGTAGTTTTTTGACGGTTTCAAGAACAGACCCATTCCCTTACGATACGGTTTGAGAAACACTCCCTCGCCTTTCTTGCCCAATGCGATGGACTCCATTGTTTTGTTATGCCTGTGCGCCTCTTCAAGTTGTTTTTGCGCCTGCCTGGCTTTGTTTACCGCACTCGCGACACCAGCCGCACCACCAGCCAGACTTCCGATAGCCGACAAGCCGGCTAGAATGGGTATAAGGGGTAGTATACCGCCTGTTTTCGGTATAGGTATGATGCGAGGAATGCGTATATTCTCAGGTCCACCAGCTTCCTTCACGGCTGCTCTGGAGGCGTCCAGGAGTGCTTTTACTCTCTTACGAGTATCTATACTTTTACGCCGTTTCAGTACATCTTTGCTTTTCATAATCTCACGAAACGGTTTCAATTTCGGTGATAATTTCTTTTTCAACTTTAAACCCGCACCCAATCTCCTTTTCGCTTTCATGATATTAGTTACCGCCCAAGCCGCTGCCTTTTCGCCGAAACTAGCGTCTTTAGATTTCACTCTGGCCCACGCACGTTCTTGAAGTATTTTATCCGACCGGTGTCTGCGTTCTAGATCTTTACTCTGAGCGTACGCAATATCGTGTTCTTTACAAGCCGCGTCCAACGGATTTACGCCAGGATCACCGCGCGCTAGCCGCTTTTGAAGTTTTGTGCCGGGTCCGCAATACTGATATCCGGGAATATGTAGCTCCACTGGCAGATTATTAATTAAAGAATTGACCAGACCTCCTCCCTCTTTGAAGCTCGACATTGAAATGACTGTGATAACTGGAGGATCGCTATTTATAGGAGAACGAGAATGATAATACCGCAGTCGGTATGAGGCTCGTCAAGCAGAAACATCACCTGCGGGTGATTGATTTTAATTCTCAGGATTCTCGTCCTCAGAGACATGGCGACTTGCTGCCGAATACGGTGCGTTGCATTATTAGCGGTCCCTCAAACTGTGGGAAGACAAACGTTATGCTAAGTTTGTTGATTGACGAAAACGGTCTGAAGTTCTATAACGTGTACGTATATTCGAAGTCTCTGTATCAGCCGAAATATCAGTTCCTAGAGAATATTATGAAACGCGTCCCCGAAATTAAGTACTATACTTTTAATGATAGCGATGCTGTTATGGACCCCTCAGACGCTCGACAAAATTCCGTGTTTATATTCGACGACGTGGCCTGCGACAAGCAGGATAAAATCCGTATGTATTTCTCGATGGGACGTCACAAAGCCATCGACAGCTTTTATTTATGTCAGACTTATACGCGAATACCGAAGCATCTGATACGAGATAATGTAAATTTTTAATACTTTTCAAACAGGACGATATGAATTTAAGACACGTATACGATGACCAGGTGGGGACCGATATGTCTTTCGATCAATTTAAGTTGATGTGCGCAGAGTGTTGGAAAGAAAGATACGGTTTCCTGGTGATAGACAAGGATAGAGATTTAAATAAGGGCCGGTATAGGAAGAATTTTGATTGGTATATCTACTTGTAAACGAATCAGGATGTCTGATGCAATTCATCTGGCGCTGCATCTCGCGACTTTTGCGTGAATAAATACGTATAAGCTCGTTCACCACGTTCAGTACTTTACCAACTGTTGTTGTTGCTACACGTACATCGGATTATCCATCAATATGTCCAGTAAACCGGAGCGTAATTTAAAATTAAAAATAATAAAAGCCGGTAAGGCGATTAGAAGAAAGCATCTACAACTAAAACTTGGGCACCTGAAAGCCGACGAACTCTTGCAAAAAACGTTTAAACCCATTACGGATCCGCTAAAAAGTCTCGATGTTGCTGTAAAACGGGAGGTAAGGTCCGTTAAAGAACCTTTACTGGAGGTGAAGAAACATCTGTTGGACGATGGTGAAAATGAATTGGAATCCTCTGTAACCGGGGACCCACCAGCTTTCTCGCTCGAGACACCTCAGCGAACAGTTCAGCGATCGCTACTGCAACCTCAAAGTCCAATGTACGAGTATATGCACGCTTCCAATGTTTTACCTCGAACCTACATAAGGGGTCTCATCAGCGATACGAGCAACGTCTACGATACCACCTTTGGACCTACTTTAGACCCGCACGCAAATCGATTTAAAATTGGATATAGTACATTGGATTTTATAGGAGATGATATAAAAGTGGAAAACAAATTGTATAAAGGAACTCCTGGTTTGTACGAGTTAGTGTTTAAGAAACGACCTAGCGGTTATGATGACATCGATGAAAATAATTATCGCGATATCTTGCTACAAACGAACGTACTGCACCGAGACTTCGACCCGGAAAAAATATTAGAGCGAATAGAGCGTATAAATATACGAATATAATCAAACCTTTATTGAACACTGAGGGTAAAGGATACATGTCCATGATTGTATCGAAAGCACCTTACGAGTATGTTTATTGGAACGATATAAACGAATTAGTGGACCGATTGCGACTTCTGAAGGCATCCCAGGCCGCGGGTAATATGAGTCATAACAACGAAATCGTGTCGATAATAGAAGAACTCCGCGAAGCGGGCGTTATAGAATAAATAATCGACCATTGCCCAATTGTATTCATTTCCGCGATGAGTATCGACAAGTTTGGACGTTATGCCCGCTTCGGCGGTTCGACGATTAAACATATTAACCTGAAGCGACCTCTAGGTCTACCCTTAACGCCCGAAGGAGATGTAGATGTAGGGGGAAAACGTGTTAGATTTGTGGCAGACCCCATCCACAGTCAGGATTGTGTTAATCAAAGTTATATGTCGAAATATGTTGATAATATAAGAAAAATGTTATCGAAACAGATAAATAGTATGGATAAAGTATTAGCGGAAATAAAAGAAACGAATAAAAGGATGGAATCCAAAATAATAGAGTTAGATACACTTGTGCAACGTGTGATAGTGGATGCGGATGCGCGGGGAGTGGCTATAAATAAAGTTATTAACGCTATCGATAAAACTGTTAACGTTGTAAAAAATTGAGATGAGTAAAGTTAAGAAAGCCGTAGTCGACGAATTGCACAGAGCGGCTAGAAGAAACTTTATCAGGCGACGTATAATTATCAAAGGACTCGATGAGTTATGGCAAAGTGATCTGGCGGAGTTTTTGCCGTATAGCAAGGAAAATCGCGGATATAAATATATTTTAATTGTCATCGACTGTTTCTCGAAATTTCTGTGGACCGAGCCTTTAAAGAGCAAGGGTGCTATTGAAGTCAGGGACGCGATGCGTAAAATTCTACTTCAAAACCGGATCCCAAAAATTTGCAAACTGATGCGGGGAAGGAGTATTATAACCGACAGTTCCAGGAGTTGATGAAAACCTACTCCATAAACCACTATTCCACGTACAGTGTTAAGAAGGCTTCTATTGCCGAGCGGGTTATTCGAACAATCAAGAGCAAATTGTATAAGAAATTCAGTTTGAGGGGCTCGTATAAATGGATAGATATTTTACCCCAGGTTACCGACGAGTACAACGATACGAAACATCGAACCATTAAGATGAAACCTCGTAATGTTACATCAGTCAACGAAGCCCATCTGATGTCGACCTTCTATAATAATATCGATGCGTTTGAACCAAGCAGGAGATTTAAGGTGGGTGACGTTGTTCGTATTAGTAAATACAAGAGCGTTTTTGCCAAATCATATACACCAAACTGGAGCGCGGAGCTATTCAAAGTCGTTAAAGTGAAGGCGGGTAACCCCAACACATATTTAATCGAAGACGTTAGCGGAAGACCGATTCTGGGAAGCTTCTACGAACAGGAACTACAAAGAGCCAAATATGAAAACGTATACCTCGTTGAAAAAGTTTTACGTAGAAAAGGAGATCGAATTTACGTTAAGTGGCTGGGATTCGATAACTCTCACAACAGTTGGATAAACAAAGATAGTGTGTTGTAGTAATACTTACGCTGTTCTTATTTATTAGTAGTATCACATTATTTTAGTGCTGTACACTTATTGTAAATATTACTTATTCTAGAAATAAAATTCATAATGCTTATAACAACGTGCTTTATTCAATATAATATAGTTATAGCTTCTGCGTAGTTTAATCGAGTGCTAGCTTCCAGTGCGTATGGTTGTAACATCCGAAGATCGATGATCAAATTCATGCTGTTCATAGTTCTTCGTATTTTGTCTAATATCTCTTTCATTGTTGAGCGTTATTCGGTGAAAATCTTTTGTGATGCAGTAGAGATTCACTTGATGCCGTAATCGTTTTAATCCATTTATGTGCTGATCGAGTGCTGATCGCAGTTCTTCTCGATTCATTATTCGGGATAATGTTATACGCTCGAAGCCTGGAGTTGAAGTGGGATTGTTTGGTGAACGTTTTATTTTATACGATTTCGTATGGATCGTTAGCCCCGCCCCGTCGCGAATGCTGCGATCTGATTGGTGCTCACGTTATTATTGACTTGAGCAAAGAAAATTCTCGTTGAAACCTGTTCGTGACGTAATGGTATTGCGTAATATTACGTAATATATATGAATGATCCGCAACAATCGGCACGTTGGTAATAGCGGCTCTCATGCGATCACCTAAATCAAACAGTGAGGCGCGGGTCAGTACTTGGATGGTGTACCGTCTGTCTATTTAAAGATGCGATGGTCATAGCACGTTGGCAACGTTCTCATTCTTTCACTGAAGTCAAACAGTAAGGCGCGGGTCAGTACTTGGATGGTGTACCGTATGTGTATTTAAAAATGCAACAGTTATAGCACGTTGGCAACGTTCTCGTTCTTTCACCGACGTCAAACAGGTCGAGCGCGGTCAGTACATGGATGGTGTACCGTCGAAACCGGTTTGTGATATCATGGTATTACGTAATCGTTTAACTTTACAAACCTTCCGGCCAGTGCTTCCTGATCCTCCATCTTCTGGTGACAAGCTTAATTTCCTAATTAGGACTGTTACCACCTACAGCTCCCTGTACTCCGAGCAGCAGCGACACCTTCCGGTCGAAAGCGGTACTACATACAGCCACCTGTATTACATAAGCGCCCTATCGAACAGCGCCACCTCCCGGTCAAAAGCGGCACTACATACTACGTAGGCCACCCTACCGAACAACGACACCTACCGGTCGAAAGCGATACTACATACAGCCCCTGTACTACTGCCATTACAGGCGTCCTACCGAACAGCGACACCTACCGGTCAAAAGCGGTACTACATACAGTCACCTGTATTACCGGCATCTACCGAACAGCGACACCTACCGGTTAAAAGCGGTACTACATACAGCCACCTGTATTACCGGCACTGCCCAGTTATCTACCTTACCGACCAGAGGGGCGGGAGTTTTGAATTTTCCGGGGAGGGGGTTGTTGCCCATTTTTAACCCTCCAACCGGGGTTGTGGCCCCATTTCCGTACGCGGGCAGTCGGGGTTGTGACTACCTTCCAGTATACACGGTCGGGGTTGTGACTGAGCGACTGAGCGGGTGGGCGGGTGTGCCAGAACCCGCCATCTCTCTCTACTATTTAGGCCGGTATAACCCACATTGGAGTTGGAAGTCAGTTTTCCAACATCTTTTCTACCCAGGCTACAAAATCCCCATCTTGGGCCACACCGTTGGTGTAGCGAAAAAGCGAGTGGTGGACAGTCGATTACGCTGTTTTATTTACGGCCACGTTCTACGCGCCGATGACATCTCGCTTGCCAAAATTAGTTTCAACATCAACATTGCCGGCAAAAGACGAAAACGCCGACCGAAGAAGCGCTAGCTGGACACGCTGCACTTCGATCTCACTGCCGCTCCACTCCACCCGGACCAAGCTCATGATCGGGACAAATGGCGGGCCGGATCCAGAAGAGCCGACCCCACAACAAAGCGGGACTGAGGCCGAAGGAAAAGAAGAAGAAGAAACATTAATTTTTATTAGTGTCGTAGTCTCTCTTAGTTTATAATTACGTTCATTGAAATTGTAAGTGGCTGAATTCCACCAATTCTACCAAGAGTGTTAAATTGATAATAACCTAATTGAAATTTTATTTTGTTTTTTTCATTACTATTCACAAGTAATGACATTAAAGTGCTGTTAACCGGCCATTCTCGCCTAGTTCATATTTTTAATTTAGTTTCAAATAATAATTATTTTCCATAGTCATTTCGGATAACTATTCCACCATATATTACGGAGGTTCTCTCCGACTCCGGTCAACTAAAAGGCGACCCAGTCACACAATTGGGAGTGCCGCCTAGTTAATTTTTGCCATCGTAACCTACGCCGTCTTCACTGGGCTGGCACGGCCCGGATTGCCTTCACCCTTACCAACGTGGTGGGTTTTATAGTTCCGTTTCAATCAAATTTAAAAAGCTAGTAACAACATTTACATTAGAAAAAGGCATACTCTGCAGCCTTGGTATTGAAGGCTAAGCATTGAAAGCCGTAAGTCCCCTTAA
The DNA here is from genome assembly GCA_038088585.1 of Chrysina gloriosa. Classification (NCBI taxonomy): domain Eukaryota; kingdom Metazoa; phylum Arthropoda; class Insecta; order Coleoptera; family Scarabaeidae; genus Chrysina; species Chrysina gloriosa. The sequence goes on from CM076089.1 coordinate 36,777,765, forward strand.
ACACTACCTTTTGTATTAAACACATTAAAGGCGTTTTTTTCAAAAAGTAGCTGAACGAATTTTCAACCGATTTAGATGAAACTTTCCAAAAATATTATCTAACTTACTGTATGACGTTCGAGTTTTCAAACAAATGGGAAAAGAAATGTGTTTTTTAGTAATTGCTTTTCGTTTTTCAAAATGATCCTGAACTTTGTATTTCATTTTATATTTTTTCTCTCCGTCAAGCAAAGCAATTAATGTATTTTAAGGATAAAAATTGATTTTTTGATAGGTCTATTAATAAATAAAATGCAGACTTCCAGCAATTGTGGTCAATTTGTCCATATACTTTACGTATTATATTTTGAAATATGGTTTGTGTTAATTGAATTAACCTTTCCATTTCTTTATAAAAGTCTCGAAAAACTTACGTTTATATGACTTTCACCCCTTAAGAACACTTAATTTTGCAAATATACATACATACATCTGTATACGTATTAGTTTGCTAACTTTTCTTGTGAAATAAAGTAGCGTAATCTTTGAGACAGCACATAACGCTTTTAACTTTTATCGCCAAACGATCGAACTAACTGCGAGTTAAAATCATTATTAGTAAAAGTTCTACTATTTAATACGTTCTCCAAAGTGTAGTTGCTTTTCCTGAATTATTCAGTTTGATTAGCTGGATTAGTTGGATGTATATTTCAATTTGATCCTTTAGTTGTATGGTAAATAGTCAAAGTATACATTTTTGTTGTAATTATAACAACAAAGATTATTAGCTATGGTGCCAAACGTACGTCGTATGATACAAGGCTCATTACTTTTGCACCGCATTTTTACTTACTATATGTTTTCTGCATTTACATAAACAAAGTGCATCTAATTTCAACATCAAAAATGTCAGCTCTTGTACTTGTTATATAAATAACACTGTTTCATGCTGCATCTTATTCTGTATGCCATATAGTAACCGTATATCATGCTAAACATTCTTGGATCACATCAACTGATAACATAACTAGCCATAACAAATATTATCTCCGGATGTTATTCATTTTCTTTACTCCACGACCCTTTTCTATTAACAACTCAGTTTTCACTGACAGCCGTCTTAAAACTGGATCATTTCCATTAGGTTTCGCAAGCAAATCGCCGATATCAATGCATCGTGTTAAGTGAATCCGTTGGAGGTGACAAGAAAACGATAAATCAAAATTTATGTGACCCAGTTGTTTCAAACGATTTGCATTGCATATACATGTGTATGTATGTGATATATCAAGCTTCTCTGCAATATCACGTGTTATCTATGACCTAGGGTCCAAAATGCCTGAAACCTCTTAATTACTTGTCTTCACTTCCATTCTCTTGCTTTTTTTATCATGTTTCCTTATCTAACGTTTTTATAAGATAGGACTACATTGGAAATTAACAGCGTCTTTTTGTATTAAGGCAGCTATTGCAGAAAATCCAATTTAGCAAAGATTACATGCTTCAAATTGTAATCTAATCTATGGATTGTGTTATCACTACACTTCTTGATGCATATGTGACTGCTTTCATGAGTCGTGATAGTTTCTCTTATTGTTAGTTGCTGTTCCAGTGTCTGATTTTAGTTCTTCGTTTTATATTTTCATTCATAGTTGGTTTCTTTTATTAGTGTTGTATTTTGTTTATTTTTTAGTTTTGAACAGTGGCGGCTAAGGAGGTTAAGCTTCCCCTATTATTTTTAGTAAAATACATTGTGTTTATTATACATTACAACATGTTTAAGCATGGGCTATATACTAAAATAACGCAATTTTTACAACGAATTTATAATAAATAGCCATATCTATTCTAAACTTAATTTAAAAATGCACACATAATAGCAAACGCACAAATCTGCACGTGTACTTTATAGGATGAAAACTTGCAGAGGCTTGGGCACCAGTGAGATCGTACGAGATCGGCAAGTTGTCGTGCGTTATCGTTCGCAGTGCGGTTACTACTAACATATCGCTTAACGATGTTTTAAGGATCTACGTAACAATTATTTGGTTTATATTATTTTATGAAGATTTGTTAGGTCATACATAGAAAGTAGATAAAATTAATGAAATAGGGAGCAGGGAAGATGTCGACTGGTTGGTAAGAAATTATTTTAGCTGTTTAAAGATAGAGACGAAGTTACACATTGCACAACTAATTGAAAAATCTCGGCCTAATTCATCTTTTGTATCTAATAGCGGTAATCGGTAAAATCGTGGTTTTAGTTCATTGTAGTACGCTACATATGATTGGTTTATGGATTCAATTAAACGTAAAAGATTATTTTGTTGACCATTTCTACTTTTTGTAACCAAACCGAAACGTGGTCGAAATTAGGTTATACCTAGTTTAAAAAATTTACCAACGATCCATTGAACGTCATTCTAAGTCTAAAGAACATATTTTATAATTGTGCTAATTTAAATTATTTGGAAAACAAAATATTGCTATTGCCACAGACACCGCGTGTAACAATGCAATTATTACGTATAATAATGAAGTTAGAGTAAATCCCAACAATTTAAGAAAATTAATCGACGATATTTTTAACATCACAAGATCTGGCTTCTCGATGATACAATGAGACTTCAGATTCTTTTAATCATGGAAATTATAAAGAATTAATCGGTCTCTTTAGCATATATACACCTAGTTGTAATAGATTTGTTAGAACTAACACTTTTTCCGGTACATCTAAATCTATTCAAAATGATTTAATAGATTGTATTTCTCTTGTATTCAAACAGGAAATAGATACATAAATTAAAGAAGCTCCGTTTTTTCTTGGCAAATAAATAAAACCACAGATACTTCTTGCAAGTCTCAATTATCAATCATATTACTTTATGTCAAAAGCGGTGTGGAATGAGTTGAAAGATTTTTGTTTCTATTTGATATATCATCTGGTCGAACAGCTGAAAGATTTATCCAACCTTCTATTAAATAATTGCGAAAAATACGATTTTAAAAATAAATTAGTCGTTCAAACATATGATGGTGCATCTGTTAAGGCAGGGCATTTAAACGGTTTACAAAGTAAAATGAAAACAATTGCTCCTCAAGCTCTTTCTGTACATTGTTACGCTCAGGCTTTAAATTTAGTTTTGGGTAAAGCTTGTAATATAAGCAAAAAATCTAGTGTTTTCTTTTCTAATTTAAACAGATTTGCTGCATTTTTTTCAAAATTAACCAAACGAACAAACATTTTAGATCCAAAATGCCACAGTACCTTACCAACTAGCTGTAATACAAGATGGAATTTTACATCACGTGCAGTATTTACGGTACAATTACATAAACCCAAATTAATTGAAGCTTTTGACTTTATAATCGACCAATACCGATACCAATCAACGCAAAGGTCTGTTTTCTATTACATACTTTTAAATTGATTTTTGAACAAACCGATGTTACATTTTACTTACATGATACTGCGGAACTGACATAAATTTTGCGCGTAATCGTTTGTTAGCCCTTCTTCAAACTTTAGAAGAATATAAAAATAATGATCGTCATTTTAATGACAGTACCTGGTGGACCGAGCCTTGCTCGGAGTTCCCAAATATTTTGAATAATTTTGAACTAAGTAATAAGGCTCTTTATTTGATATTTAATTTATATTGTATATTTGAAGTATGTATATATAGTAGCACAATACATGTTGTTGTTAGTTTTCGTAGATATTTTTCTTTTATTGACATATTACTTTCAACGCCATCTATGGTTTAGTAGTAAAGTTATAATTACTTATAATTTCACTTGGCTGCATGATGTTAAAAAAGTTGCTAACCCACGTTTAGGCCGAAATTGGTAAACACCTGGACTAAATAGATTGAATCGAGACCGGGACCATGCCAAATCGGTTTTGCGTCCCCAAAAACTCGCAGATACTAAATTGTCACAACATATTGAGAGTAATTTTCGATAGCACACTTTATGTGAACCGCAGAAATAGGTAAAAGCGGCACAAAAAAATTTCTTGGGACCGGGACCATGCTAGATCAATTTTGTGTTCTCGAAAATCCCCAGATACTAAATTACATATAAATTGCTAGCCATTTTCGGTAACCAATTTCATATACCGCAATACCAGAAATGTGTGTAAACCGAGTAAAAATGGGTTTTCCCCGGACCGGGACCATGCTAGATCGAGTTCTCGTCCCCGAAAACCCCCAGGCACTAAATTTCATCAAAATCGTTAAAGTCGTTTTCGAGAAACCAATTCTACATATGTATACAAGAATTGCTCGTTTAAATATATTAGTGCATGCTGGACCGAGCCTTGCTCGGGGTTCCCAAAATTTTTTAAATAATTTTGATTGATTTTATTTTAGTTTTGATATTTAATTAATGTTGTATATTTCAAGTATATATAGTGGCACATATATATTAAAAGTTTATAAAAGTAGTATTAAAATTAATATTTTCAGTTATATTTAAATACTTAAAAATGAATAAATTCAAGCTCAAAATCTTTCTTAAGAAATACACATTTTAAGTAAACATTTATAATACATACCTTCTTTTTGCAACGCCAACTAATTGTGTATAAGCTTCTTTATTTCGATTAAAAACTCAGCTCCGATTACTTTTGTAACTGTAAACAAAGTATGTGAATTTACATGTTGTTGTTAGCTTTCGTAGATATTTTTCTTTTATTAACATACTACCTTCAGCGCCATCTATGGTTTAGTAGTAAAGTTTTAATTACTTATAATTTCGCTTGGCTGCATGATGTTAAAAGAAGTTGCTAACCCACGTTTAGGCCGAGATTGGTGAAAACCTGGACTAAACGGATTGAATCGAGACCGGGACCATGCTAAATCGGTTTTTCTTCCCCAAAAACTCGCAGATACTGAATTGTAACAAAATCTTGAGAGTAATTTTCGATAACACATTTTATGTATCGCAGAAATAGGTAAATGCGGGACAAAAAAATTTTCCTGGGAGCGGGACCATGCTAGATCAATTTTGTGTTCTCGATAATCCCCAGATACTAAATTGCACAAAAATTGCTAAAGTCATTTTCGATAACCAATTTCATATACCGCAATACCAGAAATGTGTGTAAACCGGGTCAAAATGGATTTGCCCTAGACCGGGACCATACTAGATCGATTTCTCGTCCTCCCGAAAACTCCCAGGTACTAAATTTCATCAAAATCTAAGAGCGGGACAAAAAAATTTCTGGGACCGGGACCATGCTAGATCAATTTTGTGTTCTCGAAAATCCCCAGATACTAAATTGCATAAAAATGGCTGAAGTCATTTTCGATAACCAATTTCATATGCCGCAATACCAGAAATGTGTGTAAACCGGATCAAAATGGATTTTTCTGGGACCGGGACCATGCTAAATCGATTTCTCGTCCCCGAAAATCCCCAGGTACTAAATTTCATCAAAATCGTTAGAGCCGTTCCACACTTTTTTACATTTAATGCGTGATAAGGTGCGTACAGAACGGTAGATGATATTGACATGTAAACTTGGCATCTGTTTCGTTCGGCAGTTTCCATCGGTAGGTCAATATTCGGACAAAGCATGATCATTTTTGAAATCCTTTCTTGCTTTCTTGTTCCCTCAACTGTAGCTTTTGATCATCCTATGTTTATTAGATATTTAGCTAACTCAACAACAAAATCAATAAATTTAGATTTTTTGCGATTTACTACTGCAAAGATAGTCAAGGCATTATAAAGCGCTGTTATTGGCAACCTGTAAAACACTTTCTTCCACCAATTAGTACCTTTTCTGTCTAAGTCATATAGAATAAAATACGATGGCTTCTGGGCAAGAAATTTTATGTCATCTAAGACTCGTAGATGTAAAGAAAGGATCAAAGCACATTACTACATTTGGACTTCTAATTGTTTTAGTCAGTTTGTGGACAACACGTTCGCCAAATGTTGTTTCGGTGGGATCAACTTCTTTGCCACAGTATATGCGACTATCATAGACGTAACCAGTAACAGCGTCGCATCTAGTCCATTACTTGACGATTGACTGGGTTCATCTATAGACTGGTCCGTGGAATTCGTTCTTGCCGATAAGCAGGTTTTCAAGCAAGACATTAAAACTTCTAGATAATAAATTTTGGAGGCAGTTTTGGCAGATCATTGAAGTACAACCTTGACATTAGCAGTGTAAACCTGTCCCTTGATATAGCTTCTTTTGTTGTAACATTTCCGAATAACCTTTTTACGTACATTTCAAGGCGTGGAGCACGATTAGACGAAACCCCAGAAAGATCTTTATCTCGCCGGAAGATGTTGGCTGAATCTAGTTTCCTTTTTTTCAGTAACTGTAAACAAATATTGGTATAATGACTTATTTGTATTATAAAATTCTTGCGAAAAAGTTTTAAAAAGCCATCAAGTACTGTCGACTTTCTATTGATATCTGCTGTTATCGTTGTCTTGCCTTCGCTCGAAACGATTTTCTTTGGTATGAAATTATTTATTTTTTAGTCCATAAAAATTTTGTGAGTATTATTAGTAAAGGAGGATGATCATCTTCATTATTAGCTACGCCTTCGTTGTTACTACTTTCAACTTCTGTTTCATTACTTCCGTTGCCATATTCATTGTCATTTTTCCATTTCCACCTTTTCCTCCTTTCTCTCACAATCTTCGTTTTCTATCTCATCTATATCCGAAAAAATGGACAACATGGTACTTAAACGGCTCCTGTATTAGGTACTCTCCCTTACGATCCATCCTGACATTCTTTTCTAATTTTAGTGCATGAAGTTCTGCTGGGATAGAAATATCCCAGTATCTTCAGTACTGTAGACAGAAAATGAAGGAATAATAAACACCAAACTACGCATTTTCTTTATAACAAACATGCCACATTCTCTACACAGTACTTACTTCCAGTACAAATACTGAACACACTATAAAACAGATAAGTACATTTCAGCTAAATTTGCTAGTAAAACGGGTTCGTGCTAAGATAACTAATAAGGTTAGGTTACGATACTAAGTCGGAACACTGTCGCGTCGCACTGAAATATCCCACCCAAGTCCATTTCAAATATATCTATTTCATTACAATTTTTTTTAATTCTCAATATCTGTGTGACTAAATGCTTTTGATCTTATCAATTGATGTTTTGGTAATAGAAAGTAGTAATATTCATTAAAGTAAAATTAATGGGATATGTTTTCGACAATAAATTCTATATAGTTTTTCCTGATTAATAAATCCTTATTATACTAAACAAGCGGTTCATTAAACTTACATTGCTTCAGTTAGTTACCTGCAGTCATAAATTATTGATTAGCTGCAATATACGCGGGTATTTCAAATTTGACTGGAAACTGCGACTAAAATATAAAACGCTGGCAGGTTTCCACTTCGTTCATCCGATATTAATTCTCGCGTCATAATAATCCCTTAGTCAAGAGATGGCGTGATGGTACGACACCCATGCTCTTTAAAAATACAACGTAGATAAATGTACAATTTTTTTACATACATACATATGTATATATACCGATTTATTAAATATATGTATAAATAGAAAAGTACTGTGCCTTGATATGTAATGTTACGACGCATAATAAATTGAACTGAAAGTCAATATATTACAGCGCGTTGTTAATAAAATAAAACAAACAACCTTTTACTTCACCCTCCTTAGAACACTAGAAGAACAGAAATTAGTAGAAAAATACACGGGATTTGCGTTCTAAATATCTTTTAAAATTTTTATGCTATTATTTCGTCGAACCTCATCTCTTATAAATAAAAGAAATAATGGAAAAAAGGTTTTCTCACTTGATTGAGTTTTAGCCTCTCTTGAGTATTTTCATATGCCATTATCATCTGTCCCGTTATGTATTAGTGAAGATGTGTTGTACTTTTTTGTAATCAGTTTTGCACCAACAAGTAGGGTAGTGCGAAGTACTATCCATAATTTTGAGAATGACGAAACGTGTAGTTTATTCCGATAGTGATAGCGATGGTAAACTTTTATTGCAATCATTATTATTTCCTTAGAAACTGTAGCTGCTCTCATGTTTTCTACTCATTATAATCCTATTTAAAGGTGAATTAGTCGTTATTGTCCTCTATTTTAAAGTGATTGATCTGTTTTTGCTTGGATACTAATTTAGTGCTATTCCTTCCTGTTTGGTATTTGCTTTCGCCACTATTCCTATTTTTTCCTATTTTCACCTCCATGATGTTTTTTTCACTTCCTCTTTCCATCTTCTTTTCGGCTTCTCTCTGGGTCTGTTATATGTCGGATTCTATTCAGGGAGGGTTTTATGACTGATACATTTTCTCTTCATAAATATGCCTATACCATCTAATTCGCATTAACTTTATAATTCTTGCAGTTTCCATTCTTTAATATTTCCGCAATTTCGTGGGTCATTAATTGTCCGTACTCATCTTCGTTGTTCATCTTTGGAGCAACTATCGTTCTTACCACCTTTTAATTTTAAGCTTTCTTTCTTTTGCCGTTGATAATGTCATCGTTTCTACTGCATATGTTACTATCAGTCTTATGATTGTCTTATAAATTCGTAATTTTGTCTTCTTACTTAACTTATTGTCTTCTAGCATTTTCTTTATTGCAGTAGAAGGTCTTATACACATCTTAAATATTCTCATCCATATCTTGGTTTACATTCCTTCTGTTTACCAAGTATAGTAAAAATACTTACATCGAATACAGCGATTCCGACAATAGTAGAGATATCGATAGCGAATATAATAGATTTGATGTGTATTTTAACGACGGTCGAGTTAGAATCATGATGATGTTACAAATGTGTATGGAAAAAGATTAATACAAATGGTATTCCTATACATTATGATCCACATGATTTTTCTTTCACTGTAAATCCAAGAATAATTATAGAGACAAAAGTGCATCGGCATACTGACATATATTTAATCAAAGCAAATTCCTATACAATACTAAGATTTGGAAAAACGCTCTAGCAAAGCGAAACCTATTTCTAAATAGTGAGAAAATAAGATTTATGACAATGAACAACGAAGCAAAAATATGAAGGTGTCAATAGGCAAAAAGAAACATTTAACAAGTCCGCACTTATAAATACCTAAGATAGAATTATGGTCAGTAAGGGTAACCGGGATGAGAAACTAAATGGAGGAATAGAATCAGCAAAAAACATATGCAGCTAACGCTCGATAACGTAAGCACCCGATATTGGAAACATTGCGCTAATGTGAACACAAAGTACTATAGGATTATACGGAACCCTCGATAACGTAAAAATATTGTAAGTTCGATAGCTCGATATCGTAAAAGTTTTGTAGTTCGATAGCTCGATAACGTAAACAGCATGCAATTTCCAATCGTCTACGAATAACTTAGCGAATAACTTAACGAGCTATACAAATGCGTTACAAGTTATCTATGAAAAGATCAGTTCGATCAATCCCCGGATTATCCAATTATGTATAGGAATCCCCGATTTATGTGGCATATATCCATATTTGAACTTAATTGTGTACATTCCCGGGATAACTCATTGCTATAATAAACACAGATGCTTTTAGTTGGGTAAATATACATATGTATTTAGTTTTGATTTTGCAAAAGTACTCTTAATTACAACTTTGTTGGCCGAGGTTCGTTCTTTAATACACGATTATAAAACGCTATTTTGATTTATTGTTATCTTTAGTGTTTACAAAACGTTCTTCAAATACTTTTTGTATTTTATTTTGGCGTATTAAAGGTTTCTCTTAATAATTTGCTTATTAATAATCAACTTCGGCAACGTAAACATTTCGATAATGTGAAACATTCTTGGTCTGAATTATTTCACGTTATCGAGCGTCAGCTGTAGTGTGCATTACTATATATTTGGGGTTACAATTTGATAATGGACAAAATTCAATTGTCAATGAAAAACGGAAAGATAATACAAACAACTGAAATAGCATTTCTTAGGCAGCTTATAAAAATAAGAAATGAAAACATAGATAAAGAATTAAAAGCGGGATCTGCAAAACAAGTATTCTATGATAAAGAAACTGGATTGGTTTGGTCATTTACTTAGGGCAAGACCAAAAAGAAAATGAAACAGCGAGGTAGGTAGTAAAAGGAAGTGGAGGAAACAAGAACCCGGTAATGAAATTAACGCGCCATAATTTTTGTGCAGCATCATTTAAAACTAAATAATAATAATAATAATAATAATTCACACATTTTTTAAATATTCTTTCATCATACTTTTTCCTGTAAGAAAACAACAAAACAACAACAAGAAGCCTTATAGGAAAGTGTTTTGGCATCTTTTGGATCCATATTTATACAATGCATTTACTGTTTTCAGAAAACTTTACAACATTCTTTTTGGAATTCAGAATGGAAGTTATTAAAGAAATTAGTGCAAATGCCAATATAACACGGGTAACAGCACACCACCTCTACACACATATTCTTCCAAATCGTATTGAAAAGAAACCTTGTAGAAAATGCGTTGTATGTTATTCCAAAAGAAGTGAATATGGAAATAAAATAAGACAAGAGGCAAAAACGTGGAGCGATCATTTAGATGTTGTTTATGTATGGAACCCCGCTTCTAGATATACACGTAAAAAGACAATCAATAGATTTCTTTTACTGGGTGTTAAATACACTAACCACATTTCTTGAATATTTATAAAAATTCTATTTCATCCGGAACTTGCATTCGCACTGCAAGTGCAACACCACGTCAACTCGTGGACCTGTATAAGATTGATTTTTTAATTTAAATACTTTTCACAGGTATCAGCTTACAGGGTTTTTTTTTTCCGATGTGCAACCTGATTACACCTATCAGTTGATCATTACGGTCCATAAGACGTATAAACGTGAAATAAATTTATTAATATTGCTACTTTAGGAAAACGCATAATATCATTAATAGTAGTATTTGGTAGCATTCCTGCGATATTGCGCCAATTTAAAAAAACTGCCACAAAATCGGATAATCGACGGTACCCAACTGTAGTAAATAATGTAAATAAAATTACCTTTGCCATAAGCATCTTTCTCAACATAGATGCGGTAATACTTTTTAATAAAATATGAGGTGGCAAAGACTCATTAATACACGTATTCCTTGAACTATAGGTACAAATTCTTGAAATGAAATAAACACATTTTTTGTTACTAATGATTTAATAATAATAATAATAATAATAATAATAATAATAATAATAATAATAATAATCTTTATTGTCCAACAGACAGAATCCATTTACAGGACAAAACAATATAGACATTACAGTACAGTGCAAAAGTTAATATTAACTATGTTATGAGAACAAGCTATTTATTAATCAGTGTAAATTAAAAAGGAAAAACAAAGAAACTACATATAGAAATTGAATATAATGTACCTATTGTAACATTACAATATAAATATATAATAAAAAATAAAAATAGTAGAGGCATGACGGCAAGAATGAAATTATCTCTGAAAAGGGTCATAAAAGTGAGCATTCGCATTTCTGGTCATATGATTTATTGGTGCTTTAAACAAAATATTTGTTCTTGGTCTGGCAACTAGGAAAGTATCAGTAGAACGCGTAGCATAGGTCGGGACCAAAAAATCTATGGCAGATAGAAGATAAGGTGAGTCAATTTCATTATTGATTAGTTTCATTAGGTATCTTGCACTAGCCATCTCCCGCCGTGAAGTCAAGCTTATGAAATTATGCCGATTCAAAAGTGTTTGATAGTCAGTTCCACGGGGAGGATAAACACCACTCATTCTGTAAGAGACGTACTTCAGGAATCTTCTCTGTACTCTTTCCAATTCTAGTTGCTGGTAAACGTAGTAAGGATGCCATATTATCGATGCGTACTCAAGTTTTGGACGAACCAGTGTGTAAAACAGGGTCGTAAACGTCGTCAAATTAGAGCAGCCTCTACATGACCTTATTAAAAAGCTCAGTGTGTGTGATGCGGAAGAACAAATAGATTGTATGTGGCCGGTAAATTCCAAACGAGAGTCAAATAATACACCTAGATCTTTAATGCTATTGTTAATAATTGTCAGATTTCTTTGCAATTGGTGGCAATCAGAAAGGTTGGTAATCCTCGAGAATATTTTCATATCATCAGCATATGCAAGAACCCTACAATCTAGTTTATTTAATCGATTATTTAAGATCATTGATGTATATATTGAACAGTAAAGGGCCAAGGTTGGATCCCTGGGATACTCCCGAGGAAATCGTAAAGATGTTAGAACTGAAGCCATTATAATGCACGTAACTCGATCTATTCTCAAGATAGGAAGCAATTAATTCAGTAAGAGCAAATGAAAAGCCAATAGAGCTCAGTTTGTTCAGCAGTATACCATAATCAATGGTGTCGAATGCTTTGGCAAAGTCAGTGTACAAGACATCCACCTGAGTCCTCTTGTCCATAGATGTGCTAAGATACTGAGTGATTTCAGCAAGATTCGATATTCCTGTCATGAAGCCATGTTGCTGTGCGGAGATGTAAGGTCTTATGCAGTTATAAATCTTGCTGTAAAGTAAGTGTTCGAATACCTTGGAGCAAGTCGATAAAATATTAATTGGTCTGTAGTTCAATATATAGTTCTTATCTCCTTTTTTAAAGACGGAATTGATCTTACTTAACTTCCAGATCTCTGAAAATGTTGATGTACGAAGAGATAAATTGAAAATTATATTCAAAGGTTCACATAGCAATGAAGCATATCTCCGAATAAATAAGTTGTGAATACCATCGTGCCCAGTAACAGAATCCATCCTAACCACACACAAAGACATTTTGACTTCATCTATAGAAAATGCGTCCACGTAGAAGCAGTTAGGAGCCCCTGGGGTGGTCACGGTGGGCGATGTAAAGCGAGGCTGGTAAACGTCGGAAAAACTTTTGGCGAAGGCTTCAACTATATGATGAGGGTTTGTAATATCTTCATCATTATCAGCTTTGATGCCTCCCGGAATTCTAAATTCGCCTCTCCTACTTCCTATATGGCTCCAAAATAATTTAGGATCGCTTGAAATTCCAATTTCAACAGAGGACAGATACGTTTGATATGCACTTCTACTTTCCGTCTTGACCAATCTACGTACTCTTTGGAACTCACTATAATTATTCACAGAGCTTGAGGTCTTCCACTTTCTAAAGTAATGTTCTTTTAATTTTACTAGCTTTATTAAATTCTTACTATACTAAGTGGAATACTTACGGGAGGTTTTTGTGATTTTAGGTACAAACCTATCAATAATGGAATGAAGTATGGAATAGAATACTAATACTTACCATTAATATTTCACTTATTTTGTACATAATTTTCGAAATAGCAACTTAGGAACTCTGCTTCCATTTTTATCAGTACTTATCCGACGCAGTTCTCTGCTTCTGAATCTTAGGTTTAGGTGTAGAAAAGGCCCTTTTGTTATTTTTGCTAGATTGTTTAATTTTCTTGTTATCATGTTCCTTCTCTGACGTATTAGTAGGTTAAAATCATCTATTAATTTGTTTTTATTTTTCTCGTCATATTTAATTCTAAATTCTATTTTTGATTTTATCGGTTTCATAATTATACCCGCGCACAAACTTTTTGAAAATTAGTATGAACTTAACTGGCGAATAGATCTTAGTTTAAGAATTCACAAATAACGATTAACATACATTTAACATAGTTGTTTGCCATAATATTCCGATCAGCGCACTTTACGATCGAGTTCTTCCCGTAGTCGCTCAATTGAATCTGATCTTTATAATGATCATTCTATTAATGTAATTTTACGCTCCTTTCTTTATTGTTTCACAAAAATTAGGGCAAAGTTTGAATTAGTGTTTCAAATAATTATCTTTTATCGTTAATTATTGTAGTGCTTGGTTAAATAGCGTTTTTTTTTTCTTAAAATTTCATAGACGTTTACCTAATCTTAGGGAGAAGACCCATTGACACAACTCCAATTCGTAGTTGATTATCTTCTATACTACATAGGAGTATCACCTGCATTTAATGCTCGTTCTTTGTTGACATGTCAATGAATCCTCTCTTTACGACCCCAAATTCAGTTGTACTCGTCCTATTCTGTTTACGGCTTCCTTCGTTTATGCAGCTCATTTTTTCAGTGTTCGTTTCGTCATTGAAATATTAGAAGCCATTTCGTCCCGCGAGGTTTGGTATCATCAGCTTTGTTTACTTATAATTACAATTTGGGTATTCGTAGCGAGTATTTTCGCTCTTCCACTGCTTTTTTCTATACAAAAAGATAAACAGTGGTTCCGTACTTTTTCTTATTATTGTCAACTGCTAGGCGACCTTATTTCAATACTAATAATTTTGCAATTATTTTCACATGGACTATGATATGAGAAAATTAGTACACGTACTTTTGGCATATGTCCTGACAATGAAACGCACAAGTCTGGAAACCTCAGGCGAAAATATGTAGCTAATATTTATTTGTGCCTATATTATTTTGATGCGTAGTTATTGTCGTATGAAAGGTTTGTGGACCTATTAATACGGTTTGGATTACTAACCTTTTACCTTCCCTCTTTACCAGAATTGTAATTTTGTCCTTGTCGTTTAAATGTAGTATCTCAACTATCGTTTCAGCTTCGAAATCTAATCACTTCTTTATTGGTTTAAAAATGAACCCAAGTACTTATCTTTTAATTAATTTTACCACCCTATGCCAATTAGAGAACACTACCCGTTTTTAAGCGTTCTCCTAACTACATCATCAGGGAAATATCATTCTATCACATGTATACGTATGATTACCATCAAACTGTAAATTACCAAATTAAGGTATCCTATATCAAAAACATCTGTGTTGACATCCTAGCAATTCTGTTCGAGGATTAAAACAAAGCCGAAGAGTTTTGTCAAGGGTTTCCTTATACACCACCGTTCATAAGTATTTGGGCACCCATATAATAAAACTATTTGTACTGCATAGCTTCTAAGAAGTTCATTCTTGCAAAATTGAATAATTATAGGGAAACCATTAAATTTTCGGAATGCTGCATAAGTAACATTATGTAAACTACTTTATTACCTGCAGTAAACCAAAATTGGTTATTGCGACTATATGGGGATTAGTGCAATAAAGGTTTCTCAAAGTTTCTGTAAATGTGTTTCTGTCAAGGATACTTTTAGTAATGTTGTTTTAATAACTTCGAACAAGTTTTAGGATAGATCATCGAAATTGTCCTCAGTTACCTTTCTGCACTCGTTGTGAAATATCCCTGTGCGACTACAGTTGTTGAGACTGTGCCGAAACGAAAAGAGATAAACATAGAAACGCATGCTTTTATAATCGCGCCGCGTCAGGCTGCCACAAGCAACCGGCATATTGCGAAACAATTAAAGTGAAAGTTAGATAACTGGTTAAGTAACTAGCAAAAGAAATCTAGGGAAAACAGCTCCAGAAATCGCTGCTGAAATCAATGCAGACCGTCGAAAGTCAATAGGTGTAACTACAGTCAAACTACCTTGCACAAAGCAGGTTTGTACGGACGAATTACGATGAAGAAACCGTTGTTGCGCATACATAATAAACGGAAACGCTTAAACTAGGTTCGTGAACACCAGCATTGGACAGTTGAATACTGAAGTAAAGTCTTGTGGACCAATGAGTCAAAGTTCGAGATTTGCGGTTCAAGCAAACTTGTTTTCCTTCGGAAATTTGCAGGTGAGCGAGCGACAGAACAATGTATTGTTCCTACGGTTAGGCATGGCGGTGGTTATGTGATGATATTGGGTTGTTTTAGTGGCACGGTCGTGGGTGATATTATAAAGATCGAGAGAATGTTAAAGGAAGAACAGTATCGAAGTATTTTAGGGAAGAATGCTATTCCATCGGGATTAAGACTTTGGGTCCGAATTAAACTGTGCAAAGATTATTTGCAACACTTGGAGGCAGACGTATCCATCAAAGCTATGGCGTGGCCTCCCCAAACGCCCGATCTAAACCCCATAGAGTTAATACGGGAGGAACTTGATCGGCAGGTCCGAAAATCAGTACCAACATTGGATGCTGATTTATGGAAGAAGCTGCAAGAAGCGCGGATCCGGATAACATCAGATACCTTGACGAAACTAATTGCAAGAATGCCACGATTGTGTGCTGCCGTTATTAAAAAGAAAGGAGATCATATAGACGAATCACAAGTTTAGATATAATGTGTAATTCTACTTCCAGATATCTAATTAGCTATGTATATGTAACTAATAAATATATGTTCACTTTTTCACAAGTGCTGTTAATCTTTTTTCTAAATCTATGGGTACCCAAATAATTTTGAACGGTAGTATACATCGCTTTCTATATATTTGTTGTAATTATTTTCCTTGTTTTAATTGTTGCCTTGTCAAAATAAACGCAATGGTCTATATCTTTATAATGCTTGCGTAGAGTGTTTATTGCACCATTACCATCATTTAAAGAATATTTATGGTCACTCACTCAACCTTTACTTTAAATACTGCCTGATCTGGCCGATGTAAGAGCCAACGCAGTCTCTACAATTTATTCTACAGAGTACCTTGCTTTGATTTTGATTATCTATTTTACATTTTGTATTCCTAGAAAGAAATTTAAGGGAAAGTTGCCAAGACACATTGATTTTCTTGGCAAATAACATTATATGATATAAAAAACGAAAATGGGGTATGAAATAACGGGATTTGATGCAAGTGTAAGGTATTTCTTTCAATCTTGAATAATAGTTCCATTCTTAGTAAAAAGAGTTCAAAACAGTTGTAAGTGGTACGTCTTAGGAAATATGTATCTTAAATTGTACCTCTGGTTTCCAAAATGGAATCAGGTAGTTAATTTTGAAAAGGAAAACAGATTTACTAAAGACAACTCATAAAGTAATTCTAAAATCTATTGTTTAAACTCTTTTGGATCTATCTTAATTCAAACTGAACAGATTATTTTAATAAGACACAAATTTTATTTTTGAACTGTGGTGTAGGATGTCCCGCATTAGATTCCAATGCTTATTCCACAAAGAAGAATTTCTCACTGCGGCACAACACAATTAAACTTTTTCAAATAAATAA
Source organism: Chrysina gloriosa (assembly GCA_038088585.1). NCBI lineage: Eukaryota > Metazoa > Arthropoda > Insecta > Coleoptera > Scarabaeidae > Chrysina > Chrysina gloriosa. Next base: position 36,794,835 of record CM076089.1, read on the forward strand.
AATAGTACCTTTATTTTATCGGTACGGTTTGAGAAATTGCGAGGGATGCTATAAACCAGGCATGGGCAACCTTTCTTTGTAGAAGTTTTATGCTGTGAGTAATCTTGGAAAATATACATTTTTGTAGTATCCTTATGATTCATTATGAATTAAGTTTAGACGGGCCGTGCTAATATGCAACGAAAGAATTCAGTAGCGGGCCGGACAAACCTTACTGCTATAAAACCTAGTGATGTACTTCATATTTTTGTCGCTTGGTCGCAAGTTATCAGTACCTTCAGAAATATGGTGGTGGTACGATTTCGACGCCGGGTAGGATAAAAGGGCGCAACTCTCCCGTTTTACAGTAATTAAGAGTAAAAGCTAGATCAATATTACCATTATTTAATTAATTTTTCATTTGTTCAATTACATATTTTCTGTAAGGTATACCTAGACTTTTACTCGCGTTTCTTTGTTAATGTTGTTATATAATTCATGAATTCTATCTTTTTTATTTTGCTATACATTTTTTGAGCCAACAATTTCTATTTAAAATTTCGAAATACAATTTAAACATCTACTAGTGTTGATACACACGTAAAATGTTATGACTTATGATAGAAGAATACAATGGTGGGATCGAATCATTTTGCACTACCAAGAAGAAAGTTCTTGAATTTAGTATATTTTATTCTCACAAGTACAGAAATACTATGGGTGTGTGTGCATATACCTAATTGTATGTCCTTTTTTTTCAAAAATATAGAATTCAATACAAGTGGGAGATGTATGCTAATATACATATGTTCTGTTAGAAATAACAGTTATGTATGTGCCCTAAGGATAGTGAATATAGTCAAATATTTGGGGAGTTGCACTGTTTTTCATTTGGGATTTGTTTTCCACACTCTCTCAAAGATGGAGATGTAGAACACATAACACCACATGTATCAACGACAGAATGAAGTTCAGTATCTTTTGGTTTTGAAATTCGACGAATTTCATCTGCGATGTCGTGACTTCAATACTGTTCTACATACTTAGCACTTTTGCGCCGCGTCTACTTATAAGTATAACATGGAAATTAGCGAAATCATACAAACAGGTGAACACATTCATGTCTAATTTCGACACTGAGGATGACGACCTTATTGGCCAAATATAATAATCTTTTCGTTCAGGATTATTCCAAACCATAACACGTATTATCTATTTTTCTTAAGACAAATCTATAACCTTATGGCCCCACGCATAAAATGTATATATATATATATATGCACTATAAATTTCGACGTCTTCTTAGTATCATCAATTATGTACATTTTGATCTTGCAAATTATATTGTCTATATATCTATAACTCTTTACTTTAGTTTCTTAATTATACCATTCAATAAACATCTCAAAATAAAATAACAATACGGTAGACTTTGTGTAAGAAACTTATTTGCTTTTTTAATTCGCCAACCAATGCCCAATGGCTTATAGTAAAACAGAACACATGTAGTGTGATATGGTAGATTTACATTTTTATCGACCAACGAATCCATAACGAGAAAATTAATTCATTATCTCTAACGTAGTAGTCGACATTCATTGTTTATGACTTCATTTCGACGTGTTCATTGCAGATGACAATAAATAGGAGTGATTTCTAAACTCTCCCGACTTATCAACGGAATATTGATAAACGCATTTTAGATAGGGCAACTTAGTAAATATGGCCAGCCCGGCATCTTGGGCAAATTAATTCCGTAATAGGTAAAGTAAGCAATAATTGCGCGTTCTCATAATGAGTTTGCAAGGACGATATATACTTACTTTTAATGAAAATGCAATGGCATCTGTAATTTCTAAAGTTCTATTAAATTACGTAGCTTTATGATTATTAAAGCTCAATTAGATTATATGTCTGCGTCCTAGACCTTGTATCAATTAAGCAGCATTATGTTCTCCAATTAAAATAGTGTATTTATATGTCACTGACAGACCCGCACCAAGTCCAAACAGCGCTGCCCGCCGTCGAACAAATATCTAATGAGCGCCTTTATGCAGTAGCAATATTAGGGGAGTAACCTAATATTTAACAGTACCTTCTCTCCTTTACGAAAAAAATTATTTATGATAAATATTTAAAAAACGTATAGCTGAAAAGAAATATGCTATGTTGAAGTGTAGATAAATAACATTTTATTTGAATTATTTATTAACATTAAATTGCATTAACACATTAAACCTATTTTAATATAAACTGCGTTCGATCATGTAACATAATAAACAAATAAACTGAAACAATTCTAAACAAAATAATATCAACATTTGGTAAGAGTTAGATTATAGAAATTGAACGTTTCGGCCTTTCTTTTTAAGAAATTGATTTATAAGTAAATATGTTAGAATAGAAATAGTTTCAAGATTTCCTAATCTCTCTTGACTCATAGATCTCAGGTAACTTTTTAATTATTTCAAGTTTGGAAAATAATCTCTCTACTTTAGTTATTGAAACTGGATTCTTTTAATAAAATGCGTAAAGCAATATGAATATTATGAAAGCAGTGAATTAAATTGTAGGCAATGATATAGCTTGGAGTTTCAATTGGCGATGTTCAGTTTCGTCAAACACTTGCAAAAACTGTAATTCATGCATTTTATAGTATTTTTATCAGCAAATGCTTCTTCCAGTTTTTGACATAACTTGACCTGCTCTTATTCAGAGTTTTATTGAAATTAGCAACAATGTACAAAAATTTTTAATTTCCTGAATGAGAAAAGAAGAGATTAGAACTTTTATTTAAAGAAGACATAAATACATCCAATATTCCAAAAAATTGTTTTCTTCGTTTTATATAGACCGATCTTGATGTCCGTAAGATAATTGCTTTTTGATTTTTTAGGTCTTAACGTTTCTGGGAATTTTTTAATTGAATTCTCATAGGTACAAACATCACATTACATACTATTGGCATATATAGTGCTGTTCTGGAAATGAAAACTACTTCTCACAAAGTTGCACTGATGAGCGGTATAACCATGAAACGCGTCTGCGAATGGTGAAAGTAATTTTCTAATTACAGAGTTTTCACAGTTTCACAAGTTTTCTAGAATTACTTAATTTAAATATTACATTATAACTTGTTAGTAGGTAATGTTACCTATAATTTATGTTACTTGAAAATTATTCAGAATTAACCAGAAAATCCAAAGGACGAATTTATAGGTTGTTCTATTTAAAATAAGAAAGTCATATAATCTATGAAAAGAAATAGACAGAGCGACAACATAACCGATATCAATTTTGTATTCGTCATAGCGATAAATAAAGGAGCACCATATTCTGTCAGGATCTTTTGAGCTGTTATCAAGATATTGCAGCGTTTCTATACTTCTGTTCCACACTGTGTTTTGTGGGCATATTGAATACGGCTAATCCTTAATGTACGCGTTTCCGGTACTTATATATCTATCTGAAAATTGTGGGCGTGTATTAAAGAAAGCACGACAGTTGATGTCATTCAACACCGTGTTCCGAACAAATCACCCATCCCTAACACCTGAAGCTAAACAGCTGCCTAGATGTTATACACTTGCAATGAGATATCACTACCTTTTAACACATACAATACATTTCCACTGAAAATATCAAATAGAAGCTCTTTGTAATTGCTATATGTGTTATGCAAAGATCACGCAAGAAAAAATGATCTATTTGAGTTGGCTGCATTGCTATAGTGAGGTATTAGTTGTCCATATATATTGGCATTGTATTAATCATAATCATCATAATCATCATAACATCATTAATTCATCACATCACAAAATTCATTACAGGGTAAGTGCTCCAGCAGTCGGCAGTTTAAGACCTTAATTGTTAAAACTATCGTTGTTTCGTGTGTGAATTTGTTATCTAATTGCCGACCAGTTGTATCGATTGCTTAATTTGTATTGTTTTATGTTTAATAAGTCAATTTTTAAATATTTTCTATTAGCATTGAGAAATTCTTGCATTTTTAAAAAATGAGCACATTTTCCTATGTTCGACACCAATGTTCCACTTTTCAGCATATTCCTATAGCCGGTACATTATATTTTAGTCAAGAAAATAAGAAATAGTGATTTAATCAAACTGTTATTTATTTAAAACAAAAGAATTTACACTTCTAAATGAGATGATTTATGAGTAAAAAGCAATTCATATTTAATAAAAATTAACAAAATAAAAATATAGTATTCAATACTGTTTTTGTACAAGTCAGACTTTTGGAATTCATTCAATTTTTTGTACTTTTTAAAGGCAAAAGCTCTAAAAAACTTAAAAAATAGGTATTTTATACATCTTTGTACATTGGTAATACTCTTATACTTAAATATATAGTAGGTAAATAAATAAATTCAATAAAAATTGATAGCTTTTTACAAAAATGTATGTAGTTATAAACTTTTTGAGATTTGCATGTTTGGCATACAGAGTCTAAACTAATAACATTGTCGTATTTAAGATTTTTTAATTCAGTGCATATAAGATGATACCATCATCTTCAGCGTCGATATCCAACACTTCATCATAAGCACTACATATTTGCTTCTGCTTTCCATTTTTAGGTTTCGTTTGCTTGTTTTCTTTTTCAATTTTTCTTTTTTGGGGTTCTAATTTTCGCTCTTTAACGGCTTCAGCTTTAGCGATCTTCTCATTTTCTTTTTTTTTTTGTATATGATCCCTCCATGCTAGGGCAGAAATTGCACTTGCGGCCTTGATTTTGGTCTTTGTTGGTGCGGAAATTAATGGTTTTGGAAAATAAAGATGGTTTTCGAAAGATGGTGACATCGATGCTTCAGGGTTTTTCATTAATGTTGTTGAGTCTGTAAGGTTTTGAGTAAAGAAATAATACATACTTATTTTATGTAAAGGAAAATGAGGGAAAGTTGTTTGAACTACCTGTAACAGAAGAGCTAATAGGATTAAAAACGTTATTTATAATGTTTCAAATTGAAGAGCTAGGTGAGGGATAGTCAGCAGTTGTTTTGAGGATTGGGGATGAGCATATAGAAGTCCTTAATAATGAGTGTGATTGTTCTTTGTCTTTTGAAGAAGTTGGAGTCGAACAATAAACCGCTTCCAAAATATTGGTTTCATTAGATGGAGTTGCTTCTGTTTGGCTTTTTTCCATTTCTTAAACCCCATTCTCAAAATTATATATGTACCTGGCTATACCGTAACATCAGTAATAATATCTAGGTTTTGGATGCTCCCTCCATTTTTTAAAGAACAAATCTGTTCAACAACTATATTTGTGTCAACTCCCCTTTCAATTAATTTTGGACTTATAAGATTGATGATCTTAATGGCGTTATCACAATCCTTCTCGCCTAATCTTTCATTATTTCCGTCTTTTTCCATTGTTAACTCTTCCAAGCAATTTCTTATACATTTAGAGTAATCAATGTTATCTGCGTTAAATGGGTAAAGACCACACTTTCAAAATCCGTTCTTTATCGTTTCTTCCATATTAAGATCAGAGAGAACCATATGAAGAAGGGGACAAAAAGTTGCTTTTGATAGAACTTTACTGGTGTTTTCAGGCTTAGTTTACCATTTTCTTACGGTTTTTTTCCATTCCGATTTCAAAGGCTTGAACACGCTTACATCGGCAGGTTGCATTATATGTGTTGTATTTGGTGGTAGCGCATACAAAATGATTTGATTGTTTCCGCAAAACTTGCTTAATTTCAACGTCATGTGCGATTTGTGGCCATCTACAAACAGTAGAACCAGCCGGCCGTTGAACATTGTTTTCGTTGAGCCACGTGTGGACACAATTTGCAACATACTCAAAAAATGTTTCACTTATCATCCATCCTGTTTCAGATTTCCCTAGAAACCATTTATCTGGAAGATTGCTGTCTTTCGGCACTCGCAAAAACGGAAATACAACCATTGGGTCCACTGTCTTACCGTTAGCTGAAAAAACAGGTAAAACCGTCACCGTTTCCTTTTCGTTTCCTCTTTGTATGGAATATACGTTCCCATATCCCTTAGGTGCTAATACTTTTCCTGTTTTAAGACACATACAAACGCTAGTTTCATCGCCATTAAAAATACGTGCTGGATCGTTTAAAATTTCAAGAGCATTTTGTTCTAAATAATTTGTTAACTCAGAAAACCATTTTCTTATGTTTTCTTCTGTTATAACTGCTCTGCCCTTACTTATCCCTTCAGCTTCTCTGAGAGATAAATTAGGATGTCGCTTTAAGAAACTGCAAAACCATTTTCTCCCGGGACGGAATAGTGTAGATCGCTTGTCTTCCTTGATAATGGTCTGAACTGTGTTCAAAAGGTCATCAATTTTAAGTGGAAAACCACATTTTGCCAAGTCGTGGCACCACTTTTCCAGGCGTTCTTTTTCAGCATTTGTCAAAATAGTTGGTGGAGCCATTCTTCTAGGCCCCCAAGAATGCGCTCATGGATTCTGTCCTGTATAGTAGAACGAGGAAAAACATACTTAACCCTTGCACCTAGTATGGATATTCCACCTCTCCTTATTTCAGTCAATGTCTCTTGTAGTGATTGTTCTGAATATTTGTGAATGCATCTTTCACCTTTGGTCGATATATTTTTTTATTTCTGAAATTTCGAAAAATCGTTGTTTCTTAACGAAATTTTGAAGTTTAAGTTTAATAAAACTAATAGTAAATACCACCACCGATTTTAGGACAACAAATGTCCTATTGTCGGCAGGTTGTACACAACTAGTTATAAACCATGCCGACTACTGGATAAACTTATTTTAAACGCATTTTTGCATATCCCGCGGCATGTATGGTGGTTAAAGAACGATTAGCTCAAATTTGAGCAGTAGTCGGCATAGCACTGCACATATTAACTTTTTTCCCAATGTCGGCATCGATTAAATTGAGATAAGAAAATATATGTTTTAAATTTTTTCACTTTCCTAGCGTTTATTGAACAGTTTTCTATATCTAGAAACCATTTTCAATTAAGAATTACTTTATTTAACATGATTACTTACATTATAAGTTCAGATCCTCCACTATTTTTTACTAAGGAACAAGCACTACCGCACTTATTGACAGACGGACACCGACTAAGGATAAAACACTGCAAAAACCACTTATCTAAGCTCAATTTTCTCTACACATTTAGAGAGTTGAGAGTTTAGTGCAGCTTATTTAAACTTATTTTAATATATAACTGCCGTTATTCTTATTATTTTGAGTTTAAATTTAAAAACTACTGGTACATGCCGGACTTAGGAGCACTTACCCTATATCAAAATACTATGAAGGTGTACAGTATTGGATTACTATTATTAAATAAATTCGAATTTTGGGTTTCAGCAGTAATAAAATTATTGGTTTTGATGTTTTTAGCCAAAGCTTTTAATAAATATTCGCTTTTCGTATACAGCTGCACATTTACAACTTAAGAATGATTTTTACTATGCTTCTTAATAGACGCCTGATACTTATTTGAAGGTGTCTGCCAGGTGAATACCAGATGACTTTCTTCTTGAGTGAATTTACACTGACATTGCAATATATACATAAATATGTAGTAAAAATTAAAACTAAGTCGAAGTAAACAGTTGCAGTAAGCAATGTTTCTAGATAACCCAAAGTAAGTGCAATATAGATTTAAAGTTTTATAATTTTTAGTTTGAATCACGCTGATTACTGTTATATCATCTCTAGAATTCATTAGTGCTTACGTTTCGAACTACCTTCTTGCAATTGCTAGCAATTTAAATAAATCCTTGATACCTATGTATCCACTCTCGGCTAAGTTATAGTAATTGCATAAAAATCAGAACTATAATATTTCTAGTGCATTGGCATACTAATGATACGAAACGGGATTGGCTTATATAATTATACGGTAAATTATTACTAACACTATCACTTCTATATGTTGATGTAATTAGATAATGGCATCTGCGCAATTTCACATTAATTAGAGTAAATTACAATATGTGTATGCGTTAATTTTGTATTATAGTTTTCATATTATTCTAGGTGCGCATATATTTCTGCTAATATACTGTAATGTCTTCAACACTGCAGAATATTTTTGCGTATGCCCCTGTGTAGGTATATATAAATACCTCAAGAACGTATACATATACATGCTTTTGCACTTCTTATTACAGTATTGGTTTCAAGGAACCTTTATAATTTGCAACACCGAATATAATTAATATTATTTTTATTAAATATATGCAACATAATCATTTTTCCTGAAGATATTTCGTTTATAATGGAGGAAGCATGGTGTTTCCAAATAATTATACTTGTGTACAGATGTAATGTGAGAAATAGGTCTCGATCAGTTTCTTATGCTGTATTTCACATTAAGTTGAAATTTATACGGCTTTAGGGAATCGAATCTGTGTTGCCATACCGTAATTGTTGGGGATACATATTTAAAAGTCGATGTTGTAATATTACAACATCGTATGTAGAAAGAGCGGAATGCAGGAATCAGAGTTACGTCAACATAAAACTGCATCCGTAATGCACCTTCATGTTGATCTAACTGTCCTGTTTTGTAGTATATGTATGTAAATGTACTAAACGTGGCAACAAAGCTAAGGGTAGAAAAGACTAAAGTAAGAGGTCGATAGCTTTTAAGAGCGCCTACCATAAACTCGACCTGAAACGGACTTTAAATCTACTCAGTGAAAGAACTATGATATGGAATAAAGTACAACACAAAAAATGAAATCGCCTTTCTCGAAACGCTAAACACACAATAATCCTTCCAAAGACTAGCTGCTTCTTTTCATATTGTCGTTACATTAGCTTTATAGTTAAATATAATAAGCATTACATCCATCTATGTATATGAATGTACCTAATTTTAATGCTACTTCACCTAAATATTGCTAAATATTTTATTTAATTTGTTGTAAATCAACTAGCAAAGGACGAAACAGTATATCTAAGATTTGTAGATATAAAAAAGATTTGCCATGACCAGTCAAAAAGAAATATAAAATCCAGCGCTTGTATGCAGTGAAGCAAGGCGGCGTACTAAGTTCACTATTATTCCTAGTCCTTCGTCGGTGTTAGAAGATAGTTGGTTAAAACCAAAAAAGTACACAATGGGCTCGAAAATTGGCAATAACTAAAAGTTGAAGCGTTTGTATTTTCAGATGATACGGCGTTTGTGCAAAAACCTGAAGGCCCTGAAATAAAACATAAGAATCTGGAACGAACAATTACAGAAGCACAATTTAGCAAAAAATATGGAAAATACAAAAATGATGGCTACTGCAAGTAAAGAAGTAAACATAAATATCGGAATCCAAAGACATAATGCAGCACAACTAAATCAATTTAAGTACCTGGGAACAGTACTAAATTGCAAAGGAACACAAGAATATGAAATTGGCAATATAATAAGAACAGTGACAAGAATGTACTATTGATTATACAAAACCTTGGTAAATACAATTAAGATTTCAAAGAAAACTAAAATGACAGCATACTGAACCACATACTTATCAATAGAAATATATGGGGAGCATTTGATGTTCTAAATGCTATTTGTTGTCAAAACGAAGTATTTTTGTATTTAATGTCTCGTTTATCCGACGCTGAAAGGCATAAGGATTGACGAGAAGAAGAAGAAGAAGGTCTCGTTTAGGTGTTCAATAACGAAGGGTCCAAAATGGTAAGGAAATATCACGCTGGCATTTTGGTGTTGAACTAAGTTCGCCATGTATTCGCACAAAAATACTGTTAAATAGTTATCCATGTTATTTCGTCTAATCTGTAATGTTTTTATATAACAGGATGATAAGAATAATGACCCTTTTATATGCGATATATATGTTTTATTTAACCCTCACGGGTTGATGGTATATATAATGATATTTAAAATGACTGCCGTGCATGTAGTGTGCAGCACGTGGATATCATAGGATTGTCAACTGAAGGTGATAACTTAGTTAATTTTTTATTTAATTTTGTTATTTATTATTTTTCTAAGGATAATGTCGAACAATGTTGTGAATTTGCAGTAGTTAACTTACAATCCTTTGATTCTATTTTAGCAAAAAGAGAAATGTGGAAAGATCTGTATTAAAATCGTTAAATTTGCAAATATTTTGGCTAACTCCATCTTTGTTTTCTTTTTAAATTACTCTCTAAGAAAAACACTGTAATCTAGGCTAAGAAAATCAACAAAGCCAAAGTCTAATTTGAAAATAATAACATATATCTACTTGCAAAATTATTCTTGTAAGAACATAAAATGAAATATATGTGATGGAAGACGCAAGTACCTGCATTGGTTTGGTATGAATATCAAATAAAATTTTAGGTAATAGACATAACGTATAAAAGTCCTTGGGACTTGAGAAATGCACATCCCTCGTAGTCCTTTCTATATTTTTTAGTGCTTCGAAAGTGTCGGTTTTTATAACAGGTTTTCATACCGTTGCGGTACCGACACAGTACTGCCACACATGACTCCCTATCTTTTAATCTAGTCGTTCGTTCCCGCATAGCCTCTCTATCTGGAGCGTACTGCAAAGAATGGACAGATAACCTTTCTCTAAATATTTTGTGTGTCGATTTGTCTTTTTCATTCATGATTCTACTTTACTAAAGAGGTACCACAAGAATGAACTCACATTCAACTGTACTGATCCTAAAATAGTTAATGCAATATTTTTATTTTTAGAAAAGAGAATACAAATTCTGTACCAACTCTTTTTCGACACATGTAGAAGTATCACAACGTACTAAGTATTGCAGGAAGTAAAACTTTTATTCCTATTCCAACAAAATAGCAACCCCATCTTTTTCTCTGTGTCGTATTTGACTAATAGAATAAAGTAATGTTTAAAAAATAGTTTATGGTATACATTCATACATTTCCAACATGATTACAGTATTTTTCGATTTTGGCAAATCGCAAATATTTCGATTGCCGTTAAAATGTCGTCGAGAATAGTTTGCAGTATAAGTAAAAGAACTAGATTATAAAATTGTAAAATAATGAGAGACAGAAAACCACTAGGAGTTAGAGATGTAGGAAGACCAAGGAAAAGATGGATGGACGTTTGATCAACAAACATCTTCTATTGATACACCAAAGCAAAGGTGCGAAGAAGAACATATTTGAGTCTGCAATAATAGAAGAGGAGGAAGAAGAATTCCATAATATATTTTGATTATTTATTATGCGACTCAACGTTCAATTAACTATAGCAGAAGATATTAAGTATTATAACTAAATTAGGTACTATTAAGTAAGTACTTCCTTTAATTATAGCAAATCTTTCAATATTGAGATCACTGTTACATATAGCCATGAATCGAGAATATTAAATGTAGGTCTACATTACTATTACTATAGCGATTGAATAATAACTATAATAAATAAAATTGAAATGAAATATGTTCTGGAGGTCGAAATAACTACCGAAATAATGTACCTACGTATTGCATTTAACATCGTTTTTTATTTCTATTTACTTGATTTCAATAATAGCATATATAAAGAGTTTAGCCAGGATAGAGGAGTAATGAACTTATTGTATGTGTACCTATCTACCTACACCCTGTAGTGAAAAAGCCAACCAAATGAATAGTTTAATATCCAATATAATTACCGTTTCGCTGGTTATATTTCACGTGTTCATCATTATCAAAATCACTGAAATATGAAATAAATAATTGGCGATTTTACCGCGTGTTTCATGGTCTGTGAACGCTTACGTCTGTATATCTGTTGGTATTTTCAACTTTAATTAGAAGAAATCCAAAATACTTCCCTTCATTTAAGTAAAGAATTACGCCTTTAAGGTAATAAATAATCCGAAGTAAGTTTGGATTAGAAAAATGTGCCGGAAGTGAGATTCACGCAACGTTGTCCGAATTTTACCGTGTTCATGCTCCAAATGGTTTCTTACTGTTAGATTTATTACGGCGCATACTTACAAGGTATTAGTGGAATTAACGCTTTCGTTGAAGAGTTTCTAGATACAAAAAGTAGGTAATTTTGCTCTTATTTGTGCATACTCAAATCACGTGCTGTTTCATCTGGGTACCGAAAAATATGCATCTAATGATATCCATAGTCTCTATTCTTGATATTAAATTCACGTTTTCAGTAATTTTGTTTCTTTCTGTAAAATTAGATCTAACACGTAATGCTTTGTTCTACAAAAAAGATTTATAAGTGATTTAATGAAATAATTTGCATCTTGTCACCGATGACGGTCTTTCTGTACGTCAAGTTTTCCAACTCGGCGCTAGATGGCTCCGTATATTCCGTACGCTGGAAATCTAAACTGAGAGTTAGGTAACATTATAATACAATGATTGACTGTAATAAATCAGATATTGGAATGAAAATCTATTAATATAACACTAAATATAAAAGTCTAATTGGAATTATTATTTTAAATAAGAGTAGAGTGTTATTTAATGACATATGATTTATCAAGGAGTACTTATTTCATAATTATAAGATCTATTAACACCTTAATATTTACAGTTTTGGTGTTATTTATTAATTAGTGTTGGATTATGCTAATAAAACTAAATATCTTTATACCGTAATTTTATTATAGGGCAAGGAATTCGGATCAACTCGACTTACGAACGCTTTTGTTCTTCCATTAGGTAAATCAAATACTGCTGAAAATGACTATGACTTTACAAACTAATTTCTTCATGTTGAATGTAATTATAGGTTATTACAAATAATTACATGGTAACAATAGTAATAGTAATAATAATAGTAATGCACTAGTTGGAGTGTAGTGCTTAGGACAATTTTAGTAACAGTTATTTATTATTATTAGTTTAATGATGTAATGCGCAGATTGATAATTTTAATAATTATCGCAATACGTGTCTCTAACTGTGATATCACCTACTACATTCAAACCCTTTCATATAATACTATGTACAATAACTATACCTATCGTTTAATTAGAACACTGCTTTCATCATTCGCGTTTGGCGGTTATACCGCTCATCAGTGCGACTTCATGAGAAGTAGTTTTCCTGTTCAGATCAGCACTATATATTCTAGTACGTGTGATGTTTGTACATATGAGAATTCGATCAAGAAATTCCTCCCAGCTATTTAAGTAAAATTAAATAGCTGCAAAAATGCGCATTTAAGTACATATTCGGGGAGTTTCTTAGTTGAATTCTCATGTGTACTATTGCGGCAACAAAAATCCGGACAAGTCTTATTAGCCATTTTGACTATTTTTTAGCAGTACAAAACCAACCGTTTGTTATGTTCATGTCAATTTTGATGTAGCCATTTCTTTGTAATGTCGTGAATGGTGCCGTTGGAGACTCCAAATCTATTACCTAGTCTCCTTATAGATCATTCTTTCCCAAGTAATGTAATTACTTGTGTTTCTTTAGCAGGACTTAAATGCAGTATAAGGATTCATTATTATAATGAATAATGACATATGTCAATAATGATTTAAAAATAAAACAACATTTGACAAGGCAAAAGCCAGATTTAAACTACATTATCTTAAGTGTCTGATTCTTTGTTACCACAATAGTACAAACTCAACTGTACCTATGGTAACTTCAATTAAATAATTTTCGTAGTAGCACGTTTTAATAATAATAATAATAATAATAATAATAATAATAATAATAATACTTAATAAATAAGAAAATACACACCTCTAGGCGTTGAATTCAAAGAACTCTGGTATCAAAGACCGAATAAATCAGTACCTCACCAAATTGTAAATCATGAATGAAGAACTATGTATATACTCAAGCCCGTCTCACATTCACTACACAGCAATAAACGAGAGAACAGCGAATACTATTACTACTACTACTACTACTACTAATAATAATAATAATAATAATAATATAACTAAGTTATATCAGTAATTATAATGAAAATACAAAAATAATGTCACAATATATTTAAAACGATTGCTATCTACCTGTAATAAAAGAAAAGGAACTAGTTTTCATTTTCAAAATTCCTTCAGTTAAATTATAATTCAGTATAAAAATAGATGCTTACTACAAGAAGATAAGTCATCGACTATAAAAATAATGGGTAACAGTTTGATAGGAGAATTCAAGTCATGACTAAATATAGTATCTATATTTTATATTAAGCTAATTATTTTACAAAATGTTCCAATCAGTTATTTCTAGTTCAATGTTAAAATTATATAAGCATACTAATTCCTAAAGTCTGAATGCCACAATAAAAATGTTTTATAGGAGATCGAGCTTCCCATTATCTACTGTAGACCAAAATAATCTAAAGGTCTCAAAAACTAATTATAATAAGCTAGTCTGACCCAGTATCATTACAAATTTAACCCTCAGTAGAATATTGAGGACTGCATACATACATATGTATTAGCCTGCAAGTGGTAATGTCCCATTGTATTGCAAATTCCATGTTAATTTTGTGGCGCAAGTTGTAGGATTTATTCAATGCTTCAACAGGTGACCGATTTAAATTATTTCTTTATCTAACAGTTACAAAGCTACTATTTAAGGTTGTACAAAGGACAAATATGGATGGAGATTAACCGGCCAATTTAAATACTCCGAGGAGTAGGTAAATTGTTCCAGGGATATGTGTAGCCTCATTACATTACATAATTGCTCCGCTATCGTAATGGTACCTATATTTCTAATGTTATATGACAGACTTTATTGGATAAATTAAAATTAGTGGAACTATTTTATTAGCAACCACATTTGCTTATGTATGGCATACTGTTCGTTGTCAATGTCAGTTTTCAATGCAAATAGGTTACTGTAATTATCATTTCTGATAAAATGTGGACGTACTTATAAAACTTCCAAAGTTAAAGATATTGCTAACATTGCAATCCTGCACTAGATGTGTGTTAATCGTAATTTTACATGTTTGGCGTATTAGTTTAGTCTGCGAATGGTAAAAGAAATCGACCTAATTAGTTGACTTAAAATTAAAAAGCATTAAAATGAAAAAGAAAATGATTATGCGGTTCTCTATCTCCCATTTTTATATAAAACAAAGAATTTTAATTAAGTGCCTTAAGAATGTCAGATGTTTTAAACGTCCCATAGTTTTCTAACGTTTCCTTTTTTATCTAAAATTTGTCGATTCCCGGATCTCAACTCTTATGCCGTCGGTAGACTGTATGTGAGCGCCGCACGTTCTGTTGCCTAGCTACCGTATTCTGTGGAGTGTAAACACTTCCCCTCCGTGGTGGGGTCACCTATCGCAGGCGTCAACCCACCGTATTGAGCCAGTGAGGCGATGCCAATGGCGCGCGCATCGTTTTGGAGGGGTACTAATGGAGTGGGGATTCCTCGAGTCTGGGGTTCCTGTTCAACAACAGGGAACTGGTAGTGCATACAGAGTCGTCGTGCGTGGAAGTGATGTAAATGCATAACGCATGAGAACGCGTTATTTGAACAATAATAGACTTGAACGGTGTGCGTGTATGAAATCATTTTGGTTTAATGTGTGCAAAAGCCTAGTGAATAGACTACGTGAAACAATAACAACAGCAAAGTGTATATCACTCGACGCCCTCACCAGGGCATGGCGGCAACAACATACCTGCCGGCTAGTAGTGCTGTCACATCGGATGTAGACGGAAGTGTAGTTGTCGGTATGAACGGTATGAATATTGCCGGGGGTTATCATAGTAGTAATTCGCCAAGATCGGCGGTGGACGCGGAGATGAAGTATCTACCACACCACCACCATCACCAGCAACATCATCATCATATGTCAACTTCGCCATCACCTAGCGGACATACAATGATCTCAACGAATCCTTGGGTTAGTTTACCAACAAGTGCGTCTGATCCTTGGAACACTATGGCACAGATGCACGCTCACCATCATACGCACCAGGATATAAAGCCCATAACGGGACATGCAGAATTAATGCATCATCGACAACAACAACAGATTGGTTCGCCACATCATGGGTGGCATATGACGCCTTCGTCTCATTATAATCCTGGGGCAGGATCGCCATTGCAAAATTCTGTGGTGAACGGTATGTTAGCACAATATCAAACAACGCCTCAATTACACCCAAGTATACACCGAGAACTGCAAAGTCCACATCATCCCCAGCATCCCGATAGGGATAGTGTAGGTGAAGATGAAACACCCACTAGTGATGATCTGGAAGCATTTGCTAAACAGTTTAAGCAAAGACGTATTAAGTTAGGTTTCACACAAGCAGATGTAGGTCTTGCGCTTGGAACACTATATGGCAACGTGTTTTCGCAGACTACAATTTGTCGGTTTGAAGCTCTACAATTGAGTTTTAAAAATATGTGCAAACTTAAGCCACTTTTGCAAAAGTGGCTCGAAGAGGCTGACTCCACTACTGGATCACCAACGTCTATTGATAAAATAGCGGCGCAGGGTAGGAAAAGGAAAAAGCGCACGAGCATAGAAGTTTCAGTAAAAGGCGCGTTAGAACAACATTTTCATAAACAACCTAAACCTTCAGCACAAGAAATAACGTCGTTGGCGGATAGTTTGCAATTAGAGAAAGAGGTAGTACGAGTATGGTTTTGCAATAGGCGGCAAAAGGAAAAACGAATGACACCACCTAATACGTTAGGTCCAGATATGATTGATAACCTTCCACCTAGTGGCCACATGCATCCCGGCTATGGACATCACCCCGCTGACATGCATGGGTCGCCAATGGGTCAGCACTCACACTCACACAGTCCGCCAATGTTATCACCTCAAAGCATGGGTCACCAGTTAACGGCCCACTAGCATCCAGCCCACTGGGCCTCCTTGCTTCATCACAGTGACAACGGCTAGCGTCTTATCACGCGTTCAACTCACTCCGAGATGCGAGCCGACGGGCGTCGTTGTGGAATGTAGGCGGCGTCATCCGGCCGAATCATAAAACTGCTACCTCACAGTAAAAAATCTGAGACGAGGCTCGTGTGATTTTGCAGTCGTGCCCAGTGCGTGTGTACCTTGTTTGAAAATAAAACGTAAAGTAGCTAAAAACTATTTCAAGATGCAAAGCAAATCCTGTATATTAACTGTATATACATATACATATATATATATATAAATTGAGAAGAGTGATATTGACGCTACTTGCACAAAGAGCGTATGTGTAATATAAGGGACGTTAGATTTAAATTATGAAACTGCGAGTAAATACAAGAAAATTGCTACACATTTAAAGTTATCTGTAAATAGGAAAGAAAGAAATAAAGATAACAAATGCGCAAATAACAAAGTTGCGGTAGCAATGTCGTGATTTATACTATTACATTAAACTATAATAAAGAGTATCAACCTAACATCGGGACTAAAGTTACATAGATAAACGATTGCAGAAAGCAAACACCGGTAGATTTACGTTGTTAAAATATCACTAAAAAATATCATTGTTTTATTTGACTTATCGTTCATAAACAACATCTTCGTTACATTTTCTCAGTAATTTTGTTTTTAAAAACGCGTCCGTACTTGTTTCCTGGTTAATTCATTTTTGGTCATAGATAATACATATGTGTATATATTTATTATTATATTAATATTAATTATATATCGTTGTACGGTGTGAAAAATTAAATCGAAAATGTTTTTAAAATAGTCTATTATTTTGCTGTTAGCCCTTATTCCCGTATTCGAACTTCGCCACTTTTATGAGATCGCCTCTGCTAAAATCTACCTACATGATAGAATTTGTTCCAAAAGTATTAAGTATGCGCAATATATTTCGTAAACGGGAGGTGTTTCATAACCGCGTTAGAAGTAATTGTGTTTCTGTGCACCACCCATCGATTCCAACAGGATTAGTTTTTTATTCCGGTGAGTCCCTTTTGTTTGCTTATTATATTTACATCAATTTCGAAAAAGACGAGCTAACTGTAGTAACGCTAAAACAAACAATTTCTTTTTCTATTTGAAGAGTCTGACAAGATACACCTGTCCGTTCGAGGGTTCTTAGGAGACCTCCAGATATATATGTATTTGATTGTTTTCTTAGTAGAAGCATCTGAAAATAAATACTGTGAAAATATTCCATACAATAGGATTCACATTTCTTTAAAAATTTACGATATCAGACACTATAATCTTTTAAAAGCGATTTTATAAAATTGTTGTACCTATTAAGTTCGTCTTAACTGTCTATCATCTATGGTTATTTAGCCTTTTCCAACTTTTTTACTTTCGCTTTCCAAATTTCTATTTAGTAAAAATATTAGTGTATATGTATATAAGTAAGATCCTGTACAGATACGTAGGTGTATTATAAATATATTTTACAGTAGAAGTATTTTTGTAAAAACTTGAGAAGAGTTCCTAGTATATTGTTTTTGTTGAAATTGTATTGAATTTTTGTAAAAAGTGTTTTTGTTGTATTTGTTTTCAATAAAGTGGTATCAAAATTATTTGATATTTTTATTGTCTAATTGCCAGTATTAATAGTATCTATTAAAAAAGTAATAATGAAAAGTAAACAAATAGACAGCGTGTATACTCACTAGATCCTGGAGAAATACATGTACCTAGCTAATATTTATTAGGTACACAACTGTAGGGACACGAATTATTGCATATTGATCACTATTCCATGCAGGCTGTTGTCTTTGTAATTTTAACTACATTTAGAATAGCATTTGCAAGGAGTTAATAATTTACAATATTAGGTATTCATTATGACTTAATCCCAAGTTAATATCGATGTTAATGAGTAATAAGCTTGGTTTACTACATTATGCTCAATGTTTCATTTGCTTTACGCTGAAGACAATGTCCTTTTAAAGTCAATTTAGAATTATTTAGTGCTCGATTTATTTGGAAACAAATACATCACCAACCATCACGATTCTTATTTAGTAAACCACTTTATTGAAGACAATGTTCTTATACTAGATACTGGGTTAATTATTAAACTAAATGTTAGACGTCCAAACGAATAGCTAAATAATGATATTTGTTATTTATGTAAAAGGTTTTACAAGATTTAGTGTCTGAGCATTGTTTTCAAAAATGTATTTCAAATGACGATATACCTGCCTCTGTAAAAGTTTGTGTATATATAAATGTTGGTTAACAAGAAACGGTAGCTAGTGAATTTGTTAACGGCGCCACTTCTCCCCGAATTATATATTGGAAAATTGCGGCGCTAGAGTAATACTTGTATTGAATTTCTTAAAATTACAAGCGCATGCATTTTTAAACGATTAAACAACAAATGATTCTTATTACAGCGGGTGGTTTTAGTTTGTCTCATGTAATCTTTTCACAAAATTTGGTAACAAATACAGCTATAATTGAATAGATATCTAAAGTGCTCGTCAAATTATCTAAGATTAAATGATGAAAATGTGTTATAAAAGTGTTGGTATACTCATTGCTTTCTGGTAACTCTAAAGCGAACTATTTTTTGATGTTCTTAAAAATAGCTATTATTTTTTTAATATTATTGTTCTATGCACACATTGTCGTGTAGTCAACATTTGCAATGTGTTATTCGTTGATATTCACCTAATTAGTGAAAATTAAAGCATAACGTACTTATACTTTTGTAAATATACTTTCGTTAGACAGATTTATCAATTATCGACGAGTAGGTTGCAAGAATAAAGCAGGTAACAGAATCTGTATTTGTTTGAATATTGTTTTATAATATTACAGTTCTTTTATGAGCAGCGTAACTGTATTGGAAAACATGAGAATCTGCGGGTTGCCCGATAGAATACGACATGGCTAGAGTTTTACTTTTTTATAGTATACAGCTTTAAGTCGAACCATGCAAATAGGCATAGATAGGCGTCCCTTTACATATGTAGGTAGGATCAAATAATTTTTGCATAGAAAACAATCGCAATTTTGGTTCAAAAAAGGTACGCATTCACGTATGGTGTCTACCACCAAAATCCTATTGTAGAAGCTTTGATTTTGTAATATCATATCATTTTGGGTTCGATAGAAAAGACCTGCCGTTATTTTTAAATGGCCACATATTACTTGCTCAAAGTTTAATTACAAGATTTAGCACTGACTTAATTACAGCTGGAACGCTCTCCTTTGTATCTTGCAGTGCAGGACTTTGCGCTGATTTCAGTTTGTCTTTCATCATGGTTCATTTTCCTGCTTTGCTACCATTTCATTCCTCTTCTTTTCATAGCGACTCTTCTAGCTCTCACGTGATCTTCCTCTTATATTTTTCCCTGCTATATTGAAGTTATAAATCCCTCTTGTTCTTCTGGTCTCATCCATCCCTAATAGGGCCCTAGATATCTCAACTGCTTATCTTTCATTACTTCGTCAATTGGAACGACATTTAATTTCGAAATTATCCTTTCGTTCTTAACCCTGCCCTTCCGTGTTATTCCTTCAGTTCTTGTTCAATATCTATAAGATAATGTCTATGATTTATTTTCATAGGTATGTATATTATCATGGGTTTAACAACTTTGTTGTACACTTTCACCTTTATTTCAATGGGCACATCTTTCACCCCATAAAAGTATCCACCAGCGCACTATAACTATATATATGTCCAATTTCTTAGATGTTCTCATTCATCTCGTCATCCATTTTTCAATTTCCTAGTATTATGGCGCCTCTATAATGAAACCTATTACCACGTTCTACCTCTTTTCGATCTATTATGATTTTGTTTCATTCCCTTGGTAGCAGCTATCATTGTTTTTGTTCTATTCGTGTTTATTTCCATGTTAATTGCTATTACTATGCCTTGGTATATGTTTAGATTCCTTTGTAAGGCATTATCCGAATTCGCTATCAATATCATATCTTTAGTAAAGATAGTTTCCAAGATTGTCACATTTTTCACCCTCTGATATCTTATTTTCAGATTTATACATATTTGTTTACTTTTGTTTACAGCTTCGTTTAGAATAATCGGCGACAATTGTGAGCATTCAAACCTACTTTCGTTTCGGGTTTGATTGGTTTTTATTATATAGTCTTATATTATTTTTATTTCCTTTATATAACGCCTTGAAAATATTGATTATTTTTGTATCTACTTGTCTACTTTCCTAGTACTGCTCTACAGATCTCTCCTAATTCTGGCAAAAGAAATTTGTAAGTCTATAAAACAGATATGTAGTTTCTTTTCTCAGTAAGTTTTCTCCTAATTGTTTTAATATAGACACTAAACCTCGCTTGCCTCTGTGCTTTCTGAATCTCCATAGCGCATCTTCAATGGATGATTCTACCTTTTCTCTTACTCATTTTTCTCTGATTCTTGTAAATATTTTTGCTAGTATGCTTGTCCCTCGGTAGTTATTACATTGTTTTGGGCCATATTTCTTTTACAATGACAATATTATATCCGTATTCCAATCTCTAACGATGGCTGGGTTTTGCGTAATGCCATTTAGTATCTAAAATTTTTTCGCACCTTATTATCCATAAATTTTATCATTTCTGTTATGAATTCATCTGGTTAAAAAGATTTTCCTACTTTGTATTTCCCATGTATTGAATAGCATACCATATGTAGGTACGTATTGTACAGAATATGTAGATACATACACAGAAGACAATATGGAATATTCAGCATTTCAAATTAATTAATTTATCCATTGATACTCATATTTCAACTCATATTCATTGTTGGTTCATTTTGAATATTTAAGTTGTTTATGTTATTTCCCAACGGCCAGTGGAATTTGCCTAAACAAATATTTCTTGCAAAGTACCATAAAAATTTTGAAAACCAATTATCCGATAAGGAACGGACCAATGCTTTAACAAAAAGTGTAGATATTAATGGGTCTAATCATTATAATACGGCATAACGAAGGAATATATATCAATTTAACATATATCCACGAGCAGATTAGTGGAAGATTATTCCTGATATTATTTGTATAAATATACAATGAAAAAATAATAAATAAGAAAATCTAAAGCTTCGGTAGTAAGGTAGGAAAAAGGGAACTCTGTAGTACCATACATTCCATATTATGACCTTATAAGACATTTGAAACGTAAAAGAAGGATAATATTTTCTGTGTTCTAATCGCTGGAGAATTTCTAATTTTTCTGCAATTTTTGTAGTGGCCTTATACATATATTTCAAGAGCTTACTGGATCACGCTAAGGTCCATTAAAACTCAATATACTATAAAAAGATATTTCATTACCATCTCTTCAGTAAGGTATATTTGTCTATAAACGCCTACAAACAGTTTAAATTGCCAACATTATTAAAAATTTTATGATGTATGGAATATTAATAAATTCATCTTGATTTTATGTGACAAATCATTAAATTGTAGTTCGTGTAGAGTACAGTATAATTAAAAGTAGAAAGGAATGGTTAATGTTTCGAGAACATGTGGGGACAAATTGAAAACAACAATCTTATGCTGATAACCATACATATTACAAAAATAGAAAACGCGTCTTTTCAAGAGTAATCACAAAAAGCGTGGTAGCAATTCTTTTTAATAATACAATAAATTATACATGTGAACTCATTATACAATTGTGTAATTCCGGAAATTTTATAGCAACAGCTCTATATCGAAGATAATTACTGCCACACTCATAAATTTAACCGCCGGTATCTTGGATATTGGATGCAGGAATTCTTGTCCTGAGATACATATGTATCATATATATTTAGTTGTCTGTATTTCTTGAGAGCTTTGGTTCATTACAGCGATTTACCTTCTTATAGTGTCAATATGTATTGTAATCAAGCTTGTTTAAATTTTCTTCCCTTACTGTTTTTCAATTTCGTGCAGTTTTAAACTATGTTTTCAGTGTTGCTGAATAATTTATCAAGTTTACCAAAATAGCACGAGGTACGTTAATTAAATCACTGTTTGTATCTTAGATTTCAAATCACTCTCATTGCTAACGCAAATACCTCACCCTATAAAGCGTTTGTACAATAATGTAGGTGAGACATCCCTCTGATTATTTGTATTATATGAAATAACCCCCTTTTGCGTACCTACCTATATGCAACAAATACAAAATATGAATTAAAACATTTTGTCAATATTGGTTTTAGTACGCGATTAAAATGCAATTTAAATTGGCATCTACATATGTAAATATAGTATTAAAAAATAATGGACAATGCTTTTATTTAAATTACTGATGAAAAATATGCAACCTTTTATTTACCATGTAAATATTTTCTACATGCATATATGTAGATGCGAATGTAAATTTTATTCAATTTTGCCTGTTACATTGATGTGTATGTGATTGTGTTCAGCACTACTCTTATAAAAACAGTTTTTGTTGTTGTTCCCATGTAAATGGTATTAAATAGAATGAAAATATTTCATGTGTATATAGGTTACAGAGAAAAATTAAGTTTCGTCAGAAGTCATTATAGCTAAGATTAAGTAGAAGATTATCACTAATGATAATAATAATAAGTAACAATATTATTATTATTAATAATAATAATAATCATTTAGTTAATTGTGGAGATAATGTAACTGTAATAATTCAAAATGATAGTAGTTGGTGATCTACTATATCTTATCCAGCAAACATGATTTAGTAAACCACATATGTAGTTGATTTTCTGATAACAGGTTAGTTGCAAATTAAACTAAAATAACGTGTTTTCTGCTTCCAATACAACAGTTACTACCAATTGATCACACAGTTATAACAATTATTTTTATCGCGGAATAGATAATAATGCCGCAATAACCTTCGATGGGGAGTCATATTGATTTGCATAGGTACGTAGTAAAGTTTCATCTTCAACTAAATCGTAACCTACACACGTTAAAAACTATTTACAATTTTATACCTAAACTATGCTATGGGATAATAAATTAGGGATATCCTATACATTTATACCGTGTATTAACTACGCAAGAACGTACACTGCGCATTATATTTAAACCGGGATTTTGTGAGTAATGCGGGGATATATTTAAAGTAAATAATATCTTAACATTTTATGGTATATATATATATATATATATGTATTTCTTTCTATTCCCGAAGGTGAAACAAAAATGCGTGGACAGCAATTTTCTGTACCTCAAGAAGCTGTCGAGACTTTTAAAAGGCATGTTCTTGAGATATCAACCTTAGAGCGGAAAATATGTTTCGAGAATTGGTTTGCACACAAAAGTATATAAACCTTAATGATGAATATTCTGAGATGCAGTAAAATAGTTTGTTCCAAAACAGTTGTTTCTTTCCTGGTTTCCGTAACAACTGAAAAGACACCCCTCGCATACACTTAGGGCTCATTGCTATGACGACGTACTTCTTTATGATCCTTCTGTGTTTGTTTGTATGGGGAATCTTTCTAAATAAATACCTATTATTATTGTTATTATTATTATTATTATTATTATGATAACAATTGTAATACATTTATTGTTCAACAGTAAGTAAATTGATTACTATATTTATAATAATGCGGTATTCTATGCATAGTGCTTAGAATATCTCATAGGTGATATGTTTGTTTATTTTGTAGTGAAGATGAAACGTGTTATCGAAATGCACATTACGTTAAACCTGTTGTGGCAAGGCTTGTTTTCTTATTTTTTTGTATAATACTACAATTACTATCTTCGCTTGTGTATAATAATTAATACGAAAATAGTTATACCCATTGATAGCATTGCTATACCAACAGCGTCCCCACACTTATTTATAATTGCTGGTCTGCTTCAAATCTTGCATTATCTAAGTAGATAGTAATGTATGTAAGTGATTTTGGAGACTTCAATGCGAGTGTAATGTTAGTCATGAAAGTTTGAAGATAATGAATTAGCAAATTGCTAATAGTTATTGCAGCAACAGTTTTTTGGTTTAATGAAGTAAAACTTAATTTGAAAGATATATCTTCTGGATATTAAAGTTGTTTAAATTTCTAACGACTGTAATGAATTAAAAGCATACTGTTACCAAGGACGTTTGTTCAATGCTTAGAACATTGTTGATGCAAGTGTATAATGTGTTTTGCCACTGACAGGTCTAGTAGTTTATAAGCAAATTAATATGTATTGGATTTTTACTGCAAATTGAATTTTCAGTGAGAGATTAGGTAGGTATCTTCATGATTGGCAATTACAATTATATTTTTATAACTATGTATCTTTCTTCTTGAACACACCTAAAAAGTGTATCAATCTGGTGACTTCATCAGATTGCGTAGTTTTTAAAACTGTATGTAAAAAATAACTAGGTACAAAATAAAACGGATACTCAGGCGTAGAATCCTTAAACTTGTGTTACAGTTAGCAAGATGTAATACTCACGCATTTAAGATTTTAAGAATGTAGTTAAACGTGCAAAATTTAGTAATTGACTAATTTTGTATGGCTTCACACCTAAACAGTAGAAGAGAATGAAATAAACCTAAGTTAATTTCTTATGTAAAAGTTAATGATGATTTATATACATAGTTAGAATAAAATCGTAAATTCTAAAGTTAGGATACCCAGTATCAGAAAATTGGTCATTCTTGTTTCTTTGAAATAACATTTAATAGCGTAATAGTAGTTTGACTTTTAGACTTCCTGGTTATAAAGTCAACTGTTTCATGATGTGGGCTTAAATATAGGGGTATCGATGATTTACTAATAAAATTGATAGTCGATAATACTTAGGTAATGTGGGTACTAGACTTGAGCAATAATATTTTAAACTTTCCATAACAGCAGCATTTACAATGATACCTATACATGTGTATGAATAGATGACGGGCAAAAATGGGATAGTGAAGTAATGCGATAACTGCATATTACTATGATTATAGTATTGTATATACTACTATGTACATATACATATATACATATATTACATGGGAATTAATTTGTGTGAAACTTATAAAGATTTAGTATTTGTTGATTATTTAGTTAAGCTTAAATATAATAACTTCAATGCAAAATCAGATTTATTTATTTCTATTTATGATATTCTCTGTGTAAATTCGTTTTGGCAAATGGAACCACCTGTTGTACTCTAGTAATAATAGACGATTATCCTGGTATATAGCACAAATATTGTTTTACGCGTAGAAAAGATTTCTTACCAATAATGTCAATATGAATGACACAGAGAATGCGAAGTACTTTTAATTGTACCCAATTTAGATCTTACAAAAGAGCCAGATTAGGTACTTTTCTACAATAGATACGTATGCAAGTCGTTTACATCCAAATCCTAACAGAATGGTGAAGTAGTATTTGAAGAAGAGGAGCGTTGGAATTTTAAAAGTGTTGAAAAGAGTTAATAAATCAGAAATGCATTTATTTGTGGTAACAAAAACTCTACATAGAAACGTGTCGAGTTGTGCACTTGTGTGTTGATGGAAGGCTTTGCCCTAAAAGTAAATTAAATGTCATGAATTATAATCTTACCGCACCTTTACTATCATCCTTATTGGCAAACCATGAAGGCATTATGTGTCACTTACCGTATTTATTCAAATTCCGTGGACACCACACACAGAACTCTACAGAATCATTGTTCACATTGTAAATTTGGTTCAGTTGAAGTTTAGTTTTTTGTACCACCCTGATCGACTTTTTTTCTTGATGATTATTCTTTTTCTTTTGGGCGATTTACCTTTCTTCATAATGATAATTTTCCCCATTTCGTAAACTATTTCTCTGAAACTCCTAAATCCTTACAAAACCTTTCTCCAAAGTATGACTATTCTCTTTGAAAATTTAAAATTGCAATATTAATACTCCGCTTGTTTCGAACGTCCCTACATTTTGTTTGTATTGTCACTTTCCGGTATGGATCATTTTTAGACTTCAAGGAAGAACAGTTGGACGGAACAGCGTACGTAGGTTTTTACAACGGAACACTTACTTGATTGCGTCTATATATGTGTATTTAGTCGGCTTTCATATTACAGCTAATAATCTAACCAATGTATGTAAATTTCTATATAATAGTGGTCAGGTAGAAACGACATTAGAAAGAGATATATAAATTCCTACACCGACATATGTAGATTCCCACAAGGCCATCCAGTTAACCATCTACACAAAATTAGTAATTTACAGATCGAAACCTAAATCGTAGATCGCCAGCGCACCGCGCTCGAGCCCATGGGCTTCGGAAAATAAATTTAAAGTATGGATGAGATTCTCGTGTACACCGCCTTTGTCCGTGTACACCGCCGTGCACACCACCGGTGATAAACCATCTAACCCAAAGCGCAGTCCAGCTAATCATTCCCTCAGAATTAATAATTCCCTGGTTTAGGAATGAACGTAGATATAACGAAGATTCATATGGGAATTTATTAATAAACAAGAAAACAAATAGATAATAAAATAAAATGAATTTAATAATGAACAAAATATGTTACCTTTCTTGTCTTCTTAGAAAATGTGAACTTTATCTAAACAAAAGGTTTAATACTACTGTTCTTAACTAGCATTTGAACGATCTACGTGCCACGGTTAGAAGTAAAAACATGTGTGCATACTGAAATATGTCAATTGATTCATTAATTTTGCTCAAAATGGTTTATAAAATTCTTAGTTCTCATGTTATATAATTCGTGTAGTGACAAACTAGAACTGTTTTCTGTATAAATACGTATAAAATAAGCCGAAATTAGGATTCAAATTTTTATTGAAGTAGTCTCTAAGGAAGCGTACGAATATCAAAGTTTGGATTGCATTGGCGTTCGTATGAAACGCGTGCAGCAGGGATCTTAAGCATTTCGCAGCATGTGGAACTCTTTGTATTTGTGGTTTGCTGGACGAACTCCTTGTTTTGATAACAGCTTAAGGAAAAGATTTTCAAACTTTTGTTGCCTACTTAAAACATTGAATTTTTTTACTTATTACGAACCACCATGCAGGTAGAACACATCTTGAAAGAGAGTAGAAAGATGAGCCGCGGTCCATTTTTTGATAGGATAATTTTGTTAATTTGCATAATGTTAATTTTCTTGAGTTGAGGAGTATCACAAGATTCGTCAAATGAATTTTGAATCTAAGATACATTTTCCTCTTGTGCAACAAAATATTTCTGAAACGTTTGTTCTAAATTTTGTAAATGTATCAATATATTTCACATTGTTATTGATATTAGAGTGTTGTATTCGAATATGTTATGTAAATTAGGAAAGTATTCAATATTCTCTTTCAACATGCAGTCTGTTCGCAATTTCAATTTTAAAATATGTAGTAGCATCAATTTTACTTTGTACCTTTTGTTTTACTTTTTAATTCACAAAATCTTGCTACCACTTTCCATGGGAACACCACGGAATATCTATAGTAGTGTCTTATGTAAACTCTCCTTTCTTATGTAAGCTATACTTTCACATAACTGAAAATTCTCAATTTCAATGGCCGTGATTTGATAAAGTTTATATCTTTAACACAATCATCATGATCAGTACATCCTTTAAGTTTTCTTTTTCAATGATAAGTCGTCATTGAATAATAAAATTGTCTACTTATATGAGCTTGTATTGGTTTATAAACACGAATATAATACATACTTCACCTGAGTGTTCACCTTTATTTTTATAACGTACTTCCGATAAAACGTACCAAAACCTTCGGATTCGTCAGGTACGTTTTAACCGAGTTATACTGTATATTGTGCTTCTCGAAGTATTAATCAGCCAATAAAAATATTCTTGCCCTAGTACGCCTCGAAATTGTAGTATAAAAAGCAGGAGTGCAATCAATCAATTTAACATGTTCTTCTCCAATCACAGTAGTAATTATGTATATCTTTAACAGAAGGTTTAATTCATTTTTCTGAAATACATAGTATAAGCTTCACCATGTTGAGCAATAGGATGACTCGATAAGATACTTCAAAAAGATTTGTATTATCGTCTTGTATAAGTTTGTTTTGAAAGGTCATCTTTTTAAACTGTTATTGTGCATCACTTGTTCACACTCAACACACATCCCATTTGGTTCATGTTCGTCACTAATCCAGGAAAGACCAAAGCAGAGAGCTAATATAGCTCTCTGTTTTCTTCCGAACAGATGAGATTCAAACTGCTTTAGCGCCATTTTAATGATACCACATCTATCTCTCAAGTTTGTGCGGCAATATTAAATGATTTACAGCATAAAGAGCACTTGACAAGTTTATCACCATACTTAAGCAGGACACTTTCCATTAAGACAGGCGTGTGCTTCAAAATGAAAGTTAAAGAACGCGGTGTTAGCTGATCTACTGGAACAGAAACCATGTTGATCTCTAAAAAGGTACTGAACACACCGAAAGTATCCTGTTATTTGTTGATTAACAATAACCTCGAAAACTTTAGAGAAGACGGATAATATACTAATAGGGCGATAATTACCAATACTATCCTCATCGCCCTTCTTGTAGAAAGGAA
The DNA here is from genome assembly GCA_038088585.1 of Chrysina gloriosa. Lineage (NCBI taxonomy): Eukaryota > Metazoa > Arthropoda > Insecta > Coleoptera > Scarabaeidae > Chrysina > Chrysina gloriosa. Next base: position 36,824,170 of record CM076089.1, read on the forward strand.
TTACTAAAGTCGAGTTCAACCTTTCAGAAACCCTGATTGAGAGAAAGGATAATCACTAAAACTGGGGTCATAAACTGCAATTTTCAAAAGACCGAACAGGGTCATCACTCGCAGCATTGAAAGTAGCCAACAAGAGAGTAGCTTCGACAACATCGGTTTTGTTCGCAGGTGACATGTAAAAGGAATTGGAGCATAGTTTCACAAAACCATCCATCGTATCAAAGTTGACACAGTTGGTGTTAAAATTGGTACTAATAAACGATCATACCACTAGATACCGCACTAGACTAGACCGCCATCCTAGTTTGATTGATAGTTTATTACGGATGATGGACCATGCAGCATAAGATTTATTTCCAGATGATAACATGAAATTATTGCTTATTTTTCTTTTCCTGGTTTATATTGTATTACTGTATTTAGTGTCCTATACCTACATACATACTTTGTGCAACACGATCCGATATATTCAATTATACACATGCTGTTGTAAATTCTCGAAGTGGCAAATCTATAATAATTAAGATTCGACAACCGAGTGCATGACATGATATGATTGTGTAAACCGGACTCACGCTGCCACTCTTCCGAATTTTAATATCACGCTTTGCACGTCAGTGGGGACAAGCGGTGGAGCGGTAACAAGAAAATAGGTCAATATGCGTGCGTTTAAAGATGGAGACCAGACGGTCTGTAAACAGCCACGAGAACAATGTCCCGATTCAACAGTTCAACAGCACAATACTCAACATTATGACGTATTGAAGGACTAGTAATATCATCCCTGCTTTTAACATACAGACATCCACCTTTGACTATATATATCCACCATGTTTGTCAAGTGAACTACAAAAATAAACCTTTAACGAGAAATCCATAAAAGAAATCTCAGTAATCTGAACCTCAAACTGCTAATGTTCTAAAAGTAGTAGTAGATGCACACTTCCTTCCAGTTTTATTACCCAAACACTATACGTTTTGATGTAGCTGCATAAGCTTACTGTTATTTCAATGAAATTGCTATAATTGCATAGGTGTGGTAGAACGACTCTTAACCAAAAGAAGTTGAAGTATCTATTACAGAAATATTAGAGAAATTAGTTGAGGAACTGTGACTTTTAATAGTTATTACATTATTTAAACTAATAAATTATAATATAGTTTCAGATAAGATTTTAACGCGTTTCCTTCTTAGTTTCGATGTCTTATTCTTAGTCAAAAGAGAGTTATTCGAAACCATTGTAATTTAAGCCTTCATTAATATCTAAAAAGTTTAAATTACTTTTACTTAACTTAAAACAAAATTGGTTCATATCCACATTAAATTTGTACACAAAGTCATTATGAACATGACGACTATCACGCAAAAGAGGAACAGAGATAGAAATAACAACTACACTATTAGTGCTATTAATAAAATCAGCAACTACCTTGTAGGGAAAATAAGTTCCACTCAAAACATCAATGCTGGACATCATACTTTCCCTTTGTCTGCCATTCCATACTTCTTACAGTACAATTTTTTATTTTTGCAAGTCTTTCATTTTCTTTTCTTTATATGTAATCATATCGCATAACGCATGTTGTAATTTGTCCTCCATCCTCTTTTCTCATGCATAAGTTCAGTCATTTCAAATTCTGTGTTAACTAGCCTATTACGCAAATTGTTGATAATATCAAGCTCTTGCTGATATTTAATTTCGTCTCAACCACTAACTACCGTGATATAGCTAACTAATGCTTTTGCGGCACTACCAAATTTTTAGTTTTATTGATCTAGTAGATACTATTTCTAGAATTTAGTGTAGGAATGTAAGTCTCGTATCATAAACAAGTTCTTAGTCTATAGTAGTCACGTTTGTACTTTTACAGAAAACTAATTTTGTTCATGTAGACACCAATGTTATTTCTTGAGCAATTTAAAATATAGCTCACCATGGCAGAGTAAATGCACAAATAACCACTGGCAAGCACGCATCACTCAAAAAATTACTGTTCAAAAACACACGTTTCACAAGGTAACCAGCGATAGAGACGCCAGCACGCCAAGTTCTAAGAGTCGTCTCATATTACTGTTTTCTGACTGCCACTGGGGATAAAATAGCTGTAGTAACGATTTTGTCATGCCATTCATATGGTTTCACAAATCTCACAAGCAATGGGAAATCATCGCAGAACCCTTATTATCTTTAGCGGTACTTAGGTGGTACCCTGACCTAAAGGAAAGAACCACTAAAGTTGTAAAAGCCTAGATATCAAATTTTACGGTGGGAAATTTTTTCAAACTTAAATGTGTATTCCATTTCTTCCAAAGTGGTACTCAGAGCAAACGAAATGACATGAGTTAGGAGAAATTCAGCGATTGGGTCAAAACTGTAGCGGTATCCAAGTAAACTAGAGTGTCAGCGTCTAATTTTTGTAACTGCTGGATTACTTTTCGATAAGCTTCTAGAAATCAGTAAATTTAATTAAATTGCGACCAGTTTTATCAGTGAATCATTGCTCCGCATTATTGATGTCTTCCTATTATCGTACAAGTATTGTCACTAATTTCCTGTTTTCCCATATCCAGGACCCGATGTTCCCGACGAAGAATGACCGAGATTCAGTCCTCCGTTTCAGCGAAGGAGCATTTATATAATGGAAAAAAACGTTCTCAAGCTTTACCTATAAGATTCTTATCCTGATTATTATCCTGTATACTTCCTGAAAGTTTAAATATTAATTGTTTGTTTGATTTTGTGAAGATATTGCGTTAGGGAAATAAATAAGTTAAATTATTATTGTAAATATTTATTTAATGGCGCCATAGGTATAAGGAGTATTCAGGTAAGATATTTTTGACGCAGAAAATACAAAGAAGATATTTAACCCGATAATTGGTTTGCTCTACTTCATTTCACAGACGTGTTGTGGATCTGTAAGCGTTTACAATCCAGATTTTTGGTGTATTAAGTTCACAAAAAATAATTGGTTTATCATTTCTGCGAATGCAACAGTGTGAATACGTCATCACTCCTTTCCGCTTTGTGTTTTGCGCTCACTTCGCATTAGATATATAAGTGATATTTGTTCAAGGCTTCCATTGTATTTTTCTTTAGCTTAACATCACAACGCTTTTACCTACTCTTACTAAGGTCGGTATGTATGTACTTACTTAATGTACTGTTAAACAGATAGAATCAATAAGCCTTTATAATAAGTTGCATAAGTTGTATTCCGAAGTAATGTCGAAATGTTAATAGTGGAAATATATAATATATATAATAGTGATTTTCCATGCAAAGTGACTGGTAAGCCTAAATAGCAACCCCTAACATATTTAGTGTGATGACTAGCTATTCCGCATAACGCCTTCGAAAGGTTGTTTCCTGTAAAGTTTATTATTGGATCTTCAATTAGCTAAGTCCAATGTTTGTTATTGTTACTTTCATATTCTTCTCTTGCAAAATTTTATCATAATTCATAAAATTATGTATCAGATTATATTATATAACACAGCTTCTTTTTGCGAAATTTCAATAGGCACTATGTACGCAGTTCGATTCATTTCTTTTCTAAAATATAACAACATTATGATTATTATTACGAAGCTAACACATTTAGCTTAGTAATAAGCTAAGAAAGGAATGACAGCTGTTCTAATAATCTAGAACTCCTAATTATTTTATTTATAACGTAGATTAGACCTTATTATTTTTTAATTTTGACATTGATTGGCATGTCTGCTTTATAACCTATTTTCTTCCATTCCTTTCTGTTTGCTATCTGCTTTCTCTATTGTCCTAGTTCCATTTGGCTAATATTTTATTTTACTTTACATTCTACATTTGGGTTTTCTTGGATATGTTGCATGTATGACAATTATATGGTATGACCATAACCATCTAATTTTCATTGATTAAATAATTTAATTTTCTTCTTTTTCCAATATTTCTTCAATTTCGTTACTCATTCTTGGTCTATATTCGTTTTCATTAATTCTCATTGTTGTTCTTACATATGACTTTCTTTCCCAATATTTTAAGTTTGCCATCCCAAAACTTAGGCTTGAAATCAGTGTTTATCCACATCAGAAATAAAAATACTGTTACACGAGATCCCTTTTCAGTGTCCTGTTGAAATGTGGAAAATAAATACAATAATTATCTTTTGGCTTATTTCCACCACTTTCTAGGTCAAATAAGAAACCAATTTCAGATTTAATGGTTATATTTAAAAGCGTTGTGTTAAATTTGCTTTCAAAAGCCGCGTCCACACCTAACGAACGAGCGCAAATGAGCACAAGTGAACACAAACGCACAAGAACAAACGTTAACGAATTGGAACGCGAATGCACACGAATGAACATAACGGAATTCGAATGCAGTCGCGCTATCAAAATGGACATCGTTACGCGAAGAAAAATAATTATTTTGGAGCTTTTCGTTTTTACTGTTAAAAGAGTTGGAAGAAAGGATGTAAACACGGCATACGCTGACAAATGCACGCAACCGAGTTCGTCGTACCGTCTACAATGGCCAAATGTGTTCGAACACGAACAGAAACAAGCACTTTCTCTTTGATGTACCGACAATCGGCGAAAAGGATTCGAAGCTGTTCGTTCATGTTCGTTCGTTCACATGTGCCGTCCACACTTCACGCACAATGTTCGTTCACTTATGCTCATTTGCTTTCGTTCGCGCCCGTTCGATAGCTGTAGACCGGGCTTTAGTTATCATAATACATAGTTTAAAATTTACATATGAGAAGGAATTTGATTAATTCATTCATTCAATTTCCTAAAGATGACAGTTGCACAATAATGGCACTGTAAAAACAAATTGGCATATAAAGTCTACCAATACTACAAGACACTCAAATTGATTTTCAGAAATTTTTAAATTTCACAAAACTAATATAGTTACTGGATTAGTTGATAAAGCTGTTATTAGATTAGCTCATTTAGAGTTCAGAGAATCATAGAAAAGAATTTAAATAAAGTTAAAACAAATTAAACAAAAATAATTATCCAAAACATTCTTATGGACAAATAATATAAAGTAGAATTTATAAATACAGATGTAATAAAGACAGTGGAAATCAAGGTATAATCCTGTTCCTTATACAAGAGGTTTAAGTGAAGAAATAATGTAAGAATTTTGAAATAGTGTAAGTATAATTTTTATTCGAAACTACAGTTTTTTACTAATGTTAAATGTAAAATATATCACCAAAATCAAAGCAAAGTAATTTATAAAATAAAGACTGTGATGGATATTACATCGGTCAGACCAAATTATATTTAGAGAAAAATTGTATAGTTATAAGTATTCATTAATTATGATTTTGATGTAATGGCCGCTGCGTCAAAATATTACAAAGATTGATTTATTGCTTTGATTTTGAAAACACAAGTATTGTAGAAAACAAAATAGTAATTAAAATAAGAAGTAACAGGAAATTATATGCATTATTTCCTAAAAAGAAAGTAAAATAGCTACTTTCAAAACCGATACTCAAAATTTGTAATATAATGTACATAGTAATTTGTTGAAAGGAGGTATACATTTTAGAAGAAGTTACGTTTGGTCGATTAGGTGTTTTCTTTTTGGTAGTTTTTTTCCAATTCTTTAATAGAATTGTTAAGGGTTCAACAATGTTTTTTTTTATATAGGATTAAATTATTACAGGTTTATGAGCGCATATGCACATAAAATTAATATATGTATGTATACATTAGCTACATGTGCTACACATCAATAAATTCTGTTGGCTATTATGTTGCTAGCTACCAAGTTAGGATCAAATGTTTTGTTTTCGCAGCATTGTATTTCAATGGTTTTTCCGAACACGGTTTACTTAACATTATACATGGAATGAAATATAGGCTACAAATTTGAAATTTTCATTTATTTAACCTGGAAAGTGATGGAGGTAACCGGAAAATAAGTATTTAAATAGGTCAGGAAATGTATCACATTCAATTAATAATATAATTTCCTTTTGATTAATGAAATGAATATCATGATTTATTGTACCTGTGTCATTATAAAATCGATAGACATTTAATCTAAGCAAAGAGGAAGATTGTGATTACATTGCTGCACTTGTGCTTACCACACCAGATAACTTTTATGAGAATAACTTTGAAAGTGTGATATTAGTAAAGAGATCCTCCTCCTTACCAGACCATTATTAGAAAAATCCAAAAATGTACCTATTAAGACAATTAAGTATCATCTTGAATGCAAACGCTGAACAAATTAAATGTCGCAGATTACACTAACTAATCCGCCATAAACACCGGACAAATGAATACTAGCACAAACAGGGACTCCCATTGAAAGTAAATAGTAATCTGGTTATGTTTACCAGCATCTATTGTACCGTGATGCTTTTAAATCGTTCTACAGTGTAAATTTGTAGTCCTTATGGCCGGTTAGTTAATGATGTGTTAGTGTTAATTCCTTAAGTGTTTCCACTATACAAACGTGGAATAAATGGCAATATTAAATTAAAAATAATCCTTGTCACACCTTGTCTCCAAAATGTCTAAACATTTCAACCGAATGTTTGGTTTCAATGGACAACAGTGTTAAGCGTGATTTGGTTGAGTGCAACTGTGTACAGCGTCATTGATGAAGTTGTCTATATCTTTGTGTATGATGTTTACTGTGACTTTTCCATTAAAGTTTATCATAGTATAATAATGTATAACCAGTGCATTTGATTTATATTTTGTTAATGTTTATATACCACCCAGTGTAAATTGTAACGATTACCAATCATTTTCTGATGCCCTGAGTTTGGAAGTTCTTGATAAGCATGTGTTCATCTGTGGCGATTTCAATTGTCCTAATTTCGTTAAATCAAATATATCCAACCGAAAGTTTCCATTCTTTCCCATTTTATGAGTACTTTAAATTTACGTCAATATAATGATGTCGCTAATGCCTCTGGCAGGCACTGGATCTTATCTTCACTAACGTCGATTATATTACAACAGTTATACATGATATGCATCCTTTCTTTCTTCTTCTTTTCTTGAGTTCGCGACGACTCATGTATGGAAAACCTTTCCAAGTAATAACAACTTACAGTACAACTTCTGCAGGGCAGATTTAGTTTACGTCTGCGATGATCTACATATCTGCAATCGATTGGTCCTTCCTTGACTCATTCTTTGACGTCAACGAGTGCGTATCTGCCTTCTACGACGAGTTGTATGAGCCTGTTGAGAGACTCGTTTCAAAATTTAGCCACACTAAGCGTAGTTTTCCACCTTGGTTTACTAGAAATATTAAACATAACTTAAAGTTAAAAGACTATTACTTCAATAAGTGGAAGAGGACTAAATCTGTATATTATCGTAATGTATTCTCAAGATTGCGTCCTTTGGTTCAGAGGGAGGTCGGAAGTGCTTTCAGAAATTATCAAGCTGAAGTTGAAAATAACATTGTCGAAAACCCGAGGACTTTCTGGCAATTCATTGCCGGTAAGCGTAGTAAGTCCCACATTCCTGAGTCCTTATCTTACAATAATGTCCTTCTCGATAAATCTAACGATATCGTGGAGGCGTTCGCCGATATGTTTTCCAATGTTTACCAGACCAATAATTTTTCTATCTCAGCGCAACAACGGTTTATGAATTCTTATCTGAATGATATTGGTTTATTTACATCTGATGATATCTCTCATGCCATGAGAAAGCTAAAAAATACCAAAACCACTGGGCATGATGGTCCTCCATTTTTAATTATTCGTCATTGTGCCTCCGCATTGTGTGGTCCGCGTGCAACCACTTTCAATCCTGCCATGCAGAATTCTACTTTTCCTGACTTTTGGAAGACTGGAAGAATAACACCTGTCTTCAAAAAAGGCGCTCGAAGTAGTTTAGAGAATTATAGACCTATTTGCATTCTTTCTAGCTGTGCCCAAGGTTTCGAAATACTTTTATACGACAGATTATACAATTGTGTCAAATTTCAACTTTCTCTCCATCAACATGGCTTTGTCAGCACGACTAATTTTGTCGAAATTACACAAGTTATCAGTGATACTCTTGATAACCGTCGGTAGGTGGATGTAACTTATACGGATTTTGATAAGTCTTTCGACACAATTGACCATTCTGCTTTAATTTGTAAATTATCGTCTATAGGACTTTCTCCCAAAAATACAAAATTTTTCAGTTCCTAACTTAACAATAGACATTGCTATGTCCATTACAACTGTTTTCTTTCGTCTTTCTACCCTCAACTGGCGTACCACTGGGATGCAACCTGGACCCTCCACTGTTTAATACATTTTTAAATGATCTTCTAGAGGTTCTGGATTGTAGAACTTTAGCTTACGTTGACGATATCAAGATATTTTACAATATTTCTTCGGCAGCGGATTGTATTGTGCTACAAAATAATCTTGAAGTAATAAATGATTGGTGCATCAAAAACAATATAAAATTAAGCATGGATAAATGTGCGGTCTTATCTTATTCTAAATGTGATCATCCTTATCTTTGTCAGTACAATGTGTCTCAAATTGTTATTTCCAGAGTTACTAAGTTTAAGGATCTGGGCATGCTTTTGATTACAATCTATCTTTCACTGACCACATATCTAAGGCATCTGCCTCAGCATCTAGAACCCTTTCTTTTATTATCAGATCCTGTAAGCATTTTTCGACTTTAACCTGCTTGAAGGTTCTGTTATGCCCCCTTCCTCGCTCTAAACTTGAATATGGAGCAATCGCGTGGTATCCTCAGTATTTATATCAAGAGCTACTTTTGGAAAATGTTCAAAAACGATTTCTTAAATATCTGTCGTATAATATTGATGGTCTGTATCCTCTTTGGGGTACCGACTACACTCTCCTGCTTGACACACATAAAAGCACTACCACATCAGAAATGTAGTATATAGAACAGAAAGTAATATTTCTAAAAATTGTTTCAAAACAATGAAAACTAGTATGTAACATACGTGTATACGAGTATGTAACAGAGATTCAAGCCAAATACATATGTACGTACATCACAGTCGGATGAATACCGTAGCTTTCAAATGAAAGTAGCAGAATTAATAAATAACATATTACATGTATAGCTTATGTATAATAAACGCGTAAAAAAATAGTCTAGAAAATCATGTAGAAAATAAAAAAGAGAGAAAAATGCCTTTAATAACAAAATCAAGCGTACAAAAACTCTGTAGCCGACAAGATTTCATACTTACATATATTGTCCTGTACTGACAAACTTGATTTTTAATGCATTGACAGGATACATGAATTCATCCTAGTAAAGTAACAGACAATATATTAACAAAATAATATCTAATTATTCTCCTTTACAGTCAACATATTTTTGCATTTACGAAAATCAATCTCCAAACCGTTTTTTCCCAATCTTCCAAAATCAGGTTGTTTATTTCATTTATAAGTGCGTTTACTGCTTCTTCCGCGGATGTAAAATGTAAACTCCGTAACTTATCCTTAACGCTTAGAAATAAAAAGAAATTATTAGGGGCCAGCTCTGGACTATAAGGCGAGTGACCAATTGTTTCAATGCTATTGGTATTCAAATACCCAATCATTCGGGCAGCTGTGTAAGTCCGGATGTTACTAAAAGATGATTCTACCTCATAGGAACTTTTGGCGTGCATTTTAGAATACTTGAGGAAGCAAACTTTAGTGAACCACGCAGCATTAACGCTGTGGCGATCCTCCGGAGCAGGTCCAGTAATTTCAGAAATGATATTTACTTATATATTATACTAGCTGACCCGACAGCGGTTGCCCTGTCAATTTATAAAAAAATTGATGTAGACAGAACATAGATAGATAAATTATCTTAATTATGATTTAATGTTGAGACCAGGTTTCAGAACAATATTGAATATTACAAATATTTAAAAAATTAAGCAATGCGTTCATCGCAACGCTGGGTGATGAACGATATCTTTTGTCTTTCCGTTTGGAGAGAAAAAGAATAGCGCCCTTGGTTTACCTACTCACGAGCACGCCACATATAACTGCCAATGGGAAAAACTTGGCAATTCAAGGTTCATTCCAAACACTTCCAACGATTGGCCTTGCGATTTATTAATCGTCATTGCAAACGCAAGGCGAACAGGAAACTGAACTCTCTTAAATTGAAACGGCAAATCGGTTGGAATCAGTGGTATTCTTGGAATCAGAACATCCTCGCCTTTGAACTTTCCTATGATCATCGTTGCTTCAACCACGTCCTTCATCAGCTTGTTAACAGCGAGTCTTGTTCCATTACATAGTTTCGGTTGATTCAGATTGCATAACATGATTACCACCGAGTTGAGCTTGAGCTGCAAATTGTGCGGCGGCATTCCTGGCAAATACAATGAATTCAGAAATTCAACTGGATAATTGAACACTTCATTTGGATCGGTGATTGAATCGCTTGACTTAAATGAATGCAATTGGCCAGCGACTTGACTTTCAATTTTTATGTTCAAATCGTCTACGTCTCTATTTTTCGCTGCCAAAATAGCTCGTCCGCTCAACTACACCTGGTTTTTGTAATTTGAATCAATATTCAAGAACACTTTCGTGATCAATTCTTCTTCCGACCGGAATTTTTCCATTGTCAGTGTCTAATAATTGCATGGAAAACAGTTCCGCCGATTCATCATTTTGGAACGCGACTGGCATATTCGCATATTTAGAGTTTTCACGTATCTCCACAAATTTGATGACTTTTAGCAAGCGTTTATTTCATCAGCAGCTGTTGATCTTAGAATGACTGGCAGCGTTTGCCGAAATTCGCCGACCAGCAGAATCATCGTATCTCCAAACAGGTCCTGATTATTGCGCAAATCTTTCAACGTTCGATCGAGCGTCTCCAATGATCGATTGTGCGCCATCGTATACTCATCCCAAATTATTATTTTGCAATTCTGTAGTACTTTCGCCATTGCTGATTGTTACATTTGGCCGTTTGTTTTGTCTATGTTCCAAATTACTTTGTACGTTATCTCCTACTGAGCGAGTCGAACTCGACTGTATCCGTTGTTCCGGAGTCATAATTCATTGCGCTTGAGAAATTCTTACTCGATTTGCGTCTAAACGGTGTCATTGACTTGACGATCATATAATTCTCTTGCATTGCGAGTACGTCGACCCATATTTCGATGCCTTATTGGTGGCATTTTTCCAAAGACACCAAATTAATCTTTCCAGCACACCACCGATAACACAATATTCATATAATGAAATCACTTCGCAATATGTTACACTTCTTTTTTTTTTAATGGTTTTTAGTGACTTGGTTACAAGACATTTAAGCCCTGTATCATTTCTTATTTTGTTATGAAAATATGTGACAGCCAGACTGCAGAACTGTCAAACTGTGCCTCGTCTCACGTAATGAAACGACAAATTTGACATAAAGATGCTTGTTTCTTATAAAAATACCATAAAAATTTCCGAACTTTTCGTTAATTTTCCAAACATTTTCTTTCATACAAACCTTGTCCTGATAATTGCGAAGACAACAAAAAGAAATCAACCAAATCGGTTGAGCCGTTCTCAAGTGATGCTCTGTCATACATGTGGCAATTCATTTTTATTAATATAATATGGTAATAACTGTCTTTGGATTGGGAGCTCGACAACTTGACATTTATTGTGTTACTGCTTTATTGTAGCCAGGGAACACGACTTGTAACCAAGCATTTGTTTGAATTCCTCAAAACATTGTTTGAAGCTTAAGACACGTTGGAAATTGTAACAAGTTATAGGGTGATAATGATATTTCTTCAATTTCATGGTTTCTTATACAAAGCATCACTTGGAAGTTACGTGTTTAAAACATATTCAGGCATACAGTAGTACCCTAATTATTTGAGTCACATTTATCCGAGGTTCGGATTATCTTAGTTAATTGGACATCCTGGTACCGAGTACGGTGTAATACATTAAACAAGAATCTAAAATTTCCAATTTACAATCGGTGGGGAATTCCCTTGTTGGCGAAATAGAGAAAGTAGAGAACAACTTATTTGAACAAATGCAAACATTAAATAGTTGTGAAAATATCATAAAACAAGATGTTGCATAGTGGCTTGTAGTTGGAGTTTATTTAAAAGATGGGTGACGTGTTATCATCAAGTAGTGCAAATTCAATGACAACTTATCATTGAATAATAAAATTCGGAGGAGTGACAGCGTCTAGTTACAGTAGATGACTTGAAATCCATTATTACAAGCAACGAATACTTTTCAAGCAAATCTTATTGTAAGTTTCTTATGGATAAACGAAGAATAAACCCGGATTATCCGCTTCCGATTGTCCGCAAGTGCTCCCCACGTTCCCTCGGGTAACCGGGATGCTACTGTGTTTATTAACCGTACCCGTAATTAAACAGGTAAGCATGTTGCAAATGACAAACACAATTTGTTGAAAAAGTTATTATGGCCCTCTACAGTGGCTCAGCGTCACGTGTTAATTTCAGGTAACGCTTTTTTTTTAAGTTTATTAATGCAAATTTATCTGACGCAAACATACATCTTTAAGTCGCTAAGAGAAGAAATGAAGTTCAGTTTCCCGAATTTAAGGTGCCTCTAGGAATTATTATAAAGTACACTGGTTTCAAGTATGTGTTGACACGTTTTAGATTGATCAACTAATGTTTAGAATATCACATACAGCGCGGGAATTAATTTTTAATAGTAAGTGTATTAAGCTCAGAGTTCACTTGATGCAAAATATATGTGCTTGTATTGTATGTCTAGGATTAAGGTTGAGCAGTTTTTGCTTATGTCTTTCTATAACTGAAGAATTGTTTGAGAATGATATCACATCCATCATTTCTTGTTGAGTGGTAGTTCCAAGATCCACCGTTTTCTTTTATTATTGTACCTATCAGTGATCAGCAATGAGTAGTGAAAAAGTGAGTAGAGTTGAATCATGACTTATAATTTCTTGTACTTATACGCACTCATACTTATTGCAATATTGTCCAACTTCATATCCACTCGAAAGTTTGAAGTACTCATCGAACTCATACTTAACAACATTTATGACGTTGTTGATTTCGACTCTCCTTAACTCAATGTGTATAGACGATGCAAAATAAGTATGGTTCGCATACGAACATTAATATACTCATTATGAGGTTGTGTGTTTGCTCTGTTGCGTTTTTTACTGTTGTTTCTTTACTAAAGTTAAACAAATAAATATATGTAGATTTGTGTTGCTTATTTCATATTATATTGGGCTTTTACCCTTACGTTTTTGCACTAATTGAAAAACTCCGCTATTTATTTTTTCCTCAATCTCACTATTGCTATCCATTTTTCACTACCTGCTCATAAAAATGATAAATAATAAAAAAAAATTTCCCGAAATGTTTCTATATAAACTTACAATTTTATGCTTTTGTATATTTTTATACACTTTATACTGGTTGCAAACTGTTTAATGTAACTTTTAAATATACATGGATGAGTTGAGTGAGCTGAATCAATGTAAGTGGTGTAAGTATTTTCCTGACATTAGAAATCAAACTGAGGTGATTTATGAGTGTGAGTATAGTATGTGTATGATGTCGCCGTCGCATTCATATTTATTGCAACCTGTACTTATGAATCAACGTTATCGGGAGTATGAGTAAATCAGAGTAGTTGAGTTTAAATGATGCCTACTCACTTATATTTAAAATTTCATGAGTCAGTATGAATAGCGAAAAAGCGATGCATTGCCGATCACTGGTACCTATTCTATATTAATTTTTATAACAGTTGACGTTTGCTGTGCTAATAAAGAACAAATTGTAGCTATACAAGGCGTCAACTGTATTAATGCTATCAGTTGAATTGAACTAAGTGTGAGTACAACACAAATCTCTGTGTAATTGTAAGTAATAATGGTAAACATAGCAATTACTGAAAGAAGTAAATTTAATTGAAGTTGAAACCCAAAAGCTTTCCTTACTGAAATGTAGAAAATTGATATTAAAACCCCACAGAAGTGAGAAAAACATACTTTTTCAATATTCTGTCTCCTGGAAAAGGTATCCTAAACTGATAGCACATTTATACTAAAACCTAGTTCTATAATGTGTTGTTTAGTATTGTTCATATTTCTCATATACTGTTATCTAAGGTATTTTCATGATTTACTGCTGTTTACAATCAACAAAGTAGTTGTAAGTTAGTCTGTTAGGAATCTTTCGATTTACATCATTTAAACAATCAACGAGAGTTGGGGCTACCTACATATACCTAATTAGGATAACCAATAATGATTATTGTTGTTGTCTATTTATATATAAATAAATATAGTAAGCCCTTACCTAACGTCACGCCGTTTGTCGTTGTGTAGGTGTTACGTTGCTGGTATAAATATATCATTCCTCGTTATAAAGTTGCAGTGCTTTCGGTTTAACGTTATCTATGCTACAATATTCGCTATAACAATTCGCTTCCGTTTCCTTATGCGCGAAGTCTGTTTCTTCATAAAGAACAGTGCAAAAGTGACGACGTGACAGTGAAAAGGTTTTAAAATACTGCCAACATATTCATGCAACTGCTGCACTAAAATGCCGTAGTATAGAGTACCTTCAATACGCTTAGTTATTTCAATAAATAGCTAATACGCGAAAATTGTGTAAGTCTATTAAATCTCTTGTTGAATCTAATTTTTACCTTTGCTAATGTTACATACGAAAAACACGTTTCAGTTAACCTCGTGAATTATAAGAACCAAACCCTAACGTTAAGCGATGTAAAAAGCAACGCAAAATTAGGTCTGTTAAAATGAAATTTACAAGAATGAAGAAGTAAGGTTATTGGTACATATATTACATGTAGTCAACAGAGGATGGAGTGGAGCCGTCAATTTCTCAATCGATGCCATCAAAACCTGCTAAGTAGCTTCCATTTGTCTCTAACGTACATCAGCGTTCGGAATTGTTTTCAATTCAATTTGGAGGCAATCAATAATCACAGCCTACTTTAATTACGCATTCGATTGTTTGTTGCGGAACGAATGGACTTGATTTGGTTTTGTTCTGGGTGTGCGGAGAGTTCGAAAGATCGGTCTGATAAAAACCTCATTGTGTTCACTAGGTGTGCTACCACTAAATTCCATTTGCTCATGGATAGTAATATTTAACGTGAACGCCATCTCATCTTGTAGACAGCTGATCGAAGAGAACTGGTAATTGTGCTTAAGTAAGTGGGGTGGTCTGACGAGTAATCTTAGAAGTTACATTTTTAAGTTGGATATATTGGTTGTAACCGAAAGAAGAAATTTTTTTCTCTGAAATATGTAGCGATTGATTTCGATGAGTACGTAGGTATTATAATTTATGCATAGTTAGGTACGTTAATCTTTAATGCTTTCAATAGTTGCTTTTGTTTTACATTTCGTTTTAACAAATTTAATTCATACATTAAGGGATACGATATTGCATACAGTTTCAATAGTATATACATATATATATATATATATACAATATGTTTTATGAGTAGATATGTAAAAGGAAACCGAACTGGAAAAATACATTGCCAATATTTAGTCTCCTTGTAAATTTAAAAGACGAACTGAGAATTAACAGGTACAGAATTATAACCATGAAGCTGTAGTGAGGCTGATGCAATCCGCAGAAACAGACGGTGATAACTTTAATTCTTTAACTGTATTTCCGTAAGTACTATAGGTACATCTTTAAAATCGTACTATTGCACTATGTTGATATTTATTTTCCAGGTCGTCTTTATCACTTTTGGGTTAATTATGACACAAAAATTCAATTCAACAGAATATAGATACATATACAGATAAGCACAAAGTTTGGTGCTGGTTAATTTCAAGGCAATTTCGTTAATTTATTGATATTCAATAGAAAAAAATTATATTTACATTCAAAAATTAGTTGCTTTGGTTCTGTGTTGACGAGACAGCGCTTTAGAAGTGAAACTTTTACGTATATACTGCTTAATTATTATGGGTAATGATGGGAATGGGTTCTTGTTAACATGTATTGCATGTTTTAAATTGTAGATTTTATTTATTTCTATTACTACTGCTACTTATTAGCAGTCACTTCATGCTGAGACGCTACGCATTAACACTGTAGACGCGATCATTGTCTGAGAGTGAGCGAGTACTAACGATTCTCCCTCTCTATTCTCGTTAGTGCCGTTAAAAGCAGTAGACGCGCTTATGGCGAGAGAGAGAGAAAGAGAGAGTAGGGACGATTGTACGCCTCTATCCTGTGCTTAATTTGAAAACTGCTTTCACTATTTGCAGACGCGCGTTTCGCGGTCATACGGCTCATCAGTGCGACTGTGTGAAGTAGTTTTTATTTCCATAGAAGCTCTATATAAGCCCGGGTGTTAGATGTTCGTACAAATGAGAGTTCAATTCAATTACGTTCAATGTACTCGTATGTAACGTATGTAACGTCTCTATCCTCCTAACTGCCGCGTTTGTTTGGTAGAAGGAAACTGTCGCGCTGCGCATACTCAAGGCCTTCGGCATATGGTATGCGAGGGAAAGAGTAAGAACGACGTTCTGTCCTCCTCCTCCTCGCTCGTGAAGTTGGTGGGGAGTGTGTGTTTCATTTCGGGACGGTTAGGTCAATTTGCTTTACCGCGCCTATAGAAGTTTCACTGCAAGCATGTCAAGGATGTAGTGCACTAGGCATTTTTCCTGCGGCCCGAATAAATTTTGAAAACAGCCAGATGATGCGGCCCGCGACGGTGTTAAAAACCGCATTTTAAAACGCGCCCGCACGCACACACGTATCATGACGATCGATTCGGTGTATCTCGGCTGTGATCGGCCGCACTCGTCTCCTACGCCCGCCGCGCCGTATGCCGCTGCCCAATCGCTTTATTTTCCTTGTGGCTTACGTAGGTACCCAAGTTTTCTTCTGGCTTGTTCTAGAAAGGAACTGTCGAGAAATCACATTTCCGTATATAAGCCAACACCGCTCGGTTGAGTTCAGATAGAATTGCATACTTACTGTTACAACACGTAACAGTACTTATTGTTATAAATAATGCGGTTTTCAACATGTCTCTTTCAAAGCCAAGTGGGAGTAAGAGGAAACTCGTAGATGAGCATCGTATCTTTCAAGAAAAGTGGGAATTGGAGTCTTTTTGCTTGGAAGTAAAAGTCAAACTTATTTGCATGATTGCATGACCATTTGTTGAAAGTGAATTTATAAAAGAGTGCATTGTGAAGTTTTTTCAAAATATATCCTTGTACCGGAATACTGTCGCTGAAACAGTTACTGAGTTGGCTGTCAATGTAATTGATCAGATAACAACAAAATCAGTCCAGTAGTTTGTCTTTTTAAGATTAGGTCCACCTAGTCTACGGTCTTATGCTTTTGGCTCATCACTGACTTTGAGCTTGGCATGGCTGGTGTACTTTATCAACGTACATACGAAAGACACTGTCTACTGATAATGTCCATCCGTTGTTCGCTAATACAGGCTAATATGGTAGGAGTCAAACCAATGCTAGTGACATTAAATTGCTGGAACAGGAGATATAGCACTAATTTTGTCTGTTGCCTCTTGCAGAAGCTTGATGTATTTTTCCGAGCCCTATTATTACCAAATGAACCAATGCACAATATAACTTTAGGAATTACTACTATGAAAACGCATCCAGTGCGCCTAAATTGAGTTTTATCATAAAAAATGACATTGCATGATTTTCTTTCAAAGTTAGCTGTTTTTTGTTTTTCAGGTATTTTAGGATGAACAATTTAAAGTAGTTTCCGCGAATGCGTTTAGATGCCGCAGTCCTTGTGTAGTCAACCATTTGGTAAGCTATTATGCCGATCTTGATATCGCTTACAATGTGCCATTGCACTTTCCTTTAGTTCTAATGAATTTTATTTGTCCTTTCGTATCCATGTTGCTTAATTTTCAGGACGTGAGTGGAAGCTATTTCTCGACCCGGTAAGAATAATGCATTTAAGATTTTAATTTAGGTAGGCATATATAAAATAAATGCACTTTAAGCGTGGTAAATTAAGATCACTCCTAATGGGGAAGATAAACATAAACAAAAAAACAAACAGTAAAATTGTTAGCATTTCAAAGTTTTAGAAAATTATGGAGTTTCTCACTAACTAATTAATGTTACTGCTAATCAGTCTAAATTTCGCTTTCGTTTGTTACAAACTGCAGTACCTAACAATAACTAAATATGAAGATTTACTCTGCACAAAATTGATTTTGTTGTTTAAGCTCAAACTTATCAATAGTACCTATATAGAACTTTCAGATGTTGTTAATAAACAAAGAACGATTACAACCGGTTATTTTTCAAGAATACGGTGTGGAGATACATATGTAGGTCTTTAAAAATCTGAAGCCGGGTTCATTGAAAGCGAAACTGAATTACAAATCCAAGGAGCATGCGTTCCTTGTATTGTAATTTCGTTCATTCCGAATTTGTGTTCAAAATGTTTTCCATTCAAATTTATTCATTTCCGCCTCTTCTAGATATATGAGTAATAGTCATTTTATGCCTGTGCGGTATTGCTACTATTAGAACTAATGCAATATATTTATTTGTCATTCTAGTATATAAGAGGGAAAGCTTCTTCGTTTCTTGCATAGTATCGATACGCTACTAATATAAATTCCTATTGAGCTCTTCCACTTAAGGCCAAACATGTATTGTATATGGTATAATCCCTCGTATACTTAATTAAAAAATTATGTGTGTACTTGTTGTAAACTGAATGCGCCCGACACTAATACTTAGGTTTTGAAAATGTTGTGCCATTATTAAAATTCTAGCGGAGTGCTGCTGTTACGCTAGTATATCGTTGAGGTGGAAAGCTAGTATGATATATTGAAATTCAAAAATGGATCTTTATTTTCCTTTGTCGGAAGACTTTCAATTATGAATGAGCTTTTGTATATACGGGCTACAACAACTGAAATCAGTGGTTAAGCGGGGTCATTCCGCAAAAACCTGTGATAAAGCAAAAATGTGGCAATAGAAATGTGATGTGGTGAGTTTGGTAAAATTAGTAAAATATTGTCTACTTTAGTTGGATAGGTTGGACGATAAACGCTGATTAATTCCATAACGACAACGTTAGACTGCGTATCTCTTGCTACAAGAACTGAAAGAACCAGAGTGGTTGCTACGAACGTCGCGAAGACAAAAGCAATGTGTGAGCTCTTTACTTTTTCACAGCAATGGCATCAACCAGTTATAGAAAACCTTGCCAGACAATGGAAGCAGACGATAATGGGCTTTATGTAAAGTTTAATTGTTATTGTATTCCTTGTGCTCTTGCATTAGAAATTTTCACTTAAAAATCAAATCAAATTTGGAGATATTTATCACGAAAGACAGAAAGCTCTCTCTATTGAATAGTCGAGAGCTGCCTTTTTTCATATTGCAAACACCAAAGCAAAGAAGAACACATTTGTTCTAGTGAACAGGTATAGCTATAAAATATATGTTTACAAAGTATATTTCCAAATTCCATAACTGAAAGTTTCTACTTTCGCGCTGTCGACTGCCACTACTATGCAACTTTGTTAGCTAATTGGTTATACATCAGCTATAAACATATGTGTACTCGTTGATACAACTCATCAACAAAATCTAGAGAACGCAACAGGTTTGAAAACTCCTTACAGGTCAATATAGATTTATGCGTAACTGGAGTTAGCCTTGAAAACCAATAATTTGATTGCTTATGAATTTTATGTACGGAAATATTTTTGGAGCGAAAACTTCTTTAGCACCGTTGTGAGTGATTTGAAACTCGATGAAACGAAACGAACACACTAAAAGGAAACAAACATATACATCTATAGGATTTATCCTGCGAGAGAATGGGATAGAATAGCCTCCCCACTCTTGTCTAGCAAGCGTGTGCGCCTGCGTATTACCGAGCCGAACCGAGAGAAAAAGGTCGTATACTAAATATAGTAGCTATATTTCAGTGCCTGATACTTGCTTACAATTAGTTACGATTTAGTTACGATTGTCTGATCGAAAGCACAGTTACAACTCCCGGAGAAAAATAACTTTCGGATGGTAATTATGGCGCTGGTTAACATCGAATCAGATGTTTATTATAGAAATATTTTCTAAATAATTATATGCATTGAAATTATCAAATGTAAATGAAAAGAGAAGAACAATGTTGTATAAAAAAATTATTTATAAAAACTAGAAAAAACCATTATATAATATGGAACAAAATAACATAATTCTAATATAAATAAATAAATAAAAAATGAAACTCGGCCCATAATATGAATTAATCTTCAGAAACGAGAATGTTGTTATCGTGTAGAGGTGTTGAATACGAAATAACGATAAATAATATTTATTTAAAATAACGTGAAAGGGTTCTGTGTGTATGTTTGTACGTGTGTGTGCGCCTGCGAATTAGGGAGCTTTGGTACCAAATTTATAATAAACTAGGTGACCTGGCAAATTTCCTTTTGCCCAATTTTTTCTTTTTCCCAAACCTTCGTGTAGCAATTACGAACAAACCCGCAGAAGGAAGTATCCAATTTGGTCCAGTCGTTTTCAAGGTTTAAGCATCCGAACAAACCACGATCTATTTTTATATATACAGACTAGATGACTCGGCAAACTTCATTTTGCACAAAATTTTTTAGACTTTTCTTTTTCCTAAACCTGCGCGTAGCAATTACGAACAAACTCGCATAAGGAAGTATCCAATTTGGTCCAGTCATTTTCAGGTTTTAAGCATCCGAACAAACCACGATCCATTTCTATATATACAGATAAACTCTATAATTATCCCACTCCTGATACTTCTCTCACTTCTACCGGGTGTGTACTGCACACATTTTTTTAAAAATATTTGGTATAAAATGATTCTATACCTGTATACATATGTATATATTACCTACATCTTCTAGCGCTTTCCCAATAGCAGTATCACTGAAGTATTTTTGGGTTAGAAGTAAATCGCCTATAATGTTAAAAAAAATAATAATACTTTAACAGTGGGTGAATAAAAAGCCTTTTTATACGCACTATTTAAATCTTATTGTTAGCTGGTATGAGAAGGACTTTAATACAAATATCTACCGGAATGAAAATAACACAATAACACAAGGGGAATGAAACTAGTGAATAATGAAAAGCAAGCCTTAATAATCGGTTCTCTGTATCTGGTCCGGGCGGCCGGTAATATCTGTTGCGTTTCAATCGCTGTCCACCCACTCTAGAAAGACCTAATACGTGATAAATATAGGAGACGGTGTATAGCCGGTAGTTCTGCTCGTAAGATGTAAGAACACAATGCAGTAGCGGGCCGCTGCTGGTGGCTGGCTATCGCAACTTTGATCATTGCTACTGAGATCACGGTTCCATCTCGGTCGACCTCCACATTCAATACGTACACATACACAACCGCACATATGTATGACGAACAACACCAACAACAATGTAATGGTATTATGATGACTTGTGGCCTCTAAGGAACCAGTCTAACAGATCTTATGTCTTATCATTTCGAAACTTACAATGGATGCGATTCAGTCACCGTTCATTGTCGCTAACTGCTGCCGTAGCTTAAAAATAGTTCAACCCGATAAGCTTAACCCTTTACTTTCTTCTTTTACTTTACACTCCCATTTTTTGTAAATATTTTTAAACTGCTCTAACCTTTAGCCGCTTGTTAGCGGTATCACACACCACGACGATGAGACATATATAATTGTGTTGTAATATTTTTAATATAATGTAAAATCATTGCAGCCAAATATTTGTTTTATGCACATAATACATGTACATCGAATATTTGCAATCCTGTCTTAATGTTAGTAAAAATATCACTTTTTGTATGCTGGTATCTCATACCGCTATGTACTAAATATTCTATAATTTCCGGCGGCAATAGTTAACGGTCAAGACTTTATATTTCTCAAGTTCCTTCTAGTCTATACAGGCATCCATTTAAGAAATATATATGGCAATGTTTTAGATTAAAGTTCTATGTACTACTACTGTTTAATATTCACAAATATACACAAACCATACATCTAAATCTTAATCACTGACTATAACTATTAACTAAAAACAAGCCATTTTTGGAAATTTTTAAGCAATAAACAAAATCTTTCTCAACACAGTTGTTCACCATAAACCTTTATACCATTTTGTGGTTTGTTTCACTCATTCCGTAGCGAGGAGGGTGGTACTAAGTAAGATAATATAAGATTTAGCATGCTAGTTTCGTTGCTGACCAAACGTGTGCCCCGATTAGATTAATAATTACGTGTGCGGACTTCTAGTACAGTTTAAAGTCAACTATACTACACTATAGCCCTTGTCAGGTCTACTAATATGCTTTTTCTTGCACTAACCCACCATACAGTTATTGAATAACTATGATATGTTTATTTAAATATCACAATTTTCAGTTCTTCAGTTCTGTTCTTCCACCTTACGCACATAGGACTTTACCATTGAAATTAGCATTTTATCTAAGTTATAAATATTTAGACCAAATGATAGTATTTGCAAGGACTGTGGTGTATTTACTGGCACTATATTACATGATTATGTTCGCTCCAAGATAGCAAAACACGTGTTACCGAATTTAATTAAATAATTATGTGGTGAAGTTTTTATTTATGTGATATCGTGCCATATAGATAAATAAAAAAATGGTAAAAACAATAGGAGAGAATTTATGAAAGTAAATTAATATGGATTAATATGGATTTTTGAGTATATTGAAGTGAAATTATATAACCTATTGAAGCTTTTTCAATATAGCGTAAATAAGTAGCTGACCGCAATGTAATTACATGTCAGTATATAAGGAAACTGTAAACTTAATAGAAAACTCTACTACTCAAACTACTCAACAGAGAAGAGCATATGCTTCGTCTTTGTTCCACTCAAAGAATTTGATCGTACGATATTTTCCGTACGATCGAAATCGATGCGTGTGCATCTAGCCTAATTAGTGTTTAGCGCATGGCTTGTATCGTGCGGTAAACATGTTTTTACAGCATAGACAAGTGATAGTAACACTTACTTTCTGGAAGTCTTAGTATTACGAACAAAAATATTCAACCGGGAAATAAGATATGCGTGTGCGACGAAAAACGTAAGCGAGGTATTAAATGTGTTAAAGGATAAGGTGTGTACCTGTGATAGAAGTTATGGGCTAAAACTAGAGTTTGAAACCGTGATTCGTGGCGCGTTAAACTTTTCAGACTATCAACGATTTGAACACGGCCTATGAATGCTGTCATTGAACTGCAAGTACCTATGGCGCAATACGATCGAAATCGGAAAAATTAAATATTTTAACGATCTTCCAAAAATTAAATCATAAAACTAACAGAGAAACTTGACATCGTGAATAAGGTTACATAACTCTAAAGTTGCGGTATCAGAATAATAATAATAATAATAATTGGTGTGTGTGTGGTTTACGCACGTCTGAAGTGAATAATTGTCGTTTCTTACTTGGAGGCGTTTTTGTTCCAAGGGTGGTTTAATGATTTGGAAATCAGTAGGTTTATGTTGTAGAAAATCTTTTTCGGATACTTTATGTATAATGTTTTATTTTCTTCGCTCTTATACGTTAAATTAGGATGAATTCGGAAGTCATTATGATTAGATTGTATCATACCTTTTTCACAGGTTTCATGTATAATGTTTTGTTTTATTCTTTTTTTTAATATTCTATGTTATGTATTTCTGAGCGCGGTTTAACGTTAACCGCGTGGCTCGTCGCCTCTCGTTCGCACATCCCACTCTCTATCTCGAAATCTAACGCTTACGTTCTTACGCTTACGCTCGGGCTGGTCCAGTGTCCCTTAAGAAGTATTCACTTCAACAATAATAATGATAATAGTGATAATAATAATAATAATACTAACAGTTATTTTGCAAACAAGTTATTTTAGATACACTGTCAGTTACTGTTAGGACATGGGAAATATTGCATACAAATAAAACAGCGTGATAATAATTATTAAAAAAGTCTAAACAAATTGGTGTATAACAAACAGCAGAGAACATTAAAATCGAATGAAACATATCACAATGTAAATAGGATTTGGTAACAGAATACATCGTCACAGAAGCAGCTATATAATGCAAGCGAGAAGAACAAGAAATTTGTTGTCTTGTTACAAATTGCTATCCCTCAAGCTCTGAATAATACACATTCTGCCGCTTTAAAAGATGTATAAGTCTGTGGCTGCTGTACTTCTTTCGGAAAGCGACTGGAAAAAGCACATATATTACAGTGTGCTTTTGAACTAGAGCCATTGTATGTTTCTTTGGCAGGTATTTTATGCGTGTGTCTGGTCGCGGTGGTTGGTACGCACAAACAAAACTCAGGTTGCAAAAGCAAAACACAATGTCTCATAAATGTATTGAGAAGGACACGCCATAGCTTTCAAGACAAAAGCAAGCGTCTGTGTGTGAGGAGCGTTGAGGAAAGCGTGCGATGACTACTTGATTAGAATAGTGCGTTATTGTAGAACAAAAAGTTACTCCATCATCGGAGCGCGTCGCAGTGCTGAGTTCTCTACTTAATCTGTGACTGGAAACAAGCAAATACTGACTCATCGCAATTTCCGTTTCGCAATACTTGGAAAGTATTTGAATCGCAAAAAGTGTGTTGGCAGACTGAATCAATATGCCTACCCCATCTCAGTCTATGATCATATGCGGTCTGAGTACAGTAATTGAATCTCCTATGCCAGTCCTTATATCGCCAATTTTAAGGTTACTTTCATCCGAAGAAGCATTTCTGTTGCCAAATATCATTTTGGAATTTACTAGGGAATTGTAATTTGTTTTAGTGGGCTGGATCATAAATTTTTTAGTCACATAAGTCCATATACGTGCCGAAAATGCCTTCTTGAGTATATTG
Source organism: Chrysina gloriosa (assembly GCA_038088585.1). Lineage (NCBI taxonomy): Eukaryota > Metazoa > Arthropoda > Insecta > Coleoptera > Scarabaeidae > Chrysina > Chrysina gloriosa. The sequence continues at coordinate 36,849,069 of CM076089.1, forward strand.
CGGGTGGCATTTCTCTCAAACCGCAGATCGGAATCCATACAGAAGACTTTTAATACCGTGCACAAATTGGAGTGGGATGTCCTTAATGGTAGACTCATAATTTGGCAGAACATTTTTCGAGCCAATCTGGATTTAAACAAGTTATACTGAATTTTTGGCGCATTCAGTTGCTAATTGCAATTCGGATAAAATATTACATTCCTCAATATGAGTTCGTAATTGACGTTCCAAAATGTTTTCAAGCTAGCGTCGGTATCGAAGGTCCCCAACGTACTTGACTGTATGCCTTTTGAGTAGAAATATCAATGTTAATAATTTTTAAATATTAGGAAATAGATCAGATACTAGGCAATAATTACAAATATGTGTTCTAAAAACAAAAGATGCATGCCTTATAACATCACAGCCAATTGTATTAGTTTTGTGAGAAAATAGAGCGTTCATTACGTCTACGTTAGTAACAGGTGAAAAACAAAAATCATACATTAAAGAGGACATTAAGTTTTGTTTACATGGAATGCAAGTGCACTATTATCTAAAGACATTTTATTAGAGAAGACAAGAGACATGGCCTGAATAACTAATAAATCTTACTCTGTGCTTGGTGGTTGGACTTGAGATTGCCGTAACTGATGTATAATATCTACTAAAGGCAGATGATGTATCTTCTTCGCCAAACTAGGTTAATTATTTTCAATTTCTTCTGCCTACATTGTTCCTGGTGAATTATTTTCCCTTTACGCTTAGTTCTTTGTTGGGTTGGATCAAACCGAGCTCTATATTTTGTCTTTGTTGTTGTCTTTTATTGCTCCGTTGAATATTTTGAGTCTAGTCTCTGTTTCTTTAAAATCGGGATATCCTTCAGTAATCACCAGACATTTATGGCTGTTACTAACATCTCTTCAACTATCAGGAAATGTGTGGCCTGCATTATATTAGCTTGTGGGAAACAAAATCTTTGATATTTGTTCATTCTTGTGTGTTTATGTAGGTTTTCTTTTTTTGGATTAGAAGGAGAATACGCTAACAGAAGAGTTTATCATAATCCGGAATGGGCACAAATATGTAACTAATATTCCCCAAACTTTGACTAGATTGATGTTTTAGTCTTCCCATTGATTCATCATCTCTTTAAATATAGATTAAATTGGAGATTATGGTTTGATAAAGAGTTGACAAAAATAATTTTGACTATCAGATTTTTATTTGGTACATGCAAATATGTATTTCAGTAACTTAGTCGTCATTTTCGGTGGAAACCCTAAATGAGTTAAATACGGTGCATGATACCAATTAGCTCCTTATGAATACCGGGCACATGAACATTGTATATTGAACAAAGTATCCAGATGTACCAAAATGTTGTAGGTTATCTTTGCAAGACTTGGCTAGATTTGGCCCAATGTTATACTCTATGGAGAATACAAGGTATAAGAAAAACATTGTGTAATCAATTAACCAGCAAAAGTAAAAGAAAAATCAATATACTCCTTATCGTTTCGCCGATATAAAAACGTGTATTTTGCAGTACTTGTTAGAACAAAGAGTTTGCAGGATCTATCAAATGGACGAAGCTATATATGTATCTCTTTAGTTCGTACTGTTTGAATAAGACTGCAGATCATAGCTATATCCTCCTTCAACACATACACATACAGTTGGATGTATTATATACGTTTGTAACTTTCAATTATAATTGCCTCATACATGTCAGTTGGTTGGAAAGCTCCATGGGATTAACCACAATAGATGATTATAAAAAGAGCGTGGTAAGGTATGGGTTAAACTTCCGTAAATATGTAATATCGATTCCATCAGCTTGTCTATTTATTATAATATGCTACTGTTTATTAATTTCCACACTTTCCATACGTTTACAAGAAGCCGGCCATACGACGACCGCAAGCACGATTCTGTAGACTTCTCTCTTTCAAAGTTGGTTAAAAATACGCTAATATAGAAACTCATCATGATCCTCAATTGAGACTCTCAGAAAAACTTCTTTCTACATTGTATTAACTTATGTTGTACTAAAATGTACAGTGATGTAATTCATTTAACTTTTTACTGGGTTACACATAAGACTGCTATTTACTTCAGTATATGATTAGGTTTACATAATTATTAAGGTGAATTATAGCGAGCAAAATCAAATTTTGTAATCCTAAGGATAAGATGGAGGAAGTAATAGGACGAATGGGTTGACAAGGGATGTAAAGAAATGTTATCGCAAAATTCAGCACAAAGACGAAAAACTGTACCTCCCATTTGCTCAGAGGCATACTAAAGTCCGTCTAGTAAAGAATAGATACAGTATTCAAACTGCAAAATAGGTAACAATAATAATGCCGGATAGGGAAAAAAACCGCAGGCCCCGTGTCAATTCAATGTGTGGTACGTTAAAAGTCACTACTGGAGCTGGACTTGCCCAGGTTCGTCCAAACTCTAGTTAGGTATACGAATGATCTCTAAGGTCCTATGTACACATATGTAAGTGCGACGCCTGACTGCTTTCATAAACAAACAAATAATAATAATAATAATGATAATAATAATATTTATTTCATAATTGATGAAATTCAATTACAGGGCAATATAAATAATACACAATGAAACTCCTAAAATAATAAAAATGAAATATGATAACAGTCATTTTATTTGTATAATGATGAACTGACTGATAAGCTCGTATGCGATTTCTGTTAACGAGTTTTTTTGCCATCTTACTACAATAAGTTTGCCACCTTACATTACGTTTCACTCAATGTCTTACACTGCATACATGGTTGATGACTTATCATATGTATTATTTTACCTTGCACCGATTTCTCGAACTTACGTGGCTCTCAATAATATTCGTAAACACTTTTTCTAAGGTTGCAACTTACCCCAAGGTCCTCTACTTTTGTAGAATTCTTTAGAACCTTTAATTTCTACTGGTCCAAAAATCCGACGATAAGGTGAAATACGTCCCTAACCTAGCTGTTCTAGTTCGAATGATAACTATCTAATTTTTCCTAAGCAACACAACTGTGTCACAATAGGCTTCATATAATTGTTTCACTCATTGTTAGTTTGGTCAAACAGCGGTAACAGTCAGTGTAGTAGATTATTTACTTCACGCGTTCACAGCGTCAGTACTAAATCGATGCAGAATGTGAGTTGCATTGTGTATATGTAGGCTGTCGTAACTTATTTCGTAATTGTACGCTTATGTTTGCTTTAAAAATGTGGCAGTTAAGTACGCCGCGGAACCCACCAATGGCAGACACAGTTATAAACTTTATAATAATAATAATAATAATAATAATAATAATAATAATAATCATTTATTTCCAACGGGTAACACCCAAGTACAGGAAAATTAATACACGAAAAAGAAAATATATATGCGAATACGTTCGTAACAATAAAAAACCAAAAATAAAGAGCTTACTGCCACTAACAAAATTTGTACACAATAAAAAAAAATCTATTCTACAAGTAAATAAGAGTATATAACAATATTACAAACTAACAATACTACTGATAATATCCGTAAACCGATCAAAATGCAGATCAGCATTGCTACAAAACAAATCAAAATTATGGCACATTATATAGATGGGTGCTCTAAGCATCGCATTTGTTCTTATGCCATCCAGGTAAAAATGGATGGATGTCCTGCAGATAGTCTGGGCACATTAAAATTGATTTTTGCAAGTAACCACGGACAATCAATTTTATTATTTAATAAGTTAAGGAGCAATTTGATGCTAGCAACAGTCCGCCTCGTTTGTAAGGAAGTGTAGTTAAATCTATTGAGTAGCAATGCATAATCATATCCCCTTTCTGGGTACACATGGTCATTAATATACACTAAGTACTTTAGGAACCGTCGTTGAACCTGTTCTAAGTTTTTTATATGTACGGCATATACGGGGTACCAAATAATCGAACCATATTCTAGCTTTGACCTGATGAAGGCGTTGTATAATAAACTTAAACAATCCGTATTAGTAAAATCTCTACAGTTTCGGTAAATAAAACCAAAAGTTCGATAAGAGCTTGCTATGATTTCATTTATGTGATCTACAAAATAAAAGCCAGTGTCAAAAAGTATACCCATTTCTTTTATAGACGTACAACGTTGTAAATTGATATCATTCATAGTATAATCATAACAAATTATTTGGTGTTTCCTAGTGTAAGTTATAGTTTTGCATTTGTTCACATTAAGTTGCAAGTGGTTTTCCATGCACCAAGAACTTAGACTGTCCAGATCTTTTTGTAAAGTAAGACAATCCTCTATCTTTTCAATTTTAAGGAAAATCTTCAAGTCATCAGCAAATAACAACGACTCACACTGCAAATTATTCACTATATCATTTATATATATTAAGAAGAGAATAGGTCCCAAATTTGAACCTTGAGGCACGCCAGATGTGGGAGAGAACATTTTTGATTTATGACCCCGATACTCGACATACTGCTTTCTGCAGGTCAAGTATGATTCAAAGAGACGCAGAAGAGTTGGAGAGAATCCCACCGCTGACAGCTTACTGAGTAGAACGTGGTAGTCTATCTGGTCGAAGGCCTTTTCGAAGTCGGTATATATGACGTCAACTTGTCCGCGTTTATCCAAACACTCCGAAATATATTGACTAAAGCAACTTAGATTTGTTACAGTGGATCGACCATTCATGAAACCATGCTGTGCAGGGGATAAGACAGATTTTATGGACCTATAAACATTACTATACAAAATTGATTCTAAAACTTTAGAAGTGTTGCATAATATGGATATTGGTCTATAATTTCGAATACTAGAAGGATCACCTTTCTTTAAAACAGGGCAGATACGAGATATCTTCCAAATATCGCGGAATGTAGCGTGCTTCAGTGTCAAATTAAACAAATGGTATAGTGGTTTTACGAAGGCAATGGCACAGTCTCGTAGCAGAAAACTAGGAACACCATCCGCACCACTCAACAAACTGTCTTTGCATTTTTAGTGCCTTTAGTATTTCATCTTCAGAAATTTCAAAAATGTTAACAGTGCAATTAGTACAAAAGTTACTATCATTTATCCTAGAAGGATTCGGAGTTGTATATACACTACTAAAATAATGTGCAAAAGCTTCCATTGCAAGTATAGGAGTATCCAAAACTGTATCGTTGTATTTCACAACACCAGGTATCCTAGTATTGCCACGTTTACTATGAATGAATGACCATATTCTTTTAGGATTACTAACTACGGAATTCTGCATGCTAGATATGTACGTTTTGTATGCAGCATCGATAAGAATTTTACATATTGTTCTTAACTCTTTAAATTTTTCATAGTGATACTCAGTCTTATACTTTCTGTATTTTTTATAGTGAATATGCCGGACTTAATTTATGATGGTGCTAATATTCAATGTCTAGTTTGTAATATCCCTCTAATATGTTGATCCAGAAGGCATTGTCAACGTCACATCAAAAGCAAACAGCATTCTTCTGCAAAAGGTGGCATACGAGACTAAGAAAAATTTGGTTTATGTATTACTCTTATTTTATGTAATCTATTGTTTCGTTTACTAGATAAAGTAGCATTTGTCACTTTCTGGAATAAATATGCGGACTGTAAATTACCATCGCTACGAAATTTAGTGCTATTTGTTCGTGAACATTGAAAGATAAAAAACTAGATCGTAAAAAACATTCTGGGATTAATGCAATGATACGCACAATGGAACCACATCAACCGTCATCCTCCATCTTACTTGCTTCCAAACGAATTGTAAATTGTACTGCCGATGAGATTTTAAAGGTGGTGTTGAACTCATTGAACAAATTTCAAGTTTCAACTAAGCAGCTTTTAATGTTTATGACTGATGGTGCCGCCAACATGGTTCCCTTCTGCCGATCTCTTAAAGAACACAGTGGTACCTTCTTGCATTAAGCGTGTAAAATCCATGCTCTAAATCTTGTGGCACAAAAGATTTCTACATGTTCTCCACTACTACTATTACTATTAATTGCTGGTACAAAGGCAGTGTTTCTAAAGTCCCCCAAACACAACCGACTGTTTCACAAACTGTCCCGATATTCCTGAACTACCACAGCCGATTGTTACACCGATTGTGTTAGGGAACACGGTTGCAGGCTGCGTTTTACTACAAAAAATATTTTAATCAAGTAAAGAAGGTTGTTTTAAAATTTGATCTGATAGAAGCTGCAGCTATCAAGAAAGGACGAGAATTATTTCAAGATAGAGAGGTTAACAAAGATTTACAAACTATTCACAACAATTATTTCGAACTGCGGAGGGAATAGAAAACTGACAAAATGTTGTGATGTAGTTAGTGGATTGTTTTCAAATGGTGAATGATATTAACGCACAGTTATGGGCTGTAGAGGGCGAAAAAATTGATGTGTAGTACAAAAATTTGAAAGCGTTTTAGAGAATGACTCCGATTTTCTTATATTAAGACAAACTTTAGAAGGTGTGAAGATGCCTTAGTTTGTTTCAAGGATTATTTTGAATATACAAATAATAATATCACTGGGTGTAAAACGGTCGTTTTCGGTATTAAAAAACATTTATTTCGCACGTCGCACTCACTTGACTTAAACAGCTGTGGAAGCATATCTAATGATTGAAATATTTAACAGATGTTAACCTGTTTGTGATATCACGGAAGATTTTTAAAGCGGTAAGTGTTTATTTCTTACCACCCACTGCTTGCTATTGCATATTTGCCCAGTTTACTCATTGTTATTGAAGTTTACTTTACGCACACCATGTATTCAACACAGTATGAGTAGTACTAACAATAACTATATAATTTCCGTATCCCGAAAGCTGATTGAAGATTATTCTTCCTTTCATTTTAGATTAATAATCCTACTTTTTCACTCATTTCCAGATCACATTTTGTTGCTTCGGAAACAGAAGCCCTATTTTGCATTGTACAATTGGATAGATACAGATTACTTGCATGCACGTAATATATATATATATATATATATATATATATATATATATATACTGTGTGTCTAGCTAAGTTCGCGACAAATGGAAAACTTTTTTATTCTTGGGTTTATGAAAAAGGTTATTCTTTATAAAAAGTCCTGCTTCATCCAAAACTTAAATTCAAATTGTCAGATTTTAATATTTGTTAGTCATATACGAGATATGACAAAAAATATGAAATTAGTATAAGAGTAAAGTACCTTTATTTTCAATAATACTTAAAATGTTATAAGGAATAGTCGTTCAGAATTGGAGATTATACAATTTAAATACAGCACTTACACAAAAGAAAGCATTGAAAATGTTACACAAATGCTTCAACATATCCGCCTTCTCGTTCCATACATGTAACGGTTCTATCACAAAAATGCCTTAAAACCCTTCTAATTGTTTGTGGAGTTATTTTACGGATTTCTTCTCTAATGACACGTTCTAGATGGCCTACATCCGTAAACGGCGCTTGAATATAAACATGTTCTTTTAAATAACCCCACAAGAAAAATCAAGTGGGGTCAGATCTGGAGACCGAGGTGGCCAACGTATTGTGGAAAAGCGGTGTATAACCATTTCGTTAAAACAATCTTCAACATATTGCCTTACGTCCAACCTGCTATGACAAGGTGCACAATACTGTTGAAATCAAATATGTTGGCGTTCCAGCAATGGAAGATTGTCGATAAAATTACTAATTTCACTTTGCAAAAATTTAGATATCGGTCGGCATTCAAAGATTGGTGAAAAAAAGATTCGGTAGCTAAAATTCTAAAAAAAAACAAATTTCATCCCTACAAGCCTACATTTGTACACTCTCTAAGACCAGGTGATAATGACAGACGATTGGAGTTTTGTGCCGACATTCAGGCAATATTAGCAGATAATCCTTTTGTGTCGAGACAAATTTTATTTTCCGATGAAGCAACATTTACATCGAACGGAACTGTATCGAGTCAAAACTGCCGTTGGTGGACAGATGCCAACCCACATTTTACAATAAAAACTCGAAGTCAATATGCGTTCAAGATAAATGTATGGTGCGGAATCTACAAAAGTTATGTAATTGGACCTTTCTTTTTCACCAATCTTTGAATGCCGACCGGTATCTAAATTTTTTGCAAAGTGAAATTAGTAATTTTATCGACAATCTTCCATTGCTGGAACGCCAACATATTTGGTTTCAACAGGATGGTGCACCTTGTCATAGCAGGTTGAACGTAAGGCAATATGTTGAAGATTGTTTTAACGAAAGGGTTATACACTGCTTTTCCACAATACGTTGGCCACCTCGGTCTCCAGATCTGACCCCACTTGATTTTTTCTTGTGGGGTTATTTAAAAGAACATGTTTATATTCAAGCGCCGTTTACGGATGTAGGCCATCTAGAACGTGTTATTAGAGAAGAAATCCGTAAAATTACTCCACAAACAATTAGAAGGGTTTTAAGGCATTTTTGTGATAGAACCGTTACATGTATGGAACGAGAAGGCGGATATGTTGAAGCATTTGTGTAACATTTTCAATGCTTTCTTTTGTGTAAATGCTGTATTTAAATTGTATAATTTCCAATTCTGAACGACTATTCCTTATAACATTTTAAGTATTATTGAAAATAAAGGTACTTTACTCTTATACTAATTTCATATTTTTTGTCATATCTCGTATATGACCAACAAATATTAAAATCTGACAATTTGAATTTAAGTTTGGATGAAGCAGGACTTTTTATAAAGAATAACTTTTTTCATAAACCCAAGAATAAAAAAGTTTTCCATTTGTCGCGAACTTAGCTAGACACACAGTATATATGTGTATGTATATGTAGGTTTATACATTGTGTCAATAAACTGACAGATTCTTACAAGGTTTCCCTGGCTCCCTACTGTAATTCGCAACAAATTTTATTATATTTCTCATCAGCATTATGTTTTAGACTAGCAAGAGCACCATAGTTTACTACGAGAACCTACTAAATCTATCGACCAATTAAAATTAAAGACAACGGCAAATCAGTTAAGGCATGCGAGTGTCCAATTAACATCGTATTTATAAACTACACATTGCCCACATTTTCTCATTATTATAACCCGTTACAAATGAAATTTAAACACAGTAATTTAGAGCTATTACTACAAGCGTAAAGAGATAATTAGTTTGCAGCATGTTAAATTTCGTTTCTTAGCTTTATCGTTAATGGCTATACTTCTATACTGTTTCTGAAGTTTTTGTTTTATTTTAACTTAAATAATTACGTGTTATATTCTTAGCTGGTTCTAAAATTGCAATATTAGTAATTTTGGCCTCTGTGTTATAATATTGTTTAATAATTTAAAGCTGCACGTACGTATTCAAAATCGTATGCATTTCTATCTAGATAAAACTATGTAACTACTAGGAACTAGGAATATCAACTACACTATTAAGTCCTCGTTAAGAATGCAACTATTTTGTTCGCTTGGACTTTTAACAGCGTTTAGAATATTAGACTATTTCCTTCTTGGTCCGTTTTGTACAATTCAACTATTTTTCACCCTAAAATCTTCAATGGTTTGAAAAACGCTATGTCTAACGGTTGCGTCGAATAGGTGCAGTTACTTGGTAACAATATAAAACCAATATTATTGTATGAGCACTCTTTTATGGATTACACTGAAAGGTGGGACCATACATTGTCACCTATTAATATCTAATTGCGAGGAAAGTTCTTCAAATATAGTGTGGCCTTTGAATATATCCAATCTTCGAGGCAATACCTATCGAGTCAACCCGATTTGCTGCGATTGTACCTAGTATGGAGTGGTCCTCCAATTGTCCAAGGCTTTGTAGACTACATAACATGGCAGTAGCTCTCCACTACCAGAAGCATAAAACATCATCGAGATAGACGGTTTGCTGTGATTTATAAATCCGTTCGGGACATTTACATCCCTGTTTTGCAATTATTTTTTCGATCCCGGTTATCCCAAAGATTTGTTTTATAATAGTTTTGGATGTGGCTAGCTGGCATACCTTCCAATTGTATAGAAAGACATTCAAAATATTCTGCAATAGTTCCCCTAGTAACACCAGCACGGGCCGGTTTTATACTTTGGCACAATCTTTCATATAGTGTATTTGAATGTCCTTTTAAAAAACTATATGAAAACTTTACCGAGAAGATTATCCTTAAAACAGGGACAAGCTAGGCAAGCGATCTTAAATCATATGTATCAAAGCGATAACGCCACTGGCTACATATAACTATTTTTTCTGCAATACTCTTTTCTTGTGCTCATTCAATACTATTTGACCTCATTGTATCTTAACATTTTCATTTTTGAGATGTCTTTGAAGCACAGTGTAAACAAGATTGTGTTTTATCGCTGCTTGTTTTATACTGTATCCATCAGTGACATAAGTTTTATCGTCTTGAATTATATTTGGCTTATATTTTGAAACTTATTCCCGCTATCTTAGGTTTATAATGTCCAGGCATTTTTACGTATTGATTCTATTGACCCCAGATCTTGGTTCTATTGATTCTGTTAACCCCAAGCAAACTAAAACAGCAGCGAATTAGAAATATTTTTCTAGATTGTTTTTGCATTCAAATGAACTAAAACTATTTCATGTACCTTAATTACTAACCTGTTGTAGTCACTAATACTAATTACTTTGAATGTACGTCTCTTAAGTTCAGAGTTTTAGCACAGTTTTCGCACCCACTAAACTAACTGATTAACAACGTTTTTAGTTATGTGTTGGCAACCCTACCATCTGCTGGCGACGAAATACTGCCCACCTTAATGTGACTATGATATAAAGAGTCAATGAAAGCCAAACCGAAAAGTTTCTGACATATTTAGATGTCATTTTTATAAACAAATTCCCACTTTATGATCCTATTCACCTCAGCAATCCTATCCATCCCATTGTACGTTACTGTAAAAATGCATCTGACCTCTTTTAAATTTATTTAAGAAACATGGAGCCCTGCACACATCAACATAATTAGAATAGACCACTCACTATCTGTTCTACCTTTGTATGGTACCGAACGAACATACATACAGTTGTGTACCTCCGACGATAGGTGTAGAAGTGCAGAACTAATGAGTGTAGGTTTCCAGATCTTGAACAACATAATCCCGGCTTGGTGCTTATCCATTCGTTTGCTTCTTTGCGTGAGAGGCATCTTTACCATGTTGCTGCTGCTACCAGGAACGACGCGAATCGTGCTAGATACGCCCACGCGAGATCAACAAAGCAGTGGTACCTGCACGCTCGTCCGTGGCACCTATTTCTCCCCACTAGATTCCTCGTTACTAACGACGCGCAGTCATCGCTTTATATCATGTGCCCGTATCATATTGCTTCATCTACGATCTCATTGTTGTTATTTTGGGCGGCAACTACCTACATTTTAGATCGTAGAAAATAAGGAACGCCAAATTTCCTCCAAAATGCACATTCAGTTGTACTTAATCAGGGTGCTAATATATCAATTTTTCGTAAATCATAGTAAAAATCATATACGCTTTTCTATAGAGTAAGTATCGAATGTCGTTTCGAGACCCCTGAAAGCTTGTTATATTATTTTTATTATTCTCGATTAATTACCGATTTCAATACTTAGTCAAAGGCATTTGAACATCTCATTAACAGAAAACCTATCTTATATGATAGAGATCTAGCACTAATAGGTCAATAAAACAAGGCTGGAGTTTGAGCGATAGTTATATTTTCAGAACGTTTACAAACGTTTTCGGAATACCTTCGTCAGTGAAAATATAACTAGATAAATATATAAATAAACTTTTGTTTTTTATTTGGGACTATCAACAAAATAACTAGTGATTAGGATTTCTTGATATAGAGGATGTATAACCAACTTTTATTAATATATAAATTATAAAAACTAAATTAATGTGTAAACATACATGCAAATTAAGTAAAACCTTATATCAAAAAATCTTTGTCGAAACCTTAACAATTCTGTTCAAGGACTAGGGAAAACCAAATTCAAAACCTAGCCAAAGGTTTCCTTCTTAAGAAATGCAAATGTCATTTTAACAAATTGCTATATACATTACTTAAATTTTGAATATCGGTCCTGAAATTAATAGTTTTAGTGTCTTTCTGTATATTTATCATTTCATATATTAGTCTTTTTTATAATTATTCTCTGTTTTTAATATAATTGTGTTTTCAAAATCAAAGTAATGCCCAAGATCTTTGTAATGTTTTGTTACAGCGGTCATTGCACCAAAATCATTATTTAAAGAATACTTATGGCTATACAACCTTTTCTTTAAATATTGTTTCGTCTGACCGATGTAACAACCATCACAGTCTTTACAGTTTATTTTATAAACTACATTACTCTGATTTTGTTTAATTATTTTGGATTTAGTATTAGTAAATAGAGATCTATTACTATAATTTGGAATGAAAGTAATGTTTATGTTGTTTTTATTAAATTCTTTTTTTTATTTTTCGCTTAAACCTTTTTTATGAGGAATAGCGCTATAACATTTATTGTTATTAATTTTAATTCCTCTATTATATAATTTGTTAATTCTATTTTTTATTATTTTTCATAAAAACTATTTGGATAATTATTTTTATCTAAGATTTCTTTAACTTTGTTTAAATTCTTTTCCCTAAATTCAGGATTAGATAATCTAACCGCTTGATCAACTAAACCGGTAACTACATTAATTTTATGTAATTTTGATGTTTCTGAAAAATAATTTAAATGTCTTCCTGTATTGGTAGACTTTATATGCCAATTTGTTTTCACAATGCCGTTATTATGCATGACTGTCACGTTCAGGAAATTCAATGAGTTATTAGATTCTCTCTCATATGTAAAATTTTAATCTATTATGATAACTATTAAATGAATCTAATATCTCATCAATATTATCCTTTCTTACGGAACAAAAACAGTCATCCACATAACGTCTGTAAAAACTTACACTAGAATTTAGTTTTGCCAAACAAGTTTGCTCTAGGTCCTCCATTACCAGGTTTGCGATAACTGCTGATAATGGAGAACCCATTGCAGTACCGAAAATTTGTTTATAAATTTTATTTTGATATGTAAAATAAGTAGAATTTAAACAAAGTTTCGAAGCTGCAATGAATTCCTCCTTTGGAAGATCTGTAAAATCTTTTATGGAATTCCATTTTTTATCTAAAATTTTTAGTGCTAAATCCACAGGAATATTAGTAAATAAAGAAACAACATCTAAACTGATTAATTCGTAATTATTAGGAATTGTTTGATTTCTAACCGAATCTACAAATTCCCATGAATTTTTCACATTATATGTAGTTTTACCTACAATATTGCTTAAAATTTTAGATAAAAATTTGGAAAGATTGTAAGTGGGGGAATTAATGCAATTTACGATTGGACGTAAAGGAATATTATCTTTATGTATTTTAGGAATACCGTATATTCTTGGAGATATAGAATTTAGAATTTTTAAATGGTTATTTAAATCTTTAGAAATATATTTTTTTAAAAACCAACTATTTATTAGTTTATTTATTTGATTTTGTAATTTATTTGTTGGGTCTGATAATAATACCGAATAAGTTTGATTATCTTCCAATAAGGAATTCATTTTGGCTTCGTAATCAATCTTATTCATAATTATCGTTTTTCTCCTTTATCTGATTTAGTTATTATAATATCTTTATTAGATTTCAAAAATTTTTTTGTTTCATTAAAAAAGCTTTTTGTAAGATATTATTGTTACTATTATTATTTTTATTGTTTTCCTTATTTTTGTAATTTGTCAAAATGTTAACCAACCTATGTCGTAAGTTAGGTTCTAAGTTTTCCTCATAATTTTGAACGATATTTTCTATATTACAAATAAAATCATCTATCGGTATGACATTAAAATCTATAGAAAACTTAGGACCTAGACTTAAAATTAATTTAACATTTTGACAAATCTCTTTATCAGTTAGGCTGATTATCCAATCTTCTTGTAAAATTGGATAATCAACCCCCGCATTTTTTATTAAGTGGTTAAATTTATTAATATTGTTTTGTTTTATTGACCTATTAGTGGTAGATCTCTATCATATAAGATAAGTATAAAGGTCACGAAATATATATATATATATATACATTTAATTAACAGAAAACAGAATAAACAATAAATATTTTGGTTAGTATAGCATTGTTAAGTCCTATTAGTAGGTATTTTCTAACGAAGACTATTAGCTGACTTGCTAGAGACCTTTTATATGTGCCGATATTCAGTATATAAAGGAAAACTATAATATATATGTATGTAACGCTGTAATGGTTCTATTACAATTTCATTCGACATTTTATATTTAGTTGGCATCAGCGCCTCCAAGCACGATATATCGGTTAGCGAAACAATTGTGATAACTTCATTGCAAAGCATACATTGGTAATAAATAACACTTGAACATCAAATACCTACCTTTCTTATTTGTATCATTGCCATCCTTCATTGGCGTCTGTGTCATACATACAGTACAGGCACTATAATGTGAACACCAATACGGTTCTCCAAATTTCGCATATATTCATAGTAATGACGTCAACTGAGAGATGACTTTTTAAGATGATATGTATAAAACGGCCATTAATTATTAATTTACTTATTTGAGAGGTATGACGAATAAAATACAAATAAGTGAACGTTTATCCCCTAGAAGTCAATTTAAAAGATTTTTCACATTACTGGATAGTACCGCTATTCACACGATCGCGTAGATAATGCAAAAAATTGATGTTTACTGCAGCACATTGTTTACACATCAAAACTCCCTCCGACAACTTATACCCAATGCTCCAAAATTAATCGATTCGTATGGTATAGTGAATTCAGGAAAATCTGTATTGTAAAGGTTGTATATCACAGCAACGGTGTTCATAGGATTAATTATTAAGCATTATAATTCAAACGATCAAATGAAAGTTTCATCCATTGATATAACCACATGAAATTATGTAATTGCAGTTACATTATTTATTATTTATATTAAATTAAAGTTGAGACAGTTGAGACGCGCAATAGCTAGACGATTTAAAGAATATTTAGCACGTTATCGTTATGGCAGGATAGATTCGTCAAGTATCGCGAAACATATGCACGACACGGAGCACGGCAAAAATGAAAAATTTAGAATTGATAAGACAGGTTGTATACCGCGAGGGAGGCCCGACCAAATCAATCTAGTTTATTTCTGCTGTTATAATTAAATGAGATAATTAAGTAATATTGCTCATGGAAGGGTAACTAGCAGTTTAACTTTAACTTCTTTGGGAAATTAACCAAATTATTCACACAACTATACTTGTAAATTTTTAACGTTCAACCTTATTCGGCTTAGCAGGTTTATTTTTCCTTACAGTAAATAAGTGGGGTAAAAGTGCATGCTTAGAACTTTAAGGAAAGAGATTTTTTCACTCACTTCGGTTTATACGGTTGTGATAATGCTTGCCTTGAGCTACCGAAACACGTGTCACCGATTTTATTATAAACAATTGTGTGGTGAGGAGTTTACCTACTATGTGATATGGTATCAGTTAATATTTTTTGCTAAGAAAATCAACTTAGAAGTACAAAACCAATTAACAAAGCAATGTGCTTGTTGTTGTTTATAAAAGGACAAATTGTACGTATTGCTGTTCTGCATAAGTATTATCAGTAACACCCTCCTACAAACTGTCACTACTTTAATGCAAATGGCCTGCCCACATTTGTTCGGTAGTATGAGTAATGTATGCTCTTATTCCGTAGAGTACTGTATTTATTTCCCCATTTATGTAGGAAATGCGATCTTCGTCAACAGTGGCACAACGTCTTTTCATACGTTATGATTTATTATATAACGCGTTTTTACTTCTAGACGCTACATAGACAATCGTTCGATGTCCGATATTTGTTTATACGTATTCCACATTCTATAAGTGTACTATACTAAGACATTTACCTATGTACGTCTATACGTTATTAGTGTAAAAAACGATCTAAATATTTTAGTGAAGTACACTTTATAAAATGCTCGATGTGTGTGTATAAATGTTGAGACATGCATGACCATTGTCTATGTAGTGCCTAGACATGAAAATGCGGTATAGAAATTTTAGCCTTCACTAGGGAGAGACCTTCCAATATTCCAAACATTATGCAAGATTGTTCGAGAAACTTGAAGAAGCGGTTCAGTTTGCTGTGCTGAATTTCAAAATTCATAAATTCATCATTCTGAACCAATTTATCTTTGATACCATCTCCTTTGTCGATAACGCCCTTCCATATATTTTCACAATATTCAAGCAGACGGACGTTTTACTTGCTCAATTTGTCCTTTTTGTTTTTATTTTATAATGAGGATGCAATATTTTACCCTCATGTCTTTTTGCTTAAAAAAGATGAGATTATCAGAGTCAACGAAATTTATATAAAAGAACTTGAAAAACGATTAGTAACCGTAAACAGCAAATTATTAGAAAAATCGCTATCGAAAACATAGGCTTAAACGAAAATGGCGAAGATAAAGAACCGTTACGCCTTTTGGTTGTTGAAGGTTACGCTAACTCAAACTAACATCTGCGTAGATTCTTACAATGATAGATAGAGGCGAGATAAAAGTGTAAACAAACAGAAACTGAAACTTAGAACGAAGCACAAGCAGCAGTACATCAAGTAACTAGCTCGAAAATACAAAATGCGGACTACAGACAGCCAAGCTAACAATGACATCGCAAAAGCTAATACTGGTGACTCATGAAGAAGGACACATGATTAAGGAAATTGTTAAAGGAACAAATCAAAACAGCGAAATAGTATTATAACGCTACAAAAAAGCATTACATATTTGTGGGCAGATCTGATAAAGGGTTTAGTGATGGGAACATGAACACTTTACTGGAAAATGGATTCGAAAAAAGATAACTTTGATATACTCAAAACCGAATAAACAAATTTCATAACACATAAGAAATTTAATTGGTTTAAAATAGGAGTATCCACTGACAAACCGGACGAGGTTTACAACAGATCTCACTGGCCTACCGAAATCACAGTGATTCCTTTCAAAATTTTTCGAGGTAAGTAAACAAGATAGAGAACATAGAAGGCAAATACATATATTCGTTACAAAGTTACGTCAAAACACGGCGAAATCCTAATTCTAAACAAGCAGGAAATATAGGTGGAAGAAATCCCTCGAGTTGTTGAGCTCTCTGATTACCATTTCTTAAGTGGTAGATCATCGACTGGTAATATAGACATACTTCTAGACAAACTGGAACAAGCAAAAACAAAGCTATTCTATGGATATAAATACTATACATTTCATATTACAGGAGATTTTAACATAAAATTTAATGGTAGCAGTACCCGATAAATCTCTAACAGTCTAGTTTCTTTTAATCTGCATCCATTTTTTTCTGAACTATTTCAGATATCTAATACGTCGGAGACCTACACAGATATCTTTTCTAGTGCTGATGCGTCTATCCAAGTAAAGAGAGTAATAGATCCGCATCTCCCAGACCGCGCACAATCGGTGAAATTTACTTCAATACGTAGACTACGTAAAACAGAAACATTGAAAGCATTCAATGCACCATCCTAATCCACTAAAACATGGGCGTATGGTGTACTTCTTTCTTCTTATCTTTTTGCAGGCGTTGGGCGATAGGGAGATTAAGAAAATCATATATGGATTTAAGAGAGAGTCTACCGAAGATATTTATGGTCTGTGGATGACTGTCTTAGCACAAAGAGGCGGTCTAGTAGTAAAGCCTCTAGCTGGGGATATTCCATAAATGAATGTCGGGAGTATTCTCTGATGAATTAAACTTCTTAAGAATAATAGTAACTCTCAAGGATAGAGATAGCAGTGTAAACAAATGTAAACCAATAATAATCGTGTCCGTGTTAGAAAAAGTATTCGAAAGTGCAAGACAAGATTATTGAATTTCTTCGGTAAATACAACATCCTCACTGATTGTCAGCATGAACGCAGCTGTCCAAGATCTACAATAGTGTTGGAGGATATGACAGATGCTTTCGACAGTAAAACAGAGGCTCTGCTAACATGTTACGATCTTAACAACGCGTTTGACTGCGTGGACTATGACGTACTCGTGGATAAGATCTATTACTATGGAGTTCGCGAATTCGCGTACCTCATCAAAAGAAATAACGGTCTCCAAAGGAGTTCCAGAAAATTCAGTACTAGATACTCTACTAATCTTAATATACATAAAAGACCTCCCGAGTTCCATCACAAAAGGAAAACTATGTCTATGATGATACCACGATTATATATAGGGGTAGTCGTAAAAAATTTACAGACTTATCTGTGGACGCAGTGCGCAAAGCAGAGGACTGGTTTAAAAGCAATAAACTGACGATAAACCTCAACAAAACGCAAAATACGTTGCTTACCGCACGAAGTTAGCTTCACACTCGCTGTGAGGCATTCGTTTCATGGGAATCCTTGTTTCGTTGATTAAAGTTCAACCAACATACGGAAAAACTATGCAGAAGACTGTCTCCAGCACGTTTTGTCATTTGGCGGCTAGTGGCAATTGCAACATGTTTTTATCTT
Source organism: Chrysina gloriosa (assembly GCA_038088585.1). Classification (NCBI taxonomy): domain Eukaryota; kingdom Metazoa; phylum Arthropoda; class Insecta; order Coleoptera; family Scarabaeidae; genus Chrysina; species Chrysina gloriosa. The sequence goes on from CM076089.1 coordinate 36,867,667, forward strand.
CCACATGAGGGCAGTGTTTGAAATCCCTTTATGATGGAACATGGTGCAAGTGCAGAGTCTTCCATTTTTAAACAAAAGTCAGCAATAAGAGCATTATGTTTGCAATCCAATACAACATCATGTAGATCGTTTTTGTGCCAACACAAAATACTTACCAGCATTTTTGTCACGCGCCTGTTAAAATGGTGCCTCGCTGCTATGTATGTGTACGATTTTTGCTATTTATACATTTATGTTTCGGGTTGCCTCTACTACTTTTAGGTCAGTGACAAGAAAAATTTCAATTTAACAAATCATTTTCAATTTCGTAACAGTATTTTAAATCGTTTGCATAGAAACTTGTGTTAGTGAAATATAATTCTGTATAAACAAAACATTTGTTTTTACTTTGGCAGCTAACAATACAATAACTAACAACAATTTCTTAATATACAGTGAGTTGACGAGCGAACTAATGAAGTCGATAAACATTTATTAAGTGTTTCAGAAAATGGCCGAATAGGTGAAGTGTGATTTTCTAATTCTCATTTTTGACTTGCTAATTTCTGCATATTTCAACGTTGTTGGATAGCTGGTCAGAAAACGTTTTCAATAAACCCACATATGATATATTTATTGTAATTATTTAACTGAATGTCAAAATAATCAAGAAGATATAAATATAACTGAGGATTAAATATTGCTAAATAAAAACTGACTGACTTAAATTAAATGTTTAAATTGATGTTTGTCCATCATATGGTCCTTGTTAACACGATAGGTTATCTGTTTGTTATGTTTCAGAGTATATATTGAAAATTCCAAACATTGTTTTTCTTCTGCTCTTATTTAAAGTCTAACGTTTAGTTTAAAAAAATCAATTTGTTTAGAAGACAAGAAGAAGAATTCGTCATTCAGTCCGTTGAATCTCACCAGAAAATCTTCACAATGTACAAGTAGAAATAACCTATCGTATTAACCAGTGCTATGTAGTGGACGATTACCAGTTTGGACATTTAATTTAAGTCAGTTTCTATTTTGTAACATTTAATTCTCAGTTATGCCTATACTTTCCTAATTATATTGAAAATATATTTTTAGTATTTACAATAAATATGTTGTATGGGGTATTTTAATTGCTTGCTAATAAATGACAATTCACACTTGGTTAGATTTTAAATAATGTTTTTTATCTATCAATGCATTTACCAAGGTCCACTGCCTGAAGTTTCTGTAAAATATCGCTTTGTTATAGGGCTGGTGCTTTTTGTGATATACATAGTAGTGAATGTTACTATTTGTTTTGAGACAGTAATTGTTTTAAGAACTCTTCCGTCCATGTCTCCCTTCTTACATATACTTACTTCCCAATGATGTTTTTCTATTTTTTCAAGTATTTCTAGATGTGCTATAAGAAATGTTACCGTTACTCTTACATACTTCTTATTACTTATTACTGAAGGCCGGATCATATACATTTTGCATAAATTTGCATATTCGCATAATATATGCATTTTGTATATTATTTGCATATTTTGTAGTAATTCAGCATATTTGAAATATCCGAGTTTTATTTATTTATTGGATGTAATTTATTATAGGATAGGCATTACTAAAAATATGTCGTGCTTGTAACAAACAAAGAGTTAAACAGCCCTCTTTAAACTAAAAATAGCATTCTATGAAGCCTCTTCTCGATACTTTTGCGATAAGCGCTTCCAAAAATTTATTAATGCTGTTCCCATACATCTAGACCGGGACAGAATTCAAGGAAAAGCTAATTCCCTGAAACTTCTAAATAAATACAAAAATACATTTTACCAGAAAATTAGGAGCACAGGTGCTCTTTTGTTATTCCGAGAAATTTATTCCCATATTCGAAAGCAATCTAATTTATTTTAAACGTCATTTTACGTTGGTTTTTCGAAGTGTAAGCTTGTGGGTTGTTATTAATTATAATAACAAAAATGCCGAAAATAGCGACTGTGCCTGGATGGATTGCACCTTATTCAGAATAGCGTATGGATGGAGAAAAAGTATTTTGCGTAGCATGCAGCAAGATTGTAAGTAAAATTTAAGCTTATTTCCTCTTATTAATCTATAGTTTTTAAACAATGTTTAACAAAATCACCAATACAACGCTTCGACAAACAATTTTATTTTAAAATTTTATTTTAAAGTGAGTAAAATGAGATGTATATTTCATGCGTATTTTTCGCATATCATCAGCACAATACGGAATATCTGATATTCCGTATTCTGCCGATGATTTTTAAATAAAAATCATTTTAAAATAAAATTATTTGTCGAAGCGTTGTGTTGGTTATTTTATTAAATGTCGTTTATTCCGATTGCTTCGAAAACTCTTTACACATTAATTTTTTATTACTCCTTTATCTTTTACTAATATTTATTTTATAAGAAAACAACTGATGATATGATATTTTTTATGCAGGTTACAAGTGAGAGAAAGTTTCAAGTGGATCAGCATATTCAAACTCCATCTCATGCTGCAAAACTATCAAAGATTAAATTGACGAAGAAGGGTCAGCGAACATTACCGCAATGTTTGCCATCAACCTCCAAAAAATCGGAACAAGAACAATTTAATGAAGATTTATGCCTAATGTTTGTGTCGGCAGATATTCCACTACACAAAATAAACAATTTAAATGTCAAGTTATTTTTGCAAAACTACACCAGCAAATATAATATTCCCGACGAGAGCACCTTAAGTAAAAATTATATTCACCGTATCTATGCAGAAACATTGAGTAGCATTAAGAAGGCTGTGTCAAACAATTACATTTACATGTGCGCAGATGAAACTACTGATCGTGTGGGCCGATACATAGTTCATTTAATGTTAGGTATCCTTAACGTATCAGTTCCAGCAAAATCTTATTTAGTTTCACCCAAACAGTTGGAAAAGGCAAATAATTTGACAATAACAAGGTTTATATAGGAAGAACTGGCAACCTCTTTCTTACCGGAATCGACTCCAACAGAAAAAAATCTATTGTTTTTAACGAATGCCGCGTCATACATGGTGAAGGCAGCTTGTAACTTGAAAATCTTTGACCCAAATTTAATTCACACAACTTGCTTGGCCCACGGACTAAATCCTGTTGTAGAAGAAATAAGAAACCATTTTCCCTTGATAAATACTTTAATTCGTAGTGTTAAGAAAGTGTTTTTAACGGCTCCATTAAGAGTTCAGTTTTAAAAACAACATCAACCCGGTATTATGCTTCCTCCTCAACCAGTAGTCACACGATAGGGAACGTGGTTGGAAGCTGCTATTTTTCATGCAAATCATTATGAAGAAAAAGAAAGACAATTATTATGGATCTTGATAGCGATACACAATCTGTGCTGGACGCCCAAGAAGGTGTATTCGAGCAAAGAAATACCTCAACAGTTGGCGTTTATTAAAGCCAACTACAGTTTTATTTCCACTTCTATATTGCATTTGGAAAAACAATTTATGTCGCTAATTGAGAGCGTTGAAATAATAAACAAATTTGAAAAGTTATGTTTTGATGTTAAAGGAAGGGTGGGAAAATCCGTGTATAAAAAATTCTTAAGTGTAATAGAGAAAAATGAGGGTTTTAAAAAGCTAAAGGTTATTGCTCAAATCTTGTGTGGTGAGTCAGTAGAAAATATTGAGTTGCCAATAGAGGATATTTCTAATTTGAAATATGCTCCTATAACAAGCGTAGACGTAGAACCAACCCTTTCAATATATAAATACATGTTATCAGACAAGCGCCACAATTTTTCTATTGAAAACTTTGAGAAATATGTAATTGTACATTGTTGTCATAGTTAATTATGTTGTAATATGTTATAAATAAACTTGTAGTGAACATAATAGAATATTCTTTTTCTATAGTATTATATTTTCTAGCATTACTCCTATTGTTTTATCTGCATATTTTTCATAAGAAAGTGCATATTTAGACCAAAACATCTGCATATTCATCTACTTATTACTATTTCTGTTGTTACTGTCATTGTTACCATATCATTGCTACTACCAAATAGTAATAAAAATATTATGATCATGATTATTATTATTATTGCTGTTATTGTTATTGTATTTATAATCAGATGATGTTGCAGCATCTATGAATGAGATCTTGTCATAGGAATTCGAACGCCGATTTATTTAAGAGAATTTTTTATTTGTTGCGCTAAAAATATAAGAACTAAAGTTTATGACGCTAACTATTAAAAATCTCATGTGTCTATACTGGTAGTCTTTACCACTAGCAAAGAGAAGTTGTCAAGGTTACCTTTCACATTTATTATCGAGTTATGAAATGTTTATTTTTTTTCTGTATTTCTATTGGGTAAATAAATTGGGATTTAAAAGTTATTCCGAATGTTTCAAAGGTGTCCACATTTTTTGGTATTTGATTTAGTTATTAGAGTGAAGACGTGAAGATGTGTGTATTTTTGCTTGCGACACTTATTTGATCAATATTTATGAATTGGCAAATATCTATCGATACTAGTATAATACAATATTAATATACAAACATTGTATACCTTTTACTTTATTGTTTAAATGCTTGCAATAGTTTTTTATAAAGTATAGGATTGTGTATGACTCTTTTAATGCTTTATATTTATTTTACACGAAGAAGGAAATCACAACTGTAGGTACAACTGTTCGTAATTGCAATATCCAAAAACAACTTGAAGAAAATAGTGAACAAGCTAGAATATCAATCCACAATATACAGCTATATTTACGTGATGAAAGTAAAAAACAAGCAAGACGATGTTACAGTAGTTGCCGGTCATTCGTTCCGGGGGTCTTCTTATCTTGAAGGATCGCAGTAAGCTACGTCACGTGGCAAGTGCAAACTGTGCCCGGGTGCCATTAAAATGGTAGACAAATGAGAGTCAAAAGCTAGCCCGGTGTTTCGTTGTGCTCAAAGTGGAGTCGGTGAGGCCCGGTGCTTATTTGCTGTTGAACTCGTCTCTGACTGCATGCACCTGTCCTGTTGTCCGCCGTGACGGAGCGACCGTTGCGACTATCACGGTACGTACACACGTCTCATTAATTAAAAAAGTCCTATCACCAAGAAAATCTAAATACGAAAATAAAAGCTTTTAAATATGTAATTTTCTCTAAGCGTAACGAAATAATAATGGAAACAGAAAAAATTCAAGAAAGCTTTGCTCGCAGTGCAGCATAGGATTCGATTAAAAATCTTCGAAGTCGCAAAAAATTGAATTATGATTTTCGTAAGTTATAATTTTTGTTAATTGTCAGATGTATATTACCGAACACCCTCCGCCGTGATAGTACTCACTACTCTAAAACTTGCTGGATAATTGGGGCTTGAAAAAACTTTCAGCGGAATAGGTACTACGATTACTTACCGTGTACAATAAACGAAACTGAATGATGATTCATTATACCCCCGAATCCAGAGAACACTCACAATGTGCACAGTTCACTAAGTCAACGTGCCCCACGGAAGGTCAACACGAACAGAAAAATGATAACTTTGAAATGCAAAGGTACGTATATATATACAACAGTAAAACAAAGCACGTGGGCACTGAAGCCAAAATTGATACATTTCGTATACACTATGGTAGTGGTATCTATAATTACTTGCCCTTTAGGTCTTGCCTTAGTTAAAGATGAATTTGCTGGATTTTAGGAGTCACGTTGCTATATGTTATAGTTTGTGTCTTATATTAATTACAGAGCCAGAAAATGCTGGTTGGCGTACTCTATACAAGCCTATGCAAAATGTGAAATTTGCGAAACTAATTTACGAAAGGTAAGCCTGAAGCATAACACCGAGTTACAGGTAGAGTGTTTTTCACAATGCCACAAGTAACAGAATATCTTACAATTTGCATTAAGTTTCGGTGAAATAATCTTAGATTCAAAAAGTAGCTTTCTTAACACACTTCCCATGATTCCCAAATGGCACCTGTTTGAACAACTTTTTGACAAATAAAGTCGATTTCTTCATACTACCAACATAAAGCAATAATTTCGGGTCAAGAAATTTGGAACTTAATAGGTTAAAGTCTCAACCATCAGTAGAGTTGCTCAATATGAGCCGATAGCCAATGGAGGGCGCATAGAGGTTTACACATAAAATAAAACACTTGTCGTTTTTGGGGCGTGGCCAAATTTTTAAAACAAACCTGAAACTATTATAATAAAATAAAATGTAGAGGACTCTCTATAAACGACCTAATAATAAAATTAAGTTCGTTAATGGGCAGTTAAACAAGTAACCGCGCAAAATCTTACAAAGTAAGCACAATTTGCATATGCCAATAATCCTGTAGCAAATTTTGACTATGTCAATCGCAAAACGCAACTGCAGACTAATTAGTTTCGTCCTTATTAAGACTCGTCAGTACAATATATCGTTCTGCGAGTGGCACAGTAAAAATTTCGCGGTGATACGTCCATATCTCTGTGAGAAATTAATGACCCCAACTAATTAGTCTGCAGTTGCGTTTTGCGATTAACATAGTAAAAATTTTCTACAGGATTATTGGCATATGCAAATTGTGCTTACTTTGTAAGCTTTTGCACGGTTACCTGTTAACTGCCCATTAACGAACCTAATTTTATGATTAGGTCGTTTATAGAGAGTCCTCTACATTTTATTTTACTAAAATTTTGGCTCTCGAAAATAGATCACTAAACCTGGAACTGCAAAATAGTATTTACGGCAGCATACGTGTATACATAACAGATCATTAAGACTCGCCGTTATGCTGCTGGCTGTACCGAATCCCACCATTGCTCGTTGGCCCTTGTGGGAAACTCTATCAGGCAAAAATATAGGTTTACCAGTTCTAATATCCAATTTGAGCCGCCTATCAGTGAAACCAGTGAAAATCTATGTTTTCAATCTAGTGTAAGGCTGTCCGAAAGTATTTCATATACTACCTGTATAATTACATTTCGCTGTACGAATAACATATCTAAATTGTTAAAATTTATAGCCGTGCCTCAAGCCACTCTTTGTTTTTATTATTAGAAATAAGAATAAAAATAGTCTTTTAACATAGTTTTAATACAACGCGATGGCATACAAAGGACTAAAGTACTAAATTAGTTGTTGCTGAGGTTAGTACATTTTGGCAGAAAGCACGAATTCCAACACACCACATAAAACACTGCATTGACAAAGTGGAAAAGTTATACAATGAGTAGAGATCTATCATAAAGCATCATAGTCGGAAAACTGAAACTCAAAACAAGAAGGAAGAAAGAGAAATTGGATGATTATTCTATATCGCACATGCAAATGCATTGGAATTAATAAAAATAGAAAGAGACAGAGAGTTTTTATTAAAGCAGCGAGAAAAAGGAAGACCAGGTTGTATGACAAGAAAAGATAAAATTGTTACGCACAAAGAAAAACGGGAAGCAATCCAGAGGAGAACCAGAAGACCAACGTAATTTAAAGGAGGATAAACGAAAAAGTTATATGAACAACAGATTCAAAGATGTATAAAATTATGTTTACCAAAATGCTAATTTTTAAACAAATGATAATTATTCTTATAAAACAGGTACGATTTACTTTGACGACATAGACGACATTGAGGTTTAAGCATCGAAGCAGAAAATGTAAATGCAAATGAATCTAACAAAACTTCACCAGGTGTACAAAGAAGTAGAACAGATTTCTTTACACCAAGATTGCTTTCAACTTTGGACAAGTGAAGACTCCCTGATGATGCTGCAGTTCATATTCTAAGTACAACTGCTGACGCGCTAGGCCATCAAATCGAAGAACTTATACTCAATCGTTTATTCGTCGTCGCAAGCGTCAGAAATATCGTGTAACCACAGTACAAAGCATTGCAGAAAACTTCGACGTAATTTAATATGTGTCTCTCTCTCTTCTGTCTTATTCTTCTTTCGGATCGTATTGTATCTTCTATCTTCTATTTGTTTATGTATTTTGTATGCATAAGTTAAGAAATGTAATTTCTTATTTCCAGATTCCACTTGGTTTTGTTTTGCACTGGGATGGTGCAATATTACCAGAAACTAGTGGTAGACAAAAAAAGTTAATCGCTTGCCAATCATTATCACATCTCAAGATATCGATAAATTACTTGGCATTTCAAAGTTAAAATCATCAAGCGGAAAAGAATTAACAGACGCCGTGTTTAATTTAGTAAAAGAATATAAAATCTTTGATCTCCTTCAAATTATTTGCTTCGACACAACTTCACATAATACGGGTGTAGAAAAAGGTGCTGCTGCTTTGCTTGAAGGAAAACTAGGTCGCGATTACCAGAAGTACAAATTTTTAATCGATTTAGCAAACATTGGAATAATATTGATAAGACAAATTACAAAAGTTGCTTAGAACATGAACATATTGTTAAAGGATTGACTGCTGAAGAACGTGATGTAATCTTAAATTACTGTCTCGATAATTTGAAGCAAACTCATCCTAGACACGATTACAAAGGATTATTACAATTAGTTATCACTTTTCTTGGTGGTACGGTGCCGAATTTTAACACCTTTGGAGTACCTTGTGCAACTTCTCATGCTAGATGGATGTCAAAAGCAATTTATAGACTTAAAATGTATTTGTTCCGTGATCAATTCAATATGAGAAAACAAGAGCCAAATGGCATACGTAGTGTCTGTCTTGTCATAGTTTGTATTTATGTAAACGCCTAGTTTGGATACACCATAGCAATTAAAGCACCAAACCTAAATTTGATTAAAATATAATTGCATATCCTGAACGAGATATATATTTTGCTTTGCTACAAAAAATTAGCAATCATTTGTGGTATTTGTCCGAAGAAGCAGTCGGCCTTTCATTCTTCGATCCTAATGTTAGTGTTGATATTAAGAGAAAAATAGTTGCAGCAATTAATGTTTAAGCAAATAAAGAAAAATGCAAGCGAATCGTAGCTAATGCAACAAATATCCTTGAATTATCCTTATATTCACAAAAAAATTAAGCAATATCGTCAATTCAAACACACACGCGTTCCTTGATCGCTTAGAAATTTCCAAAGAATTGTTACAAGTCGATCCATCGAGTTAGATTTGACTACATTGAAGGTTCTCAAAATTGTCAAAACTTATCTGTAGTCAACGATGCTGTTGAAAGGGGTGCCAAATTCATTACAGATTATAATAATAAATTAACACAAAATGAAGAAGAGAAACAATTCATTTTTCATGTGATCAAAGAATATAATATGAATTATCCCACTTTTAAAAAGACTTCACTATTAAATTAAATTAATATTAATATGTAAATCATTTCAAATATTTTATTGTAGTTTAAGGTTCATTTTTTAAATAATTTTGAATAGGATATTAAAAAAGCATGTCTATCTTTCTATTTCGGAAGGAGGTAACTATGTTTTAGTAGGACTAAAAATTTTGAGAACCATTTTACGGAATGTCAAATAGCAAGTGCATCTACCAGATTCCATGAGACCATGTATGTAAGATAGCTTTGAAAGGAATGCTTCTAAATAATCTACATAATCTGAATGAATATTTATCATGATTCATGATTTACAAGAAGAATCATCTAAGTAATTTGAAGACCAACAAACTTCACACTGACTCAAGAATAAATTCAACTCTGATTAAGGTATTGAAACCTCAATCCCAAGAAAAGCAATATTGATTGGATACATTCAATTTTAGGTCGTGGATCTCACGATCTGATCAAGTGGATGCAATATATATATATATATATATATATATATATGTATTTAATGATACATATGTACATATCAAAAAGATAAGATTTGAAAGCGGATGCGGATATGGATGATGGTAAAGTGAAAGTAAATATTCATTTATTTCAGGCGGTAATCCTTCCATTTTTAGAGAACAAACGATAACGAAATGTTTTTTGTCGGTTGCGGAAGTAGCCCCTGTATTTTGCAATTAGTATTCGTCAGAATGCCCTTAAAATAGTTAAAAAACAGTATTTCAGATAAAACCGAAACAGTGTTGCACGTATGGAAGGCTTATTAGTATTCAAGTAGTGCTTTTTAACGGAAGTGATGGATATATGCATGTCACTTGGACACCCGGACGACCAAAACATTACTTCCTGTGCCGCATTAAAGGTATCAGCAACGTAACGGAGACGCCTTGCGTCAATACATTAGGGTAATTGTTTCCTTTGCGGTCTATAAAATACGTACTACCATAAAAATTACAACCTTTAAAATAGTCAAAAACATAAACAACTGAATGTACAAGCAACAAATCAACGAAAAGTGGATAAATATTAACTCGGTGAAGAATGCAATCAAATATTCATAATGAATTTCGGATGAAAAAAAAGGTATTGATGTGAACTTATTGTTAGTAGTACGTAGGCTGCAAATTTATGAAAATATTAATCAACATTCTTGGTTTTGTTGTTTAAATAAAATAAATAGTTCTGATAATATAATTAATGTTCAAGCTATTAATAGATAAGGATTAATAGAAAAGATATACGTACGTATGTATGTAAGACATACGTAGGCTGGTATTTCCCTATTAAGCGAAAATTTGGGACACAATTTCACTTAATGTGTAAATAATATTTTCTCTATCAACTACTGTAATAGGAACAAGTGGTTCCCAAAGTAATTATTTCAAGTACTTATCTTTTTGTCCCTAAAACGGCTGATGATGGTTAATATATTTATCGTATGCATTTCTAGCTGCTATCGATAACGTCTTTATAAGCCTATGATAACAATCTAATTTTAAAGGGAAGTATCATGTATAATGAATAAAAGCACTTTGTTTATATATATATATATATATATATATATATATGAGTACAATAACTATACTGCGCTTCCATCACTTAACTGGTCCAAATTAGAACATTGTCAACGAGGCAGTCGCAGTTACAAGTATAAAATGCCTAAAAATCATTATATAAACAATGGTGAAGATCAACACACTAACTACTCGTCCTGACTGTTTCTACAATACTAATTAAACATTCTTCTGTACGAGTAAGTGTAGATATGTATATATGTGTTGACAAGACACAAGTGTTAAAATGTCACCGTGGCGGGTGTTCTCTATTCCACGTGGATTCAATGTCAGTAAAACCTTGATCATGCCAAGGTAACTTCCATTAAACGATCTCAAGAGTATATGCAACTAACTGCGTATTAATTATTTTTCCTGTTTACGTTCGTACGTAGTAGGTAGAAAAATATATTTACATATGCGACGATAAGGAAAAAATACAAGTTGGGCATGTTTCTTCCTAATCAGATGGTAAAAGGTATATTTGGATGTTTATACAATGCGTTCTAGGATTGATGTTGAAAGGGGTGCACTGGACTAAAAAATTTTGAATTTTATTTTAAGATTGCGATATTAAATTCTACTTGGTGTGAGCTGAATTTTAAGAATATTTCTGCTGGACAATGAAGCGAAAACCATTTTGTTCTCTGGGAAAATACTCTTGTATGATATGGCAAAATATTACCAAGAAAAGTTGTTCAGAATGAGAAGTTATGGTCCAGTACAAAATGTCAGGTTGATCTATTTACATTGATTAAAAATAGATCGTATTTATTAAAAATTACAAAACGTAATAATATTGTTCTAGAATAAGTAAATTATTTATTCAAAATAACTGCCGCCACTTTCTGCACACCTTTCTATGCGATGTCTGAATTCTCTGAAACTGTTTCAAATTTCCTCGATTTGTATTTGGTGTATACCGTTTCTTATCGTTTCTTTTAGTATTTTTCTACTGTTGGATATTGATTGACAGTACATCAGTTGTTTGAGGCGATCCCATAAAGAAATCTAATATTATGAGGTCGGGTGACCTTGGAGGCCACATAATCGGACCATTTCTAGCTATCTACTTTTCTTGAAACACCAAATTTACCCATTTAGTTGCGCGTGCTGTCGATGTGCAGGACATCCGTCTTGCTTGCTTTTTGTCAGCGACTAGCCTTGTAAGTGTTCACCCCTGAATCTTTCACGTATCTCTACATAGAGATTCTGATTTAACCGCGTTTCTAAGAAGACAGGTCCAATAATGCTAAAACAATACGAAACCACCATTACACATTCATTTGTCGATAATACTGTCATTTATAGTTGATTCAAAAGTTTGGATTTTCTGTAGACTAGTAGTTACAGTTTTGAACGGAAACAACGCCATATGTAGTAAAAGTTGATTCGTTTGAAAATAAAATGTTTTTATAAAAATTGCGTTCTTCTACATTTCTCCCCGACGGCGATGGTAAGATTAAATAATAATCTACGGTCTGTCCGTGTTTGGTTTATAAATTATTTACAATTCCGATTTATTAACATTAAGATTACATGAATGTTCCCTCAATGACAGTCTGGGTTGTCCGTCCTCCGAAGAAAGAAAACAATATTTGAGGCCTTGTTCTCGTCATGTTTCTTCTTTTCCTTGTTAACGCTAAGAACGCTGCAAGTTGCAAGAAATTTATTAACTATTCGCTTGGCAGTTATACGCGTTTGACTGTTGTTGGGAAATCCCTCGTGAAAGTGCTGGACCGTATAACACTGAACAACGTAAACTCTTTGCTGTAACGTTAATATAATATAGCGCTAACTGAAATTGTAATCTGACTGTACTTAAGATTTGTCCTATTGTCTTCTTTATTTCACGCTTCTGTTAGTGAATTCAGACATCGCAGATACCCGTGGCAGTTGTTTTAAATAAATAATTTACTTTGAATTGTAAAACAATGTTACTGCGTTTTGTAAGTTACATTTTTAATAAATACGATTTGTTTTGTTTAATCTGGAAAAAGACGGTTTAATCAATGTAGGTAGATTTTGCACTAGACCATAACTGTTCATTCTGAATAACTTTTTTTTGTAACATTTTGCCGTATGATGAATAAAAAGAGTACTTTACCTGAAAAGAAAAGTTTTTTCCTCAATGTCAAGGCCTATTTGTTTTTCAAAACCGAAAACAATGTTAAATATCTATTCAGACCAAAAAGAATTTAATCCCACAATCTTAAAACAACATTTAGAAATTTTTGGTCCATCGCACCTCTTGTAACATCAATGCCCCGGGATCTGCCGAAGATTGTAGATATACAGGCTGACCCACCACCAGCGCCTCGGACTGTAGCTCCCAAACTAATAATTTTTTTTAAATCTTTTTTGATAAGATGGTGTACCTTTATAATGGCCATAATTAGAAGATATTTTCATTGATACAGGGTGCCCCACCAAAGCGCTAAATATCAAAGTTATGTTTTTTTAAATGGAACAGTATATATTTCTTGCTTTTTTCGAATTGTATAGAAAAAATAAAGGTGAGTTACTTCAATGTTCCATATACCTATCGTTAGCCGTTTTCAAAGTATTTGAGGGTTTCCGAAAAAGTAAGATGTTCTTGGGCTACTTATTTTCAGGTATGTAATTTTACAACAATGTACAGGGTGATTCCATAGACCGGCTTTATTTGTCTCAACTTTAATAGTGTATAACTTTGTTATTTCAAATGGAACACCCTGTATATTTTCCGACTCGGAGAGAGGTTTTTCAATTCCTACCCAAACTGTATTAGGTTTCCCTCTACCTATCTCTTGTGATTTCGGAGATATTTGAAAATATTTTAAATTTTACCTAGATTGAAATTAAATCGAAGCTGCTGAATATGGAAATGCAATTGTTTTTTATTTCAACGATCTGAAAAAGTTGCTAATGAAAAACACATATGCCTTCAAATGATAAGTATTATAATAAATGTTCTACATAATCGCTATTTTATGCTATGTATTGTATTCGTCCATTAATTGTAACCCCTTCGTACATATTTTAATAATTTTTGCATTTCTCATAGTTAAAAAACAGCCTACTACTAGATACAGCAATTAAATTGTCATAATGACATACCTTTTAAATGTCAGCACAATTTTACTTTAGTTTAGTATACTTTATTCTTTGATAATGGTACATAACTACTATTAGAGAAATTTAAAAAAGACCTTGTGAAATAATTGAAGTGTTATTTTCTTTTATTTGAGATATTTGTACAATGATGGATTTGTCTATCCTAGAACGAGTGGATATGATTTTGACCATAGGTGAATGTCATGAAAACTGTGTTTTGGCTGGCAGAGTTTATGCGCAAAAGTATCCTGAACGAAGACATCCTGAAAAGCGGCCTATGAAAGACTTTTCGCAAAGTTTCGAGAGACAGGTAATACTTCCCACTCTAAACGAAAAAGAAGGAAATCAGTCGTTGACAACGAGGAAAATGAATTTCTAGTGTTAGGTTCAATTGCTGAAAATCCTAGTACCAGTTCACGGAAGATTACCCAAGAAACCGATATACATAAGTAGATCTAGTGTACAGAGGATCATAAAGAAACACAAATATCAGCCATATCATATCCAAATACATCAACATTTATATGGGATGGTCTTTGACCATCGATTGGAATTTTGCTTGTGGGCTCTGGATCGTGTTGGAGAAGAGGAGAATTTTTCTGAATATATTTTATTCACTGATGAATCTACCTTCCATAATAATGGATTAGTATGTAGACATAATTTTCATTATTATGATACAGAAAATCCAGACATATTTAAGATTGTTAATCACCAAAATCGCTGGAGTTTAAACGTCTATGCGGGAATTATTGGTGACTATGTTATTGGACCTTACTTTTTTGAAGAACGATTGAATGGGCACCGTTTTTTTACAATTTTTACAAGGAGATTTCTGGACTCTTTTAGAAGATGTTTCCTTATTTACAAGAGGCAAAATGTGGCTGCAGTTAGACGGGGCTCCTGCACATTTCCACGTAGATGTTAGAAACTATTTAAATTTAATGTTCCCAAATAAGTGGATTGGAAGACAAGGACCCTGTAAATTGCCACCCAGATCACCCGATTTAACTTGCATAGATTTCTTCTTATGGAGATATGTAAAAAGTATTGTGTACATTTCGACACCAACTACGCCGGATGATATGAAAATCAGAATAACAAATGCATTTGCTACCATTACCACGGAAATGTTAAGAAGGGTTAGAAGATCGTTTGAACAGAGAATTAGAATATGCATAAAGGAAAATGGCGATCATGTACAACATTTATTATAATACTTATCATTTAAAGGCATATGTGTTTCATTAGCAACTTTTTCAGATCGTTGAAATAAAAAACAATTACATTTCCATATTCAGCAGCTTCGATTTAATTTCAATCTAGGTAAAATTTAAAATATCTGCAAATATCTCCGAAATCACAAGAGATAGGTATAGGGAAACCTAATACAGTTTGGGTAGGAATTGAGAAACCTTTCTCCGAGTCTGAAAATATACAGGATGTTCCATTTGAAATAACAAAGTTATACACTATTAAAATTGATACAAATAAAGCCGGTCTATGGAATCAGCCTGTACATTATTGTAAAATTACATACTTGAAAATAGGTAGCCCAAGATATACCAAATCAAGGCTAAAAACATGATTTGAAAATTTCAATTAGTTTGTCTGTTATGTCCATTTTCAGAACATTTTACTTTTTCGAAAAACCTCAAATACTTCGAAAACGGCTAACGGTAGGTATATGGAACATCGAAGTAACTTGCCTTTATTTTTCCTATACAATTCGAAAAAAGTAAAAAATGTATATTGTTCCATTTAAAAAACATAACTTTGATACTTAGCGCTTTGTTGGAGCACCCTGTATAAACGACAATATTTTCTAATTATGGCGATTAAAACGTACACCATCTTGTCAAAAAAGATTTTAATAAAAATTATTAGTTTGGGAGCTACAGTCCGAGGCGCTGGTGGTGGGCCACCTGTATAGAAACATTTCAAATTATTTTTAATAGGAAAAATAAACCTAAGCAGGTTCTTTTACACACACACACATATATATATATATATATATATATATATATGTATATATGTATATATATATGTATATTAAAAAGGGACTTAACACTTAAGATAGAAATAGGAACTTTTGTATTTACTTTATAAGCTAATTACACTGTAGGAAGTATATAGAACTAAAGGATACGATATTGTTTGTAGAAATCGAACGGATGTCAAAGTTTGGATTGTGCTGCGACAGTCAACTATGAGAAATGAATGTTTCAATGCTGCTGTATGAATGAATTTAGTAGCGGGCCGGACAAATCTTACTCGAGAGCCACATGTGGCCCGCGGGTCGGAGGTTGCCCATACCTGCATTAGATAAACTATGAGCCGTTATATAACGTTCTTTGTGGCAAAGAAGAAAACTCCCGGTAATTGTAAATACTAAAAATTTTCTGATTTATGAAGTGTGATAATAGAAATTTCGTATGTTTAATGGCTATCTAAATTGTTGTCTAAAAATATTTGATTATCATATCTCATTTAGAATAGTAACAATTTGTACACGAGAAAAAATACGCTAAACACACATTTAGAAATAAAAGGAGGAATAATTAGAAAAATTTCCGAAATAAATGATATAACTTAAGGTATTGAAGTAAATAATTTATTCCTGAATGTTGTGAAACCATTTTTTGGTTTGACCCAAAGAGTTAAATCTTAGCGGCCCTGCGTCTATGAAACTGGTACTTCCACATATCGAAGATAACGAGATGTTAGGAAAAGCTTTCTTAAATTCTATACAGACAAATTATAAATGTTTATTCATTCATGTTATTGATGTGACAGTTAAGTAATTGTTGGCCATCATTATGGAAATAAAAGCTTTTCTCCTATGGAATGAAATAACAATGTAATAATACGAGTATATAATACATTTCCGTAAATGGTATTTTATCACTTTTCAAGCAATACCATCAACTTTTGTTTATAAAACTTCTGGCCTTTATCAGGAAAGACCAAAACAAATCATCATTTAAACAGTTTTGTGATCCAAAAGAAATTGCAGCGAATGGGATAAATGATAACCTAATGGCAGAAAGCGACGCATTATAACTAATCTGTAATATTTTTCGTTTCGTGCAAAGATCTATGTGGAAGTTTGTTTCCTTTCGGCGAAACAAAATTGGCTTTCTATGAATTGCTGCAGTTTAATTATATGCCGAATTTACACATCTAAATTGATCATTAAGCTGGGTAATAAAATTTGAATATAAATAATTGTTTCTCCAGGCCCATGAACTTTCAGAAAACCATTTTATTTAAACAAAACCGTTCATAACAACATATCATTTAATAAATTTACTTGTGGAAAATTACCTCTTGCAGGTGGTGTCCATTCTCGCAATGTTGACGCAATATTGTAGATGTCCACAAAAATTGGCATCCATATTTTCTAGCAGGCCACTGTGGACTTAAACAATCTGTTGACGAATTGCGTTGTTGAATTCATATACTGATGTATTGAGGTCCAAGCGAGCGTCATCTCTCATCAAAATCATGTTTTCGTTCTCTTCATGAAGTATAAGCATTGTTCATGGGTAGGCGAAGAAGGGCTCGCCCGCTACTCCACCTCCCGAGTCAGTTCCCAATCATATATGCTTGGAAGGAAGGCTAATCCACAGTTTGGAAGGTAACCTCCCTTGTGAATTCAAAATACATGCTAACCTGCCCACCACCCACTCAAAATTTAAATTCTTGCCAACCCCGTCAAAATTCAAAATGGCGGTCAACACCCTGAGAATTCGGAATTCACGTCAGCTTCCTTATCTTCTTCCCCTACTAGAAATTTTAAATTCCCGCTAACTCAAAATAGAATTCGTACCACTCATTTCCATGCATTTCTGGAAAGTAGCTACACATATATCATCATTTCTACCTCTATAGGAAATCTATAGGAAGGAACCTCACCCAACAACATTGCTAACATTGATCGCTACGTTTGACGTTTTACACTAAGTGATGATGTCACTAATCATGCGCTGCATCGTCGATCGGCCACTCAAGTATTAGTACTAGGAAAACCTACATTTTATCGTTAACCCGCCAGAAAATTGAGGTATCAAAGGTACGGTCGTGGAATAGACCATACTAAGGAATTAATCGTCTTCCATCAGGAGACGAGCGCTACCTTCAAGGTCTTCCCCATCAGAAAATATTGAGACTTTTGTCCTTCTTTGACCAAAAACATATTGATATGTAGATATATCCTTTTGATCCTTGGTAAAGACCATACAACTTTATAGGCATGCGTCTCTATATTGAAGTTGAGTCCGTCTAGATTATGACGTAGTGTGACCTTTGCCCTTTTTCATCAATAGCAGATTTATATGTTATTCTTTTCCATCCTTCTTAAATACAGGTCCCATGCAGCTTCGGGGGTTTTCGTCTCCGTATTGAAGTTGAGTCTGTATATATTTACAGAAATCTCTATGGGTTTCGATGGGTTCTATACTTTTTAATTTCACCAGAAACTCGACTTTTTGTAAGTTTAAGACTCTTCAATAATACTACTATGGTACCTTTATACGACTTTTCATGTTAAGGGTGAAGGATGGTTGTAATACGTCATGGAATGCAAGCCTCAACATTGTTTTGAAAGCCTACGTCATTCTCGCATTTCTCGGTTACGAGTTTGCCCTTCCTTGGTAATATCAAAGAGCAAGAATCATCACCATGTCGCCGCCGCAGGATTAAAGGTAAATCCCTGTCGGGAGGGTACGTCATCACTGTAGTCATAAGGATGCCAAGTGCCGTCTGAGCGGGAGGGAGCTCAAGTAGCTGGAAGCTCGAGCCGGCTCCTCTAATGACCGAAGGGGTAAACGATAGTTCTTAGAACTCTGCTACCGCTAAAGACATTGATCATTGGCCGTTGATTCCCTAGTCTGGTCTATTCAACGTCTAAGCCTGCTACCGATTCTTCAGTTTACTAGCGGGCTAGTGATGGTATAGAGTGTGTACTAGTACTAATACTTGGAGGGTCGATTGGCGCATGCGTAGTGACGTCATTATTTACTGTCGAACGACGTAGGCAACAACCACAATAGGTGGAGTAAATGTGAAATTTCTGTTTGGTCAGTTTTGAATTTGAGATGAAAGACAGGTATACAATAAACCTATATGTCCGATTCGGTGTTTTCAAATTATCTAAAGTACCTGTTTAAGCGTGATAGTTTGGCGATCGTGGCATTTTATATGAATCCTGTTTGTGACGCCATAGTATTGCAAAATAGTATATATCTTATTGGACGCGATCTGCAGCTACAATGGCGTGTCGTGCTGTGTCTGGTTTTCGATGAATCGTACAAAGCCCGCCTGATCCTCGGATTCCTAAAATTACTGGCGACCAAGCGATGTTATATAGTGTTCAGCAGGACTAACTTAAACGATTCCGTGATGTTAAATCGCAAACATCGCGATCAATGTTGATTGTGTTCTTCGGTGAGTTCCTGTAATATAGATGGCAGAGAGATAGAATATAGGCGGCTACCTCCAAAGAATACGCAATATATGGTGCAAAATTTCTATCCTGAGTTGACTGAAATTTCTAATTTTGAAGAGGGGTGAAGTGGTGAATCGACCCTCCAAACATACTTGCTGGAGGAAGGGGAAAGTGGCAGGCGGGAAACCCGCTGCTTTCCTTACTTCGATTGAGATTCGCATGGATAATCATGGTAATCATGGCTTCGTTTATTACCGGCATACTGCATATTGGGCGATTTTTAATGTGTAGCTTAACAGCCCGTCTTTGAGTAGATGGGCTGGGGCTACACATCATCGGAGCTCAACTCTATCAACGTGTCTCTGTGGATGTATGTACACAGTGGTTAAGAAATATGCGAAGAGGCGGAGACTACAGCTCTGAAGCAAGCCCAGTAAAACGTGTAAGAGATAGGTAGATAGGGTGGTTTGTCTTTTTCATTAATGAGCCTCTTGAACGAAGACTATTTTGTGACATGCTCTGTGATACACACGTACAACTATTTGCGCTAATAATTATAAATTTGTCACTACAATGCTATGAATAGACAAAAATATAAATTGACGCAATCGAAATTATTCGGAAATACATATATGATGACTAACGAGACGAACGCCAACCAGACAGTGCGATCCTGAGCAGGGGAGCGGATCCTTCACTGATTATTTGATGTGCTCATGCGAGCCATAAAATGTTGTATTTTGTAAAGATCAGGAGCGATCGCAAGTTACAAAGACGGATCGAATGTGTATATTCCGATCGCCTACGAATAACTCTGATCTTGACAATTTTGACTCGCATGAGCTACTCTACTGATTATAGAGTCACGTGAGTTCGTGGGGGTAGAAACAGTTTTTGTCTGATCTCTGCTCATATCGCATGCATCTATATTTGCACCATAAAGAAAAATACAGTTACAGTGAACTTGCTATGCTCTAAATCTAGAGGAAACATTACCTCGACTGCATGTGGAACTTGTTAGCAAATTTATGTAAATGTCAATTTGATGCGAAATAACTTTAGTGAGATCCAACAGCAAACAGATCATTCTGCTTGGCTCTGAGTAAGTACTAAAACCAATCAAACAAACTTTATTTGTCAGTAAAGTGTCCGACAGAATTCGAATTTGTGGTTTCATGGTCCATCATTTCTTTTAGACAATAAGCAATGGCTCTCTTCTGATACCTTCAAGTTGAGCATTTATGCAGACACAGAAGGAACTAAACTTAAAGCTTTAATACTTAGTGCGATATCTACTAACCATAGCGATCTAGCAACTTGATATTTAAGCTATCCAAAATTACTAAAGGTGAGAGCCTAAATAATAAGATTCAAGGATAATGTCCTTTACAGATAATCAAAATTAAAAGATTCTCCTAGGATTTCTGAAATCACGCATGTAATATTTGAAGTTCTCGCAGAATTAGAATTAGTTTATCTCCTTCTTTCATTAGTTTATTCTAATTTTAAGGATTTTCTTCCATTGTTCAGCAGATAATTGAACTGCATCAGAATTAAGAGGAATGGCATATCATAGTTTGCACTGAGATAAAACTCATCACATTGACTAGCAAAGTTTGCGTTTTTTATGTTAGGTTGAAGATTTTCCCACGAGTGCGATTTTCAAATATGACAGAATTTGTATTCCATTTCTATATCATTTCATTACATGCTTTCCTGAACTTCTATTAATTATCCTCGGATACATTAGGCGCCGGAGTTTTGCTTGTTGATGATCTGAAATGAAATACATTAATACTAACGGTATCGAGGACTGAGTGTGTTCTCAAGAAGGCATTTCTGAATTAGAAGCTCTTTTAAACATATCTAGGTATAGTGAGTATAATACAATGCAAAATGTGCTTACTAATTACATACATATATCTATAACGCAAATATAAATATTTGACAACAACGTCGTATTTATTCTGTATATTTTTGTTTACAGAGATGATCTGAAGATTTTGCATTATATTAATTGATCAAGGGTGTGTTCTTTAGCCTTTGCTACAGGTATGTACAATGCATTGGCATAATATGCAGGTACAAATTTAACAATTTAACTAACGCTCACTAGATTTATTAGAGATATAACATTTATTCTCTAAAGTTAAGTAAAAGCAGAAGAAATACAGCAAAGGTATAATAACGTGATCTAGTTTACCGTCCAGGCAGCAACTTGCATGCAACAAATAACAATAGTAAGTAATAATGATTAGTTGCATATTGATAAACGAGGAGGATACATAAAATATTTTGCTCTTCTAGTTTTTATTTAGTAAAAATTATATGCTATTCCAAATTTGTAACTACCCTGACCCTTATAAAAAAGGACAATATGATAACCCCTAACTTTTCTTATCGTCTTATTGGTAGTATCAGCATAAAAAGACAATTTTGAGTGTATACTGAATATTTGTGTTTCGGATTATTTCAACGAGTAAAATTCGAGTTTATGAATAAGTCAGCAGTAGGATTTTAGCACTCTACCTATAATTTTTATTAATACATTATGTGCAAAACGCTAATGCGGGAAACGTGTTTCGTTCCTATTTTCATCCGACAAGCCTGAATAAAAATAACTGTTTTTCATGTGAAAATAGGAAGTGAGCGGGATTTTGCCATTAGTATCAATCAACCCAACCAAATGTTATTATAATCGAATGCGTGGCGAAGCAAGAAGCGGTCACGGGTCAAGTGTGTTAATTCAATTATAGTTGGTCTGACCACGGATGGCACACACATATGAATATATACATCTTACTTGCATGCATACGTAGATATGTATGTACATACATACCTACACGTCAAACAAGTAGTCAATAGCCGGCAACATCAACTCCTATTAGTAATATGTATGTATTTAGAGAGTTAGTATCTTCAACGTAAACAAATACCTTACTTACAGGCAGTGCTTTCAAAATTATTTATAACATATTAATTCAGAACATTTGGAAACTATAGGTAATTAGGTAATGGGATGTATATAATAAAACATAACATAGAGTTGTTGTGTAGTTGTATTCTGACAATGAAAAAAACCGTACATATGTGTACGTACAAGTACATCATTCGGTGTTTCTTTTGGGCTTCTATTTGTATTTGGAACGAGTCTTGATAAGGACATTGCCGGGCTTGACGTTTGGGTGATACCTTTGTGACAATATTCATCACTATGTTTATATTTTCTTCTACAGGTTTGTCGTAAGGTTGGAGATATTCAGTCAGGGATGCGATTGCATATGATTCAGCCTCTGGTAGGATTGACGACTAGGCTTTGGTCCGCATAGTACCAAACGATCAACTCAAATAATACGGATCAGTTTGTAATCTGATCTTACCACAACACCGGCCTAAGTCAACCACACACGAACAAATCCTCAAATAGAACATTGCCTATCTCACACCGCCAGCAGGACGAATATAAACGCAATGAAAACAGCCGCACATATTTCAATAACATCACATTAGAAAAAGATGTTACAGATATCAAAACTTCGACCCAGGCTGTGAAGCTATTATGATATTATCGACACCACGATGTTATCATAGGGCGGTCACTTGCGGTGATAGGTTGGCAATTTGTAAAAGATATACATGAATGGTAATACGTATACAATTTTTTAGTCACTATAGTATAAGTGGGCATCGTTTTACACAAGAATTTCACTTATAGAGTTTCATAGGAAGGGCATTTTTCTTCTAAGGGTTGAGATTGTAACTATTTGAGTAATAGCAAAAACAGTTAAGCATATAAATTTTCTTAGTGCCTTAAGCGTTACTAGTTACATTCTATAGAAATTATAGGTACTATATCACCGTATGTGTTAAATTAACAATGAAATGATACTTACCGTATCTTTTTCAGATCGGCTTACACGTGAAGAAGATGCTATTTATGTAGCTGTGCCATATACCCTTATGTATATGTACGTTTTAGCTTCAAACACGTATATACTTCGCCATAAGCGTATATATATCAACGTACATGTAGTGCGCATAATATATAAGAACTACTCCGGCAATTTATGAGTGCACGTCCATTCATCTACTCTACAAAAAATAACCTGTTCCGTCAGAATTACCCAACTAAAACACAATTAACTACGAATATGAATCGGTTAGAAAAAGTTAATTGCTTTATTTATAATACAATTTGTTTTAATGCAGTCTTAGTGATTTATGACAATTGTTGAGGTATTCCTTTTATTCCCTTCTTCGATTAGTTAGAGGCTTCTATGTCTATCCTTATTCAGTTTATTAAAATAATAAAAAGGTTTGCTGTCCGAACAATGTACAGATGATATTTTCAAAAGTTTCAATGGGCCGTAAGTTCCTTTTACCAGGACTTATAAAAATGCTCAATATCGTTTGGTTAGTATGCTGGGGGAACCAAAGTAACCCGATAAATAGGGCGTCACATTCTACATTCTGCCCCCACTGCAACTTTTATCTTTGATATTTAATGGCAGTCCCCCACATACGATATGTCATTGGAAATGTCTTGAAGAATGTTTTTCATTGATACCATACAAAGGCACATTTGGATAAGATATTTATAATTATCTTATATATGATAGTTCTCTACCACAATTAGACCAATTAAACACGACTGGTTTACCGATGAATAGCATTTTTCAGGAGTTTTGCAATGATGTGTCGTAAGTGGTAGATTGCCATCCCAGATGAAGTTGCAGTCGCTGGGGAGCAGGACTTGGGGTGTGGCGGTATGTCTGTCAGGTCATTTTGGTTCTCCCAGCATACCAGCAAACCCGTTTTCTGCATTTCTTGATATCTGTTAGTAAAAGAAAACTACGGTCCATTGAAGTATTCCAATATGTCACTTGTATTCAAGTACGCCACACTTGGTTCATATCTTGAAAGTGCTAATGTGACTGATTGGTAGCAACAGTTTATATTAATGATATTATATCGCTTGGTAGGTGAATAGCAATTAAAGCTAACTACAGTAGGTGGGTGTCGACTTAGAAAATTTTGCGGATAAATATATT
Organism: Chrysina gloriosa; assembly: GCA_038088585.1. Classification (NCBI taxonomy): domain Eukaryota; kingdom Metazoa; phylum Arthropoda; class Insecta; order Coleoptera; family Scarabaeidae; genus Chrysina; species Chrysina gloriosa. The sequence continues at coordinate 36,892,061 of CM076089.1, forward strand.
AGTATTGTTTTCACCTGACAAAAAAGTGTTGCTAAGGGCGTAGCAGTAAATATCACAGGTGACAAATTTTATCTCTTTATTTTTGAGTCGCACTATAATACGTTCTGTAGAATGAATTTGTAGTTTTTATTGGGCTCCTAGAGTGGTTAACTTAATTCAAAACATAAATATCTCACGTCACGACATATAAATATTATATTTATTCAAAGCGAAATAATTGCTTTTTGAAAGAAGCTTTTATAATTCAATGGCTCTGGTCGTCAACAATATGAAATCTTTAAATGGTTCCTAAATTTTATGTTGTAACCATCAGATTATATATACTACGAGGATTGTATTCATTGCGATAAACAAGGGGTTTTATTATAGTTATTAATAATAATAATATTTATTTATCCAACAAGCTACGCCTAATAACAACATAAAGAAATAAAAAAGAATAAGACTAAAGTATAAGTAAAGACAACTCTCAAAAATAATACACTCACATACCTAAACCTAAACTAAATGGTGCAACTTCAAACTCAGTTTTTCAAGTAATCGTAAATCAAATAAAAATAATAAAATTAATGAACACTATACAATGAAAGTTATTGTAAAATAAAAATGTCATCAAATAACTTGTTGGTATTTCTGCACATTATGTCCTCGCAGTTGGTACTGTAAAAGTAGCTACAGATCTCTATGCAATGGGCAATCTTGGATAATAGATCTGAGCAGTCAATAGTATTGGCTAAAAGCTTAGCTAGAAACTTTGCTCAGGCCTAGACATCAAGGAATCGACTCCGAAGTGATCCATGACCTCAGCAAAATCAGCCCCAAATGCAGGATATCGGCCATTGATTATAAATGATAAATATTTTTCAAATCTGTGATGTACCTTTTCGACCTTAATACAGTGACAACTGTAGATGGGATATCCTATTAGGTTCGCATATTCGAGTTTGCTAACAACAAAGGCAAAATATAAATATTTAATTAAGTTCACATCCATAAACTCTTTCGTACATCTCAAAATAAAGCCCTAGAGGCAGAACTGCAGATATCATTAATATGCGGAATAAAAGTCAAACCTGGATCAAGCAAGACCCCAAAATCTTTAATAGAATTAATATATAATGTTTGACAGAGGTACATCAGATATGGTGTAAGTATTGATAATAGGAGATTTTCTCCGCGTGTAAGTAATTTTGCAGCATTTAGCGATGTTCAAGTTGAGCCAATTACTCACACAGCACTTCCCAATCAAGTCCAAGTTATATTGCAGTAAGGCAACGTCATCCCAATTATGTAGATATTCTGCAGTAAACCTTAAGATCATGCGCAAACGCCAATGAAGGGCAAAATAACGATATTAATAGATCATTTATAAATAGATAATATATGTAGTTGATAAACCATAGAAATTAAGTTTATGGAGCACTATTGAATGATTTATATTATCAAAAGCATTACACATATCGGTGTAGATAACATCGACCTGTCCACGAGTGTCCAAAGATTCACTGATGTACTGTGCAATCACGGCCAAGTTTATAGCGAGGAGTGTAAAGAAAGCTAAACTAAATAATTATATATTTTGAATCTTTTGCATTAGCTTTATCTATTTGATGTTTTGTGTTTAATGTTTTCAGCATTTGTGACTCACTAAATTAAAACCACTGAATTTTAACTATTTTGCTTTGGCACTTTTAAGAGACTACCATGCTACACTACAAAGGGAAATAATACCTTCACAGGTTAATTTACTAAGAGCAAAAGGGTAAAAGAAGTGAACAGTTAACCTTTGTTTAATATCCCTTTAATCGGTTGCTTTTATGGTTGCTATAGTATCATCTACTTATAACCGGTAATCAAAATAGTCTGTGCAGATTTTTGCTTGGCTTGGATTGCATGCTTCACGAGGAATGCCTTTTCAGCGTTGCATATGGTCACTAAAAACAAACAATATCAATATTAAATGAAAGAATGTACATTGTTGGTTTTCACAGCATCTTCCACAAAAATGGATACACCTTTAATTGTGCTAACTAAATGTTAAAGCAGTTATTACAATTTTCAGTAGGGATAGTCAAAATTGACATCTTGAAAGCATGGACAGCTGCTTCAAGGGACTGAAATCACTGAGTGCCCACTCATTCTTGATTATTAGGAATGTGAAAAAACCGGTGGAACTTACCGTACGGAAAATGTTCTCAAAATTCGATGTTTCCCTATTTTAAAGAGTCAATTGTCTTTCTGTCCATTACATGCGTGGAGGCTGATTCTTTATTCTGTATTAGCATTTTGGAACAGAGCGATTACTTCTGGCAAGCAAACGGTAGTATAGCATTCACCATCAATCGTTCTTAGGTTTGTAATGGAATTATGGCTATATGGCTATACATGGCAAATAATTCTTTTTGATATTCCGCAAGCGTTATTACTCAGTCAGCACCCAATAGATCAACAGGAAATGACCAATCTGTAGGTGCAAATGGAATATATATAATTCCTTCGCAATACGAGAATTATAACGCGGAATATCGTCGGAGGGGGAATATATTTATTCCTATCTCTAGTTATACTGAATATCTTTACGAAAACATGCGTGAAGAGAATCTTTGTGAAGCATGGGAAGAGATCCGCGGGTAATGCCCAGATTCTAGTTACACATCATCCGGTATCATATTTGTTTGTGTACGTTACGAGTAGAAAACGATTCAGAATCACAAAGACTGGAGAGGAACGAAAAATGAAATAAGACGGCGTATCATTTTTTTCACAATATATCAAAAATTATTACAGGCGTAGACATTTCTCTTATTCATTTCTAGCTTCACGTGTCACAAACAATGATGATAGCAATATCAACTTTTTGCTGGTAGGAAATAATATATAGAACACATTATGATTCGTTATTTATTATGATGAGAAGGTCGCCTATTCAAATTAATAGAACTAAAAATATATAGAATACTCGATAATGAAAATGCCAATTTCAAAATAAAATATTTTGACTTGTTTGGAATAATTGATCCGAATTTCACTAGTATATGTAACAATAAAGGAAAATTGTTAGACAATGTACTAATGTGTGGAACTAACATAGTTCCACACATGCTATTACGCATTAATAATGCATTTTAATCTTTACATAACACTTTGGTTACTAATAAAGAAGGTTTGTCCCGAAATGATTCCAACGTGTGCCTATTGTTTTAAATATATAGAGTTTGTTGAAGTACATAAAATGGTTTCCATATCGTTCCATTGCTTTCGTTATATGTTCAAAATTAGACGGTGACTCATAACCGAGATACATGAGGTTTAACACATCCCACTAAGTTTCAATGGTTCTATTAGGAGTGCTGAAGTGGGCGATGCGAACACTATTATGTAATTCACATTTTTCTGAAAAATAAAAAAGGAGCACAATATTAAAAAGCAACTTTATAAAGGAAGGTATATTTTTATATTTTACTTAAAAAGTAAGTTCGGTCAGGCCAACTAATTTTACCTAATGTGTATCGAGATCTTCGTAGTCATTTCTGGTGGGTATAGCAGATTTGTAAGTGGTATTATTTTATGGTTTTATAACGAACGGTTGTAATGAAGTATGCGAAGTTATTTTTACTGCTTTATCTAAATGACATTTGGTGTATTAGACTATCGATCGCACTTCAATGTTATACCAAAACATTTGCCAGTGTTCATCACAATTACTAATGTTGAAATATCTCCTGGGCAGAATCTAAATTAAGCATCCTATCTGATTAATTTTGAAGTTTGTTTTGTTAATGTCTACTAGTAAAATAGTAAAGTAAAAAAACTCTGATGGAGTTAAACCGAAGGAAACCATATAATTTGAAAATAAATTGTGTCAAGGCAATTCGAGTGTACATCCTATCTGATTTTGCAACAAATCAAAGTAGTGTCCAGTGACCAAACTAGTATCTGTAAAATATGCTGTTAAATTGTTTCTCACGATTGCAATACATACTAGTTATAAGAAGGGACTGTACGAACACACAGAAAAAAACAACAAGTTAAAAACGTCGAAAACAAAGTTGATTTTATATTTCTCGTTGGTGATTTTGCTTCATACGCTTTTCATGTTAATTCAACCTGATTTTATAATAACCTGAAAACAATTTTTTCTGCTATTAAAAACTTCAATTCCTGTTAATTTAATATGTTAGTACAGTTGAATCAAAATGAAATTTATATTGAAATAACATGATGAATCAAGTCATTTTAAGTTGAAGCAACGTAAAGTATAAGTTGAATCAATATGATTTGGACTTTCATTAATTATCAATATGATCTTAATGTTATTTTAATATAAATTGTTTTAAAATGACCTGTACAGTCATGTTGAGCTAACGTATAAGGTTTTTAAAATTTAACATGACCCCTATATTCAATTAAATCTTAATAAAAGATGATTTTATCATATTATTCATTTATTTATTGACATATAATTAGCTATATACATACATATGTACACATGTAAAGTAATTACAAATATATTAAACCAAATAAAGGTAAACAAATCTTTTATACGTTTAATTACAAATATTTATTTCCTAAATATATTTTCCCGTCATTAAGTAGAAAAAGCTGTAAGGAAGGACTTGTAAATTCATAAAGTTCTTTTAAAAATATTTCGTCCCTTAATTTTCCTACTAGGTATAATTGAAAATAATCATCAAAATTAAGAATTTCGACTTCATGACATAAAACATATACTTTATCAGTTGTCTTCAATAAAATAAAACTTTAAATAATTTTAAAAATTCATTTGTAATTGTTATATAACTGCCTTTTTATAAATTCCACCTAAATACATTGCTTTATTATAATATACAACATTATCAATTTCTCTATTTACATATTCATGCATATGAGTAGAAATACAACTAGCATCAACAGAATCTGCTCTACTGAACTCGAAGGCATCCGGGATCCCAGTCCTATGCTCTAAAAAAATGTGCAAAATTTAATCCCGCCTTCTTACAAAGCGTTAATGGCAGATTCACTCTTGAATTCATATTATTACAATATTTTTAGAATTGAAAAAGCTTAAAAAGTTTTTAAGTTACATACCAGTTCAACGGATCTTGCATCAGAATAAAGGGGCCAGTTGTTCAAAAAGTCAAAATTGTCCTTAGAAGTCTTTAGTTCTTTTTGCCTAAGTAAAAATGTTCGTTGCCATTTGTCCTTAACATCATCCCAATTGGAAAAACCTCTTGAAAGCGACGTTTTCAATGCCGACAAAACAGCTTCTTCAAATTCAGAATTCAATACAGAGGACACTTCTACATCGTCTTCATATTTACGCAACAACACTGCTCGTTTTGCTTTTTGGTTGCAGTATTTGTCCCAAAGCTTACCAACAGGATTCGTTTTTTTACCTCTTGGTACAAAATAATATTCTTGAAATTTTCTAAATAAATGTTTAGAAAACATATTTTTAGATAAAAGACAAAAACTTACTCTGCTTTCGTCGGAAAAGTTTTCTATTATTTCATCAACAATAGTTGGAAAATCTCTTGATGACAATTTTACGCCATGGTAAAATACGTCTTCTAATATAATACTGATTAAATCTGCACGGAGCAATTGTGTTACACAACGATTTTTTTATAATAGGAAATTAAGAATTTCCCTCTAAGGTTATCTTCTAAAATAAGCTGAAGAATGTAAAAAGAAATAAATAAGTTCTATGTATACGCAACACTCATACAAGATTCTACCTTTGACAGTTTAGATCTTCCAACATCTATAGAAATAGATGACGTTGGTATAGATGTTTATATCAATAGAGCTATTTTGCAACCATGAAACTACTTTTTTGGTAATAGGTTCAGATAAAGTGTCGTCATCGATACGATACTGTTAGAATACAAATTTTACTAATAAAAAGTATAGTATACAATAGTATTAGTAATTTTTCTTTCTTACCTCACTTTTTCTCCAACCAAACAACTTTTCTCTAAAGCATGCGCGCACTCCAATTGCTGGTACAGCCTCCTTTATGCCTTCTTTTGTCAAATATTTCCAGCTTGCAAACGTTATCTCAGCTTCTAAAATAATATCAATTAATCGAATTTTATTCAATTGTGTAAAAATGTTGCTAATAATATACACATGCATTTATGTACATACACATGTATGTAATATTTACTTACTTTCCAAATAGGGTTTTACTTCCACCAAATCAAAGTTTTCAGTAACTCGACCAACTGAATATTATCAACTATTAACAGCTGCAACTTTTTGTAGACCACTTTCAATATTTTCCGACATAGTTTTATTAATATGGATAAATATATTTAATAACAAAATTAATATTTAACTAAACTTATTACAGTTCATCCACCACGCGCGACACTTGCCAAAACTACACTAAAATAATAATTTGTGTTTTTTTTTTGCTTATGCAAACTAACGGTATTTTTTATGTTCGTACAATACTCAGTATTCATGTATATCGTCACCTGAAATACACAAGTGCCATTCATCACTTTTTAAAATAATTTCAAGCTAATTTAAGTTTGATTTAAAATTTGTCATTTGTTTATTTTACATTGGCCAATGTCAACCTTACCTGATTTAATGTTCGTTTTACATTAGTCTATTTTTGTACGAAAATCTTGAATTTTGCTGTATTGATTTAGTAGGTTGCAACACTGCTTTAACATGATAAAATTTTAATTTTAATATAAAATGGGATTTTATGTACTTAACATAGTGCAATGTTATTTTTACTGGGGAAAATATTGAATCAACTTGTTTTAAGGTAATATTGAAAATCTTTCGTTTTAAATCAATGTGAATCAATGTTAATTTTAAATTAGGTCATTAATTTTGTAGAAATTGAATATGATTTTAATCAACATTTCGTCAGGTTAACTTTACATTGGCATTTTTCTGTGTGAATAGAATGAAATTTAGAAGGTATGCGAAATAGCGTATGATAAGCAGGCGATTATAAACCTAGAATAATTTCAAATGCCTCTATTCAGGAATGACCTTTACACTCTCACGTTAAGGGTATAAATACAAATCTGCATTGTGCACTGTCGTCAGCGAGGTGTAAAAGCGTAACGGAAGTCACTGTATCCCGTCGATGGTTATGGATGACATGCCTACCATCCCAGCCAACCGAATAAATGGCCGAGCAAAGAGGCATGTTTATACCACAAAATTGTTCTCTGCACTGCAACAAGCATGGCATTGTCTACATCCGCGATTTGAAAGCTTTTATTGTGCTATGGACTGCGTACCAAAATGGCTCAATTGATTCATGCATTATTCAGTGTGCTACTGGACGAACACCAGGAGTGGTGGTATTGGGCGCCATTTGACAAGATTTCAGCTGGTAAGGATTGCTCGTGTTTACTACTCAATGATAGATGCATAGGAAAAATTTAATATATAGAAGTTCTTTAGGGCACTTTTGGTGCTATCCACAAGCAGAACAACGCTTGCCCACACATACAGGTATTCTTTGCAGCATGACTGACAACACATTTTCCATGGTTTGCTGGTTTGTCAAATATATTACTTATGGGACATGGTTTCTCGAGAAGTATCCTGTCAAGGTTACCTCGCAGACCATATTGATGTTCCTCAAACATTCATTTTATTGTTTTGATTTGGAACTTTAATTATTAACTTGTAGCGTTGTCTCTTACAGGTGGAATATGTTTTATTCTAATCCCATATACTTACATAGATATGTTGAAAACTATAGATTGAATACTTTGTAACACCACAATTCGCATTTTCCGTCCAATAGTCTAAAAATAACAGTTTACCACGCTACATAACTATTCTTGTCCTCATATTGTATTAATATTTGTAGGATTTAACATTCTTCAAAATTTTGTATCGTAAGATTTTAAATACATTCACCCGAATTAAGTTGAGTGTTTCGTTGATGTGATTATAATGTTATTTTTTGATGGATAGGTCCACAGCCTACCTACAGCTCACCGACTCAATGCTAAAGTTATCCGATGAGGTAGATAGATATATATCTATTTCATACAGCAAGATTTGAGGGTGACAAAGAGGGCGCTAGATATCAAGTAGCTGCGAAATTTAAAATTACTGGGGGAATTTTAAAGTAATATTAAATGTGCGGTTTGAAGGTAAGACTCACTAAATTACATTTTAATCCAAAATAAATTACTAACACGTAAATACTTGCTAGTACGTATTTTACCCGTATTTACGTAGTAATAATTTAACTTCAAACCGGCGATATATATAGGTATAATAGGTACAAGATAAAAACACAAATTTGAAAAGAAAATGTATATTATAAAGGAAAAGAAAAATTAATTACAGTTGAATTTTACATTAAATAATGAGTGAATATTAATAGAAACATCTAATAAGTAGAGGGATCAAATAACTAAATGCTAAAAACAATACAAAAGCGAAGAAAATATAATTACAGTAGCGTTTTGCGTTAAAAAAAATCTTATATGATAGAGATCTACCACTAATAGGTCAATAAAACAAGGCTGGTTTGAACGATAGTTATATTTTCAGAACGTTTACAAACGTTTTCGGAAGCGAATCTACAAATTCCCATGAATTTTTCACATTATATGTAGTTTTACCTACAATATTGCTTAAAATTTTAGATAAAAATTTGGAAAGATTGTAAGTGGGGAATTAATGCAATTTACGATTGGACGTAAAGGAATATTATCTTTATGTATTTTAGGAATACCGTATATTCTTGGAGATATAGAATTTAGAATTTTTAAATGGTTATTTAAATCTTTAGAAATATATTTTTTAAAAACCAACTATTTATTAGTTTATTTATTTGATTTTGTAATTTATTTGTTGGGTCTGATAATAATACCGAATAAGTTTGATTATCTTCCAATAAGGAATTCATTTCGGCTTCGTAATCAATCTTATTCATAATTATGGTTTTTCTCCTTTAGCTGATTTAGTTATTATAATATCTTTATTAGATTTCAAAAATTTTTTGTTTTATTAAAAGCTTTTTGTAAGATATTATTGTTACTATTATTATTTTTATTGTTTTCTTTATTTTTGTAATTTGTCAAAATGTTAACCAACCTATGTCGTAAGTTAGGTTCTAAGTTTTCCTCATAATTTTGAACGATATTTTCTATATTACAAATAAAATCATCTATCGGTATGACATTAAAATCTATAAATGTATATATATATATATATATATATTTCGTGACCTTTTATACTTATCTTATATGATAGAGATCTACCACTAATAGGTCAATAAAACAAGGCTGGTTTGAGCGATAGTTATATTTTCAGAACGTTTACAAACGTTTTCGGTTCCGAAAACGTTTGTAAACGTTCTGAAAATATAACTATCGCTCAAACCAGCCTTGTTTTATTGACCTATTAGTGGTAGATCTCTATCATATAAGATTAAAATCTATAGAAAACTTAGGACCTAGACTTAAAATTAATTTAACATTTTGACAAATCTCTTTATCAGTTAGGTTGATTATCCAATCTTCTTGTAAAATTGGGTAATAAATAAAGGAGAAAAACCATAATTATGAATAAGATTGATTACGAAGCCAAAATGAATTCCTTATTGGAAGATAATCAAACTTATTCGGTATTATTGTCAGACCCAACAAATAAATTACAAAATCAAATAAATAAACTAATAAATAGTTGGTTTTTAAAAAAATATATTTCTAAAGATTTAAATAACCATTTAAAAATTCTAAATTCTATATCTCCAAGAATATACGGTATTCCTAAAATACATAAAGATAATATTCCTTTACGTCCAATCGTAAATTGCATTAATTCCCCCACTTACAATCTTTCCAAATTGTTATCTAAAATTTTAAGCAATATTGTAGGTAAAACTACATATAATGTGAAAAATTCATGGGAATTTGTAGATTCGGTTAGAAATCAAACAATTCCTAATAATTACGAATTAATCAGTTTAGATGTTGTTTCTTTATTTACTAATATTCCTGTGGATTTAGCACTAAAAATTTTAGATAAAAAATGGAATTCCATAAAAGATTTTACAGATCTTCCAAAGGAGGAATTCATTGCAGCTTCGAAACTTTGTTTAAATTCTACTTATTTTACATATCAAAATAAAATTTATAAACAAATTTTCGGTACTGCAATGGGTTCTCCATTATCAGCAGTTATCGCAAACCTGGTAATGGAGGACCTAGAGCAAACTTGTTTGGCAAAACTAAATTCTAGTGTAAGTTTTTACAGACGTTATGTGGATGACTGTTTTTGTTCCGTAAGAAAGGATAGTATTGATGAGATATTAGATTCATTTAATAGTTATCATAATAGATTAAAATTTACATATGAGAGAGAATCTAATAACTCATTGAATTTCCTGAACGTGACAGTCATGCATAATAACGGCATTGTGAAAACAAATTGGCATATAAAGTCTACCAATACAGGAAGACATTTAAATTATTTTTCAGAAACATCAAAATTACATAAAATTAATGTAGTTACCGGTTTAGTTGATCAAGCGGTTAGAATGGCTAATCCTGAATTTAGGGAAAAGAATTTAAACAAAGTTAAAGAAATCTTAGATAAAAATAATTATCCAAATAGTTTTTATGAAAAAATAATAAAAAATAGAATTAACAAATTATATAATAGAGGAATTAAAATTAATAACAATAAATGTTATAACGCTATTCCTTATAAAAAAGGTTTAAGCGAAAAATAAAAAAGAATTTAATAAAAACAACATAAACATTACTTTCATTCCAAATTATAGTAACAGATCTCTTTTTACTAATACTAAATCTAAAATAATTAAACAAAATCAGAGTAATGTAGTTTATAAAATAAACTGTAAAGACTGTGATGGTTGTTACATCGGTCAGACGAAACAATATTTAAAGAAAAGGTTGTATAGCCATAAGTATTCTTTAAATAATGATTTTGGTGCAATGACCGCTGTAACAAAGCATTACAAAGATCTTGGGCATTACTTTGATTTTGAAAACACAATTATATTAAAAACAGAGAATAATTATAAAAAAAGACTAATATATGAAATGATAAATATACAGAAAGACACTAAAACTATTAATTTCAGGACCGATATTCAAAATTTAAGTAATGTATATAGCAATTTGTTAAAATGACATTTGCATTTCTTAAGAAGGAAACCTTTGGCTAGGTTTTTGAATTTGGTTTTCCCTAGTCCTTGAACAGAATTGTTAAGGTTTCGACAAAGATTTTTTGATATAAGGTTTTACTTAATTTGCATGTATATTTACACATTAATTTAGTTTTTATAATTTATATATATATAAAAGTTGGCTACACATCCTCTATATCAAGAAATCCTAGTCACTAGTTATTTTGTTGATAGTCCCAAATAAAAAATAAAAGTTTGTTTATATATTTATCTAGTTATATTTTCACTGACGAAGGTGTTCCGAAAACGTTTGTAAACGTTCTGAAAATATAACTATCGTTCAAACCAACCTTGTTTTATTGACCTATTAGTGGTAGATCTCTATCATATAAGATAAGTATAAAAGGTCACGAAATATATATATATATATATATATACATTTTAAAAAATATGAATATTAATTAAATATCTTTTATTAACAAGTATAGAAATGAAATAATTATACGCTGAAAACAATATGGCCTTCTTCTAAAGGTTTGCTACTTGCAAATTTTGACATTTATGTTCTAACAACATATTTCCATGACCAACAGACATAACTTATTTCTATGTTACCTTCTTCCGCTACTCAGAGAACTCTCCCAAAGAACGAAATTGATTGCATAATAGTGAACAATCAGAAGTTAAGGCACTTAAACATGTATCACAATTAATATCAGCGAGAATCCGTTTGGCAATAAAACCGCTAACATAAGCCACTAATAAAATTTTTATATTGCCAGAAGAAGAGCCTTTCATCATCTTGCTCATAATTGGTTTCTTGCAACCTTAGATTTGCGACACCATTAATGACTTGAGTCTTTAAAGAAGTAACAAACTGTGGAATTGTTGGAAAATGCAGCCACATTCTTAACGAATCCCGGCAATTATTGCGCCACCTGCTAAATACTGGATTCATACTGACAATGAAGGAGCACATGATCTTTATAATTAGGTAAACTAAGATAACTATAGCGGATAACTTTTCATAGTTACTTGGAGATTTGTAGTAATCTGTGAGTAGGTCTATCCTAGTAAATCAATTTTCGACATTCACTCACTATTTGTAACTTTTTAGTTTTGTTCTCCTGACGATCTCATAAATAAATGACGAAATCTTTCAACAAAATAGTTGTCTTATATTACAAGTATCGTAAACTCAAAATTAACCTTTTTCTCCATATGTTCCTCGTATTACAGTCTTCAAAAGCAAGCGTGTATTTTAAGCCAATATAGCAATATGTTTCGAAGCTTGGAACACTTTCACTTAAGATGCGCATTTTTCAGACTAATATCTAACTGTTAAGGAACTGGGTTGACTATGTTGTTAGAGAGATGATTAGGGGGAAAATATAAGGTGGTGTTACCGACATCTTTTTGATAAGAAAGAAATCATCAAATTCGTGAACTGTAGGCCCTTATTATGGTTTAGGGTAATATAGGGTATTTTTATACATATAAAAAACTAAATTACCTATAGGAGTTGCGCCGATATTCTACGGCGCGAACTATAAGTGCCTTTAATAACAATCAACACCCTATAAAAATTTTAAATAATGAAATTGGTAAAATGTTTTAGATTTTCAAAAACAAAAAAGAAAACGGAAATCGAAGTACTTCCCGTTCAATGAGTACTTTACTCAAACAACTCATTTAAAGCTATAGGTTCAACGATAAGACAATACCATTCGAAACTTGCGTGAATTTTAAAAGTGATTGATCAAATAATTTGTTGCTTCACGATATTTTATTAACAGTAAATGTATTTATACCTTGTAAGATAAGCTAATATCATTATTTTAACGATTCTTAACCTTGAATGTATGTTTCAATATTGTAATGTATATTTGTGAAGGAATTGCTTCAGATACCTCTTCATAGATAAGCAGCATTTTTTCTGCCCACCAACACGGAATGGTTCAGGCTGATCGAAATATTCTTTCCGACACTGGCGCGAGCTGTCTGCTCTGGACAGACTGGTTGCATGTCGCAACTTTTGTCGGTTAAGTGCAAATAGTTACATTGTAACTGCTGCCGTTAGTGAGCTTTTGTGCAGTCGCACGATGATCTACACTTTCGTTTCTTCGTCTGTTAACTCAGTACCATGAAAACTTATGTGATCTTCATGGTCAAAAACAAATGTTGTTCGCGCCTATTGGGGTAAGACTGCATTTTGACATTTTAAAATTCTATTCTACACACCGAATATCAGTCTAAAACCAACGATAGCACACATTTAAAACCCTTTCTATTAAAGGCAGGTAGACAATTACTTTCACTTAATACTCTTAAAACTACAGGCAATTTAATAATAGATAACTCTTGGAACCAGATAACACTTTTAAATGAAAACACATGGAAATAACCCACTCTATGAAGCTACCAGTTGCGTGTTGCGTGTTCAAAGAGCGGATAAGTAAGAAGACGTACACGTCGAATGCCACTGATTGCTTCATAGAGGCGCTTGTTTCTAAGAATTGCCATTTACAGATCTAATCCATTTCTGAGAATTCTTCACCATCAAATTTTAAATTGCCTGTACTTCTTCCGAAAGTTCGAATACATCCACACTGCTAAGTCAAAATGAGTCATGTTCGCCACAGCATTAAAATAAAGCTAAAATTTATCTTTTAACATATGTTTCAGATAGTATACTAATCTTATCAAATGAAAAATTGGCTTTGTGAAAGTTCTAAGACACTTTTAGTGAAATGTTCACGTTGAAGTTAATACTGATTGATTATCTGTTTGTTGTCTGCGCAAACCTTTGCTAATATCACTAGGAGAAATCCCTTCACTTGTTTGAATTTCATCTAATCTACACTTATTATGTTTCAAAACATTCCTGAAAAACCTTCCTTCAATATCGACTTTATTTGCAAGTTGGCGATTCGATCAGGGCCCATGCATGTTATGGCTGCTATGTCCACATATCAACTTTTTAAATGCATTCACGACTATGGAAATGGTAAACTGGAAAAGGACTACCACAAGAGAATCTGAAATTAATTAAATCAATAGACTATAGTAAGCCAGATAGTTACCAAAGTATTTACATTTTATCACAAGATAGTTATAAACGTTGGTGAAGGACAGAGGGCCGTAGTCCCATACTAGGTGCTCAGAAGTTTCATTCACTTCGCTATAGAATCTGTACTCGGTTTCATTGCTAAGCCTGATTGTGTGCAATTAATGGTTGACCTTACAATGTACGGTCACGGCGCCAGTTTTAGTCCTGGGTTGCCTTTTCTTTAGTTTCAGAAAGTCCATGCTTTCATTTTAACTCAAAGGCACTTCTATGAAGGTCTGTATTGCTTGAGCCTAGTTTGATGTGGCTATTTGGATCGGAATTGGTTCGACCAACCCTTAATTTATACCTCTGCAGGGAGTGTGACTAGCAAGGGAGAGCTCAGTCCCTGCGAGGGGAGGACTACTGCTCTTCCCAGTCAACCCATCTGTCCTCTCGTTGCCTTTAATGTCTCGATAAGCTGATACTGAAATGAAATAAGAGACTCGCAAAGCCTTTCTAGAGTTTATTTACAGATAAATGTTAGCACAGACCGATACTGGTGGGGTTGCAAAGGAGTTGTATGCTTTGAAAATTTATAACGCAGCAGAGAATTGAAACGCCTATGTTGATAATTAATCAAAGTCAATAATGTAATTCTATAAAAGTGAATTGGCATAAATCAACACGACAATGCAAATCCACACACATCTTTAATTAATGAGCATAATTCATTGGGAGGTGTTGCACTATCCACTGTATAATCCTGATCTTGTACCATCAGATTTATTAGTTCTATCTAAGATTTGCAATGGTAAAAGTTCCGATAATGATGATAACTTATCAGTTACCTCGATTTGATCATTGATAAAAATTAACAATATATTATCAAACAAAGCTTTTCCTTTGTGTAAGGAAATTGCCCTTTATTCTCTTAAATAAGTTAGCAATTCCTTAGGTACTAAATAAATACCTGGAGTATATTGAAAAATTGGCAATGAATGTAGAGATGAAGCATCAGCTTAATTTATACAGTTTTATGTGTATTCGTATATAACCATATGAAATTATTAAATATTAGATTAATAATATTGTATATTTCTTACAGGAAATTTTGTAAGTTATTGTTACTGGGGCAAGAGTGACCGCCTGAGATCTAGGTAAATTAAAAAACGAGTAAACCTACACAGTGTCAACGCTAATCTCATTAAGATTATTTCGTAATTCTTAAACCGTTAACGAAAAACGTTTAAAATTCTTGACTACCTTGATTAGACCTTGGGCACACCCATAGATACGTATGCTTATAATATATTCATTTTATACGCACATGTGGTGTTTACTTCTTTACCAACTAGAGTTACTAAATTAAACTATGTTTGTCAGTTGTAAACCGCTATACCTAAGGAGTTATTGGAATGTAAAACTATCAGAAACACATATTGTTACTAATAATCTGGAAACTTGTATTATTAATCAGCTGTTATATAAATAATAATACTTAGAAATCAAACGTATAATTACTTACAAAGTATTTCTATTGAATCGTGCAAAACTCTACAGACGACAACAGAAAAATATTGCGGTTAAGTAAAAATACTGTGACTATTATCAAGTTATATTGTTCTTTGTTCAAATACCATTTTGTGACCATCATTTCCATCATTTCACTTAATTAGGATAATACGATTAAGTACCAAAAATTAGCATTTACTAACCCAACAGCAATTGTGCGTTGCCCATTGAAAAGAACTTTATACATATAGTGATATTTACAAGTACACCACACTTTTAGTGGTCACCGATGATTATTTCATGCTTTTCATAGGCGCCCTATTTTGAAAACAAAATGTTTTTCGCAAGCATTCGTAAATACACAGAAAATACCCACTGTAAATCATGTTACTCGTGATCGAACTTTCAGCGAAACTTTAGGTTCGGTCTAACACAGCACAAAACCAGTGCGCAGAGCAAATTTGGCGTTCAAAATTTGCTTTGCGTATGTACTCGACGATTCACAAACTGATTTTGTGGTGTGTTAGAACGAACCTTTTATCTCATCTGTTTTACACTGGAGCCATACGTTACTAAAGGTAAACTAAACGCAAACGCTTAACAAACATATTTATCGTTACACGTATTATTGCATCACTTCTACGGATCACCTACGGGTGGGGCTGAATGGATAAACTAGGTACTTTAACCGTATATGGTACTAACGAATTGTTTGCGTGTTAGCACTAGTGATCACATAGTTTTTTCGTAATAACTCTATTTGGCCCTGCAGGCTAGAGCTATAAACTGGTTATGAATTTCGTTCTTCAATCCACATCCAAGGTTTGCTATTTAAAAACGACCAGTAGGAAATCAAGCATTGCAGCATGAATGAGAAGATAAATGTGGAGCGTTAGTACGATTGGACTCTCACAATGTGAATACAGGGATCGATTCAATGTTAAGTAAGACCTTGGCAATCCAATTCAGGGAAAGCGAGATGACCATAACTTCTGTTAACGGAGCATTCCAATCTCTTTGTTACCTTCAGAAAAGACTGTTGAATAAAAATATTTTTCAAGCTGCAGATTGAGTATGATATAGTGATTACCCTGACATAGCCTTAGGCATTAGAGCCCAGAAATTTTCGGTGTATATTGCTGAAGCTTGTATAAGGAAGCTACAAATATAACAGGAGGCATATTAAAATTACAGATACAACAGAAGTTAATTTGCAACTATCATAGAGTCCCCAATGAATATGTAACAATTAATGAACGGTATCTATTATATGTAGTCTGGGCAAGTAGCAGTAATAGCGTACTAAGTTACGACATCCCCTTATCTAATCAGTACTGAATCGATGCAGTGTGCGAGTAGTTCTGTGTATATGTAGGCTGTCGTAACTTATTTCGTAATTACCGCTGTTTGCCCAAACTAACTAACATAAAGTCATTCATATGCTTCATGTAAGTGTTGTCGATCACATCTTTTGTATAAAATTGTATTTGTAAATAACTTGTGACTTGTTTCGTAATTGTACGCTGTTACCGCTGCGCGCCAAGGCAGGATATAAAGGAGTACGTGATAATAAAATATCAAATCGCCCGACTCCAGGAACCATTGCTAGAATCGACACAGTACATTGACGTATCCAATATTAAACTCAAACAAATTACATCACTGAATTAGATTGACTTGACTAGATTGATACGACTAGCCCTCTTGAGGGCGTTTGTTTGAAATCTATGAAGCGCAGGATGACGGATATGCCAAGATAAGGAAGTAATGGCCCACACATTCTAGCAGGTTCACTTGCTGACTATAGTACGGTACAAAAGCATCTTCACGCCGTCGGAATGGTGATAAAACCGATCTGTAGGTACTATCAGGACGAGTCTATTCTATGCAAATATGTTGAATTGTACGAATATAGAAACAACCAGTGAGCAGTGAGCAGTGAGCAGTGAGTTTCTATAGCGATCGTGGTGGAAAATCGGCTTGGTTTACTTGCACAAGACTTCACTCAATGTACATGTGAATTTTAATTCCATAACTGTGGACGAGGTAACAAAAATATTTATAAGTAACTAGTTGACCCGGCGAACTTCGTACCGCCTTAGAATTAATAAATATCTTAAGTTATTACCTGAGTTTTATTTACTTGTTTATATTAAGATAAAATTAATGAAGTTGAATAAAAGTTCAAAAAGGAGCAAATCCACGTGGGAGCAAAGCATTTGCTTTATTGAATGTAAACCAAATCATTCGCGTATCGTTGTAGCACAACTTTCTGTTAAAGTATTTGCTGAATCGGTTGCACTCGTGTCGATTATCTTCAATGAAGTACCTTGTGATATACTATATTTTGCGACTTTATCTATTATCACTTGGCCTGCGATCCAACGCAGTTTTGAACAACCCAATCAATGCATGATGTTCATGAAATATTTGCTGCAAATCTTGAAGAATTTCTCTTTTCATTGCGCTATTGGTCGTTTGACGCCGATCAAGTTGGTCCTCCATATTGGCCACGAAGTAAATTTGTAACAATTTTATGCTGTGCTTCTTCAACCGGCTGCAATGATCCAATTTTATTGTGAATTTGTTCTTGTATCTGTATAGTCAAAAGGGAAGTGATAATTAGTGATATATGATAACCGAGAATAAGGGTTATTCTCTTATTAACAAACATTACCTTGAATGTCGGACTGTTTCCGCGTTCTTCAATAATATTTGCTCCAAATGAAGTCATTTGAAACATGCGTTATACCTTTAAGCGTTCGAAAGAAAATATCGGCATCCTTGAGCTTCGCCATGAAGCAATGAATGCAATGACTCAGGTGGCGGAGGTAACAATAGCAATTTAACCTTTCCACTGAGACAGCACAATCCATGCGTTCCTCCAGCGAACATCGATGCACCGCAATGGACGCACACAACCTCCATAGGGCCAATTATAACGAAAGGGTGGGAGCTGTAGTCAATTGTGGAATCGTATTGAAACGCTCCTCGATTCAAATTAACACTTGAAGCATTTCTTCTTGCGGCTGGACGTTGTTGATCTCTGTGTTCTGCTCGACGATTTCTCATTGCCAACCGAGCCATTTCACGTATGGCCTCTGTTTGTCCTTGTGTTTGGGAAACACGAAGTCCGACCGTACTAATACGGCTCCCTTCTCTCGTGTGATTTCTTCTTCATGTGCAGTGGATTGATTCGCAACATTCCGCAGTCTAATTGCATTACGGCTTGGTTGTGAAAGATTCGATCTTCTCGCTCGCGGCATTGTAAATAAGACTGTGATAGATATTGCTGACTTTGCTTCTATTATGTCATAACAATTATTCATACGCGCACAATCACAAATGTCATAATCTTAATTGTCTTTGCCCGCACCATGACAACTGTCATAACCTAACCCACCAAACGTCGTCAGTTTGTTTAATCTCTAATTTTCTTTTCTTAATTTTTAAATGTTTTAATAGTTTTCTTTCTTCCTAAACCTTCGTCGTCGTTTTCAAGTTTTAAGCATCCGAACAAACCATGATCCATTTATTTATATATATATAT
This sequence comes from Chrysina gloriosa, assembly GCA_038088585.1. Lineage (NCBI taxonomy): Eukaryota > Metazoa > Arthropoda > Insecta > Coleoptera > Scarabaeidae > Chrysina > Chrysina gloriosa. The sequence goes on from CM076089.1 coordinate 36,911,327, forward strand.
ATATATATATATATATACAGATTACAATTAAGTAATAACAATTCGTACACGATCGTCTATGATTAAACACAGTATGAAAGCATCACCATACAAACAATGGCGTGGACTAGTAGAGATGATACTATTACTCTACGTCATTGTTTTGTGGTAGGGGTAAATATAATCTATTAATTTGAGTATCTTTCTCAAGTGCCACCGGTGAAAAAAGAAGTACAATTTGCGCTTGCCTCACTGACAAAGCTCTATGAACAAAAATTGATGACGTAGGTAAAAGCTCTAAATAGACAAAGTGCATATGCATCCGCACAAATGAGCCTAACTTCGTTGAAAGAATGTTGCTTTGTTGACGTTTAAATACTCGCTACCAATGTATGAGTGTAGGTTTTGTTTAGATGTTATTGCGTCGTCACATATATTCGTACATACCTGTTGTATTGCCTTTTCTTCCGTGAGAGGCACCGCGGAAGAAATGTCTTAGACATTTATACATATGTATGTATTAACCAATGGAAAATATTTCACTTTAATGCGGATTTTAAATAAGCACGCATTTACATATGTTCAGTGTTATTACGCCCACGTGTGATTGTTATACCTTGTAACATTATATACACACATTCATATGTAAAGGTATTGCAAGGTGATGGATAGAAGAGATGCGTATCCACAAGCAAACGGGCACATAACGCTGGTTGTCTATGTATCTTCCCTCGCAATCAATCTAATGCTCAATTATTATATAACTGTCTTAAGTGGTTACTCACAGTCTGGGCTACTGAAGTGACTGAGAATCTAATTAAATTAAATGACAAGCCGTCTATAATGTTACTCGGCATACTAACGTAAGTCTATTTTAAAATTGAGTGAGTTCATATGTATGTCATATTATGTCATTGATAAATTTCGACTGATTTGCTTTAGATTCCTTCTTCACTCCAAAACTGCTAAACCACTTCCAATAATACTATAATACATAGCTAAGAGGTTGTGACGTTTTCTATGAATTGCTGATTTATCGTCACTGAAGAATAAAAATTGAAAGAAGTCAATCAGTCGTAGGTATATGAAGAAAATGTATATATCTACAGACAATGAATGACTGCTGTGGAAAATGTAGAAAATGCAAGATATTTAAATAAACATAGAAAGATAAACATTGAGTTGAGAATTACTAACACTAAATAGAACCTTTTATTGCGATGGTGTTAAAGGCAAATTATATACAAATAAAAGCATGAAATAGCGCAGTTTAGCAGCAAACGCGGTCATATGATAAACAGCTTTGGACACATGTTTAGAACTTACCAGGTTTCATTACTGTGATATAGTTAGGCCGGCAGATACACAAGCTGGGACAGCAAAGTGGTCAAGATTGTCTTCAAGCATGCATGTACCTAGGTAATACTTTGAAGGTCATGTTCAGACCTGGATAAACACACAGAAATATCGCCCAATATCGCTTTTAGTATACTGCACTAATTCCGTTACCATTATTCCGTCTTACCCAACTGACTTGAAACTTTTGCTAGGGGTTGATGGTTAGTAAGCCTCCCCACCTGGTGCTGTAAACCACACTCTCCAATCTTCCAGTCTCTGGTAGTTGATACAGACTACACGTGCCTTGGATAATTTCTAATGCGATACCACAGATTACTACAGATCTCCAAGTAAATACGAAAACGTATCCGCTATAGTTATCTTTGTTTATTTTATTAAAAAGATTATATGCTCCTTCTTTGACAGTATGAATCCAAGGTTTGGCAGGTGGCGCGATAATTGCCGGGATCCGTTAATAATTGACCGCAATCGTAGACAATCGGTGGACAATCGTAATTACTGCTATTAATACGCTGGCGCTGGATCTGGCTGGATCAGCGTCGGTGTACGTTTATCTTTAGATTTTTTAGTTCGTTATTTTTCACCGTATTGTGTGGAAAGAGCTTTATGGAGGTTGCAAAGATGTAGTACTTTCCGAGGAATTTTGAGAAGTATGTATTGATATGTATACAAACCTTAAATGAAAGAAATAGTTCTAAAGTTATGTATCTTCAATAAAATTTATAGATAATCAAAATTCTAGATTCTAAAGTTTACAAAACAAAATAGAATGGAAGATATAGTTAATGAAAATAAATATATTGATGAATATAATTGAATCAGCGAACTATCTAAAAATCATCTTTTTGCTCTTATACTGTCTTTCCACTGACCCATTTAATTGTCAGTTTAGGAGTTATACTTAATAATAATGAAATATATTTTTAGGGTAAAAGTATGGTTCGATTCAGTGTACTTTGGAATCCAAAATGATGCAGAATTTAAGATCATGAATCGACCATTTTGATTCATCCATATACGAGCAAGAAACTCTATTGAATTGCGGTACCTCAACCCGTTCAAGAAGAAAGGAAGATTTTTGATCCAGAGAGGTAAGCTTTCACTTACTGTTATTAGCAGTACTTTCAGTGCTACATATATTTTCCTCTATACTCCTATTTTCTACACTTCGATCAATAAAATTGTTGAACACAATAGAATTACTAGCTATGAATAATACTACTATCTATAATTTTTTTAATTTTCAATTTCCAGGACTGTTACCACAACGCACTAGGGACTGCTGCTTTAATTCATGATACCGATGGGCTATTTGATAGCTTTAACGGAAGTGCCCGAGTACCACCAGACGGAAAGACACTCTGCTGCTGCGTCACCTGAATTTACAAACGTAGGAACTTTTGGAACACAGGCATTTCCAAAGTCGGGATGTGGAATTATGTCTGTAGTAAAAGGCAGACCGGTTGGAAACTTCCATCACAAATTGGCTGGATGCACTCCATTAAAGCTAATACTTTAATATGGGACAACATGAAGAGTCGCGGAATAACTAGTATCCGACCTCCAACTTTTAACGAAGATATGCCTAAAAATTTATTTGGTGCAAATCATCTCAGTTGTGGCTGTATTCTTCAACAATTCCACAGTTTGTTATTTCTTTAAAGACTCAAGTCATTAATGGTGTCGCAAATCTAAGGTAAGCAAGATGATGAAAGTCTCTCAAGTAATTTATTAATTTCTTAACGGAGCTGAGGTGATTGGGAGAAGGAATCTGGTAAATGACGACGAAACCCATAATACATGCCACAATGACATAAGTTATCATATTGTCAAGGAAATACATGAAGCTCTTTTTTCTGGCAATATAAAACTTTTATCAGTGGCTTATGTTAGCGGCTTTATTGTCAAACCAATTCTCACTTAATTGTGATACATGTACAAGTACTTTAACTTCTGATTGTTCACTATTACGCAATCGATTTCTTTCTTTGAGAGAGTTCTCTGAGTAGCGGAATAAATTAACATATCCTTCGGAGAAGTAAGTTATGTCTGTTGGTCATGGAAATATGTTGTTAGAACATAAATTACAAAATTTGCGAGTAGCAAACATTCAGAAGAAAGCTATATTGTTTTGAGCGTTTAATTATTTCATCCCTGTACTTATATCTTCGATTTAATTAATATTCGCTAATTCTTTTAACGTAAAACGCTACTGTAATTATATATATATTTTTTTGTATTGCTTTCAGCGTTTAATTATTTGATTCCTCTGCTTATTAGAAATTTCTTTTAATATCCACTCATTATTTAATGTAAAATTCAACTGTAATTAATTTTTCTTTTGCATTGAAGTATACATTTTTCTTTCAAATTTTTGTTTTCATCTTGTACCCATTATACCTACATATATATCGTCGGTTTGAAGGTAAGACTCATAAGCTACATTTTAATCCAAAATAAATGATTAATACGTAAATACTTGTAAAATACATACTAGCAAGTATTTACATGTTAATAATTTATTTTGGATTAGAATGTAACTTAATTAGTCTTACCTTCAAACCGACGATAAGCACATTTAATATTAATTTAAAGGAAGAAATCCTTGAACAGGGCGATTTTGCTTGATAAAAATATACATTTTTGGGTGGAACTTGATTTTCAATCTTCAGTGGTTTTTGAGTAATTTCCTTTTCAAATGGCAACCCCCGATATCTTTTTCGTATTGAGAGATACTTTCGTTGACGAACTGACATAAAAATTTTGCCACCTTACATAAAAAATTCTTTGAACAAATAACAATTGGATTTTAGAAAACCTAAAAAAGTAGAATAAAGCAAAAACTTACAAAATCTTACTAGCAAAAGGTTATTCCAGTTTATTTTTTGAAGTGTTAGATGTTTTCTACAGATCACGTAGGTACAAATCATCACAAAGGGTCTATTATACATTCTTTTCTTAACATCAGCGGTACAGAAATATTATTGCAATTTAAGTATTATGGCAGATTTAACTTTTGCCTGTGTGCAACAGTTTTATATTGACTTCTTAACATTAGCGATACAGAAATTTTATTGTAATTTAAGAATTATGGCACATTTAACTGTTACGCACAGGAGTGAGATTTAAATCCTCGTCGGATTTAGGGATGAGTTTAGAACTCAGACTTTGTTTTAACAATAAAATTTACGTTTTCAAATATTCAATTGTCATTAATTCGAAGAATTTCTTATGTAAGACGGCAACATTTTTATACTGTCAGTTCGGCAACGAAAAGATCTCGCAAAATCAAAAAAGAGAAAAATAAGCAATACTATTAAATTAAAAACTTATGACGTCATTACTGAAAAACAATTGATGTCATTCGAAAATAAGTATTTTTGTCTAATAAAATCGAGCTGTTCAAAGATTTCTTCCAACATAATTTTATTACACTTTTACTGAATTTATTCCATATTTTAGGCGCACACTATACACTACTTCGATATGTAAATAACAGTTTAGTGAATTTATTTTGATTCTCTCAGTAAATTAGGGAAATGCAAACCTGAAAATGTATATAAAGACAGTTTTTACATTATTTGTAACTAAGGACATTTCTGTTGCTCCTAACAGTGGATAGGTACATATTGGAACATTTATTTGAAGTTTTTAGTCCGCTATAGATGCTTAACTAATATAAGGTATTTTAGTAATATACTAGGTGACCCGGCAAACTTCGTTTTGTCCAAAATTCTTTTCGACTTTCCTTTTTCCTAAACCTTCGCGTAGAAATTACGAATAAACCCGCAGAAGGAAGTATCCAATTTGGTCCAGTCGTTTTCAAGTTTTAAACATCCGAACAAACCACGATCCATTTTTATATATACAGATATTTATCCTATTCTACCTACAATTCCACTATATTTGTGTTCCCAACTATAAAAATTATTATAACGCAAATCTGATAGAAAACCACTTGAATTTAATATAATGGTAGATACATATATAGGTTTAGAACTGAAGTAAATCATCTCTTATCTTATCAAACTCCAAATCTGTAGGTATTGCGACGAAGTGGTAATCTTTAGTGGAGAGTACAAAGGAAATAAGAATTGCAAGTGAAAGTTGGTTGGGACCATGCCTTACTACCTCAAAGTCGTATTTGCCGTTTTTCAAAATCAATAGCGTAAGAGAGCTAGCATATTACATATTCCGATATTAACTTTGTATCAAGCACGTAATTAATTTTGATTAAATACTTGTATTACTTGTATTTGATATTGAGTACCTAAAAGTAGTAGAACTAAACACGACATTATCGCAAAAGATGTATACTGTTGGAAATTGTTATGAGTTCAGAGTTTCTTTTTAGTAATAAAATTTAAATTACTTGAATAGTAAGAATCTCATACATTTAACTAAGTTGCAGCAATTTATATAAACATCGTTCTTATTGCTATTATGAAGTTTGCCCTTTTAAATGGAAAGTATAAAGAGTATTGATTAAATAACAATTCTTAAGCAGGATTCCGTGTTCATAAATAGATCTATTTGTTGAATATTGGATGTAGTTGGTAAATAATAGAAATATGTCACTTTGTTCCGTCAACACACATCATGCTGCTAAAACTAAATATGTACGCAATACAAAATACACACCCGAAATAAGTAAAGTCAGAGACGTGGGTTGACGTTTTACACCCGCCGAGGAGAGATAGTTACCGTGTATTTGTTGAAGATGCAATGGCAAACAGTGCTAAGTGTGAAAATTAACTGGAGAAACACTTGTGTATGTTCCATGTGTGTATGTATGTGCGTATGAAGCTGTGTGTACGTACTTGGAATTCCAACAGGGTAAACATACAGTGGCAACACCTGTCTTACATACAAATGTCAACAAGTATGTATCGAAATATGTACTTCGATAATGGTGGATAGATGCGTCACGTCATTGTTCAAAAACGGCACAAAGAAGAAATACAGAAGATGGAAACTAGAAGAACATAATTATTTGTACTCTCCTATATTCAAGATCGAAATGTACACAAGCATGCAGCATGTATAAAGAAATAGGAAGAATAAAATATTCCATTTCCTTAAAAAATGAATTCACAATTATCTAGTATCTAAGAAAAATTATTCCCATCTACTCGAATATTATTTGTACGACTTAGTTATTTTATTTCAACTATTCGAGTTCCTTGTAAGTGTCGTTTGGTGGTAAAGTTTCAAAGTATGCAATTCCTTTGTAGTCTCACAAAAGTCGATAACCCCAATGTTGCTGGTTTCTCTTGTTGGGTCCAAGATATTTGATTGGTGTTATTCGGTCTTGTAAAGCGTAGGTGTTAGTACGCTGTGGTAAGTGATTTTCTGCGAGCCCTTAGCAAACCTATAGATTGTGATTCTTTACGTAGTTAAGTTGCTACAAAGGCTTTTCAGTACATATACATATGTAATACACGAAACATCATTGCCATCTTACATACTATGTCCTGATCAACCATAATTTCAAATAAAAATCATGAAAACGAAGTTTACTGAAATAATTTTGATACTGCTGCTCTTCACAAGGTTTGTTGTCGTGGATAGTACATAACTAATAAAGTAAAATATGGTCGTTACATTTCCTTCATCCAGCGACAACTGAAGTAGCAGCTTCCCGACTACGCAAACGTACATCATAAATTCTAGCAAAAATTTCTATCTGTAAAATGTAAACGAATACAAAGGAGGGAGCAGAATTAGAGGTAGATATTTTTAATTTGGTTGTTACTACAGATGTAAGTGGCACTTTGATGTACTATGTAAACTAAAACAAAAAGGTTAGTGACTAAGAAAATCGCATATTTTCGCCATAATGCTCAACGTCCATAAATAACTTTTAACTGTTAAATGTTGCCTAAATTTCGTTTGTCAGCTTTTGACTATGCCCTATATACATCGACCTGTGCTCGGTGATTATTAGTCTGGGTGTGCAGTGGTAACAGCGCACAATTACGAAATAAGTTACGACAGCATCACTGACTCCACATCGCCTTATCTAGCTATATGCGAGTAATTCTGTGTATATGTAGGCTGTCGTAACTTATTTCGTAATTACCTGTTTTTGCCCAGACTACTGTTTCTCATGTATTTATGTATCCTAAGGTGTAGCGTATGTTGCAGTGGTTCTTATAGTTTAGTAGCTCATAGCTCAGATACATGACCTTTTGATGCTGAAAGGGTATCAGCAATGTATGCACGTTAGTAATGGCTATTAAAGAAAGTATAAATATGAAGATATAGGTATATTGTTTAAAGAAATTTTGTTTGTCGTATCTTTTCCATTTTATTTTGTACATCAGGAGACAGGGAATATTAAAAATTAGTACAAATAGCATCAGGCTAGCATACGAATAGTCATATGGATCATGCAGAGCGTCCATAGTTGTTCCTAAAAACGCGAATACAATTTCCTTAACATTTGTTTTAGTAAATGATAAAAATATATAATACCATTTCTTTGCTTTCCCGTGCTTATGCCAACATTTCAGAAACTTGTTAAACCCATAAATATTATTGTTCCTAACAGTATGATATGAGGTACAAATATTATACAACTTCAAAACTGTGATGCGTGTACTATGTATATTTTCAAAATTCAACAAATAAAGATTTGCAAACAGACTCTTTCTTTGCTTGCCCGTTTCACAACCGCTTTACAGCCAATTATCAGTATTTAAGAGACGTGCCAGGAAACAGAAGGCCGCCGACGTTCTGTTAACAAATTATGTAACTAGCAGAGAAAATAGAAATGCGAGTGTGGATGTTATAGTGATAACATCTGACGAAATACTTTATTTCGTTTTACCAATTATTGGATTTCTCAACTTCTTAGTTTACCGAAACATTGTTTTTAAATAATCTGTTAATTCGATTACTGTGTAGAAAATGCCGCGCCCAGTTCTGAAACAATTAAGAGGATACGAAATCTGTAGTTTTTCGAAAATTTATAAATTACGTTTACCTAAATAACATTTAGGAAATAAATCCTATTTAGTCAATTATCAAAACGTGATGACCACAGCTGACTAGGTCACAGAAAGCAGCGGTAGGTCAAGGCAAAGTTAACTACAAGCGACCAACAAATATTCTTGCTCGTCTAGCGGCGTGCATACATATGTATGTATATATACTTACATACATACATATCGCGTAACGACAATAGTGGAGTGTTCCCTCGATGAACTAACAATAAGTAATAAGTACAAAAGTAGTATTGGTAGAGAAAAAGTTTCAGACAAAAGTTGTAGACAATTTTATGATTTATAACTTTAATAATAGCTGGAGCTCAATAATAGTGAACGTTTACGAAGATACGAGCGAAGAAAACGAACATAGGGAAGTTGGCACATTTCTGACGCATTAACACGAAAAGTGTTGATGTTAGTAAAAGAAGTTTAGAATAAAAACGTTGGGAAATCTAATTTATGAGGGAAGAGGTCTCTACGATCTTTCGTGTAAAATGAACCGTTCTCGAGATATCGAATTAAACGCGTTACTCGCGATCTGCTGACACTCGAGGAACCCCTCAAATCTACAATTATGCTCAGAATACACCCCTTAAACTAATTATAATATCGAGAAAATTACTATATCTCATGTAGATATTTGTCTTTTTCGCGACGAGGTTACTGGCTTAATATTATGAGACTGGCATACATACATGCGCCCAGGCAGATATTAGCGCTATCAATCTATTGTAACTACGGAGGAAGATTTTATATAAGCAAATTGCTTTTAAAAGCATACATGTTCTTGTCAAAATCTAAGTGTAATGAACTTTCAAAATACTTGGACAATTATCAGCTAAAGATATCAAGAGGAATCAAGATAAACTCCCAGAAATCTTTAAAAGTAAAAAACACATAAATTTCGTGACCTAAATAACATATACTTATCTTTGGATTAACTCTACCAATATAGATCAATTTAAAAACTAGTTTCTTTAATAGTAGGTATTTTAATCTATATATATATCATTTCCGATATATTCGATGGTCCTTTGCACCTATTCCAAAGCAGTCATTTCGTTCTTTAATTCGTATTTCCATATACTTAAGGCGGATTACCACTGAAGCCGTGCAACTGGGTACTGGACTCCTTGGAGTATACAAAAAAAGTGACACAGTTTATGGCTTGTCCCAGAAAACGCCTGGAAAGCTTCTCAAGACAAAACCGTGCGCCCTTCATGTCTATGATTACTGAGGAAGGTACCGTTTCAATTTCTCTTCAACACAATAAATGGGGGCCGTTGATGTTACGACTAATACGGTCAAAAAGTTCAACATATATTTTTTTAATCCTGTGCCTGTATATGTTCCGGTGTAAGTTAAGCTTCTTATTTTCTGTATAATTCTCTCCACGGTTTTCTGTCTTTGGTCTGATCCTTCATTCTTTCACACTTAATTCCATTTTCTGCCGCTGCTTACCTGATGTCGTTATTCCATTTTCTTTTCGATCTTCCTTTTTTGTTCTTTCCCCTTACTCGCGTGTCATACACTTTCTTTGTCAATCTATCATCACTCATACGACAAACGTGACTGAAGCATCTTAGGTGACCCTCCTCTATTATTATCCATATAAGTTTAATTCTTAGGTTTTGCCAGAATTTCTCGATACTTATCTTGTCTTCCTTGGTATTATTTCCTATCCGTCTCAGGAATTTCATATCCACGGCGTTCACTTGTGACATTTTCTCACTTTGTCGTCATTTTTTTCACTATTCCTGTTTTGATCTGTTTTGGTACTTCCTTCTTTCCTAGAATCACGGTCCCCATCGTATAAAACATTCTTGTCGCTTCCGCATCCGTCCCACTAAATTATAGTTCCCAAATATTTGATATGTTATGTCTTTCATTTTCTCTTGCAATTATTGTTGATTTCCTTGTTTACGATTTTAAGGTTCCTTTGACGCGCTTCTACTGACTCGGCAAAAATTGGCATATCGTCCGCAAACATCAATTCACACAGGTTAGTCTCATTCGTTTTCCAGTAACTCATTTTTAGTGGTTTCATTTGCTTTTTGGCATTCCTTCTGGCTTTATCTAGTGCACTCGAAAACAACAATGAAATAAACACATATCCTTGTTGGTCCTCTGTCTCTGTTGTAAACTTCTTAGATTCTTCGTTGTTGGTTCTTACTGTATTTGTATTATTCCTATATTTCTATTATTCTCTTACCCATATTTCTCTTTTCTAGGGCTTTCTATATTCAGGATAATATGTAGCCCAAAAATTCAAGAATTTCATTTAAAAAATGAACCGATCACGAGAAGAAACTTCACATTTCCTTGTTCAGGCCAGTGCTCATGCTGTGTAGTATTTGAAATTTGAACGAACCGAACGTTTACAAACGAAAAGCAGCTACGGTAAACAAATCACAGCATAACTTAGGTCTTGGACGTGGGAAGATTCTTTTACAGCGGATATGCATTCAAGTAAAGTCATGAATGAGGAGGAGATATGGTTGAAGGATAGGCCATTGGATATGTTAGTGGCTTTTGGAAAATGCGGCAAATCCCAGATTAAGGTTGCCGACTTCCGACCGGTCACGAAATATGATTAAAAGCCCTGACAACATCGAGATGCATAGTACTAATTATTTCTTTCCGATTGATATTTGAAACAACTTCTCGCTAAAATTACAACAGAAAAGGTGTAACTGATAAAGTCTTAATGTATTAAAAAAAAGAAATACATTTGATTGAAGAACCGTTTCTTTTTTAAATGACCTATAGTAGTAGAACTAATACAAACGTGACTAATACAAAAGCATATCACTCGATATATCATTTTAGAAGCTTATCAGTTCACTAGATATGGAAAGGAATCATTTTGACAGATTTAATATGTAAATAGATGTTTTAGCATCGTTTAATTAATGTACTTCAATAAAAGTATAATTTAATAATAATTTCAATGTTGCGACACTTCTAGCGTATTTATAGTTTTAAGTTTACAATTGTTGGGAGTATTTCTTTCTGAGCGGGTTGGACAATAAATACGGACTGGTGTTGAATAATATGTACGATTAGTAGTTTCATTACGCGCAATGGGATTTAATTCTTAATAACAATTGAATATTTATGTCGTGACTTACGTGCAACTGGCATGGTAATCAATTGGGAATCCCCGGTCGTCAAAGATATACGTGAGACTTGGTTGAAAAGGTTCGCAGGTTACGCATACATACCTGCTATTTAATTTAACTTATATACAGTTCTCTACAAACAATCAATAGCAAATTTTAGGTACCGACTCCTTTAAACATGTGACTGACGATTGCTGATTGGTGGTACTCGCATTGAATAGTTGTAGTTAACAATATAAATAGTTGTCAAATAGACTATATCATACGTAACTACGGTAACATATTAAAAGGAGGAATGAATATTACGTAAAGTAAAATGATATGTACAGGTATAATGAAATCTGTACTTACTTCTTCATTATATTATACTCATACATACATATATGGACATGTACATATATGAGGTTTTAGACTTGGCTTTGCGTATTGCATACATTATTGATGGTACATTTCAGATAGCAATAAATCTTTCAAGTTCGAAGAAAAGGATTAGAATGATGATCATCTGTATTTGAAGACCGTGGAATCTCGATCATTTTTTTCAATTTTACAAATGGAATGATCGTTGTATGGAGGAGAGCATCAAACAATTTTGAGAATTTCAGGAAGAGCTTACGATCACCACAAGAATAGTTCTTCTAAGAACTCAGTCCTTTTTGCCTTTTTCTTTCTTCTTTTTCTTCCAGAACGTGTTCTGTTCTCTATTTTCCAAATTCTTTGAAAACCTTAAGTTTTTAGATATTTTGGAAAGTCTTGTACTTACTATTTTTTTCAAAATCTTTATTTAAAAAATTGTTTACTTACAGAAACTGTTGCACCCTAAACATTTACCTCCAGAAACCTTCAATAGGCAGAAAGAAATCTCCTTGAAAGCGATATAATATATGGTTCCTGATTTCTAGTATTAATGTCAACTATTTTTAAATGGAACCATATATCCTTTTTCGCGAATCAGAAAAGGAAATGTTCTTTTATGATTATAGGAACATTGGTGTTTTGAAGTACTCTTGAAAAGAATATTATTGTTTTTCAAAATTATAACAAAATAGTTTAGTTTAGTTTCAATTTGTTTCTAAATATAAGAGAAACGTTTTAATGAACAAAGGACAACAAATATAATTGAAGCAGTTGTAACGATTATAGTGAATGTCTACATTGATAATACTTACTTGTCTTGTAAATATGTGGAAATGTACGTTGTAGGGAGGGTCTTCCAGGAACTATCGAAATTTGTATTGCGAGAATATTTATGGGCACGTTTAGAATTTTTCATATAAGCTGTTAGAGATTGTCAGATGAATAATTATAAATGTTTTGATTTCCAAAATTTCAGTATTCTGTGAAGCAAATATTAACAAAATTCACGAGTGACGCTTTTCTGTTTATCTTTTTGTATCATCAGGTTTATGACATCTTTTGGAAATAGGTGTATAGAGATATCTGAAACAGTGTGGCAACGATAACTATAATATTCGCATCTGATTGTGAATTTACTCTAAACTACACAGTATATTATGAGCTTCCTATGCCATATGTGCATTAGTGTGTGTTTGCACATGGAAGACTACCTGTTCTCAGTTTCTCCTGTATGTTTAAGGTAAGCTTAATAGTTTATTTCAATTTTAGATTCATCGTACTTCGTTCCATGTTTTCTTAAAATTTGGTACCTTTTCTTGTAATTAGGAATCCTTTTAGTGTGTGGTTTACGGTTGCCCATCATACAATTGGTTGGTCTTACTAAATCTTTCTTGACTATTCAATTAAGCATTGTTCCGTATTACCGTATTGAGGTTCTAAAGAGAATCACTGCAAGCGCGAGCTTTTGGCAGTCTCTTGCTGCCATCTTCCAATCAGAAAATTTGATAAATCAAATATATTTATGGCAGGGTCACGCTTGACATAACTATTGCTATACTGAGATCTAGCATTAAAATAAAACTGAAAACGTGTATGTATATACACTTATCCAAGGAACCTACGAGAATGAAATCTATTTCGTACTTAGAATGTCGCAAAGTTATTCGCTTGTATTATTTTGAAGTGCACAGTTTTAGATTGTATTTATAGTGCACATGTTTTAATACCTATATTCTGCCTTATCCTTTCTAATTTGTTAACCTAGTCATTTACATACACGCTTACCATTCCTTGTTCGTGTTTAGGCAGATAGGATATACATATATTTCTTAATAGAGTTCTGTCGCCGTTGCAGTACAAAATTTCCCGACAGGAAATGTTAATTGTGTCAATTGAGGATATTCTCATTTTCCGTTAAGTCTTCCTACAATGCCTTTTGCACAATAATATTTCCGTAATACGCGACATCATCGTCTCTTTATGCAAAAAGGTTACCAGCAAGGCTTAGTTAATATACATATTATCTCTATACCATACCATGCTATAGACAGTTTCACCATTTGTAAGCGATAAAAGAAAATAATTGACAAGATCGTGAAGATTCTAGTTTAAAATGTTTCTTGTTAACTAAATACATAAGTATATGTACTTCTTCTTGGTGTTTGCTTTCTTCTGTAGATATCTGTCGATTTGTACCGCTCCTGGCCCACCTAGTGGCATTTCCTTATTTTCTGCAGCATATTGGGGGTAGCAGATCCATTTTAGTATTTTTAAAACTACTACGGTCCGCCGCGACCGGGTTTCGAACCCAGACCTTCTCGTTGTGAAACGTTATTTTTACCACTCTACCACTAGGGGGTTACCTGATATACATACATTCTGTTAATTATGTTAGTTAGAGTGATAAGTTATGGAGTTATAATGATTTAAAAGTAAACCCAAGAACAACCACATAATAATTAAAATTGTTTGTGGTTATCGATGTGATTTGCTATAAATAAATCTATTTCACATTATGCAACACTGTTTATTTCGCTACAGAGTAAAAAGCTTCGAGAGAAAGAGAGGTTTGTAATATTATCTAAATATCTTACTAACTTACACTGAATAAAAGAAGGACATAGTAAACGTTGTTGTTAAAAAATGTTCAAGTATTCGATATCTTACATGGATAGTGTACAGAGAATTTAGCAAATTTTTTTTTCAAAGTAAATTGCACCGGTCTACCTCGTAGATAATAATTCTTATATGATAGATCTCTACCACTAATAGGTCAATAAAACAAGGCTGGTTTGAACGATAGTTATATTTTCAGAACGTTTACAAACGTTTTCGGAACACCTTCGTCAGTGAAAATATATAGATATTTTATCTAGTTATATTTTCACTGACGAAGGTGTTCCGAAAACGTTTGTAAACGTTCTGAAAATATAACTATCGTTCAAACCAGCCTTGTTTTATTGACCTATTAGTGGTAGAGATCTATCATATAAGATAAGTATAAAAGGTCACGAAATATATATATATATATATACATTTAGTAGATAATAATATAAAAGCATAAATTATAACAGATTATATTTATAAATTTTTGAAAATATTGAACATAAAATCGAAACATTTACCTATTCAGTGTGTGAATGTATAAGTGTAATTTCTTTTCCGTTAACGGTTCTTCCTGTATCTCCTCTTTTCACTTCTTTTCTCGACGCAGCTTTATGGATTCTTCCCTTTTATCAATTCTTTCTTCTTCTGTATGGTGAGGTTCTTTTCTTACTAATACTTCTGTTTCTTACTAATACTTCTTCTTAAAACCCTTTTTTTTGGAAATATATTTTAGACTTCTTTATTGACTTTTCTAAATTGTCAATTTTCGTTGTTAACCAAACAAAATTTTATTTCTTCTCGAAACCAGGACTACACTCCTGTATTTCTCCGTTGTCCCCGAAACGAAACTTTAATTCACCTTGACTTCAGTCCATCCAAATATATTGCTGTTATAGAAACCTGTACTGTACGTCGATGTATCCTTGGTTATTTCCAGTAAATTTATGTGAATTCTTGTAATGTATAATTGTTGTATGAAATGTGTTTTAAATGTTAACAAAGGCCTTGTTATCTATTAAATGATGCTTTTATAAAATATTTAACAAATTTTTATTTCTGGTGACATTTATTTCTCCCATAAATTAATGAGATAACTTCCGTAGGGGAATAAGATGCTTAAAAAGTGGTGGGTGTGGCGTCGAAAAGGTATAAATAGAAGCTACATCAAATGTCAAATGAAGACCATAACCCCAACCTTAACTGTGATTTTGATAACTTGAATTGTAATAAATGAATTTTCTAATGGTAGCTAACCATTTGTGTATCATTATATTACAATATGTATGTATACGAGGTAATAAATAAGGTAATAAGATTAGCCTAGTGTTCGATCGTGTAGCAAGGGGAGGCAAGTGAATATGTGATACGCTACTAGAGGGAGTTGCTGGAGTCAAGTTGCAACGTCGTCTACGGACAAACAACGCGTTGTTTGTCCGTAGCGATTGTTTTAGTGAAACAGGTTTTGCATGTGCGTTCTGACAACAAGTGACACGAATTTCGAGCAACGATCAGCCCACCAAGCACCAGCGCATAGAATGGAACACACCTAGCTTTTCAAGGCTAAGGCAAGCAAGAGTAAGCAATTCAAGGATAAAAAGGACTTCAAAAAAGGGCCGTGCGTGTGAGACCAAACATAAAATATACTGCGTGTTGGATTACAACAATGCCCCTTATCACAGAGCAATTTCAGTAAGCCGTTTTTGGGCGCAGGAACATTCTTGTAGCCCCTCAGCCCCCTTATTTGCCTGACTTAAGTTCCTGTGACTCTTTCCTCTTCCTGGGACTGAAACAATACCTTAAAGGGCGTTGTTTTGGGCCTCTAGACAACATTCAAATGGCTGCAGCTGACCAGCTGGAAACTATCCCAGTATCCAAGTTCCAGCACTACCATGAGGAATGGAGGAACCGCATAGTTCTATATGGCTTCCCAAGGCAATTATTTCGAAGGGAAAAATATTGAACTGTAATACAAGCCAAGTGAAAAAGCTCATTACTTTATTTACACACCTTGTATATACATATAATGCTGGATTGAAAGCGTTTTGATCTATTTAGTTGTATGTCGAGATTGATACTCCACATATTGGTTGCCTTTCGAGTTTTCCAACGGCGCTGTGCAAACAAATATATATACATATATACAAACTCAAACGAATCGTAGCGTTTAATGAATTTAGCGCGTTTATGAATGACGTATAGGGCTTTCACTGTTGTATGTATACATATACTAACATATATCGCAACGTATTCAACCTACAAAGCTTTAAAGAAGATGTACCGTGGTCTCGTCTCATTCATGTTCAACGGTAGAGAGCGACCTCATGCATATGTATTACACGGACCGGCAGTAGTGAGTGTGGATAGTAATATATTCATATATTCACTAATATGCGATATTGATTTCATTATGGTAATCTCAGATCATTATCTTGACACTTGAGTTTGTCTTTATTCGAATGTTGTGGTAATGAACTCTTGATGGACAGTTTTGAAATATTTTTAGCAGCTCTACAAATGTGAGCGTCCTTGCACTTATCTCATTGCACTACCTATTAAAATAAGGATCTTATCGATAAGATACATTTGATCTGTATTTTAACTTAAGAACTATTCTAATTTGTATTTGTTTGCCAACATGCGAAAAGTGAAAGGGCTGGTATCCCACGTATACGTCTATTTGGCGAAAACTTGTACGACGAAAACGAATGTAAAGGGCAGTACATTAATTACTCAATCTTCGTATTTACGCGAGCTACTAGGAGACTCCTACTCGTCTCTATACCCATAATTTTATATTTAGAGTATTTGTACCAGCGATCTTCTTAGAAAGATAAATAATACATGAAATGCATATTAGATTATACGAAAGAAATGTAGCATATTGCAGAATATTGGCAAGATTTCTAACAATACGGTATCAGGTAGCAATCTACTACAAGGGACACAGTGACATCGGCAACCCGCACTTCCAGATTTCGATGAAACTAAAGACACCGAAAGAGTACCTTGGTATAAGAAAAACACCATTTTTTTCTGCGGAATTCATCGATTTCGGGGTACAGCCCCTTCCAAACAATTGAATGATTTTTAATTTTTTGTAAATATCACGGAAACTATAACAGATTTCTTCTTTCTCGTAGAATATAATTTGATGTATCGTATATTACATAATCAGAAGGATGACGTGAACTATTTCCGGAAAAAATTAATAAGGGGACCGGGTACCCTATACCTCCATTTAAAGAATTTTTGTTATCTTTTTATTCGTCACAAATAAAGTATATTACATAGTCTCAAGGATAATGAGAATTATTTTCGGAAAAATAAACAACGGGCAACCGGGTATTTTACACCCCCATCTTTTTAACGTTTTCTATTTTTATTTATAACAAATAAAGCATATACGTTGCTTCTACTAGTAGATACTAGTGACATCAAATTTGACTTTCCTAATCAAATTATTGCTTAACAACCGTACCAGCACGTGTCGGGCGAGTAATAAATATTGCGTGGCACAATATTATATACTTTCTTCAAATGCCATATCCACCAATGTCCTGCTTTGAACGTGTTGTGTTTAATTTTTTGGTTAGCTTCTAAGGCTCAGCTTCGAAAGTCCATGTGAAGAACTATTTTTCCTTCGTCAATGCTATTATGAAATTTTGTATTAAACTTTGTAATAAACCGTAGCTAATCCGAATGCGTGGTACTTTTATTAATACTTCTTTCCCGTTTGTATAACTACCGTAGCGATTTGATCTTTCTGAATGTTTGTTTCATGCTTTCGACAGAACGTTGCTTGGTTTTATCACTTATCCAGTATTCTAGAGCTTTAATTTTGTAATCTAGGTCAATAACACTGCCCCCTGCTTCAGAAGCACATGCAGTGCTTTCATAATCGTCTCTTCATCTTCTGCTACATCTTCCACCAAACACGATTCATGTGGTTCTTCTAGTTGTTCAAACTCCAATTCTGTTACATATTCAAAAGAGAACGTGTTATATTATTGAGCACTTACAATCATATCCTTCAAGGCAATACACAACTCAAGTTTTTGAGACGTCAAAGGAGTTATTGTAATGTTGGCTACTTGAAATGTTGCATGGAACATGTTCAACACATTAGCTGATCGCTGATCTTATGTTAAATTGTAAATTTACACTCCACGAAAAAATGCTTTTATGTCATTTGAAACGGCCACCTGTTATATATGGATTAAGATAATGGTGTACGTAATATAGTATTTGTATTTTTAGTTTATCCATATTTACGTCGATATAACCATCAGATTATATTACAGTATTTTTGGAAACGTTATTGAAATGATTAATAATTTCTATTGTTCGAGATAAATATATATTTACTGTATATGTGGCCGGAAAAATATACTTTTAGTATACCGGTATCTAGAATAAGCACTTATAATTAATTTATTTCAATTACATTATATTATAGTATTTCTTTAAACCGTTATCGAAATAATAAATAATTTCCAAATAAGTATGTATTTATGACGAGAATCAATGACAAGTAAAGTTTAGTTATCGTTTTCTTATATCTTTGTCTGTCTAAATTTGTTATACAGCATCGTTTTCTACATAAACTTTTGACAACAATACTTTATTTGTGATAAGTAAAAGGAAAAAAATTTCAAAGAAATGGGGTATGGGGTACCCGGTACTCTGTTTTTAATTTTTCTGAAAATAATTCACGACATCCTTGGGATTATGTAATATACTTCAAATTACATTCTACAAAAAAGAAGAAAGCTGTTTAAACTTAAAAATCATTGAAATCTTTGGCGGGGGCTGTACCCCACAATCGGTGGATTCCACAGGAAAACAAAATGGTGTTGTTCATATATCGAGGTACTCTTTAAGTCTCTGTAGTTTCATCGAAATCTGGAAGTGCGGATTTCCCGTGTTCCCTTGTAAGTAAATTATGGATTCAAAGATGTTAATTTCGATGTTGAACTATGAAATTTTTGTTATGCGATATACTTTTATATAATGCGTGTGTGATCTGATATGGTTATGGAGTTCGACTACAGTGCCGAGAGCCAGAGTTGAAAGATGATGCTCAGTCACTAACTTCAGCATCTGCGTCCATTGCAAACAGCGAGTAATAATGGTGGTTGACTAACGTATGGTGCTCACCCATATACCTATGTTTCCCAGCGAAAACGAGTGGAACCAATATAGGAGCGGTGAGAGAGACCAGTATGACGTAGTCACGTCTATCGATGCGCCGAGTGCCGTAATTTTTAGATAGTTAAGTTTAGTCAATGGTTTTTAGTTAATTAAATTAATTATTAGTTGAGTTAAGTCTAGTGTAGTATCATTTCACTTACTTTATTCGAGTTTAGATTACTTTATTTCAGTTTAGTTAAGGTAAATGTAAGGTGCTGTTGGAAAAATGAAATCGACAAAATGTCAGTATTTAATTTTAATGTATAATTATACATACATGAAAAAGTACAATGGAGTTATTGGTACTTAAATAGAACAATTCTGGTGTGGCAGTGTCTTACATGTCAATTTTACATTTTTTGTTTTCTTCGTGGTGCATGCGAACCGTAATATATGATTTTGCGACAAACTTTACAAGAGAGCGGTAATGTTCTTGATTGTCGTGCACTTTACTCTCCGCTATATCCCCACAAATTAGGAAATCGCCTGAATACTCAGCCATATTTCCGACTTCTTAGAACACAGCACTAATCACATCAATATTCAACAATGGGACAGTTCCGACGTTCCGAGACGTATAAGATCGTCATAAATCGGCTAGCGCGTAATTTACCGCGGGTACGTCATAGTGGTATCTCATGTTGGTGCCGCTTTTTCGCTTGAAGTAGCAGTCCATGTACTATAAGGTCTATGTGTTCACCACGTTACCACCTAATGTCCCTTAATAGATTGTTACGCTACAACCGGGTGTGAAAGTTCAAACATGGGGTCTCTGATATTGAAATCCATGCTCCCTCACTCCGTGTAAGTTCCTGACCATTCTTATTATTTTAATGCGTAAGTGCGTAACAAATATGTGCTGTAACTACAGAAGTAAATTTTTAAACGCGGTAGTATAATTTAGCTTTAGAATTGCCCTAACAAGGAAGATTTAACTCCTTTAAGCTTGTTCCATGGAGTAGCAATATGCAGGAACTGAGTTATCTCAATTTTTATGAACACTACGAACATCAACTATACACACCTTTAGTGTAGCTACGCACTGGCGGCTAGCCGCGCGGTGAACCGTAGCGCGGCGGTTTGCCGTTCAGCTTACTAAACCGCGTAGTGCGAATGTGTCGGCGAAGGGCTGACCGCCAGGCGGACCGCCTCAAATTTGTTAACCGCCGCAACTGGTGGCTAGCCGCTGTATAGTGTGTACGGCATTTGGTTCCTCCTGGGAAAAACTATGTACCGCGGTCAACCGCCTGGCGGGTAACCGTTAATGCGTAGATACACTTAATATTTCACTTTAAAGTAGATCGTTCTGAAACTGTGGCGAGAGATAAGGGGAACACGAATCAATACTTGAAGACGTTATGAACGAATTAAATTCAAAATTCACGGAATAACAAGCTTCCTTTCTTAGATACACTGCTGACTACGAATAAGGATAAGTCAGAAATAGATATCTAGTACCTGGTGGACCGAGCCTAGCTCGGAGTTCTCAACATTTTTTGAATGATTTTGAACCAAATAATAACGCCCTTTATTTTAGTTTTGATATTTAATTTATATTGTATATTTCAAATATATATAGTAGCACATGTATATTAAAAGTTCATAAGGTTAAAAGTATGTGAATTTTCATGTTGTTAGTTTTCGTAGATATTTTCCTTTTATTAGCATACTACTTTCAGCGCCATCTATGGTTTAGTAGTAAAGTTTTAATTACTTATAATTCCGCTTGTGGCTTGGCTGCATGATGTTAAAAAAGTTGCTAACCCACGTTTAGGTCGAAATTGGTGAAAACCTGGACTAAATGGATTGAAGCGAAACCGGAACCATGCTAAATCGGTGTTTCGTCCCCAAAAACTCGCAGATACTAAATTGTAACAAAATCTTGAGAGTAATTTTCGATAACACATTTTATGTACCGCAGAAAAAGGTAAAAGCGGGACAAAAAAATTCTTGGGACCGGGACCATGCTAGATCAATTTTGTGTTCTCGAATATCCCCAGATACTAAATTGCATAAAAATTGCCAAAGTCATTTTCGATAACCAATTCATATACACTAATACAAGAAATGTGTGTAAACCGGGTCAAAATTGATTTTTCCGGGACCGGGACCATACTAGATCGATATCTCGTCCCCGAAAACCCCCAGGTACTAAATTTCATCAAAATCGTTAGAGCCGTTTTCGAGAAACCAATTCTATATATATATGTATATACAAGAATTGCTCGTTTGAATATATTAGATTAGATATAAAGTAAACCTCCTCTATCAATTTTCTTCAGTAGACTAATAAATCTTCTGCTGCCCAAAAAAATGTATTTGTGAAAGAGCTCAAGCACATTAAGAATCACTCAATCCTGGTACCTAATCTCTTTGCAGAACACTTTGTTTTATATATAATATATTTTATTTAGGATATGCATTTTTCTTAACAATTGTTTATATTCAAAGCTTCAAATATGTTGATAATGGGTTGGGATTTCCCGGTAGAGGTGTAATGAATGAAGTACTCCGAATAATTTGGCCATGGGCTGTACTAATATACAGTGTTTTCCACTGAAAAGACTTTTACATTTTAATACTTACCTACAATGCAAACGTGTAATAGAAACTATAGTATCCTATTGAAAATAACAAAGTTGACAGCAATTTCCGGTATAATCGAAAGTGTAATTTTTTGAGAAAAATACTCTTTTGAAAGACCGAAGAGTACACCTACTAATACTAAAGTTTCAAATAAATATAACCAGTAGAACACAGAAGTTGTTACATACCCCTGTGTTTGGTACTACATTTTAATCCCCTTGTTGAGTTCTTGCTTTTATTTTAATTTATCTGTATCTACCGTATTACTTTTTCTTACATTTTATACAGCAGCGAAAATTTAATTGCTGTTATTTACACATGTATTCCAAATGAAAGTGTATAATAATTTGAAACATTTTGTGTAAGCACAAATTATTTACTTAGAAATAGACTGATAAATTCTGGCAACCAAAAATTAAAACACGGTTCAAGAGAGTATGTATTTATTAATACCATATAATACTATATATACTACGTGCTTGAATAGACGAATGTTGAAATGTAAGTAGCATGAAGTTTTACTTTTGATAATCGAAGAAGAAAAAGATAAAGATCATTTCCTCTTTGTATTTGGAGGATTCAAAACTCTACTCAAAGAGAAGCTGACTGAAATAAATTATATTGTATGGGCATTCTGATAGCGGTTACAAGTTTATTAAGGAGTACCAACGTCGACAGCCGGCATACCGTAATAAATAAAATATCCCAATTCCGATGTTGATTTACTGAAGCGCGTGTGGGAGGGATGCGGGTGTTTCCCTTGTGTGTGTGTGTTGCATGTGTGATGCAAGAAAAAGATACCTGGCACTGTTTTGCGTGGGTCAGACTGCAATTATTTTAGTCTCATTGTTTTTATTCACCTTTGGCGCGGTCTTAGTATTTTAGGGTGTGTTTATTGCGACTTGTCAAATATATACATATAGGAGAATCAAATTTGCAGACTGATGATTGGGGAATAACATCTGTATATACAAATTTTTTATAATTCCATACTGACAACTTTTAAATCCTATATAATGGTAATTAATTATTTTTATTATTAATTATTAATAATAAAAGGATGAGAATTTATTGTTTATAATTGTAATAGTAATTTCTTAATGATGCTTAAAATTTTCTTGCCTATATACTATACGTTCATTTAGCGAAATATATACAGCTTTTCCATTCTGCCACAAATTTGGATTTATACCAGTATAGTATAAAGTATCCTTTTGTAAACGTACATAAAAAGTATAGTTATGATCAGCGTCCAGTATCTCTGAATCGTAACGCAGTAGAAAAGATCAAACTAATGAAATGATTTATCTTTAAAAGAATACATAATACGTCTTACACCTACATTATTTCAAAATTATTATCGTAAAAGAAAGAACGTTTAAGCTAAAAATAAATATGCGACTAATTAAAATAAAGGATAAAGGAGAATATATGTTTGATTTTATTTCTTATGACACTTTGCATTTAAATCCGAGATTCTCCTTCAAGAGTGGGTTGCAAATGGATAATAATAAAATTATGTGTAAGTACTTGTGTGCTTCATTTCGGTCACCCATACTAAAAAGTGAGTTTCTACCAAGACACAAATTAGTAAACGAGCAAGTTAGAAAGAGTACTGTAAGGTGTGTAAGCACTGAGTGAATTCGTTTACACTTACTGTTACAGTGGTATCTTAAGATACGCGTGCGTCAACATAACGGTTTGTTAAGATACGAGCCACCACCACCACAGTCAATCTTTGACAAGCCAGCTTGACATGAGCGTCGGGTCAACATTAGTGACTTCCTGAATGTTGCGTGTTCAGTTCAGATGTTCACTTCGCTTACTGGAAGATTACGTTGCTGTTCGTATACCTCCCAGCTAGTTGCACAGCCTTCAAGGCGCAAAAGAAAAACTAATTTCAAGTACCAACATTTATCCATGTAAAATTTTGCATAAAAAAATTTGAATTTCTTTTTGAGTTTTGTCGACAAAAACTTGTTCACCAGATATAGAACATGTGAGAAAGTGGTCCATAGACCGAGGTTTCGCAGTGTGAGTGTTTGGAATGCGGAGAGGAACGGTTTACGTCAGCAATCAACGCCACAAAGACCAACGCTTAGCACTAATTAGCCTCAGAAGTTAGATAATTCAAAGCTCAGAAGTTAGAAAACTTACATGTTGATAAAGAGGCTGTATTTATCCTCAGCATCTCTTTCGTTGTCCGAAATCTTTTTCCTCCTTAAAGTTCGTTTATTTAAATTTTCATCGAAAGCTTCTCATATCGTTTTCGCATCCCCCGGCGTTGCCTATCCACAATCGTGAATAGGAGATCGTTGGCGGTAGGCTCATTCAGTGAATCATCGTTAAGGTAATACATCATTTCCGACAGACACGCGACACCTTATTGATAAGACCTGGCGGGTGAAGACCTTTAGCTCTGCATGGAAAAAGCTTTGGCCTGAAGGTTAGGTTGATAGGAACTTTGAAGGATATGTACCTGAACAGGTAGTGCTGGGGGAAATTGTATTCCTCGGAAAATTCATGAGTCTGGAGGTGGATGGGGAACATAACGTAGAGCTTGTTCCCTCATTGTGCCGCTTATTGCGCAGTAGGTTGGTACATCAGAGGAAGGAGAGACAGTGAAAGTTATTTGTTCAAATGGAGAGAACGAAATGTTGGCAATATGGGAAAGCTTTTCTGATTTTATTGAAAAGAAATATCTTGATAAGGTTACGACTCGTTGTTCAATGGCGCTATTAAATAGCACTTGTCTTATTCATTTAAAAAATATTCTACGAAAAGAAAGTGACAAAAGCGTGACAAACAAGAACAAAACTAGTAAAGAAGAACATAAAAATGCATTTTTATTATGCTGAAAATATTTCACAAAAACTAGTACTTTTGAGGGGATCAGCATGAATTAATCTCAATAGAGTTCAATGAGGAAAGATGATTTGAGGTACAAGCATTTTTACTTACGAGCTCGGTCATGGAACGAATTGAACTCGTATCTCAAGGTACCACAGTACACATAATGAGATCTATTCTAATAACTAAAAATAAGTTTCTTAATACTTGATTACTAAGAACAAGTAAGTCTACCTAGCTTTCGAATGAATTCAACGAACGCACTTATCTTATTCTATTGTAACACGATTTGGAACACCTGAAAGCTAACCAATACCTGCAAAATGGTAATTTAACATAACATTCTTAGTGTTGAAATATTGTTAAGCATGCACAAATGTAATATTAACGATTTGAACAGGCTAGTTCTATATGTCAATAAATAGACTAGAAATTCAAATATGAGGAATGTTTATAAAATTCTAGAAATGCTTACATAAAGATAGAAGTTTGAACTACAGTCCGCTCTGGTAATAGGACCACTATCAATAGGACCGCCTCCCTTATTCGCGCTATCCCCACTACTAGCTCACCTCGGATTTTATATTCGACTCTGTCAATAGGGCAGCATGCCCATTAGCTAGGCGGACTGTACATACTTATTAATATTAACACAATACTCTAGTTAGTATGCACTTTAAGGCTTATACATATGGCTCTGCCTGTATCATTATCATCTTTTTATGGAAAAGGGACGTAAGATCATCATAAATTGTTAAGCGTTTATTTCCAACGTAGTTACTATCATAGTTCTTCTTGGTATTTTGTCTTTGGAAATTCTGGAAGCTTGGAAACATTCCTAGTATAATAAATGATTTTACTAATATAAAACGCATAATTCATTTGATTCAACAGTACTTGTTAAGTACCTAATGAAACAAATTATTCTTGTAGAATTAATTTAGATAATATACGCAATTCAAACCTTTCGCTTTTATTAAGCCATTATAACGGAATTAGTTTAATTTAGTTTTAATCTAGGTATCGAGGTCCAAAATAAAAGATTTAAATAGATAGTGCCTATTGATGAATTTGTCCCTTTAGTCTTGTTTAGAATATTATTTTTCAGTCCAACATGAGTTTCATGTACAGCAGCCATGAACACTGTGTATTGGAAGTCAAAAATATTTGAAACGGAATCGTAAAACACGTTAAAAGGAAATCATTTCTCCATAAAGCGGGTGTTCCGAAAACAAATGACGCCGCAGCTGTGTGGTCCATTGAACAATAACAATTACACGAAGAGCAAACAGTGCACCCCAACGTTTCCAGGGGTGAGAAAAGGGACAGGAAAAAGACATCGGTAGCAGCCATAAAATACAAGAATATTTTTAAAATATCACGCACATCGGTGAATTTGGTAATATGTGCGGCCGTGTACACTGAGTTTGACATTTTTCTTCTTGTCGCTTATAATATACATATGTAATTAGACAAGAAGTTTAATTTGGCGTCCAATTTTGCTATTCTTATATATTTCGCCTTTCTAGTATAGCGAATTAAATATAATGATATTTAAAAGGGTACATGCAAACGATAAGGGGAGTATTATTAGTATCTCGATTTTAAGGAAAGAAAGTGCGCTTATCCTATAAAAAAGTTCAACAGTTCTAGGCATTCGGACTATCTTTTAGTTGTCTTTGCAAAGCACGCTTTATTGCAATAGCTACGTAATTTCATATGTAACAAAAGCTCAAATAGGTAAACTAAATAAGTTCTTCATAATTTCAGCAAATATCTATGTATGAACTAATTGCACAATCTTAATCTTCTATCCCATAAGTAAAATTGTAAATTTGACCATAAAATAGACGAATGTTGATGTTTCTGATAATACCTCGAACTATGCATTTCAAAATGAATTTTCAACGCACCCTTAGTCACAAAAAGTAATTATCCTCATATTTAACAGTGATACCCTTGTGTGCCTGCCTTTGTGTCAGATTTGGATGAAATCTTTGATGAAATTCTAAGCAAGTAGTTAATAGATTTCTGTTTATACTCTACATATGCATTGGGTCAAATAACCCTCCATACACTCAATAAGATTTCCAATTTACGCATTTAACTAATTACAAATAAAAAATATGTGTATATCATAAAAAGATATAAATTCAAACACAAAAAAGTTTCCATGCATGCTAAAATAAACATCGGGATTTTCTACATATAGTTCAACGGTTTACTTGTACCACTCACAAGGAACTTAGTAATGTCTGGAAAATACTATTCAGCTTAAGTATTGACAATAGAGCGCGCTGTACAATTTTTATTGTATTAAGATGGAAGTGCCAACCCGAAAATTAATTATTAGCGTTAGAAAAAGGGAACAGTCATTAAGGAAATAGGTAAATGCCTTAGAAAATCATATTCCATAGTGCAATATATAGTAAATAGATACATAAATAGATATAAGCAGTTACAAACTTGGGAAAATAGACCACGATCTGGTAGATCCACAAAGGTAAAAATCTTTCGTATCCGCGCTATTTTAGAAACTGCTGATGAAAATGTAACTACCAGTGCCCCTATTCTGACAAAAAATGTTAGAAAACGATTATGGGCTACAGGTGTGCCTCAAACGGTAATATATATTATGCAAAACCTCCACTTGCACGGGCGAGTTCCTGGGAAAAACCCTTCGTTAATAAAAAGAACAAAACGTTTCCTTTCGAATTTGCAAAAATGCATGTCAATGAATCTTTATCGTTTTGGTTGTCTGTAATATTCAGTGAAAAATTTGTTATTTTACGTTTTGATTACGTATGGGTATGTATGGGAGTGTATGAGCACAGCAGGTGTCGGTAATCTTGTTTTCATTAACGAGATAATGGACGTGTATTTAAAAATTTTACAGGAAGATCTACACGAAAGTTCTGAAAAATTTGATTTAGAGGGGTCAGGTATCTTTCAACAAGATAATGACCCAAAACGAGCGTGGTCTATTTTCACAAATTTGTAACTCCTTATATCTTAGTGTGTATTACAATGTCGTTGGTAATTTTTTAACGGTTTTACCATTGTTCTTAATGACTGCCTCGTTTTTCTCAAATTAATAATTAATTTTCGGGTTGATTGTGACACTTTCACCTTAATAGAACAAAAATGGCACAGCACGATATCAGCTTATTATATCTCTTTTATTTGTAATTAGTAGAATAAAAAGTAACTTCTGTCGAAATCATGTGCGTACGAACTTCTTATGTACCTTCTGAAAGATTTCTTTCTCAAAAGATTAACATTAACTAAATTATAAGTGTAAATTGAAAATCATAATAAACTGACTCTCGTGATTTTAACCGAGATAGATATTTTTAATTTCCGTATTTATGACATTAATGTCTGTGCGACGTTCAGTGGACTAAACAGAAAGACTTTGATGTTAGTTCTCCTCTCCAGCTATGAATTTTAATTGTAATGCAGTGACACCCAAGGCTTTGTATTTCACCCCACTGTATTTTAAAAATGGGAGTAGTGACCCCTGTACCATCAGGTTTTCTCATATGAAAGCGACTGTAGACACGTTCAGGTACAGTTCAATATTATAAGAATAACTTACGTCTTTATACCGTTTGCAGAAGTTTAATATTTTGTATTTAATTTGTAATATTTAGGCTAAATATCAAATCATTCATAGTCATTGAGGTTGGGTTTTGTGAGTCGTGTAAAATTTCATTCATTTTTAAGCAACTTACATAATAAACTAAAAATATAAACTATAATATGCTGCCAGTAAACACAGATGACTTCTATGGCTGGTCATCGAAAACAAGGTTAATAGAGAACAATATTTTAAAGAGAATGATTACTCAGTAAACGAAAGAGAAATAGTAAAAGAAATTTGAAAAGAAACATTGGAAGAAAGAAATAGGAATAAAGCGACAAAGATAAAATAAAATACATTTATAATAGACGGAGAGTGGAGTCCAGAAAAAAGACTAGAAAAAATTGATGAAGAGGAGGGAAACAACTATGCCGGAAAACTAACAAACGTTAAAATGAATGGAAAGACAACGACTCTGTAAAAGAAAAGGAGTAAGAGGAAAAATATGTGGAAATGCTAAAACTCAAATTGGAGCTAGAAATGAAATCTGACAAATTGGGGTTAGGAGTTTGTAAAGAGAAGAGCAAAAAGAAGGATTTATAGAAACAGGGTTTGATTTCCCATCAGTATCTGTAATCAGGAAAAAATGGAAATGAATATTTTTAACTGATAAAGACAACAGGAGGATATTCGGTGGAACACGAAATGACGTAGCAAGAGTAGCCTATATAATACATAACACTGGTCAGCACTTATTTTGCTGCCCGACTCGTTTAATTGTTCTTAACTAATGTTGGTGCGCTGAATTTTTTCTATCAGCTCGTCTTCAAAAGATCTGAACATGTCTTTGTATTTAGCTAGTCTTATTCCTGCATATAAATATTGGTTCCAATACAATCTATAGAAAACGCACAAAAAAAGTTTATTATATAACACACATTTTTGCAAATGTCATTACCCAAAATATATATTCACAGTAGTTAGTAACCAATTTCAAAACTTTTGTTTGAGCGCTTTTCTTGCATATGTCTGAAAGAGTTTGTCTCTTTTAATACTCCAGCATTAATCAGCCATTATGTGCGTCTGCTCTGATACGTTTCTTCCATTATTTTGGTATCCTGGTGGAATCGTTCGCCCTGCTCCTCACTAAACTTGCCAAGATTACCAGGAAATATCCGTACATGACTGTGGAAGTAATGTATCTTAATGCAATAAGGCCACTCAAAATTTGAAAGTTATTACGCATATCTTCCACTATTTGTTCGTAATGTTCAGACCTATAATTACCAATAAAATTTTGCACATCTTTAACTTGTAAAAGCCATGACTTTTATAAGACCTCTCGAACAAACATACTTGCAAGAAAGCTTAAACTGCAGATATTGGAAAGTAAACCTTCAATACCAATTATGCCGCTATTTTCATAAATCCTTTATGATGTACATTCTTGTAAACTGTTTATTGCATTAACACATTAAAGCCGGTATTCTTTGAAACCATAGGGGCTAATTAAGGGAATTTAAGGTAATAAATAAAGAGTTTGTTTTACCTAGAAAGAGTAGGGAAGTAAAAAATAACTGCAATAAACAACTAAAATTGAAAAGAAGGTCTGTTCAGAAGGTTTATTGTAGCAATATGAATGAAAATATATGAAATATTTAATTTTTGTCTATCTCAACAACTAGAGCTAATACAAGAAACAGAATGGTATTTTTGGCATCACAGTTCTTGAAATATGTAATATCAGCTTTTCTTTTGATGCAGCATAAACTTCCTTTTGTCGGGTTATGTAATGAGGAGAAAATATTGAGCGAGATCAGTACGGCTACTAATCATTGAAATAACAGTTCAAAATAGGAAAGCCAATGATTGTAATAGTATAGGGCCCTAACGAAGACGATAAAACGGTATACAAAAGCAAATTTTGGGAACAACTTAGATTTGCAGTGGAGGAAGCTAACGGGCAAGTTTACATTGTGGGAGACATTGATAGTAAAGTAGGTAAGAAAGACGAAACATATAAAGCTGTCATAGGAAAATATGGAGAGAGCGTCACAAGTAATAATGAGGACAGAATGAGATTTTTACTGAATGCACATGATAGTGATAAATTCTTTATTTTTTGAACATCAGAATATCCACAAGTTCATCAAAGAAAGAAGAAACAACGAATAAAAATCTATAATACATATTAGTAGAGAAAAAAATGCAGTAATGTCATAGATACAAGAGTAAGAATAAGAGGGTCGAAAATTAATAGCCACTATTACTTACTTATTTGCTTATTAGTAATAATAAGAAAATAAGCTATAAAATCATAACAACTTAGAAATAAGAAAATTGCATAAAGGTACCAACTAAAACTAAATCAGAAATTCGGCAAATGCACAAACAATTTCGTGAATACGCAAATATAAATGTACATTACAAATGTGGAATTGTTTTGAGAACATATTAATTGATTTGACAAAAGAAATACGTGGAATTCGCAACAATAAGTACAATAATAAGCAGACATCTTGGTGGTCAAACGAAATAGAAGTTGTAGTAAAGAAAAACGCGGAAAAGGTATCTAGCAAACAGAGCAACAAACAACAATGAACAATATAAAGAAAAGAGAAAACATATTAAAGAATTTGTTAAAATAGCCACCGATGAAAATGGGAAAGATTGGGAGACGAAATGGAAAGAGTAATAACAAATAATGATAAGGAGACTGATTAAAATAATATATAAAATAAATAAAATCACCCTTACCATACCTTTCGGCAATAATGCCAGATTCGTATTTCGGCAACTAAGTTGCCATCCTCAGTGGAAAAGCGGGGAAATAAGTAGCACAAGCGATATCAGCAAGTGTCAAAAGTGGTATTTACGCGGGCGCTTGGTGTGTGATGTTCATGACACTGAATTCCCCTCGTTTTCCACTGAGAAAGAAATTATGATCCGCATTAATCGAATAAGCTCTAAATATAGGAAAAAGTGTTAACGTTTTATAAGTTTATAAGTCGCGGCGAATAAATATGAAATCCCAAAATCTACAATTGCATTTAAACTAAAGAGTTCTATACACAGAGGA
The DNA here is from genome assembly GCA_038088585.1 of Chrysina gloriosa. Taxonomy (NCBI): domain Eukaryota; kingdom Metazoa; phylum Arthropoda; class Insecta; order Coleoptera; family Scarabaeidae; genus Chrysina; species Chrysina gloriosa. The sequence goes on from CM076089.1 coordinate 36,943,031, forward strand.
TGATTGGGACGGCTCCTTGTTTTAACTAATGATGAAGAAAAAGAAAGAAGAAACATGTCTTCTTAATCTCAATAGTAAATAGGTATGTATGTAGGTGTTTGGTACATATAGGGCTTTGTAGGTTAATAATAGATCTTGTGAGAAAATTTCATAGGAGGAGAGATTATATTGTTACCTAAGTGTTAAAAAATATCTTATAGACCACCCTAGAGAAACACAATTTAAAAACAATATACTCAAGGTTCGCTCGCTGGTTGAAAGTAATTTGAATTTTTAGAATATCTGTGTATAGAATAATCAACATATAACAATATAATATAATATAATAATAATATAATATTGCAGGTGTTTCTGACCAGGCACCCTTAAATTACAAAAAGAACTAGGAAAACTGTAAGTTCTACTGGCTTATGTGTATCTGAAGAGGATCCAAGAAAATGGTTTTCCGAAATAGAAGTTTACATACAAGAGAAATGTCTATAAAATGTTATAAAACGTCCGTCTAGGGTATATAATACAGACGAATCTGGATTTCAAAACTGTCCACACACCGATAGGGTTTATGTTGGCAAAGGTGCCAAAATGTATATAACACAGAGCATGGTACTTTCAACGAAAGTATAAGAGTGATGTTCAGTATTTCTGCAAATGGCACAATATGTTGCCCTATGACTACACATCCAAATAAACATGTTTCGGAGAAAATATCTGCTTCAGTTAATTCTGCTTGGAGAATACGAAACAGCGACATAGTGGGATGACATCAGAAACATTTTGTGAATATGTGGTCAATGTCTTCATCCGTATTTAGTTGGAAATAATACAACATTTCCCGTTATTCTCCCGTTATGTCCCACATAACATATGACTTAAGTGTCATGCAATGTATTTGAAACCCAAGTAATAGCGTTATACCCAAATTCAATCCACATTATTCAGCCATCAGATCTGGCAAGATTTAACCCAATAGAAAGGGCCTAGCACGCAGCTATTGGAGAACGGCAAGTTAATAACCCTGAATACGCATTGACTAAAGTACCTTTTGCCCCAGTTCTGCAAAGCATAATTGACAAGAGCATTAAAGCCCAACATTTAATTAACGGTTTTAAAGCATGTCGATTTTGTCCTTTTAATGCGGATGCTGTTGACTATTCAAAATGTTTAGGAAAAATCACGGGTATACAAGAGAAAGAGCACCAGCGTGATACAGCAGTAATAACCTATGACGATTTTCTGGAAACGAAACGAGAAAATCAGAAAATGAGGGTAATGAAACTGGGATAAATATGTTGCATGAATTATATAACATTGAATCAAAAAAAAAATGTACTCGTAGATATTATTTGGTAGACACTAGGTAGGACATTGTGTAAGCCAGGCATGGACAACCTCTTTTTGTAGAAGTTTTATGCTGCGAGTAATCTTGAAAAATATACATTTTTGTAGTATCCTTATAGTTATATAGTATAGTTAGAGAGTTACAAGAGTACTTGCATGTGAGGTACAGGTGTTTTCGTGGCTCTGTGAGTTTATGGTTGATGCTAAGTTAATTGGTTTGTTAAAAACTTGTGTTTTACACCATTTTGACCACTGTTATAAAATTGATTGCGTAGATATTTCAAAAGCTGAAGCGCGAAAAATTCACAACAAAACTGGTCTTGCTTGGTCGTGTTCTGACTGCGCACGTATAGGTAATGACCTAACCTTGAAAGCTGTAATCGTCGGTTTGCAAAATCAATTCAAGCAGTTTGAATCTAAAATATCTTCCGGTCTTGGTTCTGAATTAGATGTTCTCTACAATAATGAAAAGATTATATCTGAATTATCCGAACGGCAATGTCGTAGTACTAATTTAATTATTTACGGTGCTTATCGAAACAAAGCGTGGTTCTAAGCGAGATCAGGAAATAGATGATAAACTGTCAATTAATGAAATATTGAATCACTTAAGTATACCTATTGATGATGTTGCACCAATTCGCTTAGGTAAGTTCGATATTACCAAGCCGATTATGAAACGTCCTATTAAGGTTCGTCTGCCATCTGCCGATTCTGTGTCAACAGCTTTCCGAAATTGTAAAAAGCTTAAAAACTTCGAAAAATATCGCAATATTTCAGTGTCTAGCGACAAAACACAGATGCAGCATAAATTATACCAGCTAGTTAAGTCTGAGTGTGAACGACGTTTAGAGAGTGGAGAGACAGATTTGGTAGTGAAATATAAAAACGGCATACCAGTTGTTACTTCGAGCAACTTGACACAGGGAAACTAGTTGGCCCCAACAGTAACATCGACACGCAATTAGGCATATATTACCAAAATGTACGTGGGATTAGGACTAAACTTAATTTAATATATGAATATTGTTTTGTTTGTGATTTCAATATCATAATTTTCACTGAGACCTGGTTATCCGCTGATGTTGAAAATAGTGAATTCGTACCTCCATCTTATACTGTTTTTCGTAAGGATAGGAATTGTGAGGCTGCTGGGTTGAGTGGGGGAGGCGGTGTTCTTATTGCGGTTGATGCAAGTATATCATGTAAAATCATTGAGCATGCTTTCTCTGACAACTTTAGCCCTCTGATTGATGTTATTATCACTAAGTGCACTTACAGGAATTTCCGCTTTATGGTTGTGGCAGTGTATGTACCACCATATTTGTCGGCACACGACATTACTCTCTTCCTTGAGGCTCTTTAGCTGGTAATTTCAGATGTTCCACTGATGTTGGTCGGCGATTTCAATATAAGAAGTTACTTTCCTCCAAACGTTACCGATCCTAAATATATATCTATAAACAATTTTACTTTATCCATGGGTCTTGACCAATTTAATAGCGTTCTCAATATTAACTCACGCCTTCTTGACCTCGTGTTTTGCAACATTGATTCTCACATGTTAGTCAATCACTCTACTGGTCCTATTGTTCCTGAGGACTCATACCATCCAGCGTTGCATATTTTCTTAAGCGTACCATGTGCATCTTCAATGAAATGTTTTCCGACGAATACCAATCTACGCTTCAACTTTTCTCGTGCTAATTTTAATACTCTCTACAGTGACATGTTCGATGCCGACTGGAACTCTGTTTTGAGCGCGGAGGATGTGAATACAGCTGTCGACCGGCTTTATCAAACATTGTACAGAGTAGTGAGTAAATCTGTTCCGACCTCTCAGTATAGGCCTACTTCTTATCCTCCTTGGTTCAGCAAGCCTCTAATTAATAACCTTAAAATAAAGAGCTACTATCACCGAAAGTGGGTAACTACTGGTAGCCCTAGGTTTTATGATGATTTTGCGCGATTACGTAAGCTTACTAAACAAGAAATAAGCATCTGTCACGCAGCCAATCTCAATAAAATTCAAACTAATCTGAGGTCTGATCCTAAAGCATTTTGACAGTATATCAATACAAAAAAGAGTCAGTCACGCATTCCAGGGCAGTTGTTTCATGGTGATACAAAGTTCAGCGAACCACAAACTATAATAGATGCATTTGCCGATGCATTTGCTAAAAATTTTATATCTAGCAACGAGATCCGTATTTGTGATACTTGCTCCCCTTACGATTCTTTTTGTATACAAACTATTACTCAGACAGAGGTTGTTAACAGCATCGTTAAACTTAAAAGTGGTTCTATTGCCGGTGAGGATCAAATTCCTCTTCCTCTTCCTAAGAGACTGTCGTATGGTTCTAGCTATCCCGCTATGCGCTATCTATAACTTATGTATAAAATCCGGTGTCTTTCCAATGGTTTGGAAGATTGCTAGAATTGCGCCAGTTTTCAAAAAGGCAAACCAGAGATGATCACCAACTATCGACCAATTTTTGTACTGAGTAATTTCTCAAAGGTTTTTGAACAAATTTTATATGATTCCATTTACAGTAGCATCAAAATCAAATTGTCTTGGCACCAACATGATTATATGATGTCAACGATTACTAATCTAGCTTGCGTAACATAAACGATTTGCGAGACTATTGATCAGCGCTCACAGTTGGACGTCATCTATACCGACTTCACGAGAGCCTTTGATTTTATTGATTTTTCCTTATTGATTCAGAATTTGAGTGCTATCGGCTTTTCCGCTTCATTGCTGCAATTAATGGCATCTTACCTTACTGGTAGAATCAACTATGTAACTTACAACGGCTTCTCCTCCAAGCAATATTTAACAACATCTGGCGTCCCGCAGGGCTCCAATTTAGGGCCGCTGCTGTTTTTGGTATTTATGGATGACCTCTTGCAAACATTGACGTGCCGTTATGTAGCGTTTGCAGATAATTTAAAAATATTTCATAAAATTGAATCCCTTCATGATGCCAGGCTTCTACAAGAGAATCTAGCAATTATTAGCGGTTGGTGTATCCACAATAAACTTCACCTTAATGTTGATAAATGCTGCGTCGTCAGGTATACCCGGAAAAATATCGAAGATTATCTATGACTACAGTCTCCATTGCCAACTCCTGTCCTCATCGGATACTGTAAGAGATCTTGGAGTATTGTTTGATGATAAACTTTGTTTTGGTCAACAACTTACATCAGTGTGTAATAGTGCGTACAAACTTCTTGGTTTCATTCTTCGTAACACACGAACATTTACTGATTGCGCTGCTATTAAAACTCTTTATTATGGATTAGTTCGGAGTAAGTTAGAATATGCAGCGATCATATGGTATCCTCAGTATACATCTCACCAACTTCGACTTGAGCGAGTGCAGCGACGTTTCTTAAAATTTTTAACATTCAAGGAGACTGGTGACTATCGGAGGAGGAACTACGATCATGCACAACTGCTTCTGTCACACGAATTGTCATCACTTCATATGCGCTATCAACGCACTAGTGCGGTGTTTCTTTATAGACTCATTAACAACAGGATTGACTGTCCTGAGTTGCTTTCTTGCGTACCTTTTTATGTGCCTGCCAAAAAGGCGCGAAATATATGTTCATTTTACTTGGATTCTATAAGAACAAACGTCATGTACCTAGCGCTCATAACACGTCTGTGTCGTTGTGGTGATATGTTATATAAAGACATTTTTTGTGGGGAGTTAGTTTAATATTACGTATATATATAAGGTAGCACATATATATATGTACCTATGTATAGTTATAGAAATACTTTAATATGAGGACGGGTGTATCTCTTCGTTCAATTGTTGCATATTGTTCTTTGCTTAGTGTATTTAGCTTGATTGTATGTGTCCGTTGTGGTTTTGTACTGTTGGGCACGAAATAAAATATTATTATTATTATTATTATTATCCTTATGATTCATTATGAATTAAGTTTAGACGGGCCGTGCTAACATGCAACGAAAGAATTCAGTAGCGGGCCGGGCAAATCTTACTCGAGGGCCGCATGTGGCCCGCGGGCCGGAGGTTGCCCATATCTGGTGTAAGCCATTGAAGTAGCTACACTTTCCTTTAAAATACTTATCGTCCAAGGACTGTCAAAATATTGTCCCATAACTGTGATTTCCAGCAAATGTAAACAATAATGACAACAATAATATACCTACGAATATTTTAAAGAACTAAAGATATCCTGGTTAATAATTAGTCTCACCTTGCTGTAACGGATGTTTAATTTTTCGGGGTATGTTAAAGAATTCCATTCTGTAGAATTAAATAGCTGCATAAATGCGCATTTAAGAATATATTGGGGGAATTTTTTAATTTCTTAATTTCTTATATGTGCAAACATCAAACGTATTAGCGTAGTGCTTATATGGAAATTAAAATTACTTCTCACAAAATCGCACTGATGAGTGGTATAACCGCGAAACGCGTCTGCGAATGGTGACAGTAGCTTTCTAATTACATATACGTTAATTGCATTTTTAGTACATTTACGTATAAAACATAATCAATGTAGGTACTCTCCAAAAATGACGTTTGGATGCGAATGTTGGTTTCTAACAAATAAACAGAGAGAAGAGTAAAAGGAATTAGAAGAAAGGATAGACCCAGAAACAAAATATAAGAGAAGCAATGTAATATAGAATTCATAAGTGCATCGAAAAACGACAATTACCACTTACAGCGATTGAAGACATCAAAGGAGGTGAGAGAAAAGAAAGAAGAAAGGTAAACATAAAATGCAGTTAGTAGGAAAATATTACAAAGAAAGAAAAAAAGCATGGGGAGAGGCAAAGAACTAGGCAAGGAACAGGAAGAAAGATTGTAAACAGTTAAAAGCGTAAAGCCCGACACCAGAAATGGTATCAGTTTCGATCATATATACAAAATATATACATATTATATATACCTATATACATATTATATATATCGGAAGTAAGAACAGGATTAATCCTAACTGGTACGGTCGATGTACTTCCTCTAAAATTATATATATATATATATATATATATATATATATATATATATCAGATAATTGATCTAGAGTTAAACATGTAATTTCTATAATCTTAAAAGTTTTATTAAAAATTATTTTGAACCTAGCTACTATATGTAAACTGAAATATTAGAAAATATTGCCACACTTTGATGTGATGATTTCAATGACGTTATGTGCACTTATAGATTCTGTTATGTAAATTTGATGTGAATTTGCTTCAATGGCTGTGCATTTAAGGAAATCAAATACCACTATTTGTGGGGAAGCAAACCGTAAAAACGCGAAGCAGGAAGTGCGACACGTGTGGTTTTTGCGCATTCGTTTCCTCCAGAGGTAGCAAAATTTAAATCTGAATAGATCATTATATATGTATAGCATTGTACACTTTTTGTCGAGAAGTATCATTTGCATCACACATACGCAAGGGTACATTATGATTTCTTTCGTGTCTAGCAAGTACAGTGTTACAAGAAATTTCCGTTTACATGCTGTAATTTTGTAGTGAATTTCGATGAAACCTAAACTTGTTCTTTCAGTATCGGTCGGAAAGAAGTATCATATTATGGGTCGCGTGCCACAAACGGTATCCCAGCTTTCAGCATGAACAAATAATCACATTAATATACATACATTTCCCTCGCCAGATATTTAGCTGTAAATTTTTAATACACTAGTAGTTCCTACGTGCAATCAGTAGCAGAAGCACAATGTATATGTTTATTTAGTATTTAAGTACTATATTTTGCTAAATTACTAATTACGTCTAAGGTAATTTGCGATCGTTATCTCATTTACCTAGTAGTTGTGATCGTGTGAACATCAAGTACAATTTGCAATCAGAGGATGACGACAACTAGGTAAATAAGGTGCGCTATGGAAACTTACATTTTACCAGTGCACATCTGACTTTGAAGGGCGTTCCTATATTTGATTCACTGTAATTTTTTATTGCTGGACATTACAACTACATTGCGTAAACAATAAGCTTTAGTGAGTGTAATAAGTAATAAGGAGATAGCTATTTTCTGATGGTGAAGGGGCGTACAACTTTCGTGGGATTTGTCCTGGAAATAATCTAATCTCGGTATCATCAACTCTAAAATCATTCGAGAGTTTGGGAAAGCTTTAGTTCAACTTATTTTACAACCAAAGCGTTGACACATCATTTTCATCTAACAAAGCGATTAGACTACGGTAATGGTTCTAAGAGAGGTCATCTATATTTCACTTTACTTTTTATAACTTTACTTTCTACATAACATTTGTTGTTTCCACAAATAATACAAACTTATATGCTCAATATACCTTGCCAACATTGTCACTAGCATAATGTGCTCAGAGAGAATCTTTAGGCCATTTATTTTCAACTTCTAATACGTTATCATCAATTTTTAATCTGCCATCGTTTATAACAGCTGCATTTGAGTATTTTCGTTACGACTAGATACGTATATAATTTAACAACCTGTACAAACATAGAGAAAAAGTTTAACCACAAGGACTGTTTGTTTTAATCTAGTTTACATTGCACAATAATACTATCATAAAACTTATTTTATTTCTCAAATAAAATGCCTAGTGGTTTTCAGTGTTTGGTGCGGTTGGCAATTATCTTGATATTTAAACCATAACGATAAAAATCGCCTTCGTTAAGCGCCTTCCTACTTTTCAAGCCCTAATTTTACTTTCCAATCAACCGCAGGTCAAATCGTTGCTGTTAAAATTAATTAGGAATTCATGTGGGCGTTGGCAATTCAGATTTGTCGGAAACGTATGGATATGTGTTTTTTGTTCATTTACGTTGATATGTGCAGTATTTATCTTGAACATTAATGCATGCATCATTACGTTATTACTGATGCAATTGCTAATTACCGACCCATTTCACACCGTATAATTCTGATTAACTATATGTAATATAACTAGCTCTAGAGGTTGTACTGAGTATATACATTTTGATTATTATTATTAACTATGCTACTTATTATACTTGCTATAAGTACTGGTAAAATCGGTCATAAGAAGATTTATAAATTTTGGTATCTTCGTACTGCTTGCTGAATGATTTATTGAAAATCTTAAATGAAATTTCCACAACTCGACCTTGATCAGACCTTACCTTACCCTACTAACTATTTTTTTGTTTCGTTCTCCGCACCGGGATTCGTTCCGGCATTACTTCAGCGTGGTGACCCATGTTAACATCTTCCTATTCCACCTACTCTGCTATTTCTGTTTCGTCTCAATTATGCACCGTATGGTTTAATAAGCTGGTTAACTAGTCCTTTAATCTGATCTCCTGCCTTAAATGTCCATCTGTTTTAACTTCATACTCAAGCCTAGCGTTCCGCAATCTCTGACGTGAGAAGAGCATGTACTCACGTCATTAATTTCCTGACAATAGGTACACCCCTTAGAACTAGATCTCCTTCTTTCATATAAATACTTTCAAAAACAGCCTTAGCCAGGGAGCGCCTGCGTTAAGATTACTACTACTTCTCCGTATGGTCTATTTATACAAGTCCCTACGTCTGGTATTAATAATCAGGTGCATGGTCCGTACGTTCCATTCCTCCATTTATCTTGCCATTTGGCCATAAGCATTAATCTAACCTCTCCTTTTAGCATCCTCTTAGATTTTTCCTAATGCACATCAGCATTTGAATCCTTGTGAGTCATTTTTTAGTTGTTTATTATTAGATACCACACAGTCGCTCCGTACAATATCTGGGAGTGTATGGCACTTGTCGGGATTTTTCTCTTAGACGCTCTGGGTTCTTCGATATTTGGCAACAAGTATAACAGAGTCGTAACGCTAATATGGTTTGATATTTAGTGTCCTTTTGTGCTCTAGTATCACTTGATTGGTAGGATGCTATGATACCAATCAGACTTTCAGCATTTCTCTTTTATCCTAACTCTTCTAATATTAGCTGCCACGATGCGCTATTAAGTACGTACTTAATGTGCAAGGCTCTCATCTTGCACGGCCTCTGGTGTTGATATGAGCAAGCTCCTGCTTTGTCAGCGATTCTTAGTACTTCTTTATGTCACCTACTGTCTGTCATCTTTCGCTAACACCGTATTGTTTCTTCGATAGGTCCCACGTACGCGCCAGTTTTTCTTTAAGCTTTGCTAATAGCAAATATTCGTATACTTTAGATCCTACATCCAACAGATATATAGGTCTATAAGATACAGGATTACCTACAGGCTTATTGGCCCCCGAAGAAGAAGAAGCCTAGCTGTCTTTCATTTTAAAAATATAAACATAATACTTTAAATCATTGAAAACCGGAAAAAAGTATGATTTTATGTCTAGTATTGGTACGAGTTATAGAGAAGGAAATGATATCTTCCACCAAAACTTACCAACTATAGATAGACCACGCAAAATATGTTAAAATCTAATGAATAGTATTTCACACTGTCAACATTCTCATCAAGTTTTCTTGCTTTGTACAGTAAATTTGAGGAAATCAATTACGATTCTTGTATTATGTCAATTTTCTGCGTACCATCCTGCAACAGAGATCAATCAATTGCAATTAGTAAATAACAAATAAATAAATAGTAATAACCATAGACGTATACGAAATTGCATCAATTGATTAGAAGCACTCTTGGGCTGCAATGTTGCAGATATATACTATCCTTCCACCGTAGTTCCATTTTTAGTGTGCGTGTTTGGGATGTTCCCTTGTTAGTGTATTGTAAACATTGAAGTGATTGTAATAGAAGAACAGGAAAGTTACTTATACTGAAATTCTGCTTCTTTCTCTTGTATATAATTATTTGTCTGGACGCACTCGAACTGTGCAAATTTGAATCTTAAAACGGTCAGCCTAAACTCAAAATCCGCAGGGTAATTAGTAGGGTCGGTTAATCAAACGCACGAAATGCGCAAATGACAATTAATTCCACGACACTCACCCAATTCAACTAAATCGGGAAAACCCACCGAACGCTGTCTTCTTCATCACCCACAAGATTCTGTCACTGCCGGCGCATTCGTCTGTCCAAAACCTCAACCAAACCCGTCTAACTCCACCAAATCTCGGCAGGTAGACGGTTTGCGCTATTCCAGTGTCGGATTCAATATTTTACGTAGTTCATATCACCGCTTTGATTTTGTGCGGGCAGTGTACGCTACAATTTTTCAAGTCGAATATGCAACCTTAATAATTACTGAAAAGCAGACTTAAGCGAGCGGGGAATTCATTTTTCTTACACGATTCATAATATTTGCACTGTTTTTCACTTGCAACGTGGTTGCTACAAAGATTGATTAAGTGGTGTTCTATTGCAAATACTACAAGTCCCACAAAGTTAACTGGATTTCAGCACAAAAGAACCATTTGTTGTACTTGCGATACATCTTTGTGGAACTTTAGAAAGCACATTACAACCGACGAAATATGAAAAATTGTGTAGGTTAAGGCTATGTTTATTCATGGAGATGAGATAATGTAAGTGCTTTACTTAATAGGTATAGAATCTCTGATATTATGAAATGCTGTTATTGAAAACAAGAAGCATTTACTTATGTAATATATGAACTGTATCTTGATTCGGTATTGAAAATACCTTGTAGAAGCGTATGCTCCTTCGTCGCAACTGGTTATTGAGGTAGGCATAATATTTTTAAAACTGTATTATCCGCTTTCAGTCCCCTTTTCTAGCATGTATGTATACTTCTGTGAACTTGTACAGCTTTTACATATAATCATTTCCGTAAAACTATCGGTCTTCTGGAAATTATACCGTACGCTCAAGAGTCTGCGATGGGAGAACAGAAACACTATTCAATTTATTAAAAATAGAGGAGGAAAATAATAATTAGGATACCGTAACATCATAAAATAATAAGTAAATAACAGTGAAACAAGATTGGAAGCAGTGGAAAAGGCTTAAACAAAAGTAGAATTAGGGAAAGAGGCACGGTGTGATGGTATCAAATTATAATTGGCGGAGTACATGGGAATCGAAGAATAACATTAACAGTTTTTCGGTTTATTTAAATAAATGAACCTGCTGATGTTATTTCGGGAACGAAGCGTCGTATGAAATTTTTATCCACGCCAAGTTGTAGAGAAGTAAAACTGGCAATGGCAAACTGCTATGAGTTTTTGATATCACTCTGTCGGTAAAACCAAAAATGGCAGAACTCTTTTTTTTTTTGGTTTGCTTCTGTCGTATATGTATGTACTCCCTTGAAGGTGCAACTTTCGTTCTATATAACCGATTTCGTAACTCTTGTCGATTACAAAATGCACATGATCTTCATCCCTAGTTTGGAAACGATGTATAGATATGTATTTTACAAAATATTCTTAATGTAACAGTCATGGATAATACTAGTATTGTAAAAAGAAATGGTCTACCAATTAATAGCCATTTAAATTACTTTTCAGAAACCTCTAAATAATACAAAATAAATCTAATTATCAGATTAGTTCAGCAAGCTATTGAATTAGCTAATTCTGGATTCGGAGAAAATAATTGAAACAAAGAGAAATGTTAACAAAAATAATTTCCTCAAAGTTGACGCCGTAGATGGAAATAAAAGCTATAGGTATATATCTAAAAACAACAAGAAATTCTTAGATGTTAAATAGTGATACTTACAACTAGAATACGCAGTGACAAATAATTGAATGAAGACATTACAGGCATTTAAGAATTACTTCTACTGTTATTTCATATTACAATAAATATAGAAGTAGTTATCGAAGTATTTCTTTAATGCCTGTAATGTCAACGTTTAATTATTTGTCAGTGTTATACCTAAGCAATTAAATTGCTTATTTTAAGAAGTATTTCAAAAATTTTTAGTGCATCAAATAGTTTGAATTTTAATTTTAATATGAAATAATTATAGAACTAATTTTTAAATGCCTGTAAAATCTTCATTTAATAATTTGTCAGTGCGTACTCTAGTTGTAAATATGACTATTTAACATCTAAGAATTTCTTGTAAATGTAATCAATTTAAGCACTACTGATGATGATGACGATTTTATAACTTTCCCTCTTATTTCTTACTTGTGCCTTAAAACAAATATACTTCGCTAAACGTTAATTTTTCTTTCCTACTATTTGTTAAAATGAAGTCGGCAACATTCTTCTTGGACCTAAACATATGTAGTTGAAAGACTACTACTACTAATATCTTTACTACATACACGAGCAATGCCCCAACTATTCTATTTCTAATGTGCTCTATTCAAGAAAGGTGGAAGATGTTTTTAAACGAAGGATTTTTCCTATGGCTAAGAAGAAAACAATTAGTTAGCTAACAATTAAATTAGGTAATAGAGAAGTAGCAATGCAATCATTAGTAAAACGTATCTCTCAGATAGAAATTCTCGAAAATTATTAATGATACAGGGAGTTGGTGGATCTAACAGGTTTTAGTTAAAGATCAATTAAGGCTTTCGTATTTACCTAGGTGCATCACGGTCCCTTTTTGTTTTCGTATTTTCTTATGTCTTTTTCTCAGCCACCTTGACGGTATCTTCGTAATGTGAAAGAACATTAAGTTCACGGTAGGGAGTCACACAAACGTTTAGACCATCCCAAAGACTTGCCGTACGAACGTTATTTTTAGGGCAACAGACTATACGGACCCCAGGTAGTGTCCTATCTCTTTCATCAGGTAAATCTCAATATTGATGATTCGAAACGTTTATAACGCCGTAGTTACTATTTAAAGTAAATGGCTATCGGAATCTTTATAGAATTTGGAAGGATTGATTAATTGGTTCTAGTAATTTGCTGGAATAGACTCTTTAAATATTTACTGTGCGAATAACTGGAAGGATGACGATAATTTTATAAAAGTCTGTACTAAAATATGTTTTTAGGAACCTTGTGGCTAGTTCGTGTTTAAAGTTAATAGGACTATCTTTAAAACGAGCAAGTGAAGAAAATAAATGGAAAAAGTAAAACAAAATAGTACCATATGTTTTATAAAAGTATCTGATCCCATAGTAACCATAAGTTTACTCAATACGTTGCTTCTACTCACTGAGCGTGTTTTGTGTGTTTTTGCTAAAAATTTTGTATTTTTAAATGTTTTCAGCTGCTAAAAGGGATATTTACTAGACTTAGTTTTCAGAATTTGGTGGTTTTGAGACAAGATTTTATAAAAAATTACAATTTTTCCTTAAGTTACAAATAATGAATTTAATTTGCGTAATTAGTGTACATTATATAACAATTTTAGTTAAATAAAGAAACGTAATAAAAGCAGCACCACCGCGTGTAATTATTTAAAATGCAAACAATTTATATCACCACAAAAATGAGCGTACGTCATTTTCTTTGCAACATAATACTTGGTATCTGGTTTAGACATACCTAGCATCAAGACAAAATCTTATCCATCGTTTCATCAATAAAATCAAGATTACTTCCACCACTAGCTGTTACATGGTAGGTATCAAAACGGGCATCGCTTTACGGTAGCAATTAGATGCTTACTACAATATTTCTTTACCAAATCTTTCTGACGCCATACGCTTACCTTCTTCTTTTTGATTTTAGACTCATCGAAGAATATAACATCTCCCAAAATTCTACTATACGCTTTGTCGAAAAATCCAACTAATTGAAGTAGCTTTTACAACCTGTATTTGATATACACGACTTATTTTTACAAAAATTAGTTGCTATATTTATATTTTGAGTGTTATTTGATCGATATAATTGGTTAGAGAAATCCATCGGTTGAATTTATCACATATTTAATTTTGGGTTTATCTCAGAATTCTGTTCAATGGCGCCGGCTGGTTATGTAACTTAGCGGATTCAGGTTTGTGCATGTAGTTCTGTTGGGGCCTGTGGAAAAGGAATATTGTAGTCTTCCTATGTTCTGCCTGGGTTTTGAGTTTTGGAGAATCATCCTGATTGAAACCTGACTTGCCCGCTGAAAAGAAAGGAAGACGACGATAGGAGTATTGAGAACACAGTCTGAATCCTAGCGCGGGACTGCGTCATTCAGCAACCCCTCGTCGAAAGTATCCTTACGCCGCAAACGCACATTCTGGAATTTCGCAACCATACAACTTTTGGATCATGTACTGGAAATTTTTCGAATTTATTATAAATTTGACACGAATCATTTCATTTCTGATTTTTATTTGGAAATTAGTAGAATTTATTTATGCTTGTCGAATGCCTTGGCAAACTTGTCAACCACCGTTCAACTTCTGAATTGTTCATTAAAAATGCGTATGATTTGTTCAATTTCTTCGAGAATAATTATACTATTGGAAATTTAATGAACTTAACATTGAAAAGTAGCTATTTTGGGGTAGCCACGTTTTATTCTAATTCCTGTGTTTAATGTAAAATTTCTCTTTGTGAACGTCAAATTTTTGTCCGATAATTTAACCCTTAGGCAAATTTGTATTTTTATTTCGATATACTACTGTTCGCAGCTAACAGAGTCAATGATGAATGATGGTGAATACAAAGAGTTTGCGGTTACCTTTCTACCTATCATTGATCATTTCTTGTAACACGTTTTTTATCCCTGTCTACGCTCCGGCTTAGCCATGGCTTAGGAATTTTTTACTGATTCGAATTTAGGGCGAGCGTGGCAATATCTGGCAGCGCGACGTTAGGTTAGCCCTAGTATCTTCTCTGCATCTACCTGCAATTTAGGTATGTACACTTATTTCACGAAACAGCTTTATTTGCCGTATAACAAATGTTTAACGCTGCTACGTAGGATCAAAAAGTATATCTCTTGATACTTCTGAGTTCTATCTGGCTTTAGTCCCAAGAGATCAAAACCTTTATTGTACAATAGTATTCGCTATACCATAAGCATGTCTTCTGGACGCAATCCTTTGATCCATCCATTCGAGTCTGTAATAGGAGAACTTACCTTTTTGATTTAAAATAATTTCTTTCATCATTTCAAACCAATATGCCATTTGGAAATTCAATGTTAGTTTCGGCGAACTAAGGACTGGGCGCTCAATGAGTCGCAATTCAAGCGGGTCTCTTTTTTAAATTTGAGGTACTTTAAAGTTAAGAATATTTTCAGGAGTTCCTATACTTTAATATACAGTACAAGTATTTGCTTAATTCCAGCTTCTAAAAGGAGTAGAAGTTAAGTCTAGTCATGGAAGGCATACGCGTTTTATGAAGATAATGAGCCATAAGCGATTCGTAGCGATGCGTTGGGTTTTGTTCAGAGCGATTAAAAGCCTATTCATAGAGTGGATTGTTGTTAGTTTTACATTGAATTATTGGTGGGTAAGTGAACCTTCTATGTTCCTTATTTGGGTATATTTAATATAATGGTAATTTCACATAGAACCATTTTGAAACAAATTGCAATAAATGCATATTCATTTTTAACACGTGGCGTGCGTGCGCACTTTCCTACTCCTATGTTCTCTTGTGTTATCCTTGCCGTGGTCCACCTGTGCTTGTCTAGATAGTTGCTACGAACGACCGCGTAGCGCAGAACTGTGTCCATTGTACATATCTGAGTTTCCTTAGTTATTAACACGCCACTTAATTACAATTGATCTAATCAATAAGGAACTAGACAGTCTATTGTCCAAAATTATCAAAGAACAGACAGAAATAATTATTCCTCAAGTAACTGAACAAATTAATAGTCTCAAATGTGAATTATGTGAGGCTAATAATAAAATTAGTCAACTCGAACAGGAGAACTGCAAATTAAAACAGCGAGTTTATCATCTTGAAAAATCTACTCGCGGTAACAGCATTGTTATTTTTGGTATACCTCTTTCTAACGATGAAAAGCGAGAGGAATTACTGAATTTAGTTTTGCATCAATAAAATTTAAGTTTTCAGTAATTATATTATTTTCTTGGGAGATTTTAATATGGATCTTCTTAAGGCGGGTGATAATAAGATATTAGATTTTATTGGCCTCATACAAACATTAAATCTTACTCAACTTATTGACCAGCCAACACGAATGACCGCTACTTCAGCGACATTACTGGATCTAATTATTACTAACTCCGAACTACCTGTACTGAAATCAGGTATAGTCAAAGTTCGATCGGACCACTTAGGGGTCTTCTGTGATGTTAATTTCAAAACTAATAAAAATATTAAGCGAACATTTACAGCGAGAAGTTATGCTCGTTTTAACTATGATGACTTTATCGGTGACTTGTATAGAATTCCTTGGTATTTGATATATGATTTGCCTAATGTCGACTTAAAATTGTCTTTCTTCAATGCTAACATTCTACAACTCCTGAACCATCACGCAGCTATTAAGAGTTCGTTTTCACACGTCCTCCTGCTCCATGGTTAACAAACAATCTTGAATTAATGATCAGTCAAGAGGCAATGCTCGTCGCCGATATCTTAGCACGGGAAATCCCGTACACCATGCTTTCTATAAAATGTTAAAAAACGAAATCAATAGAGCAATTAAACGAGAAAAAGCAGCTTATTTTTCTTATAGATGCAAAGCTAATTCGGGCAATAATCAGAATCTTTGGAAAGATTATAGCAGCATCTCGCCTATTACTCATATCGTTGATGACGTACTTCGCGCTGGTGATGTGGGCAAGGTAACTATTTTGGTTTTACTTGACTTTAGTAGAGCGCTTGATACCATTCACCATGGGATTTTATTTAATGTCTTGCCTGCTATCGGATTGCGTCCTTCTGCAGTATCTCTATTAACGTCGTATATGTCCGGACGATCACAATAAACTTTTCTGGATTCACAGTATTCCTCATCATTGAATATAAAACACGGTGTTCCACAGGGAGCTATTCTTAGCCCTCTTCTTTTCTCAATTTATACGTCTCGCTTACCTTCTGTGATTCAGCACTGCCAGTATTACCTTTACGCGCATGATACGCAGATCTACTTCTCTTTTAAGCCCGAGAAGTGTAGTATTGCCCAACAGCTGATCAATGATGACCTTAATAGAATTGCCAGATTTTCAAAGCAGTTTCAATTACAAATTAATCCAGCTAAAACCCAATTGATTGTGTTTGGTATGCAACGTGTTCGAGAGCATGTTATACTAAATCTGGACATTAAAGTCAACACACAAATAATTCAATTTAGTGATAGTGTCAAGAGTCTGGGAGTCATTCTGGATAGCTCACTTCGCTTCACTTTAAATACATTACAAACGACGCAAAGGGCTTTTGCTGCGCTAAAAGCTATATTTATTAATCGGCACTACTTCGATTCACCAACTCGGCTCCTATTATGTGACTCGTTGGTATTGTCTCATTTTCAGTATGGTGACGTTGTATACTCCTCGTGTATTACTAGGAAAACGTCGAAGAAAATCCAAAGAGGGCAAAATTGCTGCATCAGGCTTGTGTATGGCATCCGGAAATGTCAGCCGGTTTCCCATATTTACAAAAAGCTTCGCATCTTAAATATGAAGGGCAAACGTATGCTGCATATGTCAGTATCGCATATGCAAGTATGCGAATGTTTTGAAAAGCAAGAGGCCCACTTACCTGTATGATAAAATTAAATTTCGGCATCAAATTCATAACGTTAATGTACGTAACAATAAATATTTGTGTATCCCTAAGCATCACCTTGAACTTTTTAAGCGTAATTTTACTTACAATATTGCCAAAAGTATTAACACCATTTTACTGGATGCGGATGTTTTTGAACTGCAGATACGTGTCATCAGATACAGATTGAAAGTCAAGCTTGTTGAATTGCAATAATCCCAATTTCGAGTTATAGTTTTCATGGAATTGACTTCCCTCGTCCCTGCTATTGTGATGTGTCATATGCTACGCACTTCTAATTACAAATATTGTTATCATTGGCTTTTTTATTATTTTTTTCTTTTTCATTTTGATTATATATTTTTTGATAGGCTATAGGAAGAACGCCAATGTGCATATTTTTATGCTCCGCGACGAATTAGCCTTATTGACTGTATGCTATGTATAAATTAAATATGTTGTGTTACGGACTAGTATATATTATTATATATTGTAGTACATTTAGGTATTATATGCATTTCTGCTATAGTCAGTAAACTCATATTATTATTATTATTATAGTTCTGTTTGTTTCGTACAAGTTTGGTATTAGGAAGAAATTTTTCGGTTAATTGTCACTTTTACGCGGTCTAAATGTAATACTAAACGTTAAAAGATTATTAGCGCGCAGAATGTACACATAATAGCTCGGATGAACTAGAATAGTCACTAGCATAATTCATCCACAATCGATCTTTACTGAAAGTACCATTCCAACTCAATAGTGTCTCATTTGAAGTGATAACAATAATGAAACATGAATCAAGTTTATTCAGGTTGAAGAAACGCGCTTGTTGGTGTTCTGATCATATTTGGGAATCGGGAGAACTACCGTTTTATTTTATTTCTTAAATTAAGCATTCAAAGTAAATACTCATTAATATTGGGCGCAGTGTATCTATTCTATCAATCTACAAAGAAATACTACCACATTGCTGTGGTAGATTGTGTATAAAGTATATCTGGTTTATACAATAAACTTTGTTACAAATTTAGGCAAATATGGAATGGCAGTGAGCTCTAAGAGAACATTTCAAGCACTGTCGCTAACTAGACAATAAAATACACAGTTTTGTAGCGAATAAAATTAAAAAATAACACTACTATTAGAGTATTCGGAAATATTAAGGCCATCTCAGTTGTCCATAACCATAATTTGACTACATTTAGCAGTAGCACACCTCCAAATACATATATCTGGGAGTGGCAGTCAAATATTTTTAGAGATTAAAGGAACATGTGACTCTCTTGCGTAGTGTTCATCAAATAGGATTCTTTTATGTTACAATCAATTTGCTTGTTTATTTATTCAATATTTTTTTATTAACGTCCGTGCTTTCACAATAACTTTACTTAATTTATCGAAACCAATATTGAAAGCAGTTAGTAAACTTTTGAATAGAATATTTCCTTATAACATTTTAATAATCATTTATTTGAAATGTGGATAAGATGCTAATTTAAATTTATCTGAATATTGTCTGTAATGAAGGTTATCTTTGTTTTCAAATATGTAAGATTTTGAATTATATAATATGATATTGTATACCTCACGATAAAGTCTACAAACTAGACATATTATTTGTATTTGTTTAATTTTCGTAGGCCTTCACAATTGGCGAGGTGTTCGCTAAGAGCTCTTTGTATTTTCAACTTCTTCAAGAATATTACATTATATATGTTAGTATATTACATTATGAGGCATTTCAAAGAGTTCAATTCAGAAGATCATGATGAATTCGGAGTTAGAAAGTTTTGTGTTGGATCCCATATCGTTTAAATGAAACTCAAAAACGACTGGCGGTAGTTGGTGATGAAAATTTTTTAACCGATTCAACAATCGAAATGCACAAAATGTTTAGAACATTACGAGTGGACAAAATCGCTACTCCGTAAGGGGAGTAAGCCATGGCGCGTCGACTTGAATGTATCGAAACCTAGGGACGTATTGTATGCCCTATTCGTTCGCAATTTGAGTTCCTCTTGATAGTGCTAAATCAAAGTAATATTTATCTTAATTCACTCATTTTCTGTTTTCGTGCCAATACGTTTATTTATCTATCCTTGTTTTTTTTTTTTGTAGTAGAAAATTACAAAACTTGCGTTCAACGTACAATTCGCAAACTATGCTAGGAGGGCTGTTTGTTTTTTTCAACCTCCGATAGGCTATAAAGGAAAGACAGGTGAATACAAAAAATAATTTTATTACCAAAAGTAATGTACAATAAAGGTTACTTCTCTATGTAACCACCTTGACGATTGCGGCATTTGTCATATCCGCGAACAACTCCTTCATAAAATGTTTCCGCCAATGATTTAAAGTGAGTTGTGATGGTTTCTTTGAGCTCCTGGTTAGTTTGGAATTCACTTATGGTGAACCTTCGATTTTTCTTAACTACTTGGTCAACTTCTTGAACAAGGTCGTCTGCAGCGATATATTTGCGTCCTTGACCCTGTTCATCATGCACATCAGTTCAGCCATCTTTAAACTTTCGACACCATCCACAAAAACCATTACTTATAAGGCTGTCTCCATACACTCGGCTCATTCTTCGATGAATCTCCGCTGTACTATTCTCTTCTGCCTGCAAGAAACGAATAACACTTCGCGGGAGAACCAATAGAGACAGCCATGTTTACGCGACTTCAGCTCAACAAGAAGTGGCGTGTTGGCCACCTGCCACATGCCTGGTCTTCATACTGTGCAATCGGAGGTTGAATGAGCAGCCCATTTAGTCTCTTTAAACCTGTATGAAGCGTAATTGTACATGAAATTTTTCATGAATTTAAAAATCTCTCTCTTTTTATATAGCTTTTGCCTCGATTTTATTCTCTGTTGAACATTACATTACATTTAATATAATAATGATGTGCCTTATTCTTAAGAAATTAGATTATGTTTTACAAAATATATATATATATATATATATATATATAAGTTACTTCCTCAAGCATTTTTAAATATTCTCGCACAGCATGTCAGATCGGCAACGCAGCGACCTGAAGTCGCTGAAATAACAGACAATGATAGTACATAGAAATAAAAACACGATTTGATTAAGATAAAGATTATTTCAACTGATAGTGGTAAAAAGAGGAACATCTTGAATAATAAAGATTGAATGTTGTTTCAAGAATAATATCGAGCTTTGTTTTTACAAAGAAACTTGTCAGTTTATTTCACTGTATTGACTCCCTCAACCCTGATAAAGTTAATAACTCCTTATAAAACAACATCTCATCGAAGATTCATGATGGAAAAACTAACATTTAACTTTAATCTGAAAGAAGCGTCGGGGGAAAATCCAATATCTTGTGCATAACTTCAATTGAAACACCGGACGGGCGCATATTTGAAATTCCAGACGAACGCCAGGCAGTAGTTAAACACAAAACCATAACAAACGTAACAGCTTTTTTACAAAGTGAGGAAAACTCTCCAAGAAAGAAGCCAATTTAAACAAATACGGATTACATTGACACAAGAGATGCGAGGAATATTTAGATGAAGAAGAAAATCTACAGCTTGGTGAATATTTTCTAGAGGAAATAACGAAGAAAACATGGCGGCGGAGATAACTACTGGATCGGAAAAAGCGATGGTAAAATTAAACCTGAAACTGTAAATATTTCTCGAAGCTAGACATTAATTTAGGGTTCTGGCCGATTCCACTACGTATAGAAGATAGAAGAAAAGCAGGGTTTGTGACACAGGAAGGACACATTTAGTCGACATGTTTGCCGTTCGGACTAAGTAACATAATAAGAAAGCACGGACTAACAGATTTTACAGTAAATTGTACCGATGCCATTTTTTATTTTCAAAATCATTTGAAGATTATGTAGACCACTTAAAGAAATTACTAGATTCAATTATAAACGAAGGATTCATATTGAAACTTTCAAAACGTAGATTCGCATCTGATTCAGTTGAATATTTACTACATGCCATAAGCTACAATACAATTACCCCAATGGAAGCTAACTTACTTTCAATGCAAAACTTCTCTGTACCAAGATCACAGAAAAATATTCGTCAATTTTTGGGTAAGATAAATTTTTACAAGGAATACGTACCAAAGATGTCTATAGCACTAAAACCACTACACAATTTACTAAAAAAATCAAAAATTCATCTGGTTACAAGGATGTCAAAAGGCATTTGATTACTTGAAAGGGTTCCTTTGCAGTCAACTTGTCCTAGCAATTTATGAACCAGACTTACCAGTGCATATTTATGCAGATGCTAGTCTAGAAGGTGTAGGAGCGGTGTTAAAACAACAACAACTAGGCGAAAATGGAAACAAAAAATAAAAACCAGTGGCTTATTTTTCAAAAAAAAAAGAAACGAATCCCAAAAGAGGGAAAAAGTAGTATACTCAGAATGTCTGGCGATCAAGGAAGCAGTGCAAACAACACTGGCAACACTGGCTCATGGGTAGACCGTTCAAGGTTTTGCGACCATAAACCATTGGAGAATATGAACACAAAATCAAGAGCAGACAAAGAATTAGGTGATCTGACTTACTACTTATCACAGTCTGATTGCGAGATAAAATACAACCCTGGTAAATACAATGTAGAAGCAGACTATCCAAGTAGAAACCCAGTGTTGGAAATATATGAGGATGAAGAAGAAACTTTAAAAGTAGTAAATTTAATAATTTTAAAAGATATTATTAGAGATCAAGATACTAACGAAGATATAAAAGACAAAACTAATAAAATAATTAAAATAGATAACCTATACTACAAAAAAGTAAAAAGATAGCTAAAATTATTCTATCAGAAGAATTCAATAAAAACCTATAGCAGATACACACAGAGAATTTTGTCACATAGGCACAAAACAGATGAAAAACATAATGGAACCACATTATACAGCAAAAATATAACAACACACATAAAGAATACATGTGAACACTGTGAGATTTGTATAAAAAACAAATCAAGAGGAAAGAATAAACGGTACGGTGTACTGTCTCAACTTGGTCCCGCCGAGAAACCCTTCGAGATAATGTCAATTGACACAATAGGAGGTTTCGGCGGTTCGAGATCAACGAAAAATATTTACACCTCTTGTGCCCGGTTTCACCAACACTGAATAAATCCACAAATAGTTATTCTATGAATAAAATTTATTCTCCAGTTAGGTAAATTCATGTTTGAATAACGTGTTTTCAACCTCAGTTACTTATTCAATGAATAAGATCTGTTTAAGTGTAATTAAGCCTTTTTAATTCATAATGCTGTTACTAGAGGACGCCGTTTCTATTACTTTTCTATCTTATATGATAGATCTCTACCACTAATAGGTCAATAAAACAAGGCTGGTTTGAACGATAGTTATATTTTCAGAACGTTTACAAACGTTTTCGGAATACCTTCTTCAGTGAAAATATAACTAGATAAATATATAAACAAACATTTGTTTTTTATTTGGGAACTATCAACAAAATGACTAATGACTAGGATTTCTTGATATAGAGGATGTGTAACAAACTTTTATATATATATATAAATTATAAAAACTAAATTAATGTGTAAACATACATGCAAATTAAGTAAAAGCCTATATCAAAAAATCTTTGTCGAAACCTTAACAATTCTGTTCAAGGACTAGGGAAAACCCAAATTTAAAAACCTAGCCAAAGGTTTCCTTCTTAAGAAATGCAAATGTCATTTTAACAAATTGCTATATACATTACTTAAATTTTGAATATCGGTTCTGAAATTAATAGTTTTAGTGTCTTTTTGTATATTTATCATTTCATATATTAGTCTTTTTTATAATTATTCTCTGTTTTTAATATAATTGTGTTTTCAAAATCAAAGTAATGCCCAAGATCTTTGTAATGCTTTGTTACAGCGGTCATTGCACCAAAATCATTATTTAAAGAATACTTATGGCTATACAACCTTTTCTTTAAATATTGTTTCGTCTGACCGATGTAACAACCATCACAGTCTTTACAGTTTATTTTATAAACTACATTACTTTGATTTTGTTTAATTATTTTAGATTTAGTATTAGTAAAAAGAGATCTGTTACTATAATTTGGAATGAAAGTAATGTTTATGTTGTTTTTATTAAACTCTTTTTTATTTTTCGCTTAAACCTTTTTTTATAAGGAATAGCGTTATAAGATTTATTGTTATTATTTTTAATTCCTCTATTAAATAATTTGTTAATTCTATTTTTTATTATTTTGATAAAAACTATTTGGATAATTATTTTTATCTAAGATTTCTTTAACTTTGTTTAAATTCTTTTCCCTAAATTCAGGATTAGCTAATCTAACCGCTTGATCAACTAAACCGGTAACTACATTAATTTTATGTAATTTTGATGTTTCTGAAAAATAATTTAAATGTCTTCCTGTATTGGTAGACTTTATATGCCAATTTGTTTTTACAATGCCGTTATTATGCATGACTGTCACGTTCAGGAAATTCAATGAGTTATTAGATTCTCTCTCATATGTAAATTTTAATCTATTATGATAACTATTAAATGAATCTAATATCTCATCAATATTATCCTTTCTTACGGAACAAAAACAGTCATCCACATAACGTCTGTAAAAACTTACACTAGAATTTAGTTTTGCCAAACAAGTTTGCTCTAGGTCCTCCATTACCAGGTTTGCGATAACTGCTGATAATGGAGAACCCATTGCAGTACCGAAAATTTGTTTATAAATTTTATTTTGATATGTAAAATAAGTAGAATTTAAACAAAGTTTCGAAGCTGCAATGAATTCCTCCTTTGGAAGATCTGTAAAATCTTTATGGAATTCCATTTTTATCTAAAATTTTTAGTGCTAAATCCACAGGAATATTAGTAAATAAAGAAACAACATCTAAACTGATTAATTCGTAATTATTAGAATTGTTTGATTTCTAACCGAATCTACAAATTCCCATGAATTTTTCACATTATATGTAGTTTTACCTACAATATTGCTTAAAATTTTAGATAAAAATTTGGAAAGATTATAAGTGGGGAATTAATGCAATTTACGATTGGACGTAAAGGCATATTATCTTTATGTATTTTAGGAATACCGTATATTCTTGGAGATATAGAATTTAGAATTTTTAAATGGTTACTTAAATCTTTAGAAATATATTTTTTTAAAACCAACTATTTATTAGTTTATTTATTTCATTTTGGAATTTATTTGTTGGGTCTGATAATAATACCGAATAAGTTTGATTATCTTCCAATAAGGAATTCATTTTGGCTTCGTAATCAATCTTATTCATAATTATGGTTTTTCTCCTTTATCTGATTTAGTTATTATAATATCTTTATTAGATTTCAAAAATTTTTTGTTTCATTAAAAGCTTTTGTAAGATATTATTGTTACTATTATTATTTTTATTGTTTTCTTTATTTTTGTAATTTGTCAAAATGTTAACCAACCTATGTCGTAAGTTAGGTTCTAAGTTTTCCTCATAATTTTGAACGATATTTTCTATACTACAAATAAAATCATCTATCGGTATGACATTAAAATCTACAGAAAACTTAGGACCTAGACTTAAAATTAATTTAACATTTTGACAAATCTCTTTATCAGTTAGGTTGATTATCCAATCTTCTTGTAAAATTGGATAATCAACCCCTGCATTTTTATTAATTGGTTAAATTTATTAATATTGTTTTGTTTTATTTTATTAAAAGTTCTTTCATAGTTTATATTAGCTACATTAAAAAATTCATCCGAATCCTGTAACGACATTTGAATGACATTTCTAACATTAGAAATGTCATTCTCTAACATTTTAATTTTAATATAACATTCATTTACTGATAAATCTAACGTCTTTTTACAGAATTCGGATTTAATTTTGTTGAACTTACGTTTTATTGAATCATTTTCAAAACCGATATTCATGGTCTTACTAATAAAATTTGGAAAGATCTTATGACATCTGCATTTCAAAAGGAAAATGCGTCTATTCTTTTGACGAGCCATTTTTTCTAGTAAGATCTTAAATCTTCTTTCATTATGTTGTAGGACAGGGCTCTCCGCATTTGGTTCCATGACAGTTTCTATTTTTGTGGCTAGAAACAATAAATTAAATGTATATATATATATATTTCGTGACCTTTTATACTTATCTTATATGATAGATCTCTACCACTAATAGGTCAATAAAACAAGGCTGGTTTGAACGATAGTTATATTTTCAGAACGTTTACAAACGTTTTCGGAATACCTTCTTCAGTGAAAATATAACTAGATAAATATATAAACAAACATTTGTTTTTTATTTGGGAACTATCAACAAAATGACTAATGACTAGGATTTCTTGATATAGAGGATGTGTAACAAACTTTATATATATATATATAAATTATAAAAACTAAATTAATGTGTAAACATACATGCAAATTAAGTAAAAGCCTATATCAAAAAATCTTTGTCGAAACCTTAACAATTCTGTTCAAGGACTAGGAAAACCCAAATTTAAAAACCTAGCCAAAGGTTTCCTTCTAAGAAATGCAAATGTCATTTTAACAAATTGCTTATATACATTACTTAAATTTTGAATATCGGTTCTGAAATTAATAGTTTTAGTGTCTTTTTGTATATTTATCATTTCATATATTAGTCTTTTTTATAATTATTCTCTGTTTTTAATATAATTGTGTTTTCAAAATCAAAGTAATGCCCAAGATCTTTGTAATGCTTTGTTACAGCGGTCATTGCACCAAAATCATTATTTAAAAGAATACTTATGGCTATACAACCTTTTCTTTAAATATTGTTTCGTCTGACCGATGTAACAACCATCACAGTCTTTTACAGTTTATTTTATAAACTACATTACTTTGATTTTGTTTAATTATTTTAGATTTAGTATTAGTAAAAAGAGATCTGTTACTATAATTTGGAATGAAAGTAATGTTTATGTTGTTTTTATTAAACTCTTTTTTTATTTTTTGCTTAAACCTTTTTATAAGGAATAGCGTTATAAGATTTATTGTTATTATTTTTAATTCCTCTATTAAATAATTTGTTAATTCTATTTTTTATTATTTTTGATAAAACTATTTGGATAATTATTTTTATCTAAGATTTCTTTAACTTTTGTTTAAATTCTTTTCCCTAAATTCAGGATTAGCTAATCTAACCGCTTGATCAACTAAACCGGTAACTACATTAATTTTATGTAATTTTGATGTTTCTGAAAAATAATTTAACAATCTTCCTGTATTGGTAGACTTTATATGCCAATTTGTTTTTACAATGCCGTTATTATGCATGACTGTCACGTTCAGGAAATTCAATGAGTTATTAGATTCTCTCTCATATGTAAATTTTTAATCTATTATGATAACTATTAAATGAATCTAATATCTCATCAATATTATCCTTTCTTACGGAACAAAAACAGTCATCCACATAACGTCTGTAAAAACTTACACTAGAATTTAGTTTTGCCAAACAAGTTTGCTCTAGGTCCTCCATTACCAGGTTTGCGATAACTGCCGATAATGGAGAACCCATTGCAGTACCGAAAATTTGTTTATAAAATTTTTATTTTGATATGTAAAATAAGTAGAATTTAAACAAAGTTTCGAAGCCGCAATGAATGAATTCCTCCTTTGGAAGATCTGTAAAATCTTTTATGGAATTCCATTTTTATCTGAAATTTTTAGTGCTAAATCCACAGGAATATTAGTAAATAAAGAAACAACATCTAACCGATTAATTCGTAATTATTAGGAATTGTTTGATTTCTAACCGAATCTACAAATTCCATGAATTTTTCACATTATATGTAGTTTTTACCTACAATATTGCTTAAAATTTTTAGATAAAATTTGGAAAGATTATAAGTGGGGAATTAATGCAATTTACGATTGGACGCAAAGGCATATTATCTTTATGTATTTTAGGAATACCGTATATTCTTGGAGATATAGAATTTAGAATTTTTTAAATGGTTACTTAAATCTTTAGAAATATATTTTTTTAAAAACCAACTATTTATTAGTTTATTTATTTCATTTTGGAATTTATTTGTTGGGTCTGATAATAATACCGAATAGTTTGATTATCTTCCAATAAGGAATTCATTTTGGCTTCGTAATCAATCTTATTCATAATTATGGTTTTTCTCCTTTATCTGATTTAGTTATTATAATATCTTTATTAGATTTCAAAATTTTTGTTTCATTAAAAGTTTTTTTGTAAGATATTATTGTTACTATTATTATTTATTGTTTTCCTTTATTTTTGTAATTTGTCAAAATGTTAACCAACCTATGTCGTAAGTTAGGTTCTAAGTTTTCCTCATAATTTTGAACGATATTTTCTATACTACAAATAAACATCTATCGGTATCACATTAAAATCTACAGAAAACTTAGGACCTAGACTTAAAATTAATTTTAACATTTTGACAAATCTCTTTATCAGTTAGGTTGATTATCCAATCTTCTTGTAAAATTGGATAATCAACCCCTGCATTTTATTAATTGGTTAAATTTATTAATATTGTTTTGTTTTATTTTATTAAAAGTTCTTTCATAGTTTATATTATTGTACATTAAAAAATTCATCCGAAATCCTGTAACGACATTTGAATGACATTTCTAACATTAGAAATGTCATTCTCTAACTATTTTAATTTTAATATAACATTCATTTACTGATAAATCTAACGTCTTTTTACAGAATTCGGATTTAATTTTGTTGAACTTACGTTTTATTGAATCATTTTCAAAACCGATATTCATGGTCTTACTAATAAAATTTGGAAAGATCTTATGACATCTGCATTTCAAGGAAAATGCGTCTATTCTTTGACGAGCCATTTTTCTAGTAAGATCTTAAATCTTCTTTCATTATGTTGGACAGGGCTCTCCGCATTTGGTTCCATGACAGTTTCTATTTTGTGGCTAGAAACAATAAATTAAATGTATATATATATATATTTCGTGACCTTTTATACTTATCTTATATGATAGCCACAAAAATAGAAACTGTCATGGAACCAAATGCGGAGAGCCCTGTCCTACAACATAATGAAAGAAGATTTAAGATCTTACTAGAAAAAATGGCTCGTCAAAAGAATAGACGCATTTCCTTTGAAATGCAGATGTCATAAGATCTTTCCAAATTTTATTAGTAAGACCATGAATATCGGTTTTGAAAATGATTCAATAAAACGTAAGTTCAACAAAATTAAATCCGGAATTCTGTAAAAAGACGTTAGATTTATCAGTAAATGAATGTTATATTAAAATTAAAATGTTAGAGAATGACATTTCTAATGTTAGAAATGTCATTCAAATGTCGTTACAGGATTCGGATGAATTTAATGTAGCTAATATAAACTATGAAAGAACTTTAATAAAATAAAACAAAACAATATTAATAAATTTAACCAATTAATAAAATGAGGGGTTGATTATCCAATTTTACAAGAAGATTGGATAATCAACCTAACTGATAAAGAGATTTGTCAAAATGTTAAATTAATTTTAAGTCTAGGTCCTAAGTTTTCTGTAGATTTTAATGTGATACCGATAGATGATTTTATTTGTAGTATAGAAAATATCGTTCAAAATTATGAGGAAAACTTAGAACCTAACTTACGACATAGGTTGGTTAACATTTTGACAAATTACAAAATAAAGAAAACAATAAAAATAATAATAGTAACAATAATATCTTACAAAAGCTTTTAATGAACAAAATTTTGAAATCTAATAAAGATATTATAATAACTAAATCAGATAAAGGAGAAAAACCATAATTATGAATAAGATTGATTACGAAGCCAAAATGAATTCTTATTGGAAGATAATCAAACTTATTCGGTATTATTATCAGACCCAACAAATAAATTCCAAAATGAAATAAATAAACTAATAAATAGTTGGTTTTTAAAAATATATTTCTAAAGATTTAAGTAACCATTTAAAATTCTAAATTTATATCTCCAAGAATATACGGTATTCCTAAAATACATAAAGATAATATGCCTTACGTCCAATCGTAAATTGCATTAATTCCCCCACTTATAATCTTTTCCAAATTTTTATCTAAAATTTTAAGCAATATTGTAGGTAAAACTACATATAATGTGAAAATTCATGGGAATTTGTAGATTCGGTTAGAAATCAAACAATTCCTAATAATTACGAATTAATCAGTTTAGATGTTGTTTCTTTATTTACTAATATTCCTGTGGATTTAGCACTAAAATTTTAGATAAAAATGGAATTCCATAAAAGATTTTACAGATCTTCCAAAGGAGGAATTCATTGCAGCTTCGAAACTTTGTTTAAATTCTACTTATTTTACATATCAAAATAAAATTTATAAACAAATTTTCGGTACTGCAATGGGTTCTCCATTATCAGCAGTTATCGCAAACCTGGTAATGGAGGACCTAGAGCAAACTTGTTTGGCAAAACTAAATTTAGTGTAAGTTTTTACAGACGTGCGTGGATGACTGTTTTTGTTCCGTAAGAAAGGATAATATTGATGAGATATTAGATTCATTTAATAGTTATCATAATAGATTAAAATTTACATATGAGAGAGAATCTAATAACTCATTGAATTTCTGAACGTGACAGTCATGCATAATAACGGCATTGTAAAAACAAATTGGCATATAAAGTCTACCAATACAGGAAGACATTTAAATTATTTTTCAGAAACATCAAAATTACATAAAATTAATGTAGTTACTGGTTTAGTTGATCAAGCGGTTAGATTAGCTAATCCTGAATTTAGGAAAAGAATTTAAACAAAGTTAAAGAAATCTTAGATAAAAATAATTATCCAAATAGTTTTTATCAAAAAATAATAAAAAATAGAATTAACAAATTATTTAATAGAGGAATTAAAAATAACAACAATAAATCTTATAACGCTATTCCTTATAAAAAAGGTTTAAGCGAAAAATAAAAAAAGGAGTTTAATAAAAACAACATAAACATTACTTTCATTCCAAATTATAGTAACAGATCTCTTTTACTAATACTAAATCTAAAATAATTAAAACAAAATCAAAGTAATGTAGTTTATAAAATAAACTGTAAAGACTGATGGTTGTTACATCGATCAGACGAAACAATATTTAAAGAAAGGTTGTATAGCCATAAGTATTCTTTAAATAATGATTTTGGTGCAATGACCGCTGTAACAAAGCATTACAAAGATCTTGGGCATTACTGATTTTTGAAAACACAATTATATTAAAAACAGAGAATAATTATAAAAAGACTAATATATGAAATGATAAATATACAAAAAGACACTAAAACTATTAATTTCAGAACCGATATTCAAAATTTAAGTAATGTATATGGCAATTTGTTAAAATGACATTTGCATTTCTTAAGAAGGAAACCTTTGGCTAGGTTTTTAAATTTGGGTTTTCCTAGTCCTTGAACAGAATTGTTAAGGTTTCGACAAAGATTTTTTGATATAGGCTTTTACTTAATTTGCATGTATGTTTACACATTAATTTAGTTTTTATAATTTATATATATATATAAAAGTTTGTTACACATCCTCTATATCAAGAAATCCTAGTCATTAGTCATTTTGTTGATAGTTCTAAATAAAAACAAATGTTTGTTTATATATTTATCTAGTTATATTTTCACTGAAGAAGGTATTCGAAACGTTTGTAAACGTTCTGAAAATATAACTATCGTTCAAACCAGCCTTGTTTTATTGACCTATTAGTGGTAGAGATCTATCATATAAGATAAGTATAAAAGGTCACGAAATATATATATATATACATTTAATTACTTTTCTATGATATTTCTGTTGAAATTGCGTAGGTTTATCAAAAGTGTGCGATTGGAAACATTTAATTTTGTAAAAGAAACTTTTATTATTGGTCGTAAATACAATTTTTTCTACATTTGATACAATTTCAATACGCATTTTTAAGGAAATATTTTTGTGTAATACGCCACTATATATCAATTCGAATAAATACAGGTGCGAACGTCTTTTAAATTAATATCATATTAATATGAATCCAGAAACTTCCAGGAAAAGGGAAAGAGGAAGAAATTTCCTTTAAGAAGAAAAGAAAAACTTATTAGGGTTAATACAATGACATAAATATATCATAGGAAACAAACAAATTGATCCTGTTTCAAGTGCCACTAAACCTAAAGTATGGGGTGAAGTCTGCGGTGCTTGCTATGAAGCAAGAGCAGCATACCAAAAAAAAAAAAAAATCAGATTCGGAGATTATTAAAGAAAGAGAGCTAACAGAATTAGAATTAACAAAAATGTAATTAGCAAAAATGAAAAAAATAATCTTAAAATGGTCTTCACACAAATATTAAAATAAAATTTTGATCTTGCAAAAACTGTATTTCTAACATTTTTATCAACACCCATATTGTCTACATTTAGGATGTGCAAATACAGGTATTAGAAATTCACAGCACGGTTCACCATTATTTATATTTACTACAATATTATGTAACAAACCTTTGTACAATAACAGCCAAAGTACAAATATCTATATCAAAACGCATGTTATCGAATGTATATGGGATTATCAAATAAAATGTCAATTATTAATTGGAAATAATAATTAAAATAAACTACTACACCACAAACAAAAGTTTGTTTACAGCTGTAAGTGTCTGACTAGGTTAGAAATCTCCGAATAAAATTTAAACCCTAGGCATTTGGTCAGTTAGTTTATTCCGAGGTTTAATCTACGAATAATGCTATTCCATGTTGGTGAAACATAAAACGGTGTTTTTATTCGAAGAAAAAGTTATTCTATGAATAACTACTTATTTGATGTTGGTGATTTCACAAGACCCGCGTACAATTTAACATCAAAAACACAAACAGCAAATGACTTCATAAGGCTAACAAACAATGTGGCAAAAGATGTTATTAGTGGTAAAATTTTAACGAACCAATATCAAAATATAAATTCCAAAGAATATAAGAATTTCCTAGAGAGAAAAGTATTCCAATAATATTTACAGCGATCAACGCACTTTTTTCGCATGGTCTCGATGAAAGATTGAATCAAACTTTAGTAAATAAAATCTGATGTAAACTAAATGAAAAGAACCAAAAATCAGCATGTACAACGATAACACATGAGTGTGTAAAAATATAATAGAACCATACACACAGTCATTGGATTCAGCCCAAGATACTTGTTAGAACGTAACATACAAATACATCGATATTACCAAACGAATTGAACTTAAATAAGACAAATACAGACCTGGAACAAGACAGAAAAACAGCATTGGAGAATAGCATAAAATGTCACAAATACAACTAACAATTATGTGATAAAAACAGAGTAGAACATGAATTCAACGTTGGTGATCTGGTGTTCGTTGAAAATGGTAACCGACTGGACAGAAAAAACTGGATGAATTAAGAATTGGCCCATACAATATTATAAAAATATATCGAAATCGATCTATCAAGTAAACTACTGGTCACAGAAAAACAGAATCAAATTTGTTTCACATTACAAAACTCATCCCGGCTCTAAACCATAAGGAAGAAGAAGAGCAACATGTAGGAGATGGGGATGAATAGAAATTTCATAAACAAAATTAAGGAATTACTTCCTTAAGCATATTTAAATATTCTCGCACAGCGTGTCAGGTCAGGTAAAGCAGCGACCTGAAGTCGCTGAAATTACACAATGACACCTTCATTAGTGAAAATGTAATCAGATAATTTTATAAACAAACATTTGTTTTTCATGCAGGGAACTATCAACAAAATAACTAACGACTGATTTAATGAGCAAGCACATACATGCAAACTATAAAACCATCCAGAAAAAAACCTCATATCAAAGAATCTTGAGAATCAAAAGCCTAACCAAAGGTTTCCTTCTTAAGAAATATAAATTACCACAAATTACTATATACATTACTTAAATTTTGAACATCGGTTCTGAAATTATAGTTATAGTATCTTTCTGTATATTTATCATGTCGTATATTACTCTTTTTTATAATTATTATGTTTTTAATATAATTGTGTTTTCAAAATTAATGTAATACCCCAGATCTTTGTAATGTTTTGTTACAGAGGTCATTGCACCGAAATCATTATTTAAGAAATACTTATGGTTATACAATATCTTTTTTAATATTGTTTTGTCTGATCGATGTAACAACCATCATAGTCTTTACAGTTTATCTTATAAACTACATTACTATAGTTCCTAGCTTCTATTCGAACAGTTAACACTAAATAACAAGTTATGGTAAAAATTTGTTTAAGATTATTTTACGACAGCGTCAAGAAACTACTAATATCAATCAGGTTCAAATTACTGCAACATATTTGCGCATTACGCATGAAATTTGTATTTGTTCTGTGTATGTATGCACCTCCTGCTCAGTGCTCTCAACGATCTATTCACGTTAGTCATTCACACGCATGTCGCCAGTTATGTCCAAGTGAAACCGAAACCGTGCCTCCATCCACTTCGCTCTTCAATATCGTCTTAATACGCTCCCAGAGCCCTTTTTACATTAGCACCTACCACTAACAATACAAATTAGCTATCAATGGCCATTATCGCAACAATTGTTAATGTCTGGTTTACTGATCAACAATGTTAATGTTGATTTTGATAAATTTCCTGGAGAACAGTAGATAGTTTGTTTAGAATGTTAGGATTCAGTTGTTATTTTATGTTATGTTAATGTTTGTTGAACTTGCAAAGACACATATATCTATATTTTAATATCAATTTAATAGTTAAATGTTTGCCGTTGAATTTTCTGCATAGAGATTACACTTTATTAAAATAAAAAGCCGATAATATTTCCGAAAGATGACCTACTTTCATCATATAAAACTAACTTTTCGGAAATGCTAGTTTCAATATATTTTTTTGCTCCCCGTTCATTATTCCTCTTACTTTTACTTTTTTATATTTTCTTCTTTTGATATTTGCGACTTTCTGGAACATAGATATGTTTGGAAGTCATATTTGTTCATCAGAATAATTCAAGTTACTTCATTGAATTTTTATATAAAAATACATCATTATTCTTCATCATTTGTCATACTACGTGACGCTTTTTAATCTAGAATTTCTTTAATAGCTTTAATTTTTACAGAGGGTATGTGAAATGGCTTTCATTCAATAGATGCAATAGCATTAATGTAGTATGACTGTTGTAGAAATAAATTAAGAATTTGACGAGCACAAAATAAAAGAGCAAACTAGGCGTGTGCGCCCAGTTCACTTTTTCTGCATAGATATACACTTACATAGATTGCCGCCAATGGAAAATCCGAATAAAATATTCCTTGCCCTTCTCTAATAATAATGCGAAATCGGAAACAGGATACAAGTTTAATTCATTTCTTTCTCAAATCTAAAGATGTTTGACTAGTCTTTAATTGGCAGTCACTTCAGTAAGGTTCCAAGATTTTCTTAAAAGGAGGTAATCTAATATTAACTACCCTGGTGCGATGGTAATGTAAAGAAGACAAATAAGTAACGAGATAAAGTTGTATAATGCAGGCGTAGTAATAATAAGATTACGTACGAGGGCATTTCAGAAAATAGTACCCGCTTAGTCATACTGATGGCGCTACCCAAGAGCACAACACCAACCGCATGTGTG
This sequence comes from Chrysina gloriosa, assembly GCA_038088585.1. NCBI lineage: Eukaryota > Metazoa > Arthropoda > Insecta > Coleoptera > Scarabaeidae > Chrysina > Chrysina gloriosa. Next base: position 36,978,592 of record CM076089.1, read on the forward strand.
TAGCACTCCTTGACCCAATTGTTACTGGGGATGAACCCTGGGCAACAAGGCCGCGCAAGTTTAAGCAGTCGTTTTCCACGAAAAGGGTTATGGGCTCAGTGTTCTGGGAGCGAAAAGGTCTGTTGTTGGTTGATTTCATACCCCAAGGAACGGTCATCAATGTGGATACATACTGTGAAATACTTCAAAAGCCGCATAGAACTATCCAAAGCAAGAGGCGGGAAATTCTGACAACTGTTGTTCTTTTACATGACAATGCTCGTCCCCACACGGCTCGAAAGACCATTGACCTTCTTCGGAAGTTCAAGTGGGAGGTTTCTGATCACTTGTGTATAGCCCCGACTTGACACCAAGTAATTATCAATTGTTCAGTAAACTCAGGGATAGCATTTCAGGAGAACGTTTCCAAAGTGAAGACGCCCTAAAAGCAGGTGTACAGCATTGGCTGGCTACTTTGGCAGACATTGCAGAAAAGTAAAATGGGATATAGGAAAGAATGAAGAAATCAGAGAGAGAGTGGATCATGAACCAATATATTTATTGGTTTATCAATGACTAGAAGAAAGACAGCTAAACCAATTTAGACATATAGACTATTTTGGTAGTAAAAGTAATGAATAAATTCGTTAAAAATTTAGGGACAAATTTTTGAAAAAGTGGTTGAACCTCTCGATTTTGAATTGTATTTGTACATTTCGCAATAGAATAATACGTGCATTGTGATTCATGTCTAAATATCTTTTTAACAGCAACTCCCTCTGACCGGAAACCACTGCTCTTTTTGTACGAGATAAAGGTTTTAGGCTCCGTACAAAGATTTTTTTAGCGTCTGTGTTCATTGTACAAAGATTTTTCTTTTGGGTAGTTCAGTTACCATTATTATGTTGTATAAACTAAAAATCTCTTGTACAAAGATGTTTTTTCGATCTTTGTACATGTACAAAAAGGCTCGTATAAAAGAAAAACAGTGCCGGCAACCTACTAACCAACATATGGTAAGCAGAGTTTAATCAAACCTCCTAGAATTTGGGCTTGTTCGTGATCTTTCCACGTCTGGTCGACCCAAAAGATCCGAAGACAATTAGCTTAATGTGTTGCTAACAATGAAATATGATCATTAGTCGATACTTATGTACCTTGCATTTAATTTCAATGTATCTTTATTCATTAAATTTGGAAAAAACAAAACATCCTGACAAGATACGTCTAATTCATTAGCTAATCGCAGACGATTTACCTATTTTTAAGCTACTGTGTTAATAGACAAAATTGAATAGTTACCGAGAATGTGTGGTGCGGCATAGTCGACGAAGGAATTCTGGGTCCCTATTGCTTCGACGAGACCCTAACCTGTGCAAGATACTTAGATTTTCTTCAAGACGACCTCACTGATATCTTTGTATCCACATCCAGAGGGACCCGATCTTCCAAGGAATAACATTGCGTTTGGACCTTTGAAATAAAAAAACATTTAACGTCCACTTTAATCCACTTATTAATTCATTTGGTAGTTGTTCAAACTCGACAAGTTTTGACAAGTCTCAACTTGCTGCGCTCCAGTTGCACTTCTTGGTCCGGCCGTGGCTTCAAATTAGGCCCACAAAACAACCGTGCACGCAAGACATCCATTATTCATTAACTCCCTACTGCACAGAAGCACACGAAAATCTCAAAGTATTGTTCTCAATATGCAGCAGTTTTTATTGTTATTAAAAGGTAAATTTATATAAAACTTCAGTCATAATTTTTATTTGCTTGATTTAAATTAATACTTTGGCAGATGCGTGTTTAGTTTGATTGGATGAAATGGACAAGTTTTAAATGTTTTCGTTGCAGTAGAGAAATGGCAGCGAAAAAGAGAAAATTTTCTGAAAACTATATTAAATTGGAATGAACTTTCATTGAAAAAGACGAGACAAAATTCCCTCAGTGTATGATATGCTTGAGAGTTTTGATACCATGAGGCCCACTCGCCTTGAAAAACGTTTGAGCCAGCAGTATCCTAGTATGATATTGAAGTCGAAAGAATATGTTCCTTCCAAATAAGAAACATTCAAGTGTATGAGATTGGATAAGTCAGGGAAGTTATCACAATGGTGTCTTACACCATCTCAAAACTTCATACGAAATAGCTCATTTGATAACAAAAGCCACGTGGTTAATATTGGGAGAAGAATCGGAGAAAACGAATTCGATTTCTCTTTGAAGTAACACTATCAATCGATAATATTTGGGCAGACATAAAATCACAAATCCTAAACAGAGAGAAATCATTCCCAATTTTTTGCTATAAGTTGCGATGAATTGTTAACTCTGCGTAGTTAATCATTCGATGTTCGATACGTCAGCAAAGATCAAATCGAAAGAACGATTTTGTACTTTCAATTTTTGACAGCAAGCATTAAATTCCGACGATATATTTGATTCGATATCTGACTTCATAAAAAACCAATTCAATGGAAAGTCGATCTATTTGACTGATGTATTTGAAACCTTGGATTAGCTACATTCCAAGCTTCAGGGCAATAACGGCACCTTGATTACTAATTACGATCACATTCAGGGCTCATTTGCAAGCATTGGGACACTAATTTTACCGATATTATAGCGACAATAATTGGGAATCAGCAATATGATACACGACTAGATCTCCTCGGAAAAAATGTTTCTTAATCCAAAAGTTGCCTCTCTTTCTTTGCGATTACTTGTTCCGTTCTCCCCGATTTACGCATGTGTCAGGTATTCCAGCTTTGGTTCAAACCAAAATTACGCAGCTAAATCGTCTTTCCACCAATCTTTAATAGGATCAATGTTTATTATTTATTTATTATTTGTATCATTTATTTTATTACATGATAGTTCTCATTGAGAAATAAATGTCGTTAAAATGATGTGCGTTCTTTTTACGATAATGTAAAAAAGAATTTAAGTTCGCGTGAATATATTTTTTGTAATTTAGGGAGGCACCACGCAGAAAAGGTTGGCAAACCCTGTTCTACATGAACATAACATGAACATAGTAATCGACGCGTTCGAGCATGTTTCCCCAAAAGTTTGTTCCAGAATGGGAAATGGAACAAGAAGAACAGAACGGACGGACTCAGAAAAGCATAGCTGCAGAGGGTTGCAGAGATAGGAGAGAAGAGGGAGAAACCCTAGAGGAAATCAAAATGCAAATCCGACGATTTAGTGGAGATAATGAGCAGATAAAATGAAAAACTAAGGCAGCTAATCAACATCACAAATACCAATCACACAGGGTGACTTGGGATACGATGACAAAGCCTCCCATTTAGTGGAAACATCCTGCCTACATTTTGGAAGTTATAGATGGAGATTTTGTCATTATATGTACCAAACGGACTGGAGAGATTAGTGTAAATTATATCGTAACAAATGAAGTCATGTTGCCAATTATACAAGAAGAAGGAGAAATTTAAGTCAGGCCGTTTCTGGTTAAGTTCCATATAACCAGAATCGCCCGTTCTCATAAAAGTCTAAGTAAAATACAGTTTTGGGGCGGCACTTCTTTTCAAAGATAACAATTATAGTTGTTAAAGAATATTATCATTTTGTTCCTAATTTTGTTAGATTCCTATAAGTGCCGGGTACGTATGTCCACTGCAACTGCTGCAGCCTTCCTCTAACTAATTCAGCGTATGAATAAACTTGTTTAGGGGTGAAATTGGATTCATGAAATTAATTCCATAAGTGAGAAAATACCAAAGTTTAGATGAAGAATATTCTATTATAGAACGAAGTAACTAAAAGTCAAAACATCATCAGTCTTATCCATTTTACCTTTAATTTTGATTATTGTTTAACAATTCATTCATCTTTCTACGCATAAGATGAAGTAGCTGTAAGAGTGCCCACCTAAGTTGCTCTGTAGTAAATATGTGGAAGAACTACTAGTAGGATCCACTTGCATTCCATCCACGACTTTATTCGTCTCTCATTCTGATGTCTTAAGTTATTACTCTCGAAATAAGTAAATGTAAGGCGTGTAGGTGCATAACTTGTAATAGCTTCTTGAGATAACGGTTTCACACACGGGGTTTTCCAGCAATGTAAGCATGCCGTAAACGTATTTGTCCCGAATTATGATAACGTTTAAAATTCTCCAAGACTTCAGGTCGAACGTTGTGCTAACAATAAGTATTAGAGGATAGTCGATCGAGAAGCACCGATGCTGTAACGTACAGCTCTCGCAATATAAGTTGGCGAGCGGTGGAGATGCGCCGTAAACGTATTTAGGACACGTACCTCCCATCTGCCTGATTCAGATAGTGCATAAGAATTACCATTACGTTGCAGGACGAATGATAGGCAATCTATTCCTCCTTTATCTACGCGAACTCACTCCCACCCTTCGGCAACTTACATATATTGCGAGAGCTGTACTCAATTATATGATACATGAGCAAAACTTTGACGATAAATATTTGATGTCAACTTTATACAACACCAGCCCAACATCCACGATAACAAGCTATTTCTTCAGCAAAGAGTATGCAATGTATGTGATGGAAATGTGTCAAATACCTAGACGTTTGGTGGAATCAAAGATTTTAGTGTTTATTCAGTAATTACGTAATTATGTAATGTGGTAAAGAGCAAGTTTGGCAAATTTTTGAAAAAACGTTTCCATCTCGTGGAAAAGCACCGTCGGTTAATGGATTACATTCTAATCCAGAATTGAGAGATGACTTGCTATGTAGTGATCGAGTCGATGCTTTCACTGCTGATTAATTTAATACAATTTCCGTCGCTAATTAATTAGCCATGCGATTGCACTTAGTATATAGAAAGTCGTCGCACGATTCTCGACCTAAATGAAATTCATTCAATAACAGACGGTATCTTTATACAAGGGGTAGTTGCATTTTAGGTGAGAATTGTCCATTACTTAATTACAAAATGAGGCAATACTGCTGTAGGTCGAGGCTTTCAGCAACTGGATGTTAGTAGTTACTATACTATACTATACTATAAGTTAATGCTAGTAATAAGATATTTTTGGTAGAAATAAAAATACTACATAATTTTTCTTATGATAATGATGTACCATATCATGGAGTATGGCCGTTTTATGCCCTGTATATAATAACTGCGATAAAACAGATTGTGATAATTATCGGGGCATAGCACTGTTAGATATAGTATATAAAAATATTCCAACCACAATAAGAACCAGGTTATATACATTACAAGAGAAGCAGCTAGGTGAATACCAAGATGGTTTTAGAACAGGACGATCGACAATAGAACAAATTTTTGTAATGAAGCAAATACTACATAGTACATATTAACAGAATTAGGGACTTATATGTACATTGCTTATTCACTTCAAAAAGACATTACGACTCCATACCAAGAAATAAATTACAAATAGCTTTGGGAAAAGTGAGTGTACCGGAGAAACTGATTAAGTTAGTCAAAATGACGCCGAAGCAAACCACCAACAAAATAATTATAGAAGGAAAGTTATCGAAGGAATTTGAAGTGAGGAGAGGACTGAGACAGGGAAATCCTCTGTCGACGACTTTGTTGAACCTGATCTTGGAAATAATAATCAGGGAAAGTGCAGTACAGAGATTTCTCTGTATTCTGCTAGTCTAATATATAATAATAGGCAACAATGCATAGTTTACGCTGACGACATAGCGCTGATGGCAAGAAGTAGAAAAAAGTTGAACAAAATGTTCGAGAATCTAGAGAATAATGCAAAAGAGTATTGATTAACCATTAACGAAGGTAAAATGAAGTATATGGAAGTGAAATCAACGTTTATGCAAGACTCAGAGCGAATCAGATGGAAAACAATAAACAAGGGATATAGTCTCGAGAAAGTGACACAGTTTGATTATTTGGGAATGCTATTAACAAACACCTGCCAAGAAGAGGCCGAAATAAATGAAAGTTTAGCTAAAGGTAATAGAGCTGTAGGAGCGCTTGCAAGTTTAATAAAATCTAAACACCTATCCAGATATGCAAAGTATGACTATGACACAATAATGAGACCGACAGTGCTATATGGGTGCGAAACATGAGTTCTCAAGAAGCAGCAGGAAAAATTGATGTGAGAAAGAGGAAAATTGGTCACGTGATAGGCATGGGATGGAGGAGGAGGGCAAACCAAGAAGTTAAAGACCTGTATAGAAGATCAAAATTATCGCAGACCGTAAAAATACGTAGATTGAGATGGTTGGGACATACTGCAAGGATGTCGGAGAACAGACACGTTAGAAGTGTATTCGCGACTGGAGATGGAGGAAAAAACCGGAGAGGAGAGCCCAAAAGGAAATGGCTATCAGCTGTAAAGCAAGATCTGGCACAAGTAGGCGTGGAGGAGTGGCAAATGAGGATAAGAAACAGAATGTCGAATAATCGAAAACAGTGGCAAAAATTCATTTTTTAGCTTGTTGCTATGCGCCATATGTCATTGTAATTCGTCGTAGCCGAAAAGTTGATTTGTTCGTCAAAATTGTGTTGAATTATTGCTTTTTAATGCAATTGTAAGTGGCGTATTTTCTATATTATAAAAGAAATTTTCTTAAAAATTTAAACAATGGGGAATAAAGGTATTGGTAATTATTTAATATTTTCGATCAGATAACAATCAAATATTTGTTATATTAATAAAATAAACTCAATGATAGCAGATAACGTAGAAAAGTGTTATAAGTTTTTCTTAATTTTTGTAAGCTTTAAAAAAATTTCACATTTTCTTCTTAATAGCAAGAAGGATGCTTTGAGTGTTTATTTTATTAATATGAACTTGAGCTTTTGAGCTTTCTGAGAAATTGATTGTATTCCTGGACAAGCCAGTTTTAAAAACGCTAAACTATGTGAAATATGGATGAAAGAGAATAATGTAAAAAGAAAGTACCAAGTTATTTATGACTGTTTCATAGATAAAATTGGATACGAAAATATTACAGATAAAGATCTGAAAGATTTTATGGAAAAGGCACGTCTATTTAGCATTAAAGTGAAATCAAAATTTGAAAAATGCCACCGAAGACGAAATAGATTCCAGCACAAATATTCTGGTTGGCTTAATGGTGATCTAACAATTAATTTCAAATATATTTCAACGAAAGCTGAGAAGCATATATTATCTACTGTTGGACGTAAGAAACTCCCATTCTCAGAAAAATCGGAACGCGGACAGAGAAATAAGGCAGAGCGTTTGTCATCATCAGCAGGTGATGAAACCGCTCTACTTCTTCGTGCAGCAACTACATCTGCTCGTAAGCGTAACAACAAAAATTTAGTTGCAGTTTTAAAAGAATCAATGACAAGACCAGATCAAGCTTCAAAAATGGGAAAACTTTCCCGTGATAATGAAACCAAACCACTTAAAATGTCTTCTGATGAAGGCTTAGCATTTCTAATAGATAATAACTTTACAAAAGAGCAATATGTTAATACCATATACGCACTGATAATAAAAACATGAATTGCGATATTTACCCTTCATATGATGAAATCTTTAAAGCCAAATCGAAATGCAGACCTGAAGATATTACAATTACAAATACAATGGCAAACGTTCCACTGCAGTTACTTTTATCACATACAGCAAAACGAACAATAAAAATGCAACAAGAAGTTATTAAGTAAACCATATGCGAAGGCAAAGCTCATTCTTTGAAAGCAGAATTAATTGTGAGCTATGGCTTTAGTAGCACTGGCCAATCGCAATTCAAGCAGAACTTTACTGAACCTGGCAAATCATTACAAACTGATTCATCCCTTTTGGCTACCACCCTGATCCCACTAAGACTGACAGAATCTTCAGGAAGAATACTGTGGAACAATTGCTCGCACTCTATGAGGTATTGCCGTCCAAAAGAACTTGAATTTATAAAAGACACCAAATAAGTTATATTAGCGGAAGATGACTGCTTAAAGTATAGATGGGCAACCTCCGGCCCGCGGGCCACATGCGGCCTCGAGTAAGATTTGCCCGGCCCGCTACTGAATTCTTTCGTTGCACATTAGCACGGCCCGTCTAAACTTAATTCATAATGAATCATAAGGATTCCACAAAAATGTATATATTTTCAAGATTACTCGCAGCATAAAACTTCTACAAAAAAGTTTGCCCATGCCTGGCTTAAAGAATGAAACTGCAAACTTAACACGTTCTAAAGTCGAACTCGAAGAGGGAAATAGTATCGAGATATTTTACAAATTGCATTTAACTCTTATTGATGGAAAAGTCCTAAATTTTTAACAGACACAAAATCTAACCAGGCATGTCCAATATGTGGTACTAAGCCTACCGATTTTAAAAACATCAAAAATTATAAGAGTGAAAAGTTTCGTGCTAAGGAAGGCGGTTTAAAACACGGAATAAGCAACCTTCACTGCTGGATTCGATTTTTCGAGTTTATTCTTCCTGCAGGTTATGAATGCGGTCTTAAGACTTGGCATGTAACAACAACAGATGAAAAAGGCCGTTAAAGATAAGAAAGAAAAGATACAAAAGGCGTTTTGTGAAGAAACTTGGCTTGCCAGTAGATCTACCTAAAATTGAAGGTTTTGGTAGCTCCAACGACGGACAATATGGCTCGACGTGCTTTTGAACATCATAGTGTTTTTCGGAAATTATTGGTATTGATGAGTCTTTAGTATTCCATCTTAAGATTATATTGATAACATTATCATGTCAATTTCCGATCAACGTGGAAAAATTCGAAAATTTTTGCTTTGAATCGGCTTCAATAATCCAAACAAAATATCGTTGGTTGCCAATGACTGCAACTGTACATAAAGTACTTATTCATGCGAAAGACATAATTGCAAACTCTGTACTTCCTATCGGTTATTTTGGAGAAGATGCTGCAGAGTCAGGGCATAAAATTTACAAGTACGATAGACTACATCATGCAAGAAAAAGTAGCTACATTAATAACATTACTGATCGACGCAACTATTTACCGCTTCCAAAAGAATTTATTGAAAGGAGAAATACCTTTATCTTCTACCTTTATAAATAGTTTGGATAAGCTGCGCTTGGAATGTGAATTCTAGACCTCCTTAAATATTATATTAAATCATTTTAATTTTAATTATTTGTTATCGTTAAATATTTAAAAAGTAAATACAAAGAAACATGAAAAATGTAATAGATTTCTTTTATATTATTGGTTGACTTATGCTTTAGGGTCATGCTCATTCAGAGGGTTTTATAAATTTTCACTTCAAGTTAATTTTTTACTCAATCTGACCTATTTTATCATATTTCAAAGTATTTCCTAGATTCCGACAAGTGAGGTTTTACCCCTGGGAAATGGGACATGGGGCTCCTCCCACCTGGTCAATTTTTTAAGGATATGATCATGGTCAATGATTTAAGGTATGATCCTTAACCCTATATCTGCCCAGAATTTGGTGTCTGTAGCTGCTTCCAAAAAGAAGTAATTAATTGTTTCCAAAAAATATGATTTCCAACCATTGTGCAATGAAAAGAAATCATAAGGAGATTTGAAGCCAAGGTTCTACAAGGCCTATAGCGCTGCTATATATAATAATAATGTACCATATGCATACTGCTTTCTAATTTATAAAAATTTTTGTCTAACTTTTAATTCAGTGGTGATAATCCATTTATTTTTCACAGAAATGTGTATTTTCTCAGCATTTGTGTTGATTAACCAAATTAAATAGCTGTGGAGAATGCTTTATACTTAGTGCATGGATAAATTACACAAATATCTTATTATTTAATTCAGAATAACAAGTATTATTACAAATTAAAAAAATATTATAGTAACAATGATATAGTGGAGTATTTTCTGAATACGATTACAAGAAAAATAAAGTTTAATAAACCTGAATAAACGTATTTTAATTTATAGTGGTTACTTCTTTCAGTGTTCTTTACTAGTTCGAAAAATTCATATGATAAAGTTAAACTTACACAGTTTCCTTTAGTAGTCTAGAGACACATGTATATGAACACGATGCAACTGTTATAATAATGGTTTACGGACAAAAGCATGAAGATTCTTGGTCGACCATCAGATTTTCCCAATTTAATTAAATAGTTACAGTCAGTCAAATTTAGAAACACACCTCAAGATCAGGAGTACAGTAGCAAAATGTAAGTTTCCACAGTACACCTCATTTATCTAGTGGTGGTGACTTTTTGATTGTCAGTTGTACTCGATGTTCACACGCTCACAACACACTAGGTAAATGAGGTGTGTTGTGGACACATACATTTCGCCAGTGCACTCCTGACCATGAATTGCGTTCCTACATTTGACTCACTGTAACTATCTAATTAAATTGACAAAAGCTGATGGTCGATCAAGAATGTCTATGTTTTTGTCCCTAAACTAGGCTCGCACTTCGCAAACTGAATGAATTGTTACGGTCTCCTGGTTTGGACAGAGCACCAAACCGTTATCCGCTTGCATGGGGATAAAAAATAAGAAAACAGGCTTTTCTGTTTTCATGCCGGTTTATTTGAAACAGATAAGATTGACATATTTTACAATAAAAAAGATTTATTTAAACATATCAGTTGACACACTAAAAATACGTATTCCTATATATATTATTTCAAGGTCAATTCTTTTGGATAAAAATGCATCGCAACTTATACTTATATTATGTTATATATCAGGCACTTGGCGTGTATTCTTATTTTTGTTTCTATGGTTCCAAAGAATTGGAATTGTATTTCTCACTTTGGAGAAATTACACATTTGTGCCTAAACGCTTCAAAATACGTTTTGTTCAAAACAGTTGAAATATATGTTTGTCTTTGCGTTTGTTCTTAACGTTTTAAATACGTTTGTCATAAACGATTCATTTTCTATCCGTGTATTTAAAGATCGAACGATCTGTCTACTTATAAACCGGGCCGGCCTGTTAGGTGCCGAACAAGCCGGCCCTAATATTTTTGTACATTTAATACACAAGCAGCGGTTATCCGAAGAAAGCTAACGAGCGTCGTCGGTGAGGTAGGTTAGTTTGAGACAAAGTTCGGGTGATATGGTTTTGTGCCAAGTTTCTGATATTGGTTTCTTCTAACGCGCTGGCCTCACCTAAGTAAGCGAGAGCGCAGCGGAACGTTCCTCTAGTAGCCGGTCGATCCATTCGAATCGTAGTCTACGTAATGGGCCCACATGTTTTTAGTCGACGCTCGATGAATCAGTCTTTGTACATTCGCACGGTAGTGGACCGACGAAGTTTCTCTTATCTACATATATTAAAGATTTCTATGTACGCATTATCGCAGGCGTTCATTGTCTGTAGGCGACGAATTAGCGGTTAACGTTTGAAACATAATATAAGCATTTACAAAAATTGAAACATAAAGCTATTCTAAATTTAGTACATCTATAAGAAGAAATGAATATTAATTGTAACACATTGATAAAAATAAAAACAATTATTGAAATTAAAGGAACTGAAAATATTAATATATAGAAAAACTGTTAATATGATAGTCTATTTAAAATAATGTCTTTAAATCCCTAACAGATGACATTATCCAGTTGAAAAGTGTATGATTACTTTGACATCACACTAAATTCTCTCTTTCTGTAACTTGTTTGAATAGCTCGACCATTCAAAGAGTCTTTTCCAAAGCTTATCTTTTTAGACTTTAACGCATTTTACAACTGTAGAATTTATAGTGGACTTTGTGTACATATATATAAGGCAGTCCCTACATTACGAGCACTTTCATAAAATATTTGTGACAAATTTGATAGTTCTCGCGGGATTATTACACGTCCTCGTGTAGTTCTAGTGAATTTTCGGCCTTGTATCACTAAAAATATTATACATCATTCCCAAAAATTCTTCAAAATCAATTCTTCAAAATCCACCAACCATGCAAGAATATTTTAATAAATTCGAATTTTGCTTTCCTAAACGTTACATTTTCTTTTCTGTTGTAGAGTTCGCGTCAAAGTAATGTAAAATGATTTTAACATAGTTCCTTGCCTGAAGTTTTATCCAAAATCTAGGCGTTTCAAAAAATTTTCACTAAAGAGTGATTAAACTGATTGCTGTTTATACTACTGAAGAAATACAAATAAACGGAATGAACTTTGGAGGACCCCAACCAACAAACAATATTTGATGGAATGAGTTATTGATGTTCATGGAATTGTTATATTCAGTTGGATTGAGAAAACAAGGGCGTGTTGGTTTTCGCGAGCTATGAATCAAAGATGGAACTGGACGAGAAATGTTAGCTATTGTAGGTTGTAAGAGATTTTATTTATGGAGCTCTTCGCTTTAACCAGAAAACAATGAAAACTGAAAGTAAAGGAACATGCCGCTCTCCGATTTATTTTGTGTATGTATTTACGTATACATGTTGATATTAGTGTTATCGTTTGTTTTGGTACTTTGGTTTGCTATTAATGAAAAAGTAGCTCTTAACATTTTATAATGGCGCCGATATTTAGTGTTGGTGTATAAAATACACGGTGTGTGTATTTATGTTAAAGGTTAATAAATCTGCTCACAATCTGGTGTGAGCATCTTATTATTTTAGGTAAAGTTATCCTGATAAAATTTACTTATCACTTCAAAATATGTACCTGTTATCTTATAACTGCGGATTGGTCATATTCAAGAGGCATGTTGTTATCAACATGTAACTACATACACACATATAGCTCTCCTGCACTTCTTTGAAAATGCGATTATGCCATAGCGTGGATCGTTAACGCATGTGCAATGAACAAAATGATATAAATTAATTTACTATAAATTCGAAAGGAAGCGTTGAGTATACGGGAATTTGCATGCAACATGCGACCATATAGTTTATCTTTTTCACAAATCGTTTTATTTAACTTTTCTAAGCAACCAATAAATTAAATATAAAATAAATTAAAAGGGGTTCATCAATACCATTCATTCTTTGTCATTGATTTATATATATATATATATATATATCCTGGAGCAATGAGGTCGTTGCTTATTCAAGTCAAAGCAAGTAAAAAGCCCGATCCATTTTCATTTTTATTTTTTATGGATATTAGGTGAAAGTGTGGCAGAGTGACTATTATCTCCACAACTTCCAATGAAGTACTCTGTACACCCTCTGCCAGTGCTGACCCTTATTTCACCTTTTGCCTTGCGGAAGAGATTATCCCCTGTCTATGATCCTAGTTGCACAATCAGGCAAAGAATTACCACGTGCACCAGATTTTCTCTTCGGTACTGATTTGTGTTGACAATATATATGGATGTGAGTGTATTTGCGATTAAATAGAATAAAAAGAAGGTAAGCGCGATCGTTGGTTATTGATGGCTACTTTTACACGAAAACTTGTTCACGTACATTGAGAACTGTTATTAGGCTATCTTGTATGATAAGACTGTTTAAATAGCCCTATGTATTAACATTTAGGATAATATACGCTAAAACTAGAAAAAGCGTAGTTTCAAATAGATGGTAAATATTTTTTCCACTTGAATTTAGTACAAAATTTTGTAAAAATAATTTTTCTGGTACCATCGGACTACTTCGCCTAGTTTACGCTTACCTTAAATCTATCTACAATTCTTAACTTTAGTTAGTGCTGAACGTAGTATTAAGCACAATCTATGAGATATCTATAATATATAATAAATACTTACAATAAATAATAAAATTTAATTTCTATTCTAACTTGGTATTATTTTTTGATTGAATATAATTCGTGTCTAAAATAAGTAAAGGTTATATTTTACTTCGATATTATACTACTTATTTTAAAAATAATAGCATCTAGGGTTTACTAAAGTTATAGAAACCACATAGCTTCCTTATAAAATAATTTATTTCAAACAGCTAATCTAATTTTATAGTCAATATATGTCAGTATTCCATATAATTGCTCGATATATGAGCAAATTATAATGTTTTAATATGATTATGCTTATTTGTCTATACTGTTTTTTCGTTTACATATACATACATAAAAGTTGTCTAGGCAATACATTGTTTAGGTAATTACATATATGTATGTGTTTAGAATAATATTTGTATAAAATTTGATTTACAATGTTTTCAGTTATCGATGGTCAACCAAAATACAAGATATTCTTTGCAGTTTAGTATTCAGTAGTTTATTTGGCGTCATCCGATTGTAATGCAATATAATAAACAACGGTATAATATAGATATTTGGCACAATTAATTATTGAAGTATTAAGCGACTATGGAACGTTCCAAAAATTTGCAAATTCAAATATATGTGGAAAATTCGCACAACTTACAAATAATGTAACCGACTCCAACTATTTTCCACTAATAGACAACGTGAGGCCACTCTTCGCCACAATAGTGTCTATGTTTACCGCAAAGCTATGGTTTGGATTCTATTTATAAATGCAAAGAGAACTTTGAAGATGGCTTAGAAATGCCAAATGGATAAAAAAATTCCTAGACGAATAGATCATTAACTGCAGCCTAATATTTGATATATACATCTCTATAACTTATCTTTCTCATAGCTGCATCATCATCAACTTTGCCTAGTATACGTAAAACTGTTTCTGCGTGGCTGTAAGCAGATGATATAAATGTATCACTATGATATTCATCACATTTTCCTAGAGATGATTATTATGCAATACTTTACTGAGCATACACTTGCTATATCCTCTGATATGACGAAGTATCATTGAATTCCGATAGTCTTTATTAACTTATATTTGTTTCTGTGCAATATCTATAGTATTGAGTTCATTTTCTCCCTCTGTTTTCCTTTTTTTCGCGTTCTGGTTATTCTATAACTAAGCCACACCCACATTTCATAGGTGCCGTATCCAGCATACTTGCCCCTTTTTTTCCAAAATTTCTTCTGCAGATCCGTTAAACAGTGCTCTTGCCCGTACGAATGCCTTTTTCTTTTCGTATCCAAGCAGCTCAATCAAAAATGCGCATTTACGTACGTATTGGGGGAATTTCTGAATTGAATTCTCATAGGTATAAACATCAAACGTGCTAGCATATAGTAGTGCTTATCTGGAAATGAAAACTACATGTCACAAAGTCGCACTGATGAGCGGTATTACACATGGATCTAATATCTAATGACAGTAACGACTATTTTAAAGTAGACAATCTATCCAGGCTTGGTTTGATATTCTATTTGAAATTTATTTTATATTTAGACTTTAAACCTGCCACAGCGGGGAAAACAATTTCGCAGAGATAAGAATAAAACATTTTACTTCAGAATTTTTTCACGACTTAACCTAATTTAATGTAAAGTAATGGGAAAAAGTATTTGCTCAAAGTAGAGCTTAAGTAACCCTCCACTGCCTTTCACGATTCTCTTCTAGTGGCTAACGATGAGTAAATTCACACACTGTGGAAACTATCTCAATTAATTTGTTATTCCATTGTTGTATTTTCTTACGTTTGCTCTTATTATTGTTTGGCAGCCACTTATTTATGAACCAGTCTTCATGTAATTCAGCATCAACATCATTTTGTGTTTACCAGCATTTTTGTTCCACAAAATATTAATGAAAACTCTCATTATTATATTACTACAGTATGTTGTAGTCCACAATCAGATTGAACTCCATTTTACAATCATATTGATAGACCTTCGAATAAATCATCATACGTTGTTCATAGGAACCCCATATTTTGATTCAAGTGTAAATAATAGTTCCCTATGTTGAATAGGATTTTTGCTGTATTCGGTGTTCTGTAGTACACCTTTACTATAGATATGTACGTATATGTATATATATATATCTGATACCACGTTAATATGTATCTGAGGGCTAGTGATCTACTCTAGTTCATACTCCTGATGAAGTTACCAAACGGTGACGAAATATAGAGGTTGAACAAATGAGACTTTTTATTTCACGGACCGACCACCTCAATAGAGTTTTTCGCTCGATTTTATATATTCTACTCTATACAGTACGGTCGAAATACATTTTTACTATATATATATATATATCTATATGTGTTGATACAAAAAAATTTCCAGGGATAAAACATGTGACAGACGTTCCGAGGCTATGTTCTCCTCATTCTCAATGTTCGTTAATTCCAATGACGTGTCCCATTGTCTCATCACATCACTATCCCGATTTTACAATGGAAATATTAAAATTTTGATAAATTAATAACAATAAACTTCTTTTGAAAATATTTTAAATTAAATTTGGCCAAAATTAGAACACCAAGTCTCCCAGTCCTACGAAGACTTTTCGGCCGGCAATACACATGGCACATGTTTTATCCCTGGACTTTTAATTAAAAATATATTGGCTGTCTACTCAGAGAATTTTTCTTGCACATTTCTCATCGGTAAAAATCTACATTATCATATATATTGATGTATATACATATACACTATTACAATTTAGGCCGCATAGTGGCTGAGTGGTAAAATATACGCTACACAATGCGAAAGTCTGGGGATCGAAATCAGGTCGCGGCGGAGCGTAGCAGGTTAGAATCCTACCATGGCTCCTTTTTGGGTGGGGATATACCTATGCATACGGCTCGGCAGCTGAATTGACAATATAATTCGTGGATAACAAAATATATGCACGTTGACATTAGGTTCTAGTGCTTACGTAATATTGTTTTTCTTCCCATTTCTTCTTGAACAAAGTTGGTGTATATGTGGATGGATATTAATTACTGCTCCTAAGGAATTTAATGTACGGGGAAGGTTCTGTAGAGAACACTGTGCACTTTACGTCCTTTTAGTAGTCTAAGCAAACAGCGGTAAGGACGAAATAAGTTACGACAGCGTACATATCCGTAGAATTACTCGCATACTGGGTACTGACTAGAGTGTGGAGTCGGCGATGTTGTCGTAACTTATTTCGTAATTGTACACTATTACCGCTGTTTGCCCAGACTACCTATTAGCGATTGCATAATTTCATCATATTCTGCAGTCCTATATGTTGTGTCTTTATGCCGGCTTCTTCTTTTCATGGACTTCTTTTCTTTGCGCACTGCGTACCATAATTTGACTCTAGCCATGGGCTCTTGCAATTTCTATAACTGCGGCGAACATATTTATGCTTCTTTTGTCAGAGTTAATTTTCATTTAATCTTCTTACTGCTATGAATTTCATCGCTATGACTTTCTTCAGTTCTGCATCAGCCACGATTTCAAGCACCATATACTATAATAATATGATTGTGTATGTGTAAAATTACTCACGTTTTTTATGAAGATGATGGAAATTCAAGTGTTGGGTTCGCCGCATAATATTAATTATATATTAGGTTTGGGGTTGGTTTGGTTTGTTCTGGGCTAGTTTCTTCGATTCTTTACAATATATTCCAACATAAATTTCGATTAAAACGTGACAACGAGGTTTATGCGAGGAAAGCCCAGACAGACCATACAAGGGGCTATGAAGACTAGTGATGGGTTAAGTCACTAAGGGGTACTACTCTAAACTAAACGAAAGACCAATTGTTAAGAAATCGTCTGTGAACAAAGTACGTGTGTCCTTCTCGACCACATTCTCGATATATTCTCCTTACTTATGGCACACTTCTTTATTTCGTGTATAGTGGGCATAGCCTTTGGAACCCATTAAAGAAAGTATAGAAATGGTGTTTTGATCCCTGAATTTTGCACTCCTTCCTCTATCGTGTCAGTACCCATCCAAACCTTATCACGTAAAAACTTTTTACAATTTTCCTTGTTGAAGTTAAGGAAATCATTACGTGCAATTATAAATAATACGAAACCTCTGTTTTTTGGTATCTTAAACACGAAACAGCAATTAAGGCAAGTATGATGCGAACTTATTACAGTGTTTGAGCGACAAACTAAAGAAGAATAAGTCGCATTTAACGAAAAGGAAGGTGCTGTTTTTTTAAAATAATGTCCCGGTTCACACGTCACACTCATTGCAACGCCCAAAATCTACGAATTAGGTTTCGAATGCCCCTCATACGTATACTATTCGCTCGATTTAGATGGGATATTTTCGCTTTCCGAATTTGAAGTAGCTCAATAATAGGCAGGTTACTACTGCGGTTCAACTATCTCACCAAATTCTCCTTTAAGATAAGCATCGATATCATTGAGTATTGCTGGGAAAAGTTTATCGATCTAGAAGGAGATGCGTAGAAAACTAAAGATTGATTTCTCAACATTCTTTGCACTTTCATTGTTAGGTTGGTTGCTACTGGGACGGTCCTCGTATATTCTTTTCTACCTGTGCAAGAAGGTATTAATACGCGCCATCATTTCAAAATAATATACCATAAAAATAATGACTGAAAGTTAACTAATTGTAATTAAAACTTCTTTTCCTTCTAAGGCAAAGGAATAAGGATATTTCTCGAATAAGGATACAACTACATTTACTTGAATAAAACTTAAGAAAAACGAACTATAATTTTAATCTTCAAATTTACAAAACTTACAATTTGTTTTGCGCTATTGAAATACCGTATGTATTATTAAAGCTGCACACAAAAAAGAAACTAAAACAATTTCTACCTACGTTAGAATGTCGAACAATGGAAACAATGATGTTGAAATTCTTTAATCAGCCAAACCCTTAATGTCTGTGTACGGAGTGTTCAGTGTAAAATATCAGCAGACGTACATATATAGATTAAAACGCAATTCACGCATTCATCTTCCTCTATTTAGGTTTCACGAATGAAAGGAAATTTTTACTGCTAAACATTTATTACCATTAAATTCTTATACTGGATGATTTACGCTAGATTACTTACACATTGAGTGCGTTGTTTTTGTTTTATTTTAGCTCATCTCATTTTTCTATAGTATAAATACTATAAATTAAAGGCGCAAATAGATCCGTTTACAGTGCACTTTATTTGGTAACTGACACACAGTGAAAAATTTGTGTGGGTACATTCCACGGTATGCAACGTACCGTTGGTAACATTTAATAATATCGCAAATATTCTTCTAATTGTAAGCCAGTCACTTGTAAAACACTATGGATCTTGTTTTGATATGAAGTGAAAAATTGAAAAGCTTGGGTATGGTAAGCAACAGTTAGTGTTAAATTAAACCACTTTGTCATGGTATCTGTAAGTATCTAGGACCAGGTATTTATATTAAAAAAGGAGTGCAAGAAAATGTATACTGCACAAAAACTTTGCTAATCTTTCATTATTTTTTACAAAAGAAAGTTTTCCTCACAATTATAAATCGGATGTTTAAAGAAATTGACATCCATCGATCATCACTAGACATAAAGAAAATCAACCAGTAGTAGTAGCACATGAAAATAATCGTTCGTCCTTGTCGGTAGGTACACCATTATTTATCAGGTCGGCAGCTTTTATTTGCTAACAGCTATTGCTACTGGATATGAAGGCGCGCCAATTGAATAAAGAGCTACGTAACACTCCAGCATTTGTGTCCGGTAAGTGAAACTATATTGAACGTATCTCGGATATTGTTTCTTCCTCGCCAGCTGGAGAAATAACGTGGACGTGTTCGGAATTTCTAAACCGGGGAACAGTGGTCCTATGTTGGAGAGGAAAGATCTATTATCTTTGTCTTATGACAAGTCTTTCTAGAGGTTATTAAGGTAAATGAAAAATATATATGTATGTGTACACTTATTCTTGTATGTACGTATGCATGTAGTTATTAATATTTTGCAAGTTTATATTTTAAACAGAATGCAATACCTGGATTTCATTATTATCCTTTCGTCCCAAGATGGCCAACTAGTGTTACTAGTCCAAATTTAATTTCATCTGAATAGCCTCAGAGAATGTTGTTTCATAGGGACGTTGTGCATACACTCCTTGTTAAATAAATACGGCCAATAGGGTTTTTGTAATTTAGTGTGAAATTCAATTAACTAATTCATTTTTTTACTAGCACAAAATCGTATCGTGTGAATTCGGGTTCACAGTTATAAGAAAACAAACACTTGCATTAAATCAAATTCATTCAATAACAATTGTACTAAAATCAATTCAATAGGAAGCAGATCGTTAAAGAAGGTGTAGATATCCTTAAAACTTTGCAATAACAAAAGTTTTCCATAATACTATTGACTAAAAGTAGTTTGCTCAAATTTTTAAATTTGTTTGGGAGCAAATTTTGCTAAGAGCTATGGTACAAAGACTAAAACACTATTCAGCCTTAAAATGCGTGAAAAATTAAGGAGAACCTACTTTCAAGGTGGACATGATTCATTCTCTTACTATTGGTACGATTTGTAAATGAAGACGTGTTGACGTTGAGACTGTTAGTATGGGGAGCTACATTGTGCAATAGAGTCATTCATCTGTAACTAACTAAAAACTTTACTAATATTTATAACTGGGAGAAGTAAGTCCTGCTTTTGCTTCCGATTGGGTAAGACGTAAGTACGTTTTTGTTCTAGCATTACTTGCCTCTTGCCTATAGACAGTAGAAACAAATAGGAATGATTGATACTCAGGATTTAATTAAGTTTGAAATAGGACATTTGCTCAAAAGAATTCCAGCCGGTACTAAATCTACTCGGCATGTAACTTCTCTTGACTGCTCAATAAAGTTGTACAACTCAATTTAATCTCGCCTTTTGAATTGATAAGAAGCAATGCGTATGTACGTTCCATTAATTGCAAAGAATAAGTAAGTTCATTTAATAACCCGGCGTCATGGGGGTGACAATTAGTTACGCGGACGTGGGGGTTGGGTGATAATTAGCCACTTATTAAACTCCAGGTATTTCATTATATTTATAAAAAATATTTAAGTTGACTTATATCTGACTTTATTAAGGAAATAAAACATGACTTTATTAACAAAAACATTTTTATTTTTATTTTTTAATAAAAACATTTCACGTAAAAAAGTTAACAAAAGGATCTTGTTCTAGCTTAAATATAACAAACACTTCTTTCTTTTATCAGTCTTTCACTTTCATGAACTTAACCAATTAATATTTAGAAAACAATAACAAAAAGTTAATTGGAAGTAGTTATTAGCAACTAAAAATAGTATGAGATACGCAAAATACGTAAAATACACATGGCGCAAAATAGTTACATTGATTGCGGGGATGGGCCATATTTACCTTTTTAAACTTTCAGCACGTATAACTCGAAGTGCGATCGCGGTCCCACGGATTTGAACTTAAAAACGTTTAGAGAAATTCAATACCTCCAGCTACTGAGAAGAGCGGCATCGTCACACGTGCAGTCATAAAACCACAGTTCAAACAGTGACCGCTATTTTGACCCATCAAACAAATAAGCACATTTTTCAACATTATTCTCTTTGTGACATCTTCTACTGCCATAATTTCAAAATACTAGTCTTATTTTCAAAATTATCCATATTCATAGTGAACTATTTTGGAGAGCCAAAATTTTAACGAAATAAAGTGTAGAAAATGTTAACCGTGCAAAAGCTGACAAAGTAAGCATAATTTGCATATGCCAATAATTCTGTAGGAAATTTTGACTATGTCAATCACAAAACGTAACTGCAGTATAGTAATATCCTACTCATCTCGCGTCGAGTGAATTTGGCTCTGTGAACCTTGGATTAAAATATTTATCAATCCAGTACAATGTGGCGAGATACTAAATATGAATATAATTTTCGTGCTACTATGTTTATTCCACACCTAGCAAATTTGTGATTCGCATCTGTTGTAAAGCTTATTTCACTTAATTTGTAGTAATGCTTGAGAAATATGAAAATATGCAACTTTGCGCTTTCAAATGAGTATTACTTGTATGAAATGAGAAATGATGTTACTATAAACCCCCAATTTTGCTATAAAACTACAGTTTATACGTCATCAAAATTACATAGCGTTGCAATATAAATATATATAAAAAGATATATATGTAATATATGTATGTATGTCGTATAAATATGAAATACGTAATTTATGTGGGTACAAAAAGTGATTATGACAATAATGAATCGCACAGATGTTTCATTAAACATTTAAATCACAACTACCGACTTGCCACATCAGGCACGTTAACTATTCACAACCAAGTTCTATTATTTACGGTCACAAGAAGCTATAACTACAAAAAGTTATAGTATAACAATTTATTGTAACAACTCAACTATAATTAAATTCATTCATAAATCAACCAATACATTTATTGTTGTATTAATTTAGTTCATTTTGTGAATGAATGAACAAGTAACCCAGTTTCCGAATGAATATAACGTGTATAATGTTTATCCTTGTAAAAATATATACCTACGTGTTGCAATGAATGCGAACTTCCCAGATTCAAACAGGTTTGGCTTGCACCGAATTTCTGCCAGTAAAATATGTCAGCTAATTTATTAGTGACTACAAGTATTCGAACTACTCATACATATGTGCTTCAAGATATCTACATAGTTATAACATAACACTTTTTAATCGCTCTGTCTCAATCTCTTAATACCAAAATTATTAAAAAACAGTTTTGCCTTGCAAAAGCCATAATACTTTTACAATTGTTAACAAGTAACTACCTACCATACGTATAAATGTTGTATGTAACATCTTTTACAAGTGTTTCCCTTTCTCGGTGCTGAAAAATTGAAACCGTTAACATCAACGATTTTCTCATATAATATATTTGCACAAAATCTGAGGAAACAATTATATGCATGGATTTATATTGTATGTATAATGTTCCCTGTTAGGACTGTCTTGTATCTTGCAAATTTTCATAATAAAATTTGAATACTGAATTGTGCAAAAGAGAAAAACTTATTGTAACTATTGACTACATTGCATTAGTTTCAAATCCTTCGAATGCTTGACAATACTGACAAAAAAGCTCGCATATTTAGCATGTAGATATTCGGCGCAAGAGTAACCTGTTCCAAACTTGGTAAAGGATCGCAATTCTCTGTATAGGGTGCGTCAAGATATACAAGCAGAAACGCTTTACATCTTTATTGCACATTAGGTGTGTTACGTGTATAATTAATAAAACAGAATCAATTGTTAATTTTTGCAAATTGAAATCAAATTTAGTTAGCCATGTTTCATATATCTTCGTGCCTACTAATGCAATTGATTCTAGTGCAGATAAAATATAGATTTGTCAGAATGACTAATTGTAATATAAGTTAACGGTAATGTTTTAAAACAATATTTAATCAATAGATGGTCCCCCTTGAATATACAATAGACTATTACATAAGGATTTCATTTTGTCGACAAAATCTATTATGTTGGTACGACGTTTGGAGAAAATGGAAACATTAGGAGAGTACAGCTGGCGCGTTATTTAACCTGAGATTGACAGGCGTGAATTTGGGCGATTATCTGCCAATATTTAGCAATTTTCGTATGGCTTACAAAAACTCTCGTCAATATCGTTAACCTGGATGACAAATGAAACGCCTTTTTTCATCATAGATCACTTTGTGCCGCAATGATTTCGTCAGTTTTGGAAAATAAACCGCTTGACAGGTAAAAAATTAATCTTGATCACTCCAATAATTCTATCAGATCACTGTGAGAGCTTAAAAGCTTGTTATTACGTAATATTGTGCGGCAGGTTTAGAAATCTGCACATAATTTGACTAGATTTAGCAAGTATGAAGAGATCTCTTGTTTGTGAATTTGTTTCGTGAATATTTAATTGAAAGATTATTTAATCATAAGTATTCTTGGGATAAAGATTTTTGTGCAGTAATGGTTGGGACAAGACATTACGGAGACATTACGAAATGATAAATATATAAAAAGTGTTACAACAATTAATTTCACAACCGATATTTAAAATTTGGTTAATGTATATACACTCAGAGAAATTTATAATATAAAAATAATAATGCTTTTATTATCCGACACAGAATGAAATCTCCAATCACAGGAAGATAGCGAAATAAACTGAGACAAACAAAATCAAAATCTACCATTTGGAACGTAATGGCTATTGTAACAGTAGTTTAAAATAACAAATAAGTTACATTAATTAATTCTGTGATATACATATACGATAAATGGAGTAATTCTTAAGTTCTTTCTCGCAAATCTTACAAGTTGTGTTTTGCAGGTATCACAAGAAACATATTGTACAATATTCAAGAGAATACAGTCTAATACATAACAATTCAATTAGAAATTACTACATTCGTTGTAGAGCGCACAATCAGGTATTAAAAATTTACTCAACGATATGTTGTATAATATATAAATATTTCGTATAGATAATACAAAAATGTAATGAAAGTTTCACAATCAAGAATTGTAATATATATATATATATATATATATATATATATATATATATATATATATATATATATATGTATCCTGTAAGTGATATAATTCTTACTTTTAGAAAATATTTATATTTATATATATTGAAACAAATACGATGGTATAGTAAAATATATATGACTTTTATAAAAACTATGATTTTATACTATAGAAAATGTACGTTCAAAAGGAAGAAAAAACATTACCTTCACCAAATTCTATGTATATCTATATTTTTGTGCTAGTTGCGTCCTTTATGTTTTTCTCGAAGTATTTCCAAGCTGTGTTGAAAATTTTCCGAAATGCAAAAAGTAACGCCTTCTTTCCTCCGCCCTTCAAGGAAAGATCTATTTCAAACTATAATTTTAATAGTTTTAGATTTCAATTATCAGTGAATGTGAATGGATGTGAATATAATTTATTAAATGTTTGTTGTTTTAACTGGAAAAACTTGTTCTATATTATCAGCGGCATCGAACTCCTTAGGATTTGCCGAAATATTTCTAATGATAAGATGACACGAAATTATATCATGTGGTTTCTGTGTTTCAGCGTAATACTTAAATTTTTCACCTTTTATATCTGGATATTATAGAAAATTATATATAGGTAATCAAACTTGGACTTAACACCCCCTCTTCTTGCTCCTTAACTTTTCCGAGGGCTTTTGACAGACGTCAAGCGTATAACTTTCATTAGTTTTATTTCATATTTTACGGGTGCGATGTATAATCATTATCAAGTACAATATGTTAATAGCACAAACTTTCAAACGGAAACAAGAGGCAATACAACTAAAATCTACGCGCAATAATTTGTTTACTTACTTATTTCGCATATTAGTAGAATAATAAATCAAAGGATTACATACATAACCATATACATTAGGAAAATACTCATTAGATGATTTTAACTTACAAGATATTCGACAAACAATGCAACAAAGTACAAGTACTGAACAAAAATTTATCATACGTATGATTAGTAGACCATAGTTATAGTTTTGACGAAATGTTGACGCTGAAACAAATCACACTTTTTGTACTTATGCTTATACAAAAGGTGTGATAGTTTAGTTACCAAACGTTGCAACCTGTCTGCACTTGTGTGGTTGTACATGCAAGAAACTAGAAACAAAAATTTACTACTTATTTTGGTAGGTTTCTCAGCGGGACTTTAGTTTATTAGTAATATACACTTCTATTCGGTAGTATATACATATATATACATATATGGGAATGAATAAACTGTAATTGTTTGCACGTAACATATTTCATAATTTATTCATTACACATTAAGAGAATTTATATTTTTAATAGTTAGCGATAAGTTTTTTTTTAATGTGAAGAAGGTAGAAGGAATATAAACCGAACCTGCATATGTATATCATTGACGTGCACGCATCTACCACTACCTGATTTACAGGGTTTACCCCATGTTCGATATATGATGCGTGAATGACTTTTTTCTTTACCTTATACAACTAGAAGCTCTTATTTAAAAAGAAATCGGTTGAATTGGTACAATTGATCTAGGAGTCTGCTGTTTGTTGCTGCAGCAGTCCAGCTAGATCTTTATATCGTTGGGGGAAGTGGACAATAGGTTCATCTGTCAGGTTGTCGAGATGACCGTTGGACTATTTCTAGTCTCACCAGTATTCGGTCACTTTGAGATGAACTGGAAGTTGTTCTATGTGTACGTACATATGTATGTACATGCACGCATAGATAGAATGTTTGACCGTTATGAAATGTACCTATCGGCGGCATGAATTGTAGCCTGTATATGTATTTTAGACACAATTTAATATAATTAGAATAGTATTTTGCCACTATTAAAGCCAATTTAATGAACATTTAAAAAAGAAATGCTTATTCGTGTGTTTTGAAAATTGAATTAAGTTTAATTTCAAGAATCCATGCAACTTTTTCTTTCCGTCATGTGAACGTGACCGTAACAATTATTTAATCAGTATTTTGTGAGCAATGTACATATCTGTTGAATGCTTACATTGTAATTGTTTTGTCTTATAAATTTGTAAATCTCTAAAAATAATAATGGTAATGGAAACTAAATACTGTTGCAGTTATCATTTTCGGTGTATATAAATATAAATCCAGTAAATTTAGCTGGAATTTCACTGAATATTGCTTCTACATATTGATAGTGATTGCAAGGACTGTTGTGTATTTACTGACACTATATCACATCAGTAAACTCACCACACAATTATTTAATTATTAAAATTAAAAATTATTAAAATTAAAACTTATTAAAATTTATTAAGGCGGGGTGTAACATGTATAAGTATTTTAGTAAGATTTCGTCTGCTTAACAAATTTTAAATTCGCAATAATTAAGTTACATGGATCGTTATTAGTGGTACATCTATCTTACAATTTAACTTGAACTACGTGAGTCTAATGATCCTATGCAATAAATAGCGAAACGTAACTTCATGTATTATTGCGTTTGATTAATCACATTTCTACTGTCCGAGGTTCCGAGGAAATAATTTTAATTACTTCCACACCGTAAAAAAAACGGATATCATGCCTTAATTAACGCTAATCGTGAAAAGATGCAGGCATTCAGTGTTTCGATAGTGCTTGCCTCGTGCTAGCGAAACACGTGTCACCAAATTTAATGAAATAATTGTATGGTGAGGAGTTTATCGATGTAGTATAGTGTCACTTTTATATATTATTTACTATTTTCTTTTACAAAAATGTGAACTTATTTGGTTGGTTTCTTTATGATTGATATAAACTAAACGTGGAAAAATAAAATAGTTAATTAACTCTTTTGAATTTTCCAAGTATATCGTGGTGCGTTTCGAAAAAGTGAGACATAACACGAATTGATACATAGGTTCCAACAGGTTAGAAAGTATGGATTCCGCAGTATTTACAGTGATTACCTTATGTTGTAATTAGATAATGGGCAATTCTCGTCTGAAAACAAACACCCCTGTACCAGAGCGTCGTGGTTTTTTGGCTTACATCCAGATCACGAGATAGTTTTGCGGGCTACGTGCATTTGATTGATTAAGGATAACTGCACTTCCTGACGAGCTCAATGAGAATAAAACCAGTCCGAAGTTATCCATTTCCGTTCCTAATTAATTGGTACATGCGAGTACACTTACTACGAAACAAATTGTGAAAGACTTCTCGACTTGGATGTAATCCAGTAACAGATGATGCTTATCTACGGGTGCAGTTTTCGGATTGTTCGTTGCTTAAATACAAAGTTAGGTAGTTCCTGGAGCTACTGCTACTGTCAAGTGCTGTTTTCATGGATGTACGCCTCAGATCGGGAGTTCAGCAATTTAGCAAGTTTGCTTTTAGAAATATCTTCCTTTAGGATTTATATGCTTTTCCTTCCGATTGAACCAATTTTTAAATATTACCGTTATTCTATTTTGAATTCAGTATTGATCCGACGCTGAAAGGCATAAGGATTGACGAGAAGAAGAAGAAGAATTCAGTATTGAATGTTAAACATGCTTTTTTAAAGTCTTTAGATTCCAAAAAGGTGAGAAATATTGACCACACACTTCGTTTTTAATGATTTCAAAGAATAGTGATCTCTAGGTGATCAATCAAGAAAATACGCCCAATAGCTCATTAATTTGATATTTGTGTCTTACAGTAATCAATCATTTGAGCAACTGTTTTCGAGCTGGTATTATTATGGGGAAAGTAAGGAGTTTGTTGGCTTTACCTTCATTCGCGAATACCTTCTGGGAATTATTTGTAATCCTAGAAAACCATTCAACAAAAACCTTCCCAAGAAACTTCCAGTGCTGTCGCTAAATTACTTTCTTCATACCGTACAAACGAATCTCCTTGGTGCTGTTCCGAATGTTATTGTTTCTTACCATAAAGATGTCAAACTTAAGACTATGAGATTCATAAATGTCTACTAGGTCAGTGTTACCAGCTCCTAAAAGTATAAAGGGCATATGTCTATATGTATTTTAGGTCACTCATCCGACGAACTCATACTTGTTAGATTTTAGAGGAGTAGCTAAGCAGAACAATGCAATCAAAATTTGAGTAAATAATTATCAATATAACAAGATATCGCTTTTATATGTAAAGAAACATGTAAAAGCAACGGCGACGGAGAATCGCACCTGATACAAAAAAGTCGACAACCGAGACATATGTGCAGTAAAACCACACTATTGCTAATTGCTAAAAATGTCAAACTTAAGACTATGACATTCATAAATGTCTACTAGGTCAGTGTTATCAGCTTCTAAAAGTATAAAAGGCATATGTCTATATGTATTTTAGGTGACTCATCCGACGAACCCAACCTTGTTAGATTTTAGAGAAGTAGCTAAGCAGAACAATGCAATCAAAATTTGAGTAAATAATTATCAATATAACAAGATATCGCTTTTATATGTAAAGAAACATGTAAAAGCAACGGCGACGGAGAATCGCACCTGATACTAAAAAGTCGACAACCGAGACATATGTGCAGTAAAAGCACACTATTGCTAATTGCTATTCATGCTTTAACACTAATTCATGTATATTTCTACACTTAATCTGTTACATGTACAAGCAAAATGCTTCAATATTTCTTAGTCATGCTAGGTTAGCTAACAATAACATGCCGTATTTGACTACAGACTTTCCATTGCTTTTTCTCCATTTTGTAAAGATTTCGTTGATGAGATAAATAAAGTGTACAATTTAACTTTCCATATCTTTTAAATTCCTTAAACTTCTTATTTTTATTATGTTGCGCACCTATGGACAGGGAACATAGTAAGCGCATAAGTAACGTTTGCATACTTTATTAAACGTTTCATACTATATTATGCATTTATATTGTGCTTACCGATAGTACTAATCCAAGGTATCAAAAGATGACATGACGCTGAAAATATATAAGACGAGACAAATAGGCGCATTTGCATTACATTTCAGAGAAATAGTAAAAATAGTAAAATAATAATTAATTTGACACTGCATATTGCGAAATAAGAAAATCAAATATGAAATTATAAAATATATGAAATCTGACGAAGATTAAACGTTGTCTGTTATATAATGTAGTCTCAAAGGAGGGGCTTTTATGAAACAAGTCAGGTTAGTATACAAGCGTTATATCCACATAGGAACCTGTTTTCATACAATTTTTAACTTCTCTATACATAAAGTTAACGCAGTTTTTGTTTTCTTGATGGAAGCAACAGATCATCAAAATTCTATTCTGTTTAAATACAACACCCACAAAATGATAAAATGTAATAACGCCTTAATGTAAAGAGGGCCTTACTAATATGCAATATTCGCATATACAAAATTCGTTGCCAGTATTACTACATAGATGTCCCTCAGGTGATCAAAGGAGAAAGAAGTTATTATTATAATCGCCACTGCATTGAGCATTAGAGTTGATATCATTATGATAACATCTACTTATTACTATTAGCAATACTCACAAAACGGCATTACTAAATATTATTCTAATATACTTATCGACCTGGATGATTGAGCGGATTGAAGTGTATATTTTAATACGAACCACACTTTAGCTGTCATTTATATTTATATTTCAAACGCCATTTCCATTTGCAAATATTCCATGCTTCAGTAGACCAGCAATTAGACACCCATTACAGCGAGCCGGTATTGCCAGCGGTTAGGAAGCTCAATTGCGATATCGACGGCCAGGGTTCAAATCGCAGGCATCTCCAGTCACTAAATTGAGTACCTGCATTTATTGTGAGTCAGGGAAATATCCCATTTTTGAATGAATTGTATGCACCACTCGGATGTGAAAGCATGTATGTACATAGGAGCATAGACCATATACCCTGAACTTATGTTTGTGCGCAAAGCGATGAAGCAGCGCATAGTGTGATATTTTAGCAATCTAGCGGAATTTGATTCCTAGTTTAAGAATGTAACATATAACATAGTTAGTGCTTGTACCCGACTTTATAATACACAATACACACACACACACACGCACATACATATATATATATATATATACAACTTTGAATGAATGATTTTATGTTTATTCATTGTTATTAATTGAGGGTACACGTTGCGTATATATGTCAGAAAGAAAACCAAAATAGGAGTAACCAGCTTAAACAATTAATTATCAAGAAACGGGTATAAAAAGGTGTTCTAAGTAACAAAGAGCTCAACTAATTAAAATTCAAAATAAAAATAAAGGCAAAACAAAAATACCACCATAAAGGAAAAGAAAAGCTAACAAGGGAACATCGGTAAGTGTGTCTCACCGATTTGCCGTTTGTAGACTGATGTAGTGTAAAAGCAACGGTCACTTTCTTAGTTGCCCAATGTGACATTAGCAGGGTGTATAGCGCCCTAAACTTAACGCTACTCTTCGCTGTTGGAGTCACTAACTCAGAAACTATAAGAGATATCGAAAAACGGTAAGACGAGATGTAAACTGTTTTACATAGACTTAACGCTGGCGTAAGTCACAGAAAACGTGTCCGAATTGTTCTTTAAATAGGCATTATCGCCTCTGTACATAGTAATCGTACCACTGGAAACAATATCAGGTAACTTGTTTATGCACTAAACAAAGAAAAGTGGTTCCAGCACCGACCCCAGAGGTACCCCTCTATAATCTGTTACCTACTTTATAGAAAATATTTTACTGAAAAATGTTTCCATTAATGTGTATATTTAGATTTTAATTTCCCCTTAAACCTGATTCTACATTTATGCAGTCAGTACCTTATTAACCAAAAAATTATCAATCATACAGTTATACCTATGATTAGTGGCAGGTGTGTAGCAGTAACTTTCGTGCAATAATTAAACAAATAATGAAAGCAGTTACGTTTTCAAACACCCGTTGGTCTTCCAAGCCAGATTTATCACCACGACTCATCTAACAGGAGCAAACAGTATAATGGTAGGTCCTCGATATATTCAAGTTTGTTCCTTACTTCTTACATCATTCTACTATAATTGCTCAAACGATGTCTGACATTGAACTAAAAATGGATATGCTTAAAGGCACGTCTCGCAAGAGCGTCAACATATTTAAACTCTATTGACAGTGACGTTGATTTGGGCGATTTCAAAACTTCCTTAAAGAATTGGAAGTAGTTCAATCCAATACCAAAATAGTAGAAAGTAAGGATTACCAAGAAAGCGAGTATTCGGATTTTGAGGATACCTTTCATTATCAAGCAAGTTTCAGCAATTAATTGATTAACTGCAATATAATTTATCGCCTACAAATTCACCCCTCAACTAGAAGTATGTAACGCGAAGTTGCCTATAATTCATTTATCAACTTTCTAGCGATTAGATGAAGAATCGATTCCATTTCATGATGCATTTAATTCACTAATTCATTTAAGCAAGACAATTGCTGAAATTCAGAAATCTCATTACTTAAAATCACTTCTTTCCGGCGATTCGAAAAAGAAATAAGAAGAAGAAAGAAATTACAATATTGCATGCGATATGTTAAGAGTTCGTTCGATAACAAGCGGATTATAATACAGCAACATATTCAGAAATAATTTAGATTTGCTTTGTTTATTAAAAACAGTCACTTAACGTAGCGCCACATTCTAGATAGTGTTCTAGAAAACAAGTGCGCCTTAAAATCCCTTCAAAGATTTATAGACCAAACTAGACTCCAGCACTAGAAAGGATTGAGAAACCTAAGTGTAAAATTCAACTACTATTCCTTCGTTTGACAACCTCATTGCATTTCTTAATTAACTCTGAAGACCTTAGAAGCGCTTTACAGAGAAAATGGATCGGGAATAAGTAAAGGAAAAGGTGAAATAGTGTCTGCGCCATTTGTTCTAAACGCAGTGTAACGTATAAAAACAGCAAGGTTAACAAAGTGCTTAAATTGTCCAAAGACAACCAATTGCAACAATACTTCACCCAGAACTTGCAGAAAGAAACACAATATATGTAGTGTGGCAGTGAATGCCATGTTTTATTAGATTCTGGGTCGAAATCTAATTTTATTACGAAATATCTTGTTAAACGCCTACAATTGAAGACAACAATAATTGGATAATGATAGTAATAAATGAAAATCAAATCAGCCATCATCATATGTATCCACTGTCCACGAAAATCATTCACACCGTAGACAAGTCTAGTATGAAGGCATTGGCACTTTATGATGCATTAACAATAAGACTGCAAGACTGCTTACTCTATCTACCTTAACTTGTCCGATTAGTCTATGAACACAAGAATCACAATACATTCGATCTTGTCATTTATAGCTGAAATGTTTGACCCGCTAGGATTATTAGGACTTGTAGGGCTCGTAGGCAAAGTATTCTCTCAACATTTGTGGCAGCTAATAAATAATTTTGACAAATCGGCTCCCGTCAATGTTTTCACATCATTTAATAAACACAAAAACCAATTTTTTCACAACAACTGGTGCAACTATAGAGTTGTATGGCTACAGTGACGCAAATAAAATAGCATATAGTGGCTGTGTTTACATAAGACGTTTGAATGACAATGGAAGTACACATATCCGGTACTTTACTATATGCAAAATCGAAAAGAGCTCGTATAAAATCACAATTCCTAGACTAGAGTTATACGCAGCTTTATTGCTAACTTGACTAATGACACAAATATCAAGCAAATAGCAAGCATCTTCAACAACCGTATAAAG
The DNA here is from genome assembly GCA_038088585.1 of Chrysina gloriosa. Taxonomy (NCBI): domain Eukaryota; kingdom Metazoa; phylum Arthropoda; class Insecta; order Coleoptera; family Scarabaeidae; genus Chrysina; species Chrysina gloriosa. The sequence continues at coordinate 37,011,481 of CM076089.1, forward strand.
TGAAGTGGTTTATACGGTTGTTGAAGATGGTTGCCTCGAGCTAGCAAAACACGTGTCACCGATTTCATTATAAACAATTGTGTGGTGAGGAGTTTACCGATGTGCTATTTGTGTCAGTAAATTACACCACAGTCCTTGCAATCACCTATATTAACTTGACTAATGAAAAAGGAAAAGGAAATAATTAACATTCAATTCGATAACGCCTACTACTGGACCAACTCTACTATTGTAATCGCATGGATTATATCCGCGACTAAGAAATGGAATATATTTGTAGCAATTCGGATCACCAATTCACAACTACTGAACAATGGCAACATGTTCCCAAGGAAGACAATCCAGCGGATATTATCCCCAGAGGTTGCACTCCGTCGGAGCTCAGTAAAGTCCTTCCTGGGTCGTGTCAGAAAACTTACTTCTAAATAATGGGTCAATGCCCTCTTTTGATACAACAGAGCCACTTCTAGAAGAAAGAAGGGCTGTCATGTTATAACAACTGCTAGCGTAATAGCTAATGAACTTTTTCGAGATATTCTTCATTATCTTATCTTTTAAGAATCCTAAGCCTTTGTCGACGTTTTATTAATATCAGAGCTCGAGTAAGGAACGAATATTCACAAATATATCCTGGTGCATTATCAGTCGATGAAGTAGACGCCACCGGTAAGATAATAACAAAGCTCCTTAAAAAGGAATGGTTTTATGTAAGCATAGCGATTTAGGGAAAACCGGTACTATTTGGATAGTGACGCTAATTAGCGTTGATGGTCGCCTTAAGCATTCTTATTTACCATATGAATAGACTAGAATAGAATCATAATACTGTATAAATAAAACAAATGCTTTTTTGACAGCTATCGACGTAATAACTAACAGCCAAAATTTCTTGATATATACGATCAGTAGTAAATTTGTACATCTAATTTGCACACACAAACCTATGAACAATATAAAAGCGGAATAATTTATCCCTGTATTAAAAAATTCTGGTTGAAACTTTAACAATCCTGTTCAAGCACTAGGGAAAAAACTGCTCAAAAAGAATCTAACCAAAGGTTTCCTTCGTATGAAATTTGAACATCATATCAATATCCTATTGTACACATTAGTATGCTTTTATGTATCATTTCGTATATTAGTCTTAGTTTTATAATCAATGGCCATTGCTTTGATTTTGAGAGCACAACTATTCTACGAAAAACAGGAAATAGTTATAAAATACGACACATACAAAACGGTACACATACAAAAAGATAGCAAAACAGTTAATGTCAGAACCGATACTCAAAATTTGAGTAATGTATATAGGAATTTGTTAAAATGATGTTTACATTTCATGAGAAGAAAACCTTGGGGTCACTTCTCTTTTGCAATTTTTAGCTAGTTCTAAAGCAGAATTTTTAAGGGTTCAGCAAAGATTTTTTGATGTGGGAATAAATGTTACGGTTTTTTATCGCTGTATACAAAAATATTAGATGTATAAATTAGTATAGATCCTATAGATCAAGAAATTTTGTTTGTTATTATGTTGATAGTTGCCAAAATAAAAACAAATATGTTGTTTATTAATTATTATTTTTCACTTACAAAATATTTCATTAAAATAACATTACTACATTAACAATGATATCTTTTTAATCAACAGAGAAACAAGTCAATGTAAAATTGTTTAAATATCAAGATAAAGAGTATTACAACGACAAGGACGTGTAGCCGTATGTTTTCACTTCAAAATGCTGTGTCGACGTTCTTTGCCGCTTTTCGACACCGTAACTTTTTTTAGTACCGAAATAAAATACATTTATGGTTGTTGTAGTAAGTATCGGTTCGTGTAGACGTGAATGAAAGGTACTTCCTGGGTGGGTCAGATTTGAACAAAAGCCAAATACGTGCATTTCTACCTATGCTGAAGATTCTTCGGCTTTTTAGATTGTGTCGCTTGATACATAGGCATTCTCACAACGATCGCCCCGACCTTCCCTTTTCCCTTCTTTGCTCTTTATTTCGCGCTTTTGTACTTGCATTTTACGAATAGAAACACTGATGTCTTACTTTGAATGAATTCTGCACGAAACTTATGATCGTATTGGTAATACTTACTGAAACTGGTCAAGTTAGAAGGGTAAGTGTATGCTGTTGATTTACATATTTCTTCTAGCGTTACTATATTATTGCTATCCATTCTTCCTAATTTACTTTTCACAATAGTATTAAGGATTCCGGCGTGAAATCTATAATTGAAACCAAACTGTAATACATAATTATCTTATATACATAATTATTATTTTATTTATTTGCAATAACAGAGGAATTGCTCCTCATATACAAATTGAGTACTATTTGGCTGTGAGTAGCAAAATTGAAAAATAAATTTACAATGAAAGTGAAGTATGAATTAACAGGAAAATACAAATATCCCTAACAGAACTATTTATGCAATATTAACCGTTACATATACAGAGTTGAAAAAATTTCTTTATGATAACTTTCTTATATGTGAATGTTTTTTTTTGTTTTATTGCAGACATTAAACATGGGATATTAGAATATAGAACAATATACCATAGCACAGCGAACGCAAGCAATCACATTATTTCAAAATGCTGTTCAAAAACTAAATAGAAAATTGCAAGTTAATGTTTAATTCAGGATGTTTTTCTCCATAACGTGTGAAAAATAATATTAGTTAAGTGTTTACCATTAGAATTTACGCACGCGTGGCCCTTTTCATTGTAATTTGCATTTGCGCAGTTTCTGCTCGAATGTTGCAACAACAAAGTCAGGAGTCGTCAGACCGGGCGATCGCGGCGGCCATCTCAAATGTTTTTTGATTTGAGACGTTTCCACAAGTTCATTGTCTCACGAGCGGTACCGCACCATCTAGCTGAAACCATAAACCATGATTTCTATCCTATCGCAAAAGTAGAAAGACGAAGTCCTGGCGCATTGTTCGGTAGTGACCTCCATTGACTGTGATGTTTGCATCTACAGCATTTTCGAGGAAATCGGTCCATAACTCTTGCGCGAGGTCATGCCGTACTAAACAGTCACACGAAGTGGGTGCAATGAACGTCGGAGGAGATATCGGGGATTATTTTTGCCGCAAAATCTGCAGTGTTGCTTGTTCACACATCCTCTGGGATGAAAGTGCGCCTCGTCGGCCATTTCTCTTCCAAATAATTTTGGTCACTCTCGGCAAGATTTAGAAAGAAGAAAATATTTTAGGCACTGCATACGTTCCATAAATAGTTTCAAGATGAATATTTTCGGGAATGCCCGACTTGAGAGAGACAGAACACAAAGCACTCCAACGTGTGCCGGAAAAGTGGAAAGTAAGTGTTGCAGCCTTAACTGTAAAAGATCATCAGCTTGAATTACAATGAACACACCAGAAAGACTTTAAAAAGGTTCTATAAAATAGCGGCTGCTGAATTAGCATAGTGGGGAAAAGAAGCATCGCCATGTATGCTAGATTATTTTCATGAAGGAACTAGCAACGACGGTTTTTATATAGGGCGCAAAGAATGCAATACGATGTTCTCCAAAACGACCCAAGGAGGAGGTAAAAGGTTGACAAGAAGCAAAGTGGTTATTTCCAGTAAAGAAAATCAAGATTTGTGTACCGTCAGATTGTTTAAAAAAATGTTATCGAAAAAGACCGAAAACATAACAACCAGAAAATTGCTTTTGACCCAAAACAAAAATTGGGCTAATGCTATACAGTACGAAAGCACACCGGTTGGAATACGTAAAATTACCAAGTGGGCCTGTTTAAGGCCAAAATAAATTGGACAAAAACGAAGAAGATTACAAATCAGTTGAATATGACATCAACTGTTAGCAATGTGTCAAACGGTGGTGCAAATTTACAGGAAGTATTTAAAATAACTGGCAATATAACCATTACTTTTCCAAAACCATATATGATATTAAACGAAGGACTTTATGTCAAAAAATATCTTCCTTAAGGAAAAGCAACGCGACCACATCAATACCAACAATATTGAGTACCTTTCGACAAATAAGGCTACTTGAGAGAAAATTTAATAAATAATAATAATAATTGTGCATTCACTTTTAGTTCCTCATTTTTCTAATACCTTATTCGTTGTATAATCTAATGAATACAATTTTTGAGATCGTGGTGGTGACAATCACGTAGTTTAAATACTCAACAAGTTTTCAAATAATTTAATTAATAAATTAAGTGTTGATAACGTGTTTCGTATCAACACGCGTAATTATCAATAATCACGATTCCATTGGTTGTATTTGTATATGATAATTCAGTCAAAATTTGATAATGTTATAAATTCAGTCACTATTAAAATAAGAATTCGTGTAACAAATGATTTCCAGGGAGAAGTTGTAAAACAAAGCATGGCAAGGTTGGATATCGGTATATCCAACTATGGCTTTAGTTTAGTATTATTATGGTAGCTTTGGGAAAGGTACATATATTGTCACCCATTTGAACTATATACACAGGAGAGATTGTGATGGTGGAAATATATTATCTGAAAAATAAAAGTCTTCTGAACAATCAGAGAATTAAAACCAAATAAGTATGGTTTGATTTCTAATTTGAGAGTTTGGTATATTTGTTATTAAAAACCTTAGATATATGTTTGTATCTACTAAAGTAATCGTAGGAGATTGCATTACATCATTCAATATATTTGTGTCACACCGCAGAAGGAAATGTAAGCTGATGTATAATAGAATATGACATATGGGTGCGAAATATAAGATCAAAGGAATGGAAGGGAATAACCTTATCATTTTCGGAGGCAAATGAGAATCTTCTTACACCTACATATTAGGCAATAAAGGAACGCGGTCGAGAAGGATAAGCGGTTCGTCTTTTTATTGTTTTATGGATCAATTACATCATTTAAATACCTACGCTAAATGTACTACCTGATTGAGTTACATAACTACATCAGGTGTTTTCCTTTATGGGCGCTATAAAAGTATTCGTCCAAATAAAAATGCCTAACTGCTGTGTGCGGTGGCGCAACTGAGTGTGCGAAGACGAAAAGAATCTCGAGCCTATTATATGGCTAACGAATAGTATATGTATACATAAGTATACAGATGCATGCGTCGTATGTATATATTACATACATACAGCGGAGGATTGTTGAGAGATAAAATGACAGCGGTCTGTTTAATGGACTTGGATGTTACTGCGATGTAATTGTGCAAGGAAAATTTTTGTAGGCAATGGCAGTGATAGCTAACTGTATATGCATATATATATATAATTATATGACGAGACTAACTATTTATTTATCGTATAGCAATTGAGATATATAAAAACAATGTTTTCTATACATACATACATATATTACCGTGACATACACTCATATGCATCTCTGATGGCTCAGTTATGCAGAGGTTGGTGACTTACATTTTATTGACACACCAAAGTGTGTACTTTACTATTTTAAAAGCACACCCTAGGCAAAGTGTGGAAAAATGATATATTTTCGACACCTTTCAATTTTAGCAGTTAGACGATCTCAAACACAAAGCCTTACAGGTGCGACTCTGATTGCTTTACAGTTGTCCTCATGTAGTGCATACCACCACTCTAGGTCCTGGACTTGAGTGTAATTGAGAATCAGTGGCATTATTAAGTGCGCATCGGCGAAATTACGGGTGAAAATTCCCTAAAAGAAGTTGTAATTAATACCTGACAAAACGTAATCCCGGATTATTGTAAAACGTTGGTGCGTCTAAAAAATAATGAATACCCAACAAAATATTGGACTCATTGTATGTTTAAAGGTGATTGCAAGGACTGTAGTGTATTTACTGACACAGTAAATTCCTCACCACACAATTCTTTCATAATAATTTCGGTGACACGTGTTTCGCTAGCTCTAGGCAAGCATCATCACAACCGTATAAACCGACTTAACGGTTTATACGGATTTGAGACGACGGTCGTACTATTTCAGGATATACTGAAGAACGTCACTTTGATTGTTGTGACTGATTAAGTTTAATGTATTCACCGTTTGTGAAATTTTTGGTAGCCTGTAGAACAAGTGCTGGAAAAAGACAAACATTTTCCTTTTGATGGTTAAACTTTTTATTTGCGTAATTGCATAATTATCATTGCGTTCAGTTCTAATCCGCATCTATTTACATTGAGCCCTATCACTCAGTCAAGAGCAACTCAAATGTGTCCGTAATTAAAAGTGTTCAGAGCGTATCTTTAATAGATACAGTACGTACCGGATTATGCAGATTTAACAACGATAGAATATTTTCATTAAAACATCATTATATATATATATATATATATATATATGTAGATGACCTATATATATATATATAGATATATATATATGTAGATGATCTATAAAATTCCAATTGATGTGTTGAAAATCTGATGTAAAGTAATCTACGTCAAGATTTGTTAGACTTCCGTATTGTATCAACCTACTCAATTGTTTAGGTTTCGATATGTTGAAGGTTCCAAATACTAGGTTATCATCTGTCATATTTTTAACATTAAAATAGACTGTTATTACATCAAGTAAGGACGAATTTGCGTAGTTAAATTTATGCCTGTTGGGTAGATCAAACGGATTTAAGGTATCATAGAAATATATACCCATAGGCATAAGTATGTAAAGCACTGAACAAGAATTGCTCAAATTTATGTAAAAAGTCTATAGATTGTGGAAATTAGAAATTTTATATTGCTACTTAAAGGATACACCGCGAGCACATACGCATCAATTGTGTTTGTTAAAAAGGTGGTACCGGCAATGGCATATCGCGTAAAAGTAGATACGTAATATACAATACGAGCGATAAGCTAAAATTATTGAGAATAAAAGTATGATTAATATTTTCTAGGATGTTATTTGAAATATGCTCAAAGTAATTCACTTCAGCAATGATACACTTAACCTTTCTTTCAACTATTTATAAGCTCCCAACCAATCTTTTCTCAGAATTGAAACTAAGCGTGAACTGCGGTATCAATCTATTCTATAGACGAAACCTATCTACCCCGCAAATTTCGTTTAAGGCCAAGAATAGCCAAAAGTCACACATTTCCAAATCAGGTGAGTACGGTAGATTACTATTACTGTCATATTTTTTCAGCCAAAAGCTGGAGAGTTGAAACTGCCGTATGGGACGATACATTGCCATTCTGGAGCATAATTCCCTAGTCTGGAACTGTATTGAATAGTTCAGGCAAATGTTTTTCAGTGTACCACTGTAAATGTCTTTTGTCCATGTAGCTTAATTGCATTTACTAAGCCTATACTTCTGAAGAATACCGCATACATAACTTTTCTTTACAGGTTGCTGCTTCTTTGTGATTGTAGAAGTTTCCCCATCTTTCTGAATGTATACACGACTCTCTTGGCGGGTAGGAAGGTCAAAAAAGGGAGTATAAATTTCATCACTTGTCACTATTTTGGGAAAAATTTAGTGCCCACCATTATTTAATAAATTTAAAGTTTCATGGCAAATCCTCACACGCTCTAATTTTTGGAAGTCAGAAAGATGATGCGGCACAAAACGACTTACCACTTTTTAAAAGGCAAGTGATCGTGTATGATTGTGTTAACAGCTAAGGATCCAATCTTGAGTTGATACTCTATCACCGCATAAGTGGCTTTATTTATTATTATTTATTTATTATATTATTCAATTATTACAATTATAACCGTAGCAATAGTTTTGTCGTTAGCACTCGTAGAAGGACGCCTTGCTCCTTTTTGATGCAGAAAAGAATTCCTTTCGCGTTCAAATTCCTTATACCATTGGCAAATTGTAGCCAAGGAAGGTGCTTGTTCACTAATAATTGAATCTAACCTCTCTTTGCACTCATAAGCGCTTAAACCACTTTTATAATTATAGTAAATTATGATTCAAAAGTGCTCTCTGGTTAATTCCATTTTATTTTACTTTTAAAAAATAAGATGCTGAATTATAACGAAAGTAATTTCCACAACTAAACGTCAAACGACAGATAGAAAGTTGCTCTAAATAAATACTGTGTAATTGTTTTTCACAGTCTACTAGATTTTCTCTGGCATTAATGAAAAATAATTTGTTACCTCTTACTGTCGTCTTGATGTCCACTGTGGCAATAGGCAACCGGCCGGGTAAGCTGCGTAGAATTGCAATATCAGCGACACTTCGTTGTCGTATACTTCAAAAATGATCGTTCGACATTCAATGGAATAAGGTTTGCAAATGACAGATATTCCTTTTCCTCATCTGTGCACTCTTGATTTTCAGTTATAGACCGCACCTTCTGTAAATTGGGATTTTTCGTTAAAATTGCACAAAATTCGTCAAGTTTTTTTAGAGCGTCCTTTCAGTTATAAAAAAACGTACATTCGTCGTAAAAAATATTTTTCACCAATTACAGGAAAGTTAGAATTTTCTGTTGGCCAGTTCTTGAACGAATTGCATCTGGTACGGGAAAAGTTTATGAAGTGTAAGCACTTCCTGTTCCAACTCTATCTAATCTCCGTTCCAGCAGATGCTCTGTCAAGAAATAATGTTGAAGTGGTTGCAAACTGATCCAAAATTAGAGATGGGACATTCGAATCCGCGAATCCTCGAATCCATCGAATCCTGAAAAGATTCGAGATTCGAAAACTCGAATCTTCGCACGATTTTCGTAATTCGAATCTTTCGAATCAAAAAAAAAAAAAATAATAATAATGATGACTCATGTAATCACGACACATATGAATCACTGACTAGAAAGATCTCGACGATTCTCTTCGGTTCTCGTTCTTTCAGCCACAAAGTATTTATAAGCTAGCATGCTTTCCTAATGTTTGTGGTATTTTAATAAATAAATATCTTTATTCCTGAGACCAGAAAAGGTATGGAACATGTCAAATACAGACAGCAAATAATATAACTAATCTAATTACAAAAATTATGAAAACTTATTAACTTATGTACATTTAGTTCTAATAACTAGCTAAGACTATATCATGTTAAGTCAGTTCAGTCAAGTTTTATATTTTAAACACCATATATGCTACACTAATACCATCTATCGCTCTTTATGTGATTCTAATTAACATCCTGCGCTCTCTCGTAAATTCTAGCAACTATCTCGTCTTGAATAGTCTCGTCGGTTCTGGATGACTGAGCTCCAATACTGGATTATTCTCGAAACTCTTGATATATGATATATAAAAGGTGCGTGGTGCGAGTAAACTTCAGATCGCAACGACCACTTTATAGTGCAGTACTGTTCAGTCTGTGACGTTTGAGAGTGGATATGCGTGGTTTATACGATATATGAGGTAAGTTACTTATTTTCATTTATACTGTATTGATATATAATTTTTTGCACATATTAAGTTATATTACATTGCATGCGGTGTTAGTTGGAAATCAAATTGGGATGTTATATAAATGTAATTGTTAAGTATAAGAATTAAAAAAATAAATAACTTGTTAATTGTTGTCAAAGGCCATTTCAGATGTCTGTCAACTGCATTATTAATTAATTATTCACGGCATAGTAATTTTGTACATTTATTGCAGTTTTATTATTACTGTTGCATACCGTATTTTCGCGCAATTATTACAGCTAATAATAAAATTACAAGGATTTTAGGATTTTAACATGAAAACTTAATTTTTTTCTTTTTCAGGGGAGTTCTGAAGTTGCACAACTGTCACTGTTACATCATATTTGTTGCATTCAATAGCAACCTATGAAATGGCTTTGTGTCCTCAGGCAACTTCTGATATTTGGAACTATTTCCAAATTTCAGAAAATGAAAACTATGCAAATTGCAATCTGTGCTCTGAAAAAATATCTAGAGGGAAAAAGTCGCACACTACTTCAGCTATGTGGAAACATTTGAAAACCAGGCATTTATCCAAATATCAAGAACTGAAAGGTACAAGTTCATCAAACTCATTACTAATTCCAACTTCACCCTTAAGCCCCTTAAGACTGTCAATGTTGATTCTTCATTTGAAGAAAATAATCCAGATAATATAACTACTTTTGGGAGTCCTGTGTCAATTAGTTCAACTCCTAGTCCAGGTTCAAAAATTTGTTCTTATGGCGAACAAAGGTCTTTGAAACAATGCGCAGTGAAACGCAAAGCAGAACCTTTCAACCAACCTACTCTGAAAAATTTTTTTTTTGATAAAATGCAAAGTTTTAAGCCTGGGGACAAAAGAGGCAAAACAATTACCAGATTGGTTGCTGAAATGATATGTACAGATAATCAACCACTGTCCATAGTGGAAGATAAGGGGTTTAAAAAATTAATTAACCATCTTGAACCAAGATATGTCATCCCATGTAGGAAACATTTTTCTGAAAAGGTAATTCCAGATATGTATGAAGAAGAAAAAATGAAAGTCGAGGAACTTTTAAACAATACTGAATACATTGGAGTCACAACAGATATGTGGACATCAACATCATCTGATGACTACCTAAGCCTGACAGTGCACTTTGTAGATGAAAACTTTGAGTACCATCATTTGTGCTTAGAATGTATTCCTTTTTTAGAGGTTTCACATACAGCATCTACTATAGAAACTTTCATTAGCAACATAATAAAAGAATGGCATCTTACAGAAAAAGTTGTATGCTTCATGAGAGACAATGGTCCTAATATGGTTGCAGCTTTAGAGCGTAGCATCTTCACCCACTTGCCTTGCCTAGCCCATACGTTTCAGTTAGTTATAAAAGATGGTTTACTGAATAAGAATGAAATTAAGGAAATAATGATATCCTGTCGGAATATTGTGGGACATTACAAACACTCTTCTAAAGCGACAAAAATGTTAAAAACTGCTCAAGCTAAGTTAGGTCTTAAAGGTCGAGCCGACTAGATGGAACTCTCAGCTTCACATGCTCAATCGACTTGTGGAACAAAAGCAAGCCATTTTGTTGTCTGCTTCTGACTTGAATATTCAGATAGACCTTTGTCCTCGACAGTGGAAACTTATTGAAGATATTGTACGAATATTAGAAGTGTTTGATAAAGCTACATTTGTGGCCAGCTCAAGTAAAGTGACAATTTCAGAAATAATTCCTTTAGTGAATAGCACCATTCGTGCTCTAGAAAATTTCAAACCAAAATTGGGTTCAGTACAGGGTTTCCGAAATGATTTGCTTGCGTCACTAAAAAGGCGCTACCATTCTGTTGAGACAGAGAAATTGTATACTATTGGTACTTCACTGGATCCCCGATTCAAAGGGAATGTATTCTTGAATAAAGAAAACGTTGAGCAAGCTAAATTGACACTTGGCTAATGAAATTTCATCCATCTATATGCAAACAAATGGTGATCTGCAGTCATCAGAGAAAACTCAAGCAAATGCCACAGATATATCTTTAACTGAACAAGGTCATAGTATGTGGAGTTACTATTCTCAGTTGATGACCCCAGCTACCTGCAGTGATGTGGATTACAATTCATCTCCTGAAGAAGAAATAAATGCTTATTTAGCAGAACCACTGCTCCCACCAACTGCAGACATCTTTAAATACTGGAAGGGCAACACAAAATACCAAAATTTGATGAAACTAACAAAAAAATTCTTAATTACACCACCAACAACAGTGATTTCAGAAAGACTATTCAGCACATCAGGCATCATAGTGGATAAAAAACGTAGTCGGTTGGATCCAGAGCGAGTTCGAAAGCTGGTTTTCTTAAATAAAAATCTGAATTAAAATTCTCACTTATTTCTTTTAGGTTGAGTGCTTTCTTTTATATACTAAAATATATGTTTAGATTTTCATGTGCAATATTTGCTGTTTATCTATGTTAGCTCTCCCTTATTCTCATTCACAAAAGTTTCTGAAAAGATATCGGTACTGTTATTGATATATTAATTTCCATATGCTAAGGAAATTAAATATAAATAAAAACTTGTTGCATAATCATCAAGATTTTAACATAATTTATCTTTTAATATTGTGTAATTTGTTTTTTTTTAATTTCATTTGTAATATAAATATGTTCAAAAAAATCTTTTTTAATAAATATTTTTAAAAACTGTATCGTTTTTAATTAAAGTAGCTTTAAAATTTTCCTGTAAAATTGTTTTTCCTCTCTGTCCTTTCTTATTATTGTAATTATATGATGGATTCGAGAGATTCGAGATTCGAAGGATTCGAGAGATTCGAGAATCCTTTAGGATTCGGATTCGGATTCGGATTCGACAAAATTTGGATTCGTCCCATCTCTATCCAAAATCTATGCGCTCTCCTCAAGTATTTGTGGATCTGCATATTCTGTATTTGCTATTGATGCCGTTTCTACAAATGTTGATATGATTTGACGGACTTTCGGATGATTAATGGATCATGGGTTCTCACTTTCAGAACTAAAAATGATTATAACCCTTAACTTCACAGCTTTCGTAAAAGGACTCCAGAAAAATATTAGGTAATGAAATGTTATGAAACCACCGAGTGCCATTTATTTGGATTTGGAAAAGATGGAAATCTGAAAACTATTTATTAGGTGATTTCAAAAGTAACTAACAAGCTATTTAGCTTAAATTAGTAGGTTGTTATATTTTTTTGATTAAAATTCAATTTCTTTCAACAGTACTCTCAAATATTTGAAATAATGACCTTTATTGAAAAACTATTGTTTGCTTTTGAACTGTAATTTTACAGCATTCCAAAAGTTTAAAGTAAATATACACGAACTCTGATTCAAGTAGCTCACAATAATTCCTACATCTTATTAACTGAGAACGGTAGAAAGTATTTCGTGTTGATTTTGCGCTGACAGTACGTGTTTGATACACGCCAGTCTACCTATTCAACAGCGTATGTAAGAAACAGGCAAACTGGGTGTGCACGTCTATATTATCCCTTACCTTGGGAGTCAAATTATGCTCGTCAAACTAGAGCATCTGCCCAAAATTTATTTCGCTATATATGAATGCCATATGCGTATCTACCTATTTCCTTTTCTGAGTTAACCAGTTAATAGTTCTAGCGGCAATTTCTTGCCGCAACTCACATAGAAAGTTACCACCCCGTTCACTACTATTACATAATCACAGAATTCATTAATTACTTGCCCAAAAATTACCTTTGCATGATATCAGTCAAAAGCATTTTGGAAAGACATTCCAACCACATGTCACATGTGGATATTGGTGTTGATTTTGATATTAGGATGGCCGAGAGGCTACCGGTTGGGGATGGCGCCATGTTTGTAAAGTCATTTTGTTTTCTCTTTCATACCACCGAAACGATTTTGAGTATTTTACGATACCTTTTAAAAATATACAGCCCATCGAATTTTCACACACGCGGTATTACACTTATATAAATTATTGATTTCGCCAGTTTCAACTGAAAATCTGTAGCAATATGCATTTGAACCCATAACTCTTATGCCAATTAGATTGGTTTTAATTATATAAATTATTTTAGAATTTTGTGCCTCTTTTATTTAATTATCATTCCATGAATGCATAAAAAAGTCAACATATTCTCTTGGAGAAATGCAATATGTATATATAATAATAAGGTGATATAATATAATAATAATGTTAATCAATTCATATGAAATTATTTTGCGTAGTAACAAGTAGAAGGTAATAAAGGAACCAAAGTAAACGTGGTTACGAAAGCCTCTGCAATAATAACTTTATTTCACCATTTTATTACACAGACTTATTACTTGATATGAAATTTTCAAATCATATATCCCCAAAAATGCTTGAGCGCTGTGTCGTATCCGTTTACCCAAAAATAGAAAAGATCATTTGCCATCACTATAACGAGTTTTGTTGAAATCGGTTGGTATCACGTCGCGATGTCTTCTAGTCAGTACGAGCGTTCAATCTATGATGGTTTATACGTTGGATAAAGTAGAGAGCTGATAATCTTTGATAGTCGAACTACAAATCATCTAACAATAAATCTTTTGTAATTTGCCGACGTACACCAAACACAATATAGGGAAGTGTGCGCTTTGGTGAGCACGGTAGTAAGCAGATAGCTTAAGTTTCGCCTACAAATTTTTTAAACATTTAGCCCTACAACTTAATTGGTAATTCCAGAAATTAATTGTGCGTCTCTATTAGACAATAATTTTTGTTAAATGTTGTTTCAAGGGATAGGAATCGTTTATATATATATATATATATATATATAATCAGTTTCCCCTTCTACCCTAAGGTGTAGGGATGAATCGTTTATATATTTGTTCAAATTAAATTCTGCGTTTAGTAACAAAATGTTTTTAGCAGCAATCACAGTTGAAATCGGTCATTTGGTGAACATCTGTAAGTTCTGAAAAAGTAGTTTTTGCATTCTTTTGCAAATTATAATTTCTATTATTCAAAAGATACTGTTTGGTAGTACACGTTGTTAGAGAATATTTTATTTTTATTTCAATTTAAATCATACATCATACTTTATACGAAACAATTAATAAGGATCTATTTATTATTGTTGTGTTTTATAATGTCATTACTCAATAACACACAATGGGTATTGTGGTTGTGGCAAAAAGGAACATATACATAGTCAGGTAAAACCGCATCACAATGGCCCTAGCACTTAAAATTCTATTGATATTTATAAGGCGACTCTATACAAGTGGTTAGTCAATATAGATCGACGAAAGATTCAGACGTGTGCCGGCATAAATTATTTCAATGGAGTCAAACTAAATAATACCTGCATCTGATATAAATGCGTTGTAAAAAGGGGTGATTTAACTCTATTCTTGTATAATTCAAAAATATTAAGGTCTACTACAGATTCTACATAGTATACGTACGTAGTTGTAGTGTATTGCATGCATTAAACTTAAAAAGAAACTAGTGAATAGAATATAAGGAATACATATTGACATACACACATTTACTAAAGCAATCTATTCTTTCAAATTGGACGTGCGACAATTGAGGAAGTCGGTAACCTTACTTAAAATACTAAAAGTGTTCTACCTCAGTATTTCTATTGCATACGTGCATTTAATTTTTTACGCTTTTTTTCTTGAGTTACACTTGCGTTACTATCTAGAGCAGGCATGGGCAACCTTTTCTTGTAGAAGTTTTATGCTGCGAGTAATCTTGAAAATATACATTTTTATAGTATCCTTATGATTCATTATGAATTAAGTTTAGACGGGCCGTGCTAATATGCAACGAAAGAATTCAGTAGCGGGCCGGACAAATCTTCTTCGAGGGCCGCATACCTGATCTAGAGGTTCATTATCTTTAAATGACAAACATGTAGAGTTGTATATTCTTCTCCAGATACTTACTAATGTTTAGTACCTTGCACACCAGAGCGATGCAAATTATTACTTCAAAAATATCGTCGCTAGCAGAAGACGAAGTTATCTTAGATTAGATTACTTGAAGTGGCAATGATGCCTGTTCCACTACGACCTCTCCAGATCTATTGTTGTCCTCGTGCCTTCTTAAAGTACCTTCTCCAACTTTGTTCTTTAATTAGACTTTAACAGCTTTGGGAGCGGTTCCTCCACATATAGTCTCGCCTCGTGATATTCGTTTCCCATGTGTGGTATTTACGTCCTTACCAATTCCTCGCATTGACATAGTATGTGAATCGGGGTTTCTTCCTCAATTTGAGAGAATCTATATATCGTTTCTTCTGTTACGGCGATTTTGTTCATGGGCTTGTTGAGTATATAGCGCCCTGTTAACCTCCCTATACTCACGTCAAAATGAAAGACGTATACTATACTATATAGGTCGGTCTCACAAACCGTATGCGTGAGTATAGGAAGGTTAATAGACCCACTATCACTCTGACAGACTTTCTGTCCCTGCGCAGTAGGTCCGTTGGAAACTTCGGCATTTGTTCTCTAAGAAACTGTTCTGCCCATCTCTCGTCTGGAGAGTTCCTCCACCATTCCCGAGATTTATTCTCGATCCACTTCCTTACGGCAGTTTTGATTTTTGCTTTTGCGGTGCCAAAGGAGGGCTCCTGTCCTACGAATGCCATTGACGAGGCCTCTCGGGCTAGATCCTCCGGTTTCTTCATTCCCTCGGTAGACCTCGTCCCCCCAAACCCAAGCTATAGTCACTTTTGCGCGACTGCCGATTTTATTCAGAGCACACACACACAACTCCAAATAAGCCTTGAGTCGACCTGCACCGAATCTAGTGCTTTCAGCATTGTTTGACTGTGAAAGAAAATAGCCACCGTGCGATTTGATCCGCCTTACTTACTAATTTCTCCGACACAATAATGTACCGCCGCTACTTCCGCCTGAAAGACTCATATGGGTCATCCTCCTTTCTTTTAGTCCATATATTCCTTCCCCGACACCTTCCTCTGTCTTAGAGCCCTCCGTGTACCAGTTAGACTGCACCTGTATAGCTGGATCTTTTTTATTCCCCTCTAACGGGTATAATTATTTTATAATTTTTTTGTCAAAGTTGAATTTGTGAACTATGACATCACTCGACATCCCTGTGAGGGGATCTGCCTTAAGTTGTTAAATAACTTATGATGGTCAGTGCTGTGGATTTGATTATAGGGATTTGGTCTTACATCAGTATGTCGGATTTTGACCTTGCTACTTGTTGTATATGGATATCTGGACGTGGTAAATTGAGGATCACCTCCGATGCATCTGTAGGAATTGTTTTCATTGCTACCGTGGCACTTAAACATGGAAGTCTTTGTACACCACCTAGTAACCTGGTAGCTCCTTTTTGCTTTGTTTTTGGCCACCACACAACTGTTCCGTACATTACTATGGGTCTAATTACCCCACTTGCTACAATGTGCCGATCTGCCGACTTGCATTACACGGATATTTTTGTTAATTCTATTAATGATTTGTAGTTCCTTTAATATTTTGTATTTTTCTTTTAATGTATGTATGTAATTATTATATTTTTTGTTCTGTTATTGGTAATTACTGTTGGACAATAAACTATTATTATTATTATTATTATTGTATATAACTATATTGTCATCTTAGGACTAAGGCTCCAGTTTTTCCCACATATTCGCCTACATTTACCAAGGGCAGTTGTCGCTTTATCGGTGTTTTTTATGTGAGAGTATCACGTAAGTCTTTGGTGAAACAGTACTCCCAGGTATATAGCTTCCTTAACAATTGAAACTTCTACCTTATCTAGCACTGGCGACCGTAGGCTTTCCAGCGCTTTCTTTTGGTGAAGACAATTACTTGCGTTTTTTGGGCGTTAATAGATAATTGCTCCTGTCTGCACCAGTTGTGTACTATATTAATGGCAGTTTGTGTTCTTTCTGAGATGACACATGTAAATCGTCCTCGCACGATGATCGGTAGGTCATCTGCATATCTTAGGCAATAAAAGCCCTCGTTGGACAATTTATTAAGGAGTTCGTCCACTAGAATGGAAGGGGAGGTAGAAGTCTCCCTTCGCCTATGGAGGATATTATTATCGTTTTCTCCCTACCAGCTCTTATCTATCTGCCTACCACGACTGCGAGTCCTTATCTTTCTAAAGGCCCCACAATTTTTGTTTGTAGTAGCATTATTAAATGCTCCTTCTATGTCTAAGAAAGTGGCTACCGCTATTTCTTTGTCTTCAATCGACTTTGACAGTAGCCTATTTAAATCGTCCAACATCGAGTCCGTTGATCTTCCCGGTTGGTATGCATATTGCCTTTTGCTTAAAGGCTGCTCTACTAGGAACGTCTCTCTACCAATCTCTCCAAAGTATATTGCAGGAAAGATGATAGGCTGATTGGTCTGTACGACTTTGTTGTTTGGTCTGCTACTCCATCCACTTTGGATAGGTATATATCCCCATGCCACGCAAGTTTTGAAGATTAAGACGAAGTTGAATTGTAGCAGCATTTAAGGCGAAGAAATAGGAAACGACGGCGAGATTTGATTCAGCTATCATTTTAGGGTTCCAAGCATCATAAACCAAGTATACATGTGCCTAAGAACTAAAAGCTCATCCAACTCAGTTTCAAAACTGAATGATACTGTACTATACCGGTAACACCTATTATTACTGATATGTTTTAACATAAGAAATGTTGATTCTAGTAAAATAGATATCAATCTATCTAGACATTGCTGAACTACAACGTGGTATTATTGCTTCTAATGTCGCTAGCAACACGAATTGCTTAATTGTTAATGGAAACCGAAATAATAGTGCTAATTGCACATTGCACATTTAGTTAAACATTGTTCTTGTGTGCGAGCTGCTTAAGTACCGTTTGATAATATTCTGATTATTGTTAATTGTCCTCTGTATTTACTTCCAGATTTTCGGTATTGATCAGTTGAAACTTGGGCAAATTAAATGAAGACCATATACTCCACCTTAATTTTTGTGTAAGTCCTACTCTCTTCTGATCTTATTTTTAGTTCGGTAGTTTCCTCCTATTCACATTTAGCTTGTTCCGATACCATTTCAATTAAAATATGTATACCTCCTATAATATCCTGAATATTGATTTCAACCAACGCTTCGCGTACAAACCTCAAGTGCCATGCTATGGGGTAGTATATAGCAAAAATTGCATATTAACATTTGGCAAAAACGGAGATCCTAGACAATCAATGGTTCAAATAATATCGCGGCATAGTTATTTTGAACAGTTTACCTGACTTATTATTACTTCCCTTTGACCATACATGAATACCATTCGGTAAGAATGCACACATGTTCTTGTACTATGCGATTATAAGCGATTTACTTTAACTACTCACTTTGTATATGCGCAATTGCGGATGTACAGCAGCAGAGTAGATGTGCGCCATGCCAGGAAAAAGTAAAAATAAAGAGAAGCTACACAAGACCACAATTGCCCCTATTGTAATATGTGAATTGTATGTATATGTTTTCATATATGTATCTTTTGCCAAATGACTTCCTTTGTTGGTTTTACATCCTGTTAAAAAATATGGACTAATAAGAATAACAATGATCCAATTTAATAATAATTTTATTTTATTTCCAGGTATACAATTTCCAAATATAATACATGTAGAGAGAAGTATTAGAATGGTATTAAATAAATTTCTTTCCACGCGCAACTGCATAAAATTGTTAACCCTTTAACTAATACAAAAGAAGTACATATGTATTATATTATATTACATTATATTATATATTACTACTCTATATGAACACAATAAAGGAACGAAATTAAAGCTTAATGCGGAAGAAAGAAGGTTTATTAGCTCTTGCCATCTCTATATTGAAGGTCCAATAATATTGTATAATCATATGACAATTAAAAATTACTTGTCAGTATTCATAAATCGTGACATAAATACTTCTGTTTTGGATAATCTATACCACACTTTTTAAGTAAATGAAAGAGAGAATTTAATTTAGCACATTTTATTTTAGGGCGGTAAATAATACCTGACGAAGTTTGCACAAAAAACGTATTATTTATTGTTCTAAAATATAAACTGTTAAATTCAACTTTAGTTTTCATTAACCTAAAAAAGGGGTGAATATTATCGAAATAAATTACTGAATATTGTTCAAATCTGTTTCAGATACCACAATCTACCTTGTGTGTTCCTGTCCTTTACCTGCCCGAAAGGAAACTATGTAAATTTCTAGTTATTTGGTTTAGCTATGTCCTTTACAACTAACAACATAAAGAATAGTAATGTAATGTAGTAAAAGAGTCTAAATCTAGTTTATTTGCATGTCTACACATATGAATAAGGGGGTTCTCAAAAAATAGATCAATATTATCACTACAAACTTTAAATAATTCAAACTATCATCTCATATTGTAATTAAGCACGGTGATGGAAGTTGGTGATGCAGCGGACAATATTATTATGCTGGCGAGCGGCAATCACGACGCATTTCAAGATGCTTAATTTGCGCTAACTTAAAAATCACAGTATTAGGTATTTATAAATAATAAGCATTTTAACTGAACGAAAAAATGGTGTGCTTACCGATGCAAATAATACCTAATACCCCAATTATTTAAAAGGACAAGATTTTCTTGAAGGTAAAATAAATAGCATGATAGATTTGATGATCGTCGGCACCCCAGAGATTTGCAATCGAGTATATATGCAACGTCATTGATATATGAATACACACTAAAAGAACCGGCGCAAAATTGGTGTTCTATAGTACATTGGCATCAACATTATTAATGCACATCCTAATGAACATAATTCAAGTACGACTTACAAGCCTATCTTTTGATATACAGAATGTCCCAGGATGGATGCATGAATAAGTAAGAAGTTCAATAAATTTTTGAGTTAAAATCTCATCTTATGAGTTTCAGCCCTGCTTAGATAAAGCCTAATTTCTGCCATGCTTTATATTTTAAAAAGTTCTGCTTTAGAAATTAAAGGAAAAATGTTTTAACTGTACTAAAGTGCATTTTTTGTAGAAGATACCATAAAATATTATTAAAAAAGTTATTTGGAAAAGAAAATTGAACAGGAATACAAAATATTTTTTTCCATTCAATGTTTTTAATAAAATAATATTTAAAAAACAAGGAAAGTGAACCGTTATCTTCAATATTCAAAGTACTTAGATTAGATTAGATTACTTGAGGTGGCACTGATGCCTGTTCCACTGCGACCTTTCCAGATCTATTGTGGTCCTCAGCCTCCATAGAGTACGGTCTCCAGCTTTATTCTTTTAATTAGACTTAACAGTTTTGAGAGCGCTTCTTCCGCATATACATACGTGTATTTTTAAACCGTCCTGGACTGCCTTAAGCCTTGTCGGCTCCACCTGGGAGGCTGGATAGTTGTGGCACAATACTGCGATCCTCTCCAAAGCAGCCTCTTTGAAGGTTAAACCTTCTGGCCCCTTGCCTTTCGGAAGACATGCGGGAGTACTGCCCTCCGACCTCGCCTTTTTGGACTTCCTTCCTTTCTTTACGTTTAGTAGCCTCCGCCACCTGTTGAGGCCTAACTTCCTTGTCTAGACTAAACCTGGCCCCTTTGTGCAAGCCTAGTGACGTTGGTCTTGATTATAGTTCTTTTAGTCTGTATGTAACCTTGGGCACTGTTTCACAAGCTTTTGCACTTTAGCCTTGGAAATTCTAGATAGTGTAGCTGTACGAAGAGTAGCTAGGGAAGTATCTGTCCGCCCGATCAGAGCCCCGCTTGATCGGGTAAGGCTAATTATAAGGGGTTTCGCCTGGTGGCCCCCAGGGGAACGTTAAATACCGCACACCCCTGCGACCACGCAACTCTCGGCACGTTACCTTACACCTTAGTTTGGATTTTAGCTCGGGTACCTCAGGAGCGCTAAATTTCCGAACTTCCTTGTTAAACTTGTTAACAGTGAGCCCCTGAGGCAAGTACTTACGTAACTAAAAATTAAGAAATGAAATATCAAAGTGGACACAGGTAAAATTTACTGTAATTACTCCACTTTCCTTTAGGATAATAATATTTTGTCGTGTTTACTGCAGAAAATGTACTTCATTTGCACCTACAAATTATTATTTGTTTAATTTCCAGGATGTACTTGACTAACCCATAAGCTGGAATTTTAAGTCAGAAATTTAAAGAATTTTTTACTTATTCAAGCATCGATCCAGATTCTTTATTAGATATAAATAATATAAGCCAATCCTAAGTAAATTTAATATTAGGTACGTATATATAGCAACAAACAAGACTTGTGTAGATTGAGTGCACTACTGCACAAGTATCTTCAAATTCAGAACTAGTGTGTAAACTAGAAATTAAATCTAGGATAGCCTTCACTTCAAAATCATTGAAAAAGGCGAACATAACTGTAAACCTATTGTTACAAAAACTCAGCAATGGACTTTCGATTGGACCTGCGTTGGGCCTATAATATACCTTTTCAGACTGGAGGTATCGTATTCTTCAAATTATACCTACCTTGATTTTTTATGGTAGACAAACCGTATCCATGGTGCATTCTTTCAGGCGGACGAAGTCGTTGGACTAAAGTACCAAACTTCTCTTGGCTACGCCTGCAATCATTTGGCCCCGGAATAGCAAGACAATAGAAATAAAAATACCCACCTCTGGTTTAAGTTGTACTTTATTCAAAAAACAAAAAGAAGAAAATAATTTTCCTTAATTTTATTTTTACAGCATACTTGTTTTTTGCAGTTAGAATGCAGGAATACAGAAAAATACCGATGTAGTTAAAGTGATTAGGTATTTGTGAAAAACTTGCATAGAGTCGTAATTTCATATTATGAGCAACCTTTCTCAATAATAAATAAATATAATAATAATAAAAATGTACTTGAAATTCTTTTCAGACCAAGCAGGTGTCAATCAAGGTGAAGTCAATCCGGGGACATCTGTATATATATTATCTCTCTTTGTATCATTAATTTCTTTAATTCGTCTACTCGGGAATCGACGAAAACTTAGGGCTGTCTCACTTCTAACAAAACAAGTTACTAGTTTCATTCCTTCATCCAAAGATCTGTGTTGTTAGGTATAAGCTAGTCAAATTGCACTCAATTACACAATTGACACTCATTTCGTGTACTTTTTCTTGTGGCATCAAAGCTCTCCTTGTCGAATTCTCTTAAATTCCCGAATTCAGCGAACATACTATATACTTTTTCACAAGAAGCCAATGCCCAGCATTTTGGAGTTTAAAACGAAGTAAATAACAGATGTAGTAGAGTCGCAAATAATACCTATGTAGATAAAACGTGTTAGTCATTCGTGAGCGCTTTATTCGTTTATAATTTGAATGTTTAGTGTTTCCAATGGAATGGGACGAAAATACATAATGCAGAAATTATGCTGTCAGAATTTTGAAAATGAAAAGATACCATCGTAACACTTATATCAACAAATTATCTACACCTCTAGTTGGTTGGTCAAGTATAGCAGAAAATATGACCGAGTTTGCTTATTATAACAAATATTTTCTAAAAATTTTGCATGGAAAATAGAATGCGGGTAGGTAAACTGAATTTTGTGATATATATAGTTGAAATCACCTTTGTTGCACTATAGGTTCAAGCAAAGTAGCAACAGAAATATTAAATTGCCCGCCAATAACGTGTACGACTAAAACAACTTCCAAATGATGTTTCTGAAGAGTTGGAAGAAAGTTCTGCTAATGATATAGAATAAATAATACAGGAGTTAGGAATCGCAATTTTGTTTCACTTTTAGACTTCTATTATTGTTTCCCAATATGTTTTGCTCTTGCTCTTGTTTTTCTTTTATTGCTTTTTGTTAATACATCCTAAGAAACTGAAATCTTTTGTTCTGTACGTTTGCTTGTTATAGTGGCTTTAGTAAACCTACAAAATTGGCGGGCAATTATCAAAGTAACTTATTTAGAACCGGTAAATTACGCAGCAATAAATCTTAGTAAAATATGAGGAATTCACTCCGGTAATTTACCCAAATTATAAATCATAGTAATTTTATATCACTGACTGTATATTTTTCAGGGAAATATAAGAGTACATATGTATGTATGTATGTATGTATTCCGATATGTATCTTCCATAATCTTGTTTCCTTGTTCAATAAGTCTATTCCACTTGTGTACTCTATATAGGAAAATATTACGTATTGTTTAAAATAAATGTAAAATGACTGACGAAACATGTAGTTCGTAAATATTTTCTTTTGCAGTTCAGTTTTGTTTGAAGTAAACGAATGAGGTAAGAAACTTCCACATAAAAAAACAATAGTCCAGTCATTCAGTTTTACCTGCGGAGGTAGGTACAGTAAGCGTCGTAAAAGGTCAGTGGGGGTCAATATGCCAAGACAGTTCTTTTCACGTTTCCAATGACCCAACACCGACAAATATTCTCGACCACCTTTCTAAAATATTTGACACTTATTTTTGTAAGTGGCGTTTGTGTGCGTCTGTGCGCCTATGTGAATGTGTGTGAGTGTTTAAGAATGCGGCAAAGAAAAGGGAGAACATAGAGAGCTGCGTGTTCATATTGTCGGTTCATTATCGTCGCTGTTGATAATACTACGATTTGTGTCAATCTGATGTAACCATTAGGTAAAGTAATTTCTCTAATGAAACAAACTTGTTTTCGAAACATTTACTTTAATAAATGCTTCATGCCGACAATTTCTTCCTTTCATGGAGGACGAAAGGGGAAATTAAAGATGACGGAAATCCCTTAATGCTTAGCGTTTGAGATTTTCATTGTGAACTTGGCACTTTTGTACTATCTCTTAGGCTTTGGAAGTTTACAGCCAGTTATAACATTTGCTATTTACTGGAATTAGCAGATTTATCTAATTAATATTATTTGAGATGAAATAAATACTTATATATGTCGGAATAAGTTTTTCCCATGTCTAACATGAGTTAATTTATCATGCAGCTACATTCTTCTCATCATTTATTTATATTTAGTATTTGTTCAGAATCTGTAAAGTAAATGCACAGTATCCAAATTCGACATGTATAAAGGAAAAAGTATTATATCCTATATACATGTCAGACAAAATATTTTTTAGGAATACGATTTTGGGGAGTAGATCGGTATATTGCTCTACTTTGTCACTGCGGACGTGTTCATTAAGAAGTGATGACGTTTTGGATAATCCATAAACACTGTGAAGAGAAGAAGAAAGTTAATGAAGAGAGATCGCGTGGTAACGTGTCGAGGTTGAAAAAGCTTATTCTAAATGAATTTGCAAACTATTTCTTTTGATATAATACTTCCCCGTTTGACGCATATTTATCGCACTGCTTAAATAAACTTTCACCTCGAATTTTAAATGGCCTAACGCGTACATACTTTTGTTTCAATTAGTGGCCGACCGAACATTCGGTTTCGGTCAGTTTCGGCCAAAAATCTAGCTTCGGGCAAAAGTCGGCCGAAACTTTGTCCGCTCCGAAATTCAGTGTTCGTTGCAACATCCTTCAGTGTTTTCTACATTAGGGGTTATTGTTTTGATTGCTGGTTTAGTAAATTTCTTCGGTTTTCGTTATTTATTTTGTCAATCGCCTTCGAAATATGTTATTTTTATAACAAATAGTTATCATCGTTTCTAATTCTGCGACAAAAAACGCCTAAACCCTTGAGCTGGGAGTGTATCGCTTAAATAATACACTTTTGTGAATGACAACGTGATGAAGGCGCTCTTCTAATACCATTAACAGCTGTAAGAGAGGTAATATAACTTCGATCGATTGATACACTGTTTTAATTGATATTTTACAATTTTAGCTTGCTTTTACGATGGGTAATGTTAACGTCAGCATTGTTTCTACTATATGGCAATCTATGAAAAACAACAAATCATTTAGGTTACTTAAGCGTGAGTGTTCAGACACGAAAACAGCCGTCGCAGTTGATGATGTTATACAGGTCGCAATAAGAAACACTATTTATCATCATATTAACATCGAGTTGGTATGGGGCATTGATAAAAATTATTATAATCAACATATTGGTAGAGCTGAAAAATCTATTTCGGCAAGCCTTCATATATGGGAGGAAGGTTGCAACAAGTTTCACCAAACGAAAGGGCTAGTTATATAGACAATGTGGAGAAAAAAATGTATATGTCGTGGAATCCTGAGATTGGAATTGACCAAAGAGATGTAGCACCATTTATTATCAATCTAAATGATGACAGTTCAAACGAATTAGAGTTCAGTGAAAGTGATATATCATTAATGTCTACTTATATAATTATGTTTTGCATATGAATATTTGATGCGATGTATTGAATACATTGACGTAGCATTTATGTGTTGATGCTGTACAACGTATTAAACCTTGAGATCTAAATTTTGAAAGTATATATGCTGTCTCTTTCTTACGTCTCGACAGATGAGTTTAGCTAGTAATTCAGTTACATATTTCTGCGTGTTAGTTGTGTTATATCTATATTTTGATTTTGGTTTCTAACAATTCCGTTTATACATTATCTTAGTTGTTATTTCAGTAATTATTTCATATATATATATATATATGTATATATATGTTGTTGAAGTTGGGAATTATGGGTGTGAGCTTTTGTCAGAGTGTAAGTGTATGTATGTTTATTTGTATGCATGCGACCTTTTTCTTCCATTGTCATTTATTGTTGGTGTAATTTATGTATATGTATAATTTTGAGGGAAATAAACGTATATATTTTATTATATATTATTTATGTATTATTTTCTTTTATTCCAATTTTATATCAATTTGTCATAATTTCCATGTTAAATACAGCACTACTACTATGTTTACTACTATTATTATTATCTATAACACATATTATCTTGAACATTTGAAAGGCACTTATTGTTCGTCAAATAAGTAATTCTGAACTTACTAAACCATTAAAACTTATATAAAGTCGATTGATGCATAATTTCTTAGTAATTCAGTAAATATTTTTGTTTGTTTGTAAATACATACAATAATGCACTTATTTTTGTAGGTGTCATTAAAATCAGACATTGGAGTTTTACATTATAAACTAAAAAATTATCAGATAAAGATATGTAATCTACACATTAAAATGAAAAGTAAGTATTATACATAACCTTAGCCGGTACAATAAAATTATTAAGCATGCGATTTAGCATCAACATTAGAATGAGACGTCATTACTATGAATGGTTAAATTCGGCTGCTTATTTGAAAATCCTATATACATTATATATGAATATATATTATGATGGAATATTATGATATTATATAGAAAATAACATTGTACAATGATACATAGTAGTATACAGTATTGGAGACATGTTTTAAAGCAGCTCGATTATTGCTGAATCAAATATCGGAACAAATTTACGTTATAATACAAAGTGCATGAAGCGACCCATTAATTAATTTTCCGATTGAGTGTAAATTTAAAGGCAATGAAAACGTTAGAAGTAATCATAAAATTGACCGTATAAAAAAGTAAATATTTAGAATCTGAATAGAATATTCGCAGAATATTTAGAAAGCATTAGGAAGTAATGTTCATGACGATCTATATTACTAACATCTATACAAAATTAAAGTATTCATAATCCCAAATAAAACCACCCTGGAGTCGAATATAATTTTGTCAAATTTTACCGGATTTTTGTTATGATATGATTGATATGAAAGATGGCTGTACTGCTCATTTACTAAATTTAAATGAAGGAAAATAAATGCACTTGGGTTAAATACATCGTCAGTAGTATGTAATCGTAATTATCCTATTTTTGTATTTAGATAGTTATAAGAATGTTTTTATTTAAAAATACCACCTATATTTACTTTATTTCCATTATATAAGTATTGCTTAACTGGATATTAGTAACTGATCGAAGTGAAAAAACTCCAGTTCGTATTTTAATAACTTACATATATGTTTGATTTCTATTACATATGTGAGTGGACGATACTGATATGCAATAATCTGAAAAAAAAAACTGTTTCCATTGTTACTTACTTAATTTCTATTTTGATACAATTTTCCTCGATTGAAATTGATAGAATTTGCAAGAAACCTCATCATGTAAACTGGAATTTTCGACATGTCTCTAGTACCTCATGTAATTAGGTGGTAGAGATTCTCACCTATAAAAACACAACTGCAATTCAAATAAGATGCCCAGATTGTTATTGTCATAGATTGCATCGGCCGAATTTTCCCATAATTGGATCTGGCGGACGAGATTTGGGTTTGTGCAAATGTGCTTGGCTGTAGAGCCGCAAAAACTGTAAATTCAATGCAATTCGCGTACATATTTAATTAGCAGATGCATTTATATTTGTTATATTGCAAGTTAGTGCACAATTCTCGACCTAAATATAATCCAATGACTGCCGGGACATTTGTCCGGGTAGTAGTTGTTTTTCCTTATGTGAAAATTGCGCACTACTTAATTACACCATTAGGTAATTTTCTGGAGACACAAAAAAATCCATGTTTACTTACTTGATGGGATTTTGTTTACGCTATTTCACTATTCTTTCCTAATGATCTATACTATAAGTAAATGTCAATTATTTTAGCAAACAGACGCTAACATAATTCAAACAGCGCGACTGTAAATCGTACCGATTGCCGACTCGACCGACAACAAAGTAGGCTATTAAACAGTGATGGATAAGGGTGTGGGTGTCCAGTCAGGGGTGACCCCAAATGTCCAAACACTTAGGTCTAGTATCATCAACCTGTCAGTAACGATGTGTTAGTCGATGATTATTATCTGCCTTTTGTTGAATCCACCCCTGCTTTTATTTTGATTCTCGATAAGTTTAGTAAAGAGTAGGAAGTGTAAAAGTTCTCTTGTTAATATTATTGAAGGAAGAAACTAAATGGTTTACGTATTGATGGCTGCTGTGTGTGTGCTTCTTTTATTAGTTATACTTATTTTATTATTATAGACTGTTGCGAGTCGTATATGTTTTCTTAAATTGAAAGAATAATTTTTATGAGTAAATAAAGTAAATGAATTTTACATTATCTATTTGTACATAAGAATAAGGTAAGGTAAAATATTCCTAATCGTATTTGGAAATAATAAGAATACGAATAACGGCATAATTCAGTAAGTACTAATTTGATTTAAGTAATATGTATATAATGAATAAAACCGATTTTTGTTTTCAAAAATATTTTTTTAATATTTATTTTTACGGGGGCCGCTGCATAATTCCAGAAAAAAAAATCAAAATATTCTAAATACATGTGGTTTTCAAACTAACCTCCCTGACAATCAATATACGTTTGCATGTACTGAAACCGGTTTTCCAAAATTGTTTTCCTATTTAGAGATGGTATATTAAAAATGATATCCTTGCACAGTTACACAGTCTTTAGAGTGCATTCAGCTCATAAACGCATTTCAGTTCTTACAAGGAGGTAAGAGATTTAGAATTACATGAGCAATGAGTCGTTTTAAGTAATTGATAGCTCGCGATGTTTCCGTTATAATTATTATAGTGAAGAATAATGCAACATTTTATATGAGTTTTCTTAATGTTGTGAATTACTTGTGGCAAACAAAGGCTCTCTACTTATCGTCATAAGAGATATCAAATGTAACGGTAAGCTGACGTATCAACCACGTTTGGGGCGGAACTAGCTCAATGTGTGACTATGAATTTGCAATTGGAACTTTACAGCCACATATTGAGCTCCATGGGAAGGCTTGCTAGTTGGTCTAATTGTCAGCGCTCTTCATACATACATTTACCGGCCTTTCTTGACCTCTGTACCAAATTGGTTTCCACACTAACATGGTTAATACGTTGAGTTGTCGGACTTCAATATGACAGGACAGAAACCCGAAAGAACTACGGCAATGATTCTGGTCATGGTTGTTCTCGAATTTACTTTACAATACATATGCTATATGTACGAGGAGAGAAATTATGCTTTATTAGAAATATTCCATCATGGGGTATAGCCTATTGCTTTCTAAACTTCCTAAGGATTTTGTTACTTGTCGAGTGTGGACTAAATTGTAAATTTCACAATCCATTTATTAGTATGCATACTTTTACTATATACAACAAACTTAATTTGCATTGTACCAATTTTATGATTAAAATAGCACTAAATATTTTTATGATAGAGACAAATATTTGTAAATGGGAACACGTTCACTGTCTATTTGGACGGTGGTTGGTAATTTTGTATTGAGATCATCATGCAAACTGTGAGCTCTTAAAATAGATCATTTTCGAAGATGTCAGGAGCCAGTAACTAATATAATCTCTAAAATGGATGCAACAGTCAAAGTGGCTTATTTGTTTGCTTCACATCGGTACCCTTCATTTGCCCTTTTAAAATTTTGTATTTATTGTGCATTGCTACGAGCAACTATTTACTTGTACTAGCAGTTTGAGAATTTTAATATCTGTGTAGGTTGTGTTAATGTGTCACATGTGTCGAATTATTTTAAACGTGCATCAAGATACATATATGCAACCACATATATCTGTGTCATTATTGAAATAATTTAGTGTACTATGACAATACCATCCATATATGTATAACTTTGTTTAATAGTATACTTTCCAAACTACGGGACTGCTTTTGTGATACAAATATCTATAGCAATACTAGCAACACCTCGCCTAACTGTTCAGATTGGATTAATTATTAGAGCGCTAATTATGTCGTTGCATAACGTTATGGACAGGTGATTATATCAATCGTGACTATCAAGTTTTATGCAGCCAGTTCTTTAGCATCTGTAACATTGACCGAATTTCCATGGCACATAGTAATGCTTTGTTTCTACGGCGAGTTTGATTCTTACCTGGACAGATTAGTTTGCAAGTAAATATAGGAATACTCTTTCAGTACTATTTAATGAACATATTAACGATTTCCATTCACTTTATAGTATACATGCATAAATTCACTGTTTACTTATTAAGTTATTATCATTTCTGTTGTATTGAAATATTATAGATACTACTTCTTAATGTGACAAAAGAATCATTTTATTCATGATGAAATTGAAATTACTATTTAAAGATCTTAGCATACTTCGTGTTTATTCCCATTAAGGGATGTCTTGGCAAGAAAACTTGTCTGTGCATTTCTATGAAACGTCAATTTTAGACAGATAGGTAAATGTATAGATCATTAATTTAGCTGGTGGTGCACTATATTTTACGAATATTTTACCATGTTTCTTATAAAATATTCATTCACAGCTTCTGACTCTAAAATGTAGTCTTTGGCTTTAATACTTTTTAAACCTGCCATCGTTTATCATACATTATGCAGTTAATCCTTATTTTGTTTTGATAGTATTTTTAACGTGTCAAAAGAAAGTTAAAAACGTAAAGATTGGACTGGAATGAAGTATCTCCTAGCTTGCTCAAAATCGGTGATTTATTCTCCGTATTGTTCGTATTCTGAGTCCTCTTGAGTCCTTTCTAATACAATCTTCACTGGGAGTAAGAATTTTGCCGTTGGACTATGCACTTAGAGAAAGTCCAATTATGTGAGTTGATTCCAGACCCCAAATTGTTTTTTATTATAAAATTTAATACATCACATGAACAACTGTAATTCTTACCAACCAAATAGAATATTATTAGAGCAACTCAACAGCTACAATTTCGGGCTTCAACGGAAGATACAATAATGACTGCGACTTCATAAATACAACATCTGCTCTTTTATTTTCTGTTCTTATAAATTCGGTGCACTCTCTGTGCTATGTTTCTGTGCTCTCATAATTTGCTATATATATTCTTAGGTTGTACTTTCTTACCTCTTCTGATCATCTCCTACATGATTGTAGCTCTTTTGGTTATTCGCAGAAGTTATTAAATGCTTATAACAATTCGCTTATGCTCATCGGTCTTCTGTCAAGAAAAGTTAAGACATGATTTAAACTGTTTTACACGCTTTTAAGGATAGCATAAATAGTTTTCCTATAACAAATATGTATATGTTAATGGAAACAACCCCGCAACCTCTTATTATTGGGAAAATATAATATATATGGTTTGTGCTGTAGGTATTGCTTGGTATTATTTACCAAATTATGTGCCCCAATACAATTAAGTACATCTTTATAAACCATTTAATTAAAAAAATAAAAACAGCATCCTTACAAACCCATGAGCTATCAGAAAATGATTTTGACAGATTTCCAGAACTTCTAAATAACATACTCTTTTTTCTGACGAAGCCACCTTTTGTGTAAATAGACACAGTTGTCAATATTGGGCTTCTGACAACCCGCAGTGGGCGCGGATTTGTCGAAGTCAAACTGTCGGATCATTGCAATACCAATCTCTGGTTTCAAGAAGATGGGACACCACCTCGCGGGGTTCTGTAGAATGGCCACAACGGTGTTCAGACCTAACACCCTCTGACTTCTTTTTATATGAGGCTAACGTAAAGACAAATTTTATGGACACCGTCGCGTCGTAATAATTTAGTAGACTTAGAAGTACGAATACGAAATGAAGCAGCACATCGTCCCTTCTATGATCGAGTAGGCCATTCTTTCGCTCTTAATGGACACAATGTTGAATATTTAATTAGCTAATAGGTGTAATTTAGGGCTTTGGACTGTCGTTTTTGTTGTTTAGCTTGCATCTTATTATTTTTTGCTACAATTAAATTTAGGGCATCCAAATATTTCAGGTTATTTGAACAAACGCTCAATTAACTCGAAAACTATGAAGTTTACAACATTACAACCCGATACCATTTCATGGGTTCTATCAAGGGTAACGTAGGAAACTGGAAATATAAAAAATGGTCGATATAAAAATATTGAGGCGACGTCATCACTCAAAGTGAAATCAACAAAATAAACTTTACACTGCGTCAAAATTTGTACAGGATATTGTTAAACAACTTTTATTTGAAACATTTGTTAATATAACG
This sequence comes from Chrysina gloriosa, assembly GCA_038088585.1. Lineage (NCBI taxonomy): Eukaryota > Metazoa > Arthropoda > Insecta > Coleoptera > Scarabaeidae > Chrysina > Chrysina gloriosa. The sequence goes on from CM076089.1 coordinate 37,043,782, forward strand.
TCTAGGTACGGCTGTAGAACCATTATTCCACACTTATTGGGCACGCTGTATATTTGTTGCAAATCTATTAACAATGACACTTGCAATATATATTGCGCGTGAGTTCATGCTATTACATGAACAGCAGGAAATCTTTATTGAATAAAAAATTATCTTTCGAGGTGCGTCTACTACATTTTACCAATGAAAGCAAAATTTGATACAATTCGATTTAGCAGATTATACGTTATAACGGTATTTTAAAGTGGTTTAAGCTGCTAAGTTTAAATTTTGTCCTTTATTTGATTTAAAAAAGTGGTAGAACCAAACCGAAGGTAAGTGCTTAAATAAATAATTTAACAATAAAACTTGATAGTAATGAATTTTCCAAATTGAATTCTTTCAGAAACGTTTTTTATTCACTAGGACGATATTATCTCGCACCCTAGCATTCATAATTTCTTTCCCAGACATGGGAAATGTATGTTTGGAATGACATCGAAAGAAAAGCGTAGGCAGAGTTCGCGTAATAATAAGTTGCGCCCATCGTCTGTTATGCGAGTAGGTTCTCCTTCATCATGTTTATTGCTACATGCTCTCCGAAGACACACCTTGTCACATATCACAGCTCACTTGGTATTAACAGCGAAAATATGTGTGAAGGCTGATCATGAGCCTCTTGATTTAAACACAGCAACAAACCCGTTACAAACTACCCATACCTTTCCCAGACGAGGAACTCTCCCCGATTATCTTCTGTATACAGAAAGGACAAGAATACCATCTCGAATAAAGTACATGTGTGTATGTATGTATGTTGGTATTGTATTAGACCATATACATTTGCACAAACACACATCACTCAATGTACCACTTTGAATTACTATTACTGACAATTTAATTTGAATATAATAGCTAATTTGCAAATCCGAGCTCGATTCGAGATATGTGAATATGTATTAAAAAGTCGTCAACAATTAATAGCACAACTGTATTTAAATCACAAATGTTGTTACATTATCAGCTGTTTTAATATTCGCTTCAATATACTTGCGAAACTTAGTAACTTGTTTTCAGAAAATACTAGGTTATTTAATTAATTTTACTAAAATTTCGCAATTAAGTCATGTTGTATACAGTGTGTTCGTTTGAAAACTTCCCAGGCGGCCTATACACGAAGCTGATTATTAAAAAATGCAAGGGCATGTGAATTTTTGTTCCGAGTGAGAACAATTCTGATTAACATATCATGATACGAAACTTACCCCCTTAAGCGCCCCCACCCTAAACATAAGAATGTTAAATTGGATTATTCCCTTTGTGACACATTGTTGGAAATGTATTTTTATTACGAATTCAACGGTATATCACACTTAGACATGTAGGAAGGGTTTGGGGATTACATCAGAAGAAAATAATGCTAAGCAATAATTGTAAAATTATAACACTTGCATACTATATAGCACTCTATTTTCGGAGAAACTGTAGAATTTATATTTCAGTATTGTTCAGTAGCTTTATTTAATAAACTCTCTCAAAATCTTCCACAATTAGCTACACACATTTTTATTTCAGATTTACTCCTTTATTAGTTTTCCTTTCTTTCGAAGCTAAATTTAATTGTTTGCCAAATTTGTTCAGGTAAGAAGAAATCAATAACGAAATCCAATTACATGCTCACTGTTTCCCCATACGGACAATATGCGACCGAAGGTCATTTGAATAACGCACCTGCGTTACTATTCCAATGTTTCGTCTTCGACTCACTGTTGTATTTTTTGTGAGGTAACCTACTTACTTCTTTTAACTGTACTCTACTTGGGATACCACACTACTAATTTAGGTATGGAAATGTATTCTAGACCTACATCTGGAAATGCTTTGCAGGACAATGCAAAGGTTTGGCAATATGGATGAAATACTTAAATATTTTGTAATAACAGTATGTAATACCTTACATCGTGTTATTCAGCTAAAGCTTACAGTGATTCTGAAGCGGTACGTTTCTGGAAGTATTTTAGGAAGCTCGATACTTATTGCGTAATTTGTATGGTACACAAGACCATTCACCAGTTCTGATAAAGATCTACCTATGTATATTTTATTTATATATAGGTCATTCCTTTATTTTAGATGGTACATACATGTCCGTGGGTTTATATACGAACATAGGATATTATAATAGTCTCGCAACATTTTACCTACAATTTTATCTGGATGCCAATATCGTATTTTTTCCAAATATAAGGCTGTTGATGAAGCTATTGCCAGCAAAGAAATACAGCTACTTCAACGCCAAAACATTAAAGTATGTTTAAACAAAACTGCTAGCAATATTAAGTTGTAGCTGCATTGATAAATAAATAACGAACATAATGTGTTCAGCTCCAGTTATATACGTTACATATACTACATGGACATGTACACATTATCATCAATGCACAGATATTTTCAAGCTTTGCTCGTTCTGAACCCCCGTCGGGTTCTCTGTATATTTATATACAAAAACCAAGTTATATTTCACTTTATATCCACCTCGTCCAGTTATATATGAGCGGCTGTTAATTTATCCCAAACGTGTCTGTATTTGTACACCGATAATTGAGCTATGATTTGTATACTTTGCGTTAGCGTTCGTGTTATTTATTAACGGAATTCGAGTTGCTTCGCATCCCGGGAGCAATCAGGGACAACTTTCAATTCAATTCAGATTGGTTTTAATTTGTGATCGCGCTCAACAGTTCTTTACTCTTTCTGCTTAAATACTGAAGAACGAATTAGGTTACTGATATCTATGTATGGGTAATTACCAGCACTCTTGCGCTTGGGTTGCTTAACTTTGAAGTTCCAGAAGAAATAAATTAATACTTGAATAGCACACGTTATATTATGATAAGCTTACGGTAACAAATTGAAGAATAGGAAGACATTTGGTGATATTTTTTAAACTTTAAGAACATACTATTTCTGAATCTTAGCTGAGGATTCAATGGTACCACTGGTTCAAAATGGTTGGTTTAACAGAACAGTATTTGTTTGATTTATATTTTACGAAAAACATAGCATTCAGTAAGTATTAAAAACTCTCATTTCACCATAGAATCTTTAACCCCTTTTCAATAAGGTATCTATCTGCGAGGCAAACACACCAACTTTGATTTACAAAATTACACTTGAACAACGTTTTAAACTTTATGCGCTTGAGTAACAGCGTGAATTATCAATCTAAGATTTTGAACAGATGCTAAATAAGCCAAAGGAATGCACTTGATTAACCAATTGCTCTTCTCTAATCAGCAAACTGTACTTCATTAGAGGAAGTTACAATGAGAAAATTACCTGGGACAGCCAGAAATTGAAGGTTGCAAACTATTTGTTGGAACTTAATAATGGTTGAAATAACTTAATAATCGCACCAATTTAATCATGACACTGTTCTAACAAGCGAAATATGATAGTGCGTACCTGGCCGAAACAGTTACCCTTGTTTCAGTGTTAACAGTAAGCTATCAACGTAGATAGGTGTAATCCCTGAATTAAATAATGACAGCGCCAACAGCGTGTTGGTTGTGTTTCCTTTAACTTGTAGAGTTTAGTAGTGGTGGCTTGCGAGACCAAGTTGCTTGTTTCTCCACAATATTGAATTCTATAAGCAGAAGAACGATATATCTGTGCAAAAACTGTTCGAGCAAATGCCTCAACTGACATCAATTACTGCCATAGAAACATTAGACTTTCAGGCTACCAGATCTATTAGAGAATGTAGGTGTATTGATATGCATAGCTTCACTTGTAACTAGCAATTCGCTAATAATATCCCCCTTCTGTGATATCAAAACCATGTCTGAAGCTCTTTCTTTAGTTTTAAATTTCCAATACATGAGAGGTGCTACAAAGACGGCTATTGGAAAAGCAATATTCAAATTACATAAACGAATAAATAGTTTCTGCGTCAAGATTGGCTATTGTTCTAACTACATTTTTTTATTACTATTATTTTACTTACATTGTGACTAGTGTCGATGGGGTGCTATTTACTGCCATCGTTTCTCCGGGGAAGTTCCGGATCTCACAAACAGGACGTGAATGTCGCGATGATCTCCAAAGCAGCCAAGGACAAATAATTTTTCCAGAATTAATGCCCTATCAGTTTGCTACCTTGACCCTCTAAAATATACCAACTCGCATTACTTGATGTTTCCGTGACAAACTAGTTCAACGAAATATCATGCAAATGAACAATTCGGATTTAGAGCAGATCTCTCCAGTGATTTACAACTTTTTCGATTGATATAGATCTTCAGAAATGCCATCAAGAGGCGAGAGTTAACTGGAGCAGCACTCCTTAGCTTAGCCAATATTTTTGACTCCGTGTGGCACTACGGAGCACTACTACGCAAGCCAGTTCGGTTAGCTTAATTAATACACATCTAAATTGCAGATCCTTCCTCGTAACGATTGGAGATCATCCGTTTACCTAGCACAAGTTCCTGGGACAGTCACGTATACGGACGATACTACCGTCCACACTTCTTTCCGCAATAAGTTGATGATCTGCTTGCACCAGAATGCCATCGACGGACTTCATGGATAGATTGAAAAGTGGAGAATGAGGATTAACTCATACATTACTGTTGGGGTGAGATTTTCCCGTAAACGCATCTTTCCAGCCGATAACATCTTTATAGACGGTGTTGTCCTTCCATCGAGCTCGTCAGTGGGATACCTTGGGATGGTGCTAGACGAGAAGCTAACTCGGTTTTTATATTGAACTTCTTAGATCGACGTTTGAAAGAAGCTGAGGCCTCCGATAATCCAGGGGTTAAATGGGCTCAGCAAGTCATTGGTTGATAGCCCCTGTTACTCCAGTCTTCAGGTTATTGTTGAATGACTAGTCCTCGCATTAGCTACCCCTCTGGAAAGAAGACATTGCCTTTTGGATCAATTGGATCAACACATTACCATCACGCGCGGTGCATCACTGAGTCGCGAAAGAGAGGACGAAACGCTTATGGAATACGGCCCGATCTCGATGTAGAAGGACAGATCTCAGGACTGTCTTACTTTTGGCTTGGTTTCCCAGAGTTTTATATGCTGCTACGTTAGCTAGTTCCTCATCTCAGTTCTTGTTTTTTTACAAGAAATTTCGCACGCAGCTTCGGACCCTACGAGTTCCCACTTTGAACCCTCCCATGCAGAGCTTCGCCTCTTTACTTCTTTGTGTACCCTGGTGCCCCGGCACCCACACTCGATTTACTCTATTGTGTTTTGCCAGAGACGCAAGTGTATCTTTACATTGGTACCACTTCCGTTAGGAAGTTCGTCGAACCTCTCCAGAAACTCTTCACAATATACAATGCTTTTATTTAGTAATATTTAATTATCAGTGTGTATATCTTGTTGACTATGTGGAAAATATTTAGTGAAGTAATTACGCTTACGGGAAATCCGAAAGTTATATCAAGTGTATACATATGTCAAAAGATGGTAATTAGTCTCATCAGTTGGCCCACTAGAATATTTTTCTCACACTGAATGAATGCTTTCTAATCAAATTTGTTCCCCTCGTCATGAATTCACTACTGATACTGTATAGTACGAGCCTTACAAATATATCCTTCCACTATTGATGTATAGCACACCATCGACATTTAAATTCTTATTATTTAAATTTAATATTTCCTACGATTACATGTTATCCTGTTCACAATGATTTACCTTTAAAATTGTAAATAATATTAATGTAATATAAGTCTGCAGTCAGTGAACCATAAACATAAGATTCTTGTTTATCGGGTAAATTTTATAGAGAATAAAGCATGTCATGGTTCCGTATAAACTTCGCCGTAAATGATCGCATAGTATATACTAGTCGAAAAATCACTTTATTTCGGATAAAAATTGAATTGTTTCCTGTGGCAATGATTAATTTATGTGAATTTAATATGCACTTTTGCTCAGGTAGTTTGATTAACCTGTCTAGAAATACGTGGGGCCACTACACCCACAACAGCTTCTGAGGTTCTACGTGAATAGACGCCTCTGCATATGATGAGCGAATAGTGGCAACGGTGGTAGCCTATAGAACAAGCTCCAGCAAGATGTACTCTACCTTGTGACGGGGAAAGCACTCATCCGACCGTATTCGAAGCCAAGGATACAGTAATGTCTAAATGCCGTAAAAGAATTATGCGTGCAGTTCACAAGCGGTTGAAGTAAAACCTTCAGAAAAGTAAACTGCGAGAGATTGAGACGAATGGAGTATCAAGAGTTGGATAATTATAGGGTTTATTTATTATATTAGTGCTAAAGCTTCGTAATACGCAGACGCACATAAACGTACGAGCGTACAAACATACACACAGAACGCTTTGACCAAAGCAAGTAGTGATGGGAAAAATCGTTACCTTAAATAAATTTTATTTATTTAAAATAACAGTTTCAACCGTTATTATTATTTGAAATAACGGTTGCAAAATAACAGGTTATCGTTATTTCTGAGTTTTATTTTTATTCATTTATTTATATTAGAATTATGTTATTTTGTTCCATATTATATAACGGTTTTTTCTGTTGTTTTTATAAATAATTTTTTATACAACATTGTTCTTTTTTTTATTTTACATTTGATAATTTTAATGCATACAATTACTTAGAAAATATTTCCATAATAAACATCCGATTCGATGTTAACTAGCGCCATAATTACCGTTCGAAAATTATTTTTCTACGGGATCGTCTCGATCGGACAGTCTTAACCAAGTATTAGGCAGTGAAATATAGCTACTATACTCACCATACGGCGCCTTTTCTCTCGGTTCGGCTCGGCAAAACACAGGCGCACACAAGCAACGCCTGGTAGACAAGAGTGGGGAGGCTATTCTATCTCATTCTCTCGCAGGATAAATCCTATATACGTATATGTTTATTTCTTTTTAGTGTCGCGCGTTTTCGTTTCATCGAGTTCCAAATCACTCATAACGGTGCTAAAGAAGTTTTCACTTCAAAAATGATACTAGAACGTACCAACAATAGCAGAGCCTCCACAATCACTGACTGTCGGCTCGACAAACATTTCGACACCGTAGGATTAGTGGAAGATCCTATCTGTGGCGCCAGTTACGACGAGTACGATGCGCCACAACATGTCGGCTGCGGCTGTCAGGGGTGAGCAAGGCCAAAATAAAACAGTTTGGTTCCCGAAGCCAGAAGAGCTGAAACAGATTCCCATCGGCAAGGTGGTTTCTTTGAGCGCATTGATCCAATGGAGTAAAGTAACTAGGGAGCATAATGGGCCCATAGTGCAGGGGGTTAAGGACCACATCCCAAGAGTGAGAAAAGAGAAATTAGATCAGTTAGAGGAAGGAAAGAATAAATTACTATAAACGTATATAAGTTACGAAGAATCCAGATGATAAGAGTGCCAGACAAAAACAGAAAATAAAGAAGTTAAAGAGAACTGACAATGAGTAAAAGAGTTTCATGGCAATAATGATGGACTCAAATGTCTAAGGATACCAATAAGTACGACCAATAAAGCGATAAAAGGTAAGAAAATTCAAATGAAAATACACTAAATATAAAAAGTAACAAACCATTGAAATCGAAAGGACAAAATGAAAGATCAATTATCATTCTTATTGGTATTTGAAAGTTCTCTTGATTAGATTCATGATATGAACTTTATATCTGATTAGGGTTTTCAGTAAATCGAGAACAAGAGACAATATCACCATACCTGTTCGTGATAAATTAATTGCTTTGTTGCGATGTCAATTTAAGTATCACAAACTTACAGTACAAATATTAATTAAAACACGAACAAATACGAATGCTAAATAATTATGAACATTATCAAATTATTAGCTAGCTTGAATTCACCTGATGTTATACTTCTTGGGTCGTATTTGGAAATTGAAATTTCTTCCTCCCACAGGCTGCACTTACTCTTAATAAATTTTCCCGCGCTACGGTTACTGTCTCAAATACTACTTGCAAAATACAATGCATGTATACAGGTAAATTATCATGTTTGAATATACATTGGAGAGCATTTAATCGTAGAAGTAGCAACCCCTACAACTTAGCCACCACAAACAGCCACTTACAGAAGTTCATGTGCACAGAAAGTGTAGAGGGTTACGACGGGATCCCGCGTACTCCAATCTCAAGAGATATCACACGAGATTATGACGTCATTAGGCGTAATACTAAGAGGTCTCACACCTCCTTACGGCCATTTGCATTTCGTGTGCGGCTCTACGGTGAAACCTGAGGGCACGTATAGAATGTTGTTGGGTAATTAATAAGATCATTAGACATAACTGGCATATCTAAGATATCGATTTTATTGTTTTACACTTACATCTAATGAAACATTTGTAGACATAATTATGTATTTCATATCGTTAGGGATGCAAATTTGGTTATCAGAATGAAAAAAAAGGCCAAATTACAGTTGGAGACTTCGGTGTAGATAAATATTTCTACAAAAGAAACACATGCAACTAAGAAATCTAAATACGTATTTCGATAACTAGGTTGTCACAATGAGGAGAGGATCACAAAATTCACGTGCGGCACACAAACCATGCTTGGATATATAAATAAACACTACCTGTGTTAGACCGTGCACCGACGCCCTATACTCTGGCAGGAATGCACAGATTCATTGAGATTTAAACATTACGACTCTGCGAGAGCACGTGGAAAAATCACTGAAGGCTGGGTGGTATTCAGATGATTCGCTCCATCTCCTGATTTGTCACATAGCAGATTTCGACTGACAATGAAAAAGTCGTTGTTTTGTAAACAAAGTTAAGAAATATGTCTTTTATTTGCCATTTAGTTTGCTTATAATGAGTAAACTACATCCCTACCCATTACCTCCGAAATTGTGTAATTGCAATTTTTTCAAATGAGATAAAACGGTTCAAGGCACTTGAAGTTCAATGCACGGATGGATGTTGATCCCGTTGTCTTTTTAGAGTATTATTTATGCAGGTACAATAGTTGTCTATCTATACGTATGTCTAATGCCCGACCCTGTTTGTATATATCTTATTTTCTAGTTTTTCTAAGAAATCTCCACGATTCGCAGCCATATTAGCATCGACATAACTACCTTTTACCAAATCAACTTTTATTGATTTGAATATTTCTCTATTTCCAAAGGAAGTATTCCAATGTTTTGAAAGGTCGATCTGTCCTAACCAGTATTTGATTTACTTCGATATTCACATTGTGATCATCTGCTATTTATTGTAGAATACAAATACTTGTACCTAAGGGCACGTTTCACTTGTTTGCCTCCAAGGACAATGTTGAGTTTTCTGCACGCTTATAGTTCCTTTGAATTTCTGTTGTGCTTTGTGTTGACACTATGTTCAAGTCGTTTCTGTATTTTGGATTTCTGCGACTACCAACTTCATAATTTCCTTTTCACATTTATTGTCATATAGTAAATTTTGTAGTTCTTCTTGTATTACGACTACATTACGTTACAGTTCTTTCTCTGTTTTTCCAACTATTGCTAGATTATTAAGAAGTATAGACATTGCTAGTTAAACTTTATTGAGTTCCAACACCACAGTCTAATTAATAATCATAATATTGTCCAATATGCGTAAAAAAATCACGACATTGTCAAAAAAGTAGAATAAAAACATTAATTGCAAAATCACAAAAAAGAAAACTGTATACAAAGAACTCATGCAACCTATAACAGTATTTTTCCAACAGATGCTGTTTTAGTCGTCTCCTAAAAACACTTATGTTGGGAAATTCACATAATTACTACTACAAGCCTTCCTTTTCTCTCTTTTTGTAAGGGTACTGTTGAATACCATACTTTATATTTGAATTTACGCGCCACTTGGTTTGCTGCGTGGGTAATGCAGAGAATGTTAATAACGACAGAGATGGAAAAATGTACGGTGATATGATGTATTAAGAAAAATGTGCACTTCAATAAAACAATGTCATGTTAAATTACCTATAATTGAGTTACCTAAGTTTGCTGGAAGTTATGAATATTGGGAAGAGTTTAGAGACATTTTTCAATCTATGATACATAATAATTAAGGGTCTGTCCGATATTCGAAAATTATATTATTTAAGATCCAGTTTACAAGGGCTAGCAGCTTAAATTATTTGTTCATTGAAAACAATAGAGACAAATAATAAGGCAGCCTGGGAATTATGGTGTGAAAGGTATAATAAAAAACTATTGAATAATAATCATATTAGAGCATTGTTTAACATTTCTCCAACGAAAAGTGAGTTATTTATTGAACTTAGAAATGATAATTTTTGGAAACATTTATTGGCTTTAGAAGGATTAAATCAACCAGGCAAACATTGGAATCTTTTAATTATATACATGATTGTCAATAAATTAGATACTCAAACATAGAGGGTTTGGGAGGAAAGTAGGCTAAAATAAGAGTTTCCAGGTCTTGATAATATTAAAGTTATTTCTAAAGGGTAGATTTGATTTGTTAGACAACTTAGAGAATCAAAATAGGAAAAATTCGAGCCATCATAAAAATCGGGGAGGTATTACCAGCTTAGCAATATCAACAAATAAATTTGAACGTAAGTGCAAGTCATTTGATATATACATGTGATGAGTTTTCGAAATTAGATGTCAAAAGAAGAAATGAGGAAGTTAAACTGAAAAAGTTATGTTTGCAATGTCGGTGTTCGGTCCTTTTTGAAGATCGGTTAAACTTATTTTTATTTTTTATGTTGGTTCCAAAACTATTTTGAAAATTGTATATCTGACCTTTAAAAGTAGCGTGTGTAACGATAGAATACTAGTTTTTAACAATGCTAAGAGCTTCTACAGCTTTAATTTTTCTTCAATAATAAGTGAAGAAGTAGTAAGTTTACGGGCTCGAAATTTTACATACTGTGTATTCGTTACGAAAGCTACGTCTTATCGGTGAGCTTTTTGTAAATTCTTTGTTTGTTGTTGAATTTAACCCCAATTAGCGATTAGAAAAATGACCATGGGCTTACCGTCATTTTTGGACTTCAAGAAAGCAACGATAACAAAGGAATTTGCAAAAAGCTCGCCGATAACACATAGCTATGGTAACGAATACACGGTATGCAAAATTTCGAGCCCGTAAATTTACTGGTTCTTCATTTATTCTTGAAGAAATATTAAAGCTGTAGAAACTCTTAACATTATGAAAAATTAGTATTTTATCGTTACACATACTAGTTTTATAGGGCAAATATACAATTTTCAAGATAATTTTGGAACCAATAAGAAAACTTTAAGTTTAACCAATTTTGAAAAAAAGTACCACACATCCTTAAGGCAAATCGTTTTAGCATAAATTGTACTGCAACCCCTTGTAAAAAATGTTTAAAGAAAAACATAATATCTTCTTATTTTATCCGAGTAACAGTGTACTAGAAGAAGAATCATCAGAGTCAAAAATAGAACGTGAAATAGAAATAACGAGCGCGAATTGTGGTACTACCTGTTCTAATAATAGTAATAATGTTATATTAGCAACGGCTGTGGTAGATATAAAAGGGTCTAATAGTTTGTACAAGCCATGTAGAGCACCAATTGTGATTCAGAACGGAGTTTTATAACTAGAGATTTGTGTGACAAATCAAATCTGAAAACCTATAAAATCAATTTAGATGTTAAAGGTATAAATCAAAATTTATCTGCAGTAAATCACAGGGCAGAAATAGAAATGCGTTCGCGATGTAATTTATTTTCATGCAAGGTTTCATGTTTTGTAATTAGTAATACTACAGATAGTATTCCAAGTAGGTCTTATGAAAGCATCTCCTCTAGTGTGATTGTAGCTGATCCAAAGTTTTACACATCAGGAAAAATTTACATTCTTTTGGGTGCTAATATATTTTGATCTACTATGTTCAGAATTTATGAAACCAAGTGGAGATCAACCAAGACTCCAGAAGACTCTTCTAGGATGAATCATTGCTGGACCGTTTGCACATCAAGGATTCAAGAATCGCATCTTATGTAATCATTTGCTCAATAGGCAGGTACATGATCAACTTCAAAGGTTTTGGGATATAGAAGAAGTGCAAGGTTCACCTATAATGAGTAAAGAGGGGCAGTATTGTGAAGAACATTTTAAAAGAACAACCCGTAGAAGTGGATATGGTAGATACGTTGTATCTATACCTTTCCAGGGACAAATAGCAGTTGGACAATCTTTAGATATGGCAACTAATAGGTTTATAAATTTAGAGATAAGGTTGCAAAGTAATAAAGAGATGAACAAGGCATACGTGCTAGGATTGGAGAATGCCTACTACATGCCTCATCATGGAGTATAGAAGGATACTAGTTCAACTACAAGGCTTAGAGTGGTTTTCGATGCCTCAGCAAAAAGTAGTCATGGATTTTCACTTAATGATTTTCAGTTTAAAGGGCCAGTAATTCAAGAAGAGCTATTTAATGTTTTTGTTTATTCTATTCTATTATTTCTTATAACGGGAAAAGCGGCCGTGAACTTAGTATTGCCTCTATTTGGACGAGTATAGTATTTAATTCCTCGAATGTTAAACAAATACTACCTAAAACTCGTCTTAGATGAAATTTGCAAGATTTTACACCTGCCTCTAACAATCCGCCAAAGTGGGGCGTATATGGAGGCACAAATTTCCAATTTATGTTTTTATTAGAACAGTAATCAGTAAATTGGGTATCATGGTTCTTTATGAATTCGTATAATTGTTTTACTTCTCTATGTGCTGCTACAACCGATGCCAATAATAGCTGTAGACCGATATGCAATAATCTCACATATTCTTCCTCAAATATCAAACGTGCAAGATGATGTTTCGAATGCAACAATACAGGATGTTTCGTAGCTCTTGATAATTGTGAATTTTTCAAACGGCCTCCCACTCTCAGCACTTCAGTTTTATCCCAGACTGGATCAAGGCCCAAAATCCTGCTTCTACTGCTAAGCTGATTACATTTCATGGACTTAATTTCCTAATCAAAATGTTCTAGTCCAAGATCCCAGGGCCGCCAGGCGTTGCTTATTTTCTGATTAACAAAATGTATTGGACAGGGTACTGTGAGTATGTACGTTGAAGATATGCGTACCTGTTAGCTTGAACCGGCGGCCAATTTGCAGGTACCAGGTGATAAAGGTACATAAAAACAGCGGTAACTTATGTTATAGTCTGATTGTTGATTTTTACATATGTTTTACACAACATCATTAAAAATTAAAAATCAATGTTGCCAGACAGTTTGCGTTGTTCGGAATAATATGAGGACGAGTCCCGGTCGATTTTCGTAAAAAAATTATAGCGCCGTAAAGGTGACCTAAAAAGTGATAAATTATCTTAATAAAAGTTTTGCGAGACGTGCCTACCAGAGTCACAATTTCAGAAAAACGGTCTTACCTTAAAGTGTTTACGTTACGTTCAAACGAAATCTTCTTATGTATTTAATCCCATAAGTATAATTTATAATACATTTATAATAACTTTTATCCTTTTTCTACAAATATACGTTCCATTATTGATATAATTTTGAGTAATTTACCAATAATTTTACATTTTCTGAGATGTTAAAATGTATGACTTTCTAAATGACATTTGACTAGTAGCAGCCAGTACCAACTTAAATAGATGTATATTCATGTAATTCTTCTTATTCTTCTTCGAAGCGGTCCATTATTGAAGTTAAACGTTGGTTAAACGAATCATTGCCGTACACGCAAAAATTGAATGATGCACGAACTTGCGTATTCTATATATATAGACCCAAACCCACATAATACCACCAGACCCAAACCCACACCATACCACCAGACCCAATCCTAATCACACCACCAGATCGAAACCCACGCCACACCATCCGCCCTAACTATACCACACCACCAGACCGAAACCCACTCCACACCATCCGGCACTAATTATACCACACTACGAAACCCAAACGCAAACCCAAACCCAAACCCACACCACACCACCCGGCCCAGACTATCCCACACCACCAGGCCCAAACCCACACCGCTACCACCAGACCCAAATCCACACCATACCACCAGACCCAAACCCAATCACACCACCAGACCGAAACCCACCCCACACCATTCGGCCCTAACTATACCACACCACCAGACCGAAACCTACCCACACCATCCGGCACTAATTATACCACACCACGAAACTCAAACCCACACCACACCACCCGGCCCAAACTATCCCATACCACTAGACCCAAACCCACACCATACCACGAGACTCAAACCCACACCATACCACCAGACCCAATCCTATTCACACCACCAGACCGAAACCCACGCCACACCATCCGCCCTAACTATACCACACCACCAGACCGAAACCCACTCCACACCATCCGGCACTAATTATACCACACCACGAAACCCAAACCCAAACTCAAACCCACACCACACCACCCGGCCCAAACTATCCCACACCACCAGGCCCAAACCCACACCGCTACCACCAGACTCAAATCCACACCATACCACCAGACCCAAACCCAATCACACCACCAGACCGAAACCCAAGTCACACCATCCGGCCCTAACTATACCACACCACTAGACCGAAACCCACTCCACACCATCCGGCACTAATTATACCACACCACGAAACCCAAACCCACACCACACCACCCGGCCCAAACTATCCCACACCACCAGACTCAAATCCACACCATACCACCAGACCCAAACCCAATCACACCACCAGACCGAAACCCACCCCACACCATTCGGCCCTAACTATACGACACCACCAGACCGAAACCCACCCACATCATCTGGCCTTAACTATACCACACCACCAAACCCAAACCGAAACCCACACTACACCACCCGGCCCAAACTATCCCACACCACACCAGCTGTTGCCCCTCTACAAAATATCCAGGATGATACTTTCTTTTCCAAATTTGGATTCGTCTATCTCTACGATTTTACTTGGCCCCCTTAACTTTTCTTTATGTATGATATACGCATCCAAAACAACCTCGCGACAAAAAGAATTAATAAATATGTACAGGAAAAATCATAAGAATACGCAAGTTCGTGCATCATTCAATTTTTGTGTGCACGGCAACGATTCGTTTAACCAACGTTTAACTTCAATAATAGACCGCTTCGAAGAAGAATAAGAAGAATTACATGAATATACATCTATTTAAGTTGGTACTGGTTGCTACTAGTGAAATGTCATTTAGAAAGTCATACATTTTAACATCTCAGAAAATGTAAAATTATTGGTATATAACTGAAAATTATATTAATAATGGAAGGCATATTTGTAGAAAAACGATAAAAGTTATTATAAATGTATTATAAATTACACTTATGGGATTAAATACATAAGAAGATTTCGTTTGAACGTAACGTAAACACTTCAAGGTAACACCGTTTTTCTGAAATTGTGACTCTGGTAGACACGTCTCGCAAAACTTTTATTAAGATAATTTATCACTTTTTAGGTCACCTTTACGGCGCTATAATTTTTTTGCGAAAATCGGCCGGGACTCGATCTCATATTTAGCCATAATTTCCGCCAGACACTTTAAAAACCTACAAAAAATAATGTCAGTTTACTTATCTTGATTTGCGCATGACGTCACGCAAACTGTGCTCCTATTGGCTAATCGTTTTGATTAGAAGTGCAAAGTAAATACAGCTGTCATTTTGATTACAAAGTGAATAAGAAAATTAAATTTATTTGCAGTGTTGTAAAACATATTATGGCAGATCTATTAAATAGTGTTTTTTGTGGTAATTCTGATGTGAATTTAACATTATTTACAGAAGACACTTTAGAAAAGTGTCAAATAATTTTGAAACATAGAAAAGAACATAATCTTAAATTTAAGGAAATTGTTTTGCCAATTGATGCATTTGATAGTGGTTATCGCAGAGGGTGTTACAAGTCATTCACAGAACTTATGAAAAATATTACTTGCCGAAATTTGCAAGTACAGGCGATTCATCGTCA
This sequence comes from Chrysina gloriosa, assembly GCA_038088585.1. Classification (NCBI taxonomy): domain Eukaryota; kingdom Metazoa; phylum Arthropoda; class Insecta; order Coleoptera; family Scarabaeidae; genus Chrysina; species Chrysina gloriosa. The sequence continues at coordinate 37,059,769 of CM076089.1, forward strand.
GCGTGTTCATCAACAGCCAACTTGCAACCACAATGTATTGACCCATCACCATACATTTCGCAATTCGATTAGCCAATAGGAGCACAGTTTGCGTGACGTCATGCGCAAATCAAGATAAGTAAACTGACATTATTTTTTGTAGGTTTTTAAAGTGTCTGGCGGAAATTATGGCCAACGCAAACTGTCTGGCAACATTGATTTTTAAGACTACGAGCTTGATCTTTCGATGATTGAGTAAAGGTAACTAGTTTATGAAATTACACCAAACATTGTGGATATTAGCTGGTAATCGTTCATCCCAAGTAAGGTTTTCTAACCAAATCTGTTGCATAATTATCTTTGCATTTGCTGTGTATGGACCCAATAGTCCGAGTGGATCAAATATTTGGGCGATACTGGACAAGATGGTGCGTTTTGTAATTTTTTGATTCTTGGGTGCGTCACTTATATTATACATTAAACTGTCAGTACTGGAACACCAACTTAGACCCAATGTCTTCGCATTTTCGTTTTCTCCAAATATTACGATCTTGGTGGGGAATTTGCTTCGATTATATATTTCAGTGTTTCAATATTGTTGGAATAAAATTTCCGCAACTCAAATTGTCCTTGTTTCAAAATGTCTGATACTCCTTTTGCTATTAGTGCTGCTTCTTCAACGTTGTCTGCTCCTGTCAGCAGTTCATCAACATAAAAATCAGACTTAATGATTTCCGCAAACTTAGGATATCTACCCTTGTTTTTTTCTGCCTATGGCCATAAGCAACGTATTGCAAGGAAAGGCGCGGCTGTTGTGCCATACGTAGCAGTATTCAATTCAAATGTTTGTAATGGGCTACTGCTGTTTTCTCGCCACAGAATTTTTGCAGGCAACGCAGATTCGGATACCAAAATCTGACGATACATCTTAGCAATGTTACCAGCAATTACAAATTAGTACTGTCGGAATCTGAGCAAAATTGAGAATAATTCTGACTGTATGGTTGGTCCTGTCATTTGAATGTTGTTCAACGAGGTTCCACTGCTTGTGGGTGCGGAAGCATCGAACACCCGTAATTTGGTAGTTTAACTAGCTTCTCTCACAACACCTCTATGTGGCATATAATAGCCAATCTGTTCAATATTTTGATTATTTACTCTTTTCATGTGACCTAGTTCTAAGTATTTATTCATGAATTCAACGTATCTGTTCTTCATTTCTGACCTTGGTTATAGTTTCCTTTCCAACGTAATGAATCGATAACGTGCGTGTTCATATGAGTCACCCAAAGTCTGTGGCGATTGCTTCAACGGAATTGTTACTATGAACCTATCATCTTCAGTACGATTGGTATGCTTTTGAAATGATCCGCACACGCGATCTCTTCCTTCGTAAGAGTTTTCACGTTTAAACATTCTTCGATTTCCCAAAATCTTGTCAGTTGACCACGAAGATCACAGTCATGGCTGAAATTACAAACTGTATGTTGTTCCTGCACTCCACATATTGGTCCAGACACAATCCAGTTAACCTGAGTTTTATATAAAACTGGTTTGTTTTTTTCTAACGAAATTTGTCCAATACTCAATAATTGCTACAACAATTCTGCTCCAATCGAGCAAGGTATGGTGCTTTAAGTTACATTTTTTACACGTTCCGCTCCTACATAGTTTTTCTCTATGTCCTGGTCTATATGTCATTAATTGATTTTAGAAATTCAGTGCAATTTTGTATGTAATGTTCCATACGACAAAATTTACAGCTTATACTGAATTGTTTTTCTTCTGTAACTAGGAAGCCCTTAACGTTATTTTTGTGTTGTCTTTTCTCTAACTGATTTGATTGTAGCGTTTCTAATAAATCCGCTCTAGATTTTGGAAATGTTTTTAAATCATTGAGACTAAGTATACTTTTATCCGATTTATAATTTTCTCACTCTCGTACTGTTACTAAATCTAATTTAGATCTTACGAGGTATACTACTAACGTATCCCGATTTGAAGTGGGTTGATCTAATTGCTCCAACGCCCGTAAATTTTTAGACACATAATCTACAATTTTTCTTAAATTTTCTGCTGATTCCTTTGCAATAGGCTCTATATTGAATAAAGCTTTTACATGATTCTGTACTAACAATCTATTGTTATTATATCGCTCGAGCAATGCTTCCCATGTCACTGCATAATTTTTTGTAGTAAATTCTAATGACTTAACTACTTGCGCCGCATTACCATCTAAAGAAGCACGGGGATAATGAAATTTGTGTATTTGATTTTACTGTCTTTTCTGTCTTGTATGAATCAACGATTCGTATGTGTCGCGAAATTCCAGCCAATTTGAATATTCTCCTTCAAATTTTGGCAATTGTATTGTCGGTAATTTAATGTTTGATTGCTGTCTGTTTGAATTGTCTAGGCTTTGGTTTGACGATCGTTTCGATGACGTTACGGAAGATTGTCTATTTTATCTCTCATAATTCTCAATAATCAGTTTTGCTAAGGAGAGTAGTAATTATCTTCAAACGTTTTTCTTTCTAGTCGTTCTACTTTATCATTTGCCCCTTCGCTTTCAATAATATTCTGTATCTCATCAAACTCGTCAATTACGGCATATATTTTATTTAACCTCTCCTTTACTTGAATAACATCGATTTCTGCTATTTATTCCTTTTCCTGTGTATCTTTTATAAAATTGGCAAAATCCGTTAATTTTGTTTTCAAATCACTTCTTTTCTTCTTTTCTGACATTATTGTGCGTATTTCTGTCTTTTCCTTAAAGAGTGTAATTTTTTGCTTAGCTAATGTACTATACTACGTCGTATGCGTATCTACTCGTGTATAAAGGATAGACAGGTCTTGAAGGAATTGATAAAAAAGAAAGGAATGACTCACTTTCCTAACTTCGTTCGGAGAATTTTCTTCGGAGTTGCCGCCAAACTCAAGTGTTGTTAGCCAGTGGCTTGAACTATGACTGCTTTGGACAAACTATTCCACATGAAACTACGCTCTGCTACCAAAAAATGTTAATTTTATTCTTCACTTTCGTTCTGTGTGTACTACTTGTCCTGGCACCACCATGCTTGATTCTATTATTTTTAGTCATTTTGAATTCTCATTATGTTTAATCAAGGGTGGTGGCTGCAGAGCAGTGCGGTTTCTATTATAGATTGAAATATATATGATCAATATGAATAACAATTTCGTTTATAATGGATTTTAAACAATTTTATTAAGATTTAGAACTTACAATGTCATCCTACCAGCAGATGTGGGAAAGATGTGCCCGGCAGATCCAAGTGAGAGAAATTATTAGCGTATTCTTTGGCGAGAGAATCCTCAAGATCAATTACAACATTTTACACTCAATACTGTGATTTACGCTACAACATCGGCCCCATACTTAGCAATTAGAACGTTACAGCAAATGGCACATGAAAATTGTGAACAATTTCCTGAAATAACTAGAGTAATTCTGAAAGATTGTTATGTGGATGATCTTTTAACTGGTACTAAAACTATGCCAAAAGCGATTGAGTTACATAAGAATATTAGTATATTGTTGAAGTCAACAGGTTTTAATTTAAGGAAATGGGTTTTAAATAAAGTGGAAATGAACGAACAGTTCAATACACGAACTGAAATTAAGGTTTTAAAAATAGGAGATGGCGAACATAGGATGTTAGGCTTAATGTGGAATCCAGTTTTAGATGTCTTACAATGATATTGAATGATTGAATGATATTGAAGGAGCATTAAATAGATGTGATAGAACTAAACGTCAAATGTTAACAGCAATATCAAGAATATTCGATCCATTAGGTTTAATTGGTCCATGTGTAGTACGAGCGAAGATATTAATGCAAGAGCTATGGGCGCAAGCTAGGTTGGGATGATGAATTGCCAAAGGAAGTAAGTGTTAAATGGGAAAGGTTAAAGTTAGATTTTAAGAATATAACAGAGATACCCATACCTAGTTATTAATAGATATACTGCTACTGCAGAATTGCATGCATTTTCGGATGCATCAAGGGCAGCTTATGATGCATGTATTTACTTAAGATCTGTATTTGCTAATGGAATAAATGTAAATTTCGTATGCGCTAAATCGAAAGTGGCGCCAGTTCGTAAATGCACTACCAAGACTTGAATTATGTGATGCATTATTATCTGGACGGTTAGTTAGTAAAGTTATAGCAGCGTTAAACAATACTAATGAATTGTTATTTTGGTGCGATTCTATAATCGTATGGAGCTGGTTGAGAACAAATGCTTCGAGTTTGAAGACTTTTGTAGCAAATAGAGTTGCAGATATTCAGGAAACAACAAGTAACGCGAAGTAGTATCATGTGGGTACGTAAGACAACCCTGCAGATTTAATATCCCGTGGTATACCCGCATCCAATATCGATTATATTTGGTGGAACTGCAAAAAAATGAATGGATGGTTACCATATCAAAAACTCAAGTAGATCTTCCTGAACACCGAGATGTTACACATTAATCACTACATCTAACAAAGACCAAGAAGAATTTCCATTTAACTATACATCATCATATTCAAAATTACAATTAGTCACAGCCTGGTGCTTGAGGATCATTTGTAACTGTAAGAAATCAACAGAATGTTGAACTTAAGAACAGATGAGCTAAATTTCGCTGTTAATAAACTTGTTAAATTATCTGAACAACAGTCTTTCCTAATGTAATTAAATGCTTAACAGCTGGTAAGGATATACCTCATCATGAGAATTTGAGGCGCTTAACACCTTTTGTAGACGCAGAAGATCTCATACGAATAGGAGGAAGACTCAAGAATTCTTCGTTCAGTTTTAATAAGAAATACCCTTTGTTCATATTAGGAAGATACCCGTTAGCTAAGATAATATTGCAACATGAACATTTAAAATTAATGCATTCAGGACCTCAACTTATGTTGGCAAATAGTAGGAAAAGGTTCTGGATTACGGGTGGATGCAATTTAGCTAGATCAATTGTGAGACAATGCGTTAGATGTTTTAGGGTTAAATCGATAACATGTGAGCAGTTAATGGGAAACATGGCGGGTAATAGATTAACTTCAATATATAACTTTTTTCTGTGGGTGTGGACTATGCAGGGCCGTTAATGATTAAACGAAATAAAGGCAGCTGTAAAGTTTTATTAAAATGTTACATTTGTCTATTCATTTGCATGTCTACAAAGGAAACTCATTTGGAACCTGTAAGAGAACTTACTACTCAGGCATTTCTTTCGAGTTCTAGACGTTTTATTGCGCGAAGAAGTAGACCTTCTCATGTTTACTCCGACAACGGAACTAATTTTGTTGGAGCTGCATCTTATTTGAAAACTTTTCTTGCTAAAAATTGTAAAGCGTTAACTTCTGTGATGGCATCTAATGAAGAGGTAGTTTGGAATTTTATACCTGCGGGTAGTTCTCATTTAAACAACACCATTTAAAAAGGGTTCTTGGTAACGGGTGCATAGTTTTTGAAGATTTACGTACTATATTAACACAGATTGAATCCATTTTAAACTCTAGACTTTTATATCCTCTAAATACATTTCGAAAATGGCTAAAGAAATTGAATAACATTGAAGTTGCTAATTTCATCATTCTAAAGGAAGATAACTTACCACCACTCCGTTGGAAGATGGGCCCAGTTATTGCAGTGCATCGAGGTACTGATGGTATAGTAAGAGTTGCCACAATTAAGACGCAAAATGGTGATGTGAAGAGGGCAATTACGAAAATCTGCATCTTGCCTGAGAAGGAACCAGTTACATTAGAATATAAATAGATTACATTCATATAAATGTATATATACTTACTTACCTGTATTATTATCAGGTGTAAAAACGTATGGCGATATAATGTGCACCCCAATAAAAACGTAAAATGCAGTACACCTTAATCAACCCACACCATATTTTTATATACCTAATTGTAGTACAGTAATACTCGAATAGTTAATTACCATTAGAAAGTTCATCATTTATTACAATTCAATATATTAAAATTCACAGTTAATGTTAGGGTTATGGTCTTCAATTGTCATGTGGTTTATTTGTGGGTTCTATTTATACCTTCTCGACACCACGCCCACCACCTTTTGAGCATTTTATTACCCTACGAGTGTTAGCTTCTTATTTTAACTCCAGCCAGAGACGTTTAATGGAAGAAACAAATGTTCCTAGAAATAAAATTATCAATTTTTATAAAGAGCATATATTAATGGATAAAAAAGCATTGTTATCATTCAGACTCATACATACAACACGTACACATTACAAGAATTTATAAAAATTACTGGAAATAACCAAGGATATATCGATATTCAATACAGGTTTTTATAACAGCGATACATCTCGATGAACTGGAATCAAGGTGAATTACAGTTTTCGTTTCGTGGACAACTTATAAATAAAGCAGTGTAGTCCTGGTTTCGAAATGAAATAAAAAGTTTGTTTGGTTAACGACGAAGAAAGTTGACAAGATAGATAAGTCAACAAATAAGTCGATAAATATATTTGGAATAAAAGGGTACTAAGAAGAAGTAACATCTAGTAAAAGAACCTCACCATACCGGAGAAGATAGAATCCAAGAAGGGGAAGAGTTCATAGAAATTAAAGGTGCATCGAGAATAGAAGTTAAGAGAGGAGATATAGGAAGAACCATCATAGAAAAAGAAATTACACTCACACACACACACAACACTGGGTAATTATCTTGGTTTTATGTTAAATATTTGAAATTTATAAATATAATTTGCTATAATTTATGCTTTTTATATCATTAATTAAGAGCTATGCCGGTGCAATTTTGTTTAAGTGATTTAACTAAATTCTCAATATACTTGAAATGTTTCTCATTTTGATACTCTATTACCTGAAACGCAAATATTAAAGTATGCAATACTTTTGTGTATCTGTTTAAAATTTTATATAGTTGAAAATGTATATCTTCCGTTTACCCATGAAGATCCACAATAAATCTATCGGAAGATTGTATCATAGTTCCATTATGTAGAAGGAAAATCTACTAGACCCCAAACAGCTTGAAGGAAATTAGTTTACTGCTGGACAGCATGACCACAGCAACGAATTGATACTGTGAAAGCTAGTGTTTGACATTAGAACGAGAAGAATGACAAAATGACATTCAAATATATCGGTTCTTACCCTTACCACAGCAATGTTGATCCCTCGAAATACTTTCATAACTCAGGAGAGACACATAGAAAAGACAGGATCACTCATGAAGTAGTGCTACCTGTATTTCACATTGGACGCTTAGTTAATCACCGACGTTCCTACTTTTCTGAGAGAAATAATCAGAGAACCAAATATGTATATTTCTTGCTACAAAGCATAGGAACGTTTTATAGTCTCACGAAGTACCCATTCAACAAAGACTAAAGATATCAGTCCCGTTGATTTGGTCATACATAAATAGTTGGATGTGTCCCAAATATGTTTGGTATATACTATGTCCAATCATTATTTATCAACAATAATAGTTAACATACGGTTCATCGCACCATTAGAATAGTTAGTATTTACCAATAGCAAAATATAGCAGGTTTTATAAACGCAGTCATGTTTCTTTGTCGCCAAAACAATAAATGTAATGACTGAAAGGTGAAGTAAAGTCAGCTGAAGAGGACTCTACACTTATGATTTCACTCATGTAATCAATATACATTTACATACCTATATAGACATGCATACATATCTACATATTATGGTGACTTCAGCCCCACACCCAATCAAATATATGATGATTCCCCTAAATGATCCCCACAACTTTTATGCAATCAGAAATTAAAGCAAATCATGCTAAATTCCTTCTTTATATTTTCTGCCTGGTAGAAATCTAAACAGCATATCTTTTATACCTCTTATGCAACTAAATAAATATTTCCAATTACAATTGTATTTTTCTAACACAAGATCTTTATAAAGAAATCAGCAGGCACGTGATTTTACAATCCCTAAACCAGAATGTTTCGGAAGCGATCACCGATTACTAGCAATGCGATGGTGCTAAACAGTTTTCTGGATTAGTTATTTCAAGTCTATTCAAGTTATTTCAGGAATCAAACAATAAATACCTTACTTATATTACATGATAAGATCATACAGGTAAAGCTGAATGTAGCTTTTTTCGCGATACAAATTCCTATTAATCATTTTGCATGGAGAAGATTGGATCCTGAAAATAGAACAATAGGAAATTCCGGACTGTGACTACTTCTATGACCATAATGACACAAGTAACTAATATGGGGCAATAATTCACTGATAAAGTTGACCGAAATATAATTAAATTTATTAGTTTCTGCAAACAAAGTGATATAGCTAGATTTATACCTCAGCTCTTCTTGCTTCCTTGAATACTGCCACACTATTGGTGCAAACGCGAAATTTCCTCTATTTACCGTTTTTATTCTGAACGTCATATTGGAGGCAATTGAATGCATATCTAATTCTGAGGCAATAAAGCCAATTTGGAAACATTTTGTAAAATTAGATATCTATGCTTTGTACAACTCTAATAATGCTCTCCTTTTGCGCAATACTTTCTGTAAGAACGCCAAAGTCATCCAAAACTTGACATGCACTTAATAAGATCTACTGGCATTTTCCTTCAGCTTACATTGTAATTACTATTATACCATCTAGACAATATAAAGTTTGTTTTTTATAACAGAAGTTTTGCTTATATGTAAGGTTTACAAAAATAAATAGCTAAAGTTCCTATTTCTGACTCGTAAATAGAATTTTAGTTTAAGCTGTAGCATATTATCTCTGTATTTCCCTATTTTTAGCTAAATAAATACTTTTTTCTAATTTATACTTTCCTTTTACATATTAACAAGCATATATAGCATATAACCATAAATTCACATACATAACAGGGCTTTAAGCAAATTACAAAATTAATATAAACTGCTTATATAATAACTGGTGTAATATCGCTGACGGTTCACCCTCGAAAAATAATTAAAATTAATCAGCCAACTGGGCTGATAACAGTAAATGATGAAGCGCGGCCGAATTCGGCGGAACGGCATAATAGTTACTCAGGTTCCATTGGCGCGGAGGTATAGCGACCACTGACGGCCTCTATCTCGTGACGCTTTGCTCCTCTGGGATAGATAAATACTAACGAGATCTTTGAAAGTTGCAATCTACCCCAACTCACACCCTCGGAATGGTATACCATATACCTCCAGGTCATACATACTTGAGAGGCTACAGCCAAGTTCAATAGGAGTCAATCTACAATGAATTGTTTGACACAATCGGGACGTTGTATTCGCATGCATACTCTTTGATCTCTGATGATATTGTCAGCCAATGATTCTTCAATAGAGGCAGCTTATATCTACTACCGATTTCAATAGATGTACAAATGTATATTTCACAAAATACCTTACATAGCGCTCAATTATTATTCATATAAATCCATTATTACGTGTTATCAGAGGTGTGAAGTACAACGTTCCAAATATTTTAGGGAATTTTAGCACACGATATCTTTTCTCTACAATATGCATCTACGGTTTTTCGAACTGGTATAACAATGACGATAACAAAATTATAAAGTTGACAATAACACGACGAACATTACAATTTACCCTGTCCCGCATAAAACCGCCCCCGAAAAACACCACCGACGACTTGGAATGTAGAACTAGCAATGACGATGACGACAACAATACGGACAAGAAAAGTTATAATGAGAATAATAGGATGGTAGTAATCACAATAGTGGTAATAATAACATTTTGCAAAATCACCATTGGTAAATATTATAATAATTTTAACTAAAGTAAATGTGGTACTGTCCCAATAATGGAAATACAGAAAAAGCGGTTGTGGAAATTATCGTATGTTCACATTAATGACTTTAACTTTGTGATGACTTTTTGGCAGTAATGATATAAAATGTAAATATATAAAACGAACATTGATTATAAATTTACATCTTTGAAACGTATGCTAAATAAAGTACAAATATGTAAACTTATTTCCTAGATATCTATATTTAAAAAATTGTTCACATTACTCAATAATATTGCTATCTATTAAGAACATAATGTAAAAATATTCGTGTTTATATTAGCGTACTGTTTACATTAATAATTAAATGAGTGTTTAATGAATTGGCATTACCAAATGTGTAGAATAGCGAATACTCAAGAAAACGTTTTGTGGCAATCTACTTATTCCTTTCAATACATTTTATCTATCTGCTATCCGGAAATGAATAATCAATTAACCCTCCATATCTGCGTGCACTTTTTCGTTTAGTACGCTAGGAATGTATAGCGAATAATTTAGCAAAACGATTTTTCAACATACCACGCACGGATTCATCGTATCAGAAATGTATATTGCCAAAAGGGACAAGGCAAGTAACTCAGGATAAATGCCGTGATTTACAAAGAATTCAACAATAGCACGAAGAACTAATTCCCCAACCATCTGATACCACTTTATTGACAGATAATTGAGATTATTTTGCCTATGGCCATAAGGCTTTATTCTAAGTTTTCGAAATATTTCATAATTGGGTGTGCAAACAAATTTGTGTTACACGCATGTTTATCCGTCTTCCTATGTATCCAGGATAGATGTTCACTGAGGACGGAAGAATAGGAGAAGTAATGAAGGAGGGAGGATGATTGTTTAACATTAAAAATATATTCCCGGTATTGTAAGGAAACTCTAAATTGTTTGGAAAAATCGTTGAATGCTTATCATTATACACTTTATCTATTTAGACTTTTTACGTACGTCATTGTTTTGTCGCAGGAGTAAGGATTAACTCTTATTTTGACTTTTTTGCCCTTGTCTCATAGACTCTCTATGTGGTCTGATTTGATGATAGTGACAAGGATAGTCGCATGTACCACTGCATTGTTCAAGTTATTACTGCACTGTTTACCTTTTAGCACAGATTACTACAGATCTCCAAGTAAATACGAAAAGTTATCCGCTATAGTTATCTTCGTTTACCTAATTAAAGAGACCATATGCTCCTTCTTTGTCGGCACGAGAGCAAGGTTTAGCAGATAGCGCGACAATTGCCATTGCTATTAACACGTTGGCGCTGGGTCAGCGTCGGTATACGTTGTTTTTGATTTCTTAATTTGTTATTTTGCCCGTTTTTCACCCTCGAAATGAGGGACAAATGTGTTTTTGTGTGAAAAGAGCTCTATTGAGGTTGCAAAGTTGTGCTTCTTTCCAAGGAATTGCGAGAGGTACATATTGATTTGTATACATAACCTTCAATAAAACATAGTTCTAAAATTATGTATCTTTCATAAAATTTATAGATACTCAAAATCCTAGATTGTGAAGTTTACAAAACAACAAAGTGAAATGCACTATGGAAACAAATATATTGATGCACAAAATTATTTTTGGTCTTATACTGTTTTTCCACTCACACATCTAATTCTAAATTTGGGAGTTATAGGTACGTAGTAATAATGAAATATGGTTCGATGCCCTGGATTTTGGAATCCAAAATGACGCGGAAGTTAAAATCGTGCATCGACCATTTTAGTACGTTCATATACAATTCGAGCAAGAAGCTCTATCGTACTGCAGTACTTAAACCGTACAATAACTACCTATGGATAATACTACTATCTAAAATTCCTTAAATTTTCAATTTTCAAGACTATTACCACAACAGGAACTGGGGGCTGCTGCTTTCATCAATGATATCGACGAGCTGTTTGATAGCTTTAATCGAAGTGCCGGAGTACCACCAGATGGTTAGCCACTTTTGTTGTTACTTCTTTAAAGACCGAAGTTATTGGCGGTCTCACAAATTCAAGGTTGCAAGAAACCAATTGTGAGCAAGATGGTGAGTTTTTCAAGTAATTTACAAACTTTTCTCATCGAGGCTGGCAATATAAAAATTGTATGCGTGGCTTAGGTTATTGCCAAACGGATTCTCGGTGATATTAATTGTGATACATGTTTAAGTGCTTTAACATCTGATTGTTCACTATTATGCAATCAACTTCTTTCCTTTAGAGCAAAATCAATTAACATATCCTTCGGAGAAGTAAGTTATGCCTGCTAGTCAATGAAATACGTTCTTAGAACATAAATTGCAAAATTTGCAAGTAGCAAAGATTTAGAAGAAAGCTATATTGTTTTGAGCGTTTAATTGTTTCCTGTACTTATTATATCTGTGATTCAATCAATATTCACTGATTCTTTTAACGTAAACCGCTACTGTAATTATTTTTCTTTTCTTTTGTATTCCTTAATATTCACTCATTACTTAATGCAAAATTCTACTGTAACTATTTTTTTCCTTTATAATATACACTTTCTTTTCAAATTTATATTTTCATCCTGTATCTATTACACCTACATACATACATTGTCGGTTTGAAGGTAAGACTCACTAAGTTACAGTTTAATCCAAAATAAATTGCTAACACGTAAATACTTGTGAAATACATGCTAACAAGTATTTACGTGTTAATAATTTATTTTGCATTATAATGTACCTTGGTGAGTCTTAATTTTAAACCGACGATAAGCACATTTAATATTAATTTAAAATTCCCGGCAATAATTCTGAATTTCGCGGATATTTGATATCTAACGGTCTCTTTGAAACATTGCGATCTTGCTGTATGAATTAGATATACATGTATCTATCTCATCGGATAACTTTTTAGTATTAAGTCGGTAATCTATAGGTGCCTTTTAGTGTCTGTTGTCACTTGGCAAATATATGCTTTTTGTTACTTTCCTATATTTCGCAAGAAAAACGTTCTTCTTAGAATACAAAGTACGCCTGCAAAGTCGTCCGTAAGTCATTTTGAATATCGGCAATTCATCAAAACAGAGGTTAATGTTTTTACTATAATTACAAAGAATGCCTGGAAAGTGGTTGCATTCCAAGGCGCAAAAGTTGGTGCTCAATGTTTTGGCGTATTTTGAGGGTGAAAAAGGAAACGGGGGTCTAGGTAGATATTCTATGTATTGTCGAAGAGATTAAGCGAAGCACTTAATTTGACCCTATAAACTATTTCTCCTATCAGAAAGAGGAAATTGCAAATCCCTGTTCTTTCATCTCTTGAAACTAAGATATCTCGTACTAAACCAAAAATAAGAGATCTGCGAGAGACGACTAAAATCGAAGTGGGAAATACTATTTACAACATGTTTGAACAACCACTGTTTTATAATTGATTTATGATTTTGTTATAAAAATGGTTTTAGAGAAACATGTTACTTTACAAACCCTTAAGAATGAACTTATTGAATTGTGCAAACAATCCTTGAGTACGCTGTTGAAAGGAATTGGCTTTAAATATCGTAAAGAAGACAACACAGGAGCTTTTATTGAGAAACATGATATTGCATTGTTGCGAAGTATTGTTCTTAAAAAATAAATGGCTAACCTCATGTCAAGTTCTGCAACACTATTAGTATTCGTAGATTCGTAGATTCGAGGTGGATTTGTTCTAAGGGTAAAATGATAAAAGTGTTCGCAAACCTGAGGGTTATGATGGCATACATTTTATAATTATTCATGTTGGCAGCGAGCATGGCTCTATTAATACCTTGTCGCAGAAACAATATATTGCAGATTGGTTAAGGAACAATAACATAAGTTTCTCAAGGGAGTCGACAGAAATTAAGTTAGTAGATATAGTTAAAAGGAATAAACCTGAAAAAAAGTATGCTATTGATGAACTTATAAAAACACATAGTCACAAATTGCTGAGGCTTCCTCCATATCACTACAGTTTTAATGTAATTGAATTAATCTGGACTTCGGCAAAAGGATATTATAAAAAATATATTGGTACGGATAGTTATCGTGCTAAACATGTGTTGAGTTTGTGGAATGAAGCATTGGAACATTGCACACCCAACGAATCCTAAAGTTTCAGAGAAGAAACAAATGGTTGATCTCTTCTATGCCATCCTTCATATTATCGATTCATAAGTAGATGTTTATTTACTATATATACTTGCATATTATGAATATTATCGTAAAATGTTAAATGATGAAGACTACTTATCTTGCTTTATTAGTAAAAATAGTTATTTATTAGCTTGTGGACGTGTACTATATTTTGCGATAAATATTTGTTATATGCATATCAGTTGCAATTGAGAACACAAAAACAGTGAGTAGAGAACTTACTTCATAACACATTTATCATTTTAAATCCTTAACCTATTTCAGGTAATGTGTTAGATATTCTGATAAATATACTTCTCATTAAATAGATGTTGTTAGAGATTAACAAGTTAAAACAAAAATAATTTGTGTTACAATATACTTAAATTTATTAACTCTTTATACAGTTTCGAAGTTGACCCGGACGATTGATGAGGTAGGTAAAAACTTTAAAGACACAAAGTGTATCCTGTCTTACCACTCGCAACTGCTGACGTCATGAATTCAGATCGAGAATGGGTGGCATATAATTATATTGATTTATCACAATTCTGTACACCTGAATTTCGGAATATTTGACCAACACTGTATATGCAGTATGCGTTGCATATATTATGTATTGTTGATTAGTATAAAGTGCGGTAGCTATATTGCTCCCAGTCATTGTAAGCTGTTGAAAATCCAAGCGGAAGTTTAAAATTAAATTTGTATTTACGAATACGCAATGCAAAAATGTCTGCCATATGTACTACGTACATGTATGTAATTACTGGTATAGAATGCAAACTAAATGGAATAGATACAAACAAGAGTGATAAAAATATTGTGAATATTGCACATTCCCTTGAGTAATTTGCCAAGTTAACAACATAATTGAAAATTCAAGGTCAACATTTGGGTAAATATTTTACAGCACTGCGAATCGTACGAAATATTTAAGTTTCACTATATTACTGCTTACTCCAAGATTGGAAAGCTTGGTCTGTACACTAGGAACAAAATATCCGTTAATTTTTCAAACGGCGTATTTTGTTTTGCGACAGGTATAAATCTTTATCTAAAAATAATTTGGTAGTGCGTAATTCTGAAATATTTTAATATATCGCTTTCGAAGAGGCGCAAAATACATTTACATACTCCAGTTCTACGTAAGTTGAGCACATTGTAGCAATACTACCAGTTTGCCTATGTTCTTTTAAATTATCATCATTAATGATTAAAATAAGCAATTGGTCTACTGTATATCTTGATAGATAAAAGATATGGTTGAACAGCGCGATAAGCTATTCTGATAAATACTAATTTCTGGGTAATTTCAGTGCAAAGTACATTACAATAAATGTGGATAGTCCTTTTAAATCGACCGAGGTAGATGATTTGACTTGCAACCGATAAATAATCTGATGAAATATTCTCGCTTAAAGCATAAATGTAAGCGTTGAGCAGTAAGCCTGGATTTGTCGAGACCGCCGTTCGGTAAAATCATTAACAATTTACTATAGCAGAAACATTGCTCTCCCCGGTTCTTGAGTCACGAATATAGCCCGCTGGGGGCGCCACCGTCATTACACCCCTTCACTTAATAACACCTCCGAGACTCAGATATGCTTCACTATCTACCGTTATCATTATCTTCAGAAATACGAAGCGAGTGAGTAAAATCCAATGGTTGTAATGATATATTCCTTGGTGAAGTATGAAAATCAAATAATCACGACAAGGAGACTATTGGTAAGTTACAATGTTAGAAAAACTTATATAAGTGAGATCGCTGATGCGTATTGGGCGTGAAAAGCGTGAACGGGTAATACGTGTTGCTTTTCGAAAATAATTGAGGCAGCGAGCATTTTAATGCACGTGTGAATGGATTTACTGCGGCTCTACCGACGGTAGAACGTTGATTGAAGTGAATAAACTCGTTTATCCGTAAAAATATTTGCATGCGAAACAAGAGATGATTGTGATTATTTTCTATCATTCTAGAAAATGAGTTCCATTTCATCTGGAAATAGCTGTATGTACCTATCAAAAATGCAAAATTCGTGTAGATATTTGGTACCGACTATTATAATTGCAAATTTTGCAATGCGTTAATGTATTTACTTTTTGGTTAGCAAATTTTATTTTACTTCTTGTATTATGTTTACTAAAACTGTAATTTATAACAATAGTTGAAATTGTTACGAACAGTATCTTCCTAAACGTTTTGTATTCGAAAATAGAGGTACAGAGAATTTTAATTTGCAATTACTATTGTTGTCATTATTATTATTGCTATTGTGCCGTTCTCGTTTCTACCAACTATCGACAGCCTTGTTTCAAGTTCTTTTTAAGGAAACAGTCGAGAGATTGTAAGTTATATACCTCTTTGGTCAAGTTGAGTGAGTGTGTAACCCAGATTATTATTATTATTATTATACTTTGGCTTCACCAATTGCTTATAACGTCTTCTGAGTACAATGCAAGCAATTATTACCTACATATATGTCCAATTTTACTACCGTTACTGATTTTGTGGTTTTGCTAGGCATTACACCCAAGAGAGAAAATATTTGTGGAACTTCATTTATTCTTCATAGGTTCTTTGTAAATTCGAGGCTAAGGAAACAGCATAACTTATTACACAACTCTATTGTAATCTAGAGAAGTGTATGGCGCGATTCTTCTGTCCCCGTATCATTTGGCTTCTGTATTTTCCAGGATAGTTTTATGGTTTATATTTGCAGGTCAATTGTTCCTAGTTTATTAGTTGAATTTGTTATGTAATTATGTACTGTTTAGTTTCCGAGACATGCAGTATTTAGGCAAATAGCCGATAGTTATTGATAAACCACTTCAGCAATTGTTTCATATCCACTTTTATATTAACTAGTTTGTGTCTTGTAAATAACGTATGTAGATACTAATTGTTTCTCAACGAAATCGGAATCATTTACCATAACTACATATAAATATATAATCTCACACAGCATCAGAAACTATTGATTAGTTCAATTTAAATTGGAATGATTTCCTTTTGTTATGGTTTGTTAAAAATAAAGTGCATGGAATCTTCCATTTCTCGGGACATGTAGGGACTGCAAGAGCGCAGTCACATGTTTGATATTCCTTCCTCAGTATCAGAAAGTGTTTCGAAAAATGGTGTCACATTAAAAAAACAATAAATGCAGTTTTATACTATGTACTATGTACTAACTGATTTCTGTTAAGGTAATTCCGGGACATGTCCCACACTTTCTAGATATACAACATATGTTTATGTGTATATTATTATTATGTGGGCGCCACCTCGAGGAAAATAGTGTTTTAATGTGGAACTATAAAGGTGAGTGCAAAAAGTTGTACTTTGATGAGTTTCCCGTTCATAATTGACCACTGTTCTGAAAAAGACAATGGAGACAGGCCAATTTTTCTTCTAAATGACACATTAAAGTCAAAATAGCAACAGATATTGGTTAAAACGACATAAGTTTAATGTCAGGAAGGTGTTTGATATATGACCTCTTGGATATTGACTGTAAATGAATATTTTCTAAGCAAAAGGATTTTGCACATATTTTGTGCAGTCGGGACATACGCCCCATTATTTTTCGGGGACACACATCTCACCAACAATCTAGGTCAGGGAGCGTATTTTATAAATACTGATGATATTTATCACTGTGAATTCAATATTTATCAATATTCATCTTAACATTTATCAATATTTATCAATTTACGTTAGACTCGATCAGTATGTATTACAGTTGGAAATGGCATTAGCAGTTTTGCTTCAACTGGAATTCTTCCATTGAATCGAAACATGATTCCTGGCCATTCTTTCGCAATCCCGAACAGCATTACAGTTGCAGCCCTGTATCAGGGAACTCCAAATCGTTCACGGAGTATTAACCAGCAATTGCGTGATCAGGACGTGTCAATAGATCAACTGCCCATCTCCTCTCAAGAGTCTCTGTCCCCAAAGAAAAGTCTTCACAAGATTTCACCGATTCCGACCTTGCCAGCTTCTACGTAAACCAGAAGTACTGGGGAATCTGCTGTTTTGTTGACAAACGAAAATAAAAGAAAAGTTCAAATAAGAAACCTGAAAAAAGAACAGGTTACTATGAGGAAAATACAAACACAAGAGACGCGGACTGTAAAACTAAACGAAAACAAAAGCAGGAGCCCGAAACACTAAACAATTTCACGGTGAAGAATAATACAATATCAGCGTCAAGAAAGTCGACTAGAGTTCCGAAAAGTAGGTTTATTTTAGAAAACACAGGCAGCGAAACATCAGAAACGCAGCATGTTGATGAAGATAATGTTTATGAGTCTTTGAATGCGAAAAAAGGTCAAAAAACTGCAAGTAAAGTTATTCTGCAATCGAAAAATATTTTTAGGCGTATAAATTATAAAATGGAGTAAAACCAACGCGCATTTATTTTTGCCTTCACAGAAATTTACATTCATATTGAAAAAGTGGGGCGCATGTCCCTGAAGATTTCTCGATTAGCTGATTTGGCACTTTCCACAAATAATTCAATGGCACTTTTCTATTGTCAAATATCGATGAAACAAATATTCTCCCAACTTTTACATATACCGCACGATATGTAACGATTAAGAGGTCCCTCATTAACATATTCAGAAAGTGTCAGTTTGGATTTTAAAAAAGTGGGGCACATGTCCCAGAATTATCCCTATGCCTTTTTCTGAAATTCTGGCAGCGCTTCTCGTACCTCTATCGAAATTGCTCTCTGCTATAAATATAGATTTCATAGCTAACTACTAACATATATTAACGTATTTTTCGTAAGTTTGATGTATCTTTCATAATTGTGGAACGTTATTACAATTTTAGTGTTAACATTTGTGTTTGACACTGCGTAATAGCAAAGACTGTGGCTTATTTTGCTTACTAAAATTGAAACAATGAAAAGAGTCAGCCGATAAACCGTTAAATAAGACTACGCTACCTACTTTTGTTGAATGGTATCGTACGTTTAACGATAGGTATATGTTATAAATAAATCTAGCCAAGATGGTCATTATTTTTATTGATATTTTCCCCGTAGAGCAATAAAGGAAAACAACACAATTGCAGCTATCGGGCCAGATAATTAGATATAACGTATGCGAGAGCACGTACAGATTGGGCGAAGGGGGTGCACCAGGCATAATGCAAGTGCACGTACTCTCTATTGTTGGACCACTTCCGGTATTCAGTGAAGAATTCCCTGCGCGCTCGCACCTGTGGCCACTGTTGTTTAACTCTCCACCTTTTCGTCGTCACTTGACACATAGTTCGTCCAGATGAGGAAGCTCGCCGGTAACTCGTCGGTGCCCAATTTCTTTATTAACCTTACACCTAGGCTTTAGATAAGCAGAGTATTAAGTAAGAAAGTCTACAATTTACCGAGAGTGCATTAACGTATTTAAGATCCTAAAACGCGTTTTCCAAACGACTAAGTTTGCTCCAGACTTCCCATATTTCAATTTGAGGAAATAAATCACTTTACTTCACTACTCACTTACTAACTTACTTAAAACATTAACGTAATCTTACATACCTATATCTGGCGCAAAATATACCAACAGATCATAATGTACTATTCTCACAAAACATATTTGTACTAATATCTAATATGCTGCAGAATATATTTCAAAATATATTAAATTTCTAAATGTATTTTGTTTCCTCTTCTGTAGTTTCTTTTCTTTGTTGCCTGTTTTATATATATATATTTTTGGAATGCCTTTTTTAGTCTTATAAAACATTTTAAGGTCAATCTTTTGAATTTGTTTTATTTTAACGAAGAATTGAAACTTTTCGAAACGTCAAAAACCTGTAATCAATTACTAATTTTATAAAACGTGTTGTAACGTTACAAAATGTTAGAACCCCATCAGTTATTGTATTGTTATTTATATTATCTTGCAAAATAATGTATAACGATGTAACCATCTTCTTCGAGACGTATTTCACTCTATTCTCAAAGTAGATATTAGAATTTATGTTCGTGTTGCATGTAACAATATTAGAGCGCTTCACGCTGAATTAACAAAATCGAGAAGTTTTCATGTTTATACCTATTATCAAAAGGTATCACTTTGGAAGAATATACATAAAGCCGTTTACCAAAATTATAAACTCCAAGCGATTTAATTATAAACAAGCAGCCAGTGGAAGTAGAAGTTTAAATATCAAGTGCAAGATTTATTAGTTACAATGGTATTTTACGACGTTGTTGTATAGTTAAATATTAACCTTCCTATACTCACGCATACGGTCTGTGAGACCGACTTATATAGTATAGTATACGTGTTTTATTTTTGACGTGAGTATAGGAAGGTTAAATAACAGAATTCATCTGTAGATTATCATCTCAACTATTTTAACATCAACATCCACACATTATGTATACGTATAATACTATGGCGGCAAATTTATTAATATTGACCGTTGCTTCCGTATACCACACCTTCAAGGGCAAACCATACTGGCGACGTTGATATTTTAGCACTAACATGGTACACATTAGTATGTAGGAGCGATAACTTCGATTACCTCGTGTTCCCACCAAGGATGCCAACCGAAGAATCAGTAACACCCTAGCATTAATAATGAGTTTAGCGAAATAAGACGCACTACCTGCTGGATTTACACAGATGTTATATGCTTTGCATGTAGTCTCAACAAGACGGTTATTTACATATTCCAAAATAATTAGTCTATTGGTCAATAGCTACTGGATTAAATGTGAAACTTAAATTGAGTAATATTTCGTAAGCGTTAATTCTCATAACTGCATATTGTAGTATAACAAATGTTACCAGAGTTAAATATTTTATAAAAGCATGATTTAATGTACAAAAAGAATTTTGTTAACATTTTAACACCCATTTCCTACAACAATTATGCATTACAAGAATTCACATACATAAATTTACTGGAAATAACCAAGGATATATGGATTCATGGACAACGGAGAAATAAAATAGGGTCGCCCTGGTTTCGAAAAGAAAAAAGTTGGTTTGGTTAACGACGATTGAATGGACAAATTGAGAAAAGTAATTAAAGAAGTCTGATGTATATTTCCAAAAGAAAAAAATGGTTTTAAGAAGAAATATTAGTAAGAAAGGAACCTCACCATACAGATTAAGAGGAGATACAGGAAGGACCGTCAACGGAAAATACACTTATACATTCACACACACTAAAATAGGTAAATTTTTTGATTTTATGTTCAATATTTCGAAAAAGTTATAAATATAAATTGTCATAATTTATGCTTTTATATTTTATCTACGAGCTAGAGCGGTGCAATTGATTTAAAAAAATTAACTAAATTCTCAGTACAATATTCTCTTAAAATAACGAATTTCTTATAACTTTTTCTTATGCATTTGCATACTAACCATATAGAAATGTCCAAACAATTCAAATAAATAGATAATAAAATCATTTTACTACTAATGGTAAAACGTTTGAAGAGATAGAAAGGACTTTGTGATCTACTGGCAAAACCTACATTTACAGTGTATACTTTCTGTATGTCATTGGCTTTGGAACAAGAACATATACATATACACAATTTTGATCAACATATTTCGATGGAGCATTATAGTTACCTGCATATTTGGCGAGTTATTTATGGGACGAGGGGCAGTTGAAGACCTTTGCTGGTGGTTATAGAATGATATATTGGATCCATTGCATGATCATGTTTTGAAATCGGGATTCCTGTATTTTCTTCTTACATATTGGGGAGTATTTCTACGTATTGTTATGATATCCCTTGTTTCACAACGAAATAAAGCAAATTCTTATATTCTTTGGGATAAATTCGTTTGTTTATGGGTTATAATTCTAATGGTATGAGTAAAGGGTTTATTTAGTATTTAAATTGTAATATACAGACAGTTTGTATAATCTTCTAAAAATGTCAAACTATGGATAAAGGTAGGGTTAGATATATAACTTCCTTCATAGATACACTTAGTTTTTTTACAGTTTCAACAATCTGAGTTACGTAATTATCTTGATAAATATCCAGAAGAATGCCATACAGCTATAAGTAGCAGAAGGGCATATGTAGATTTGTGAAGTAGTAGAAGCTTTGTATTTAGGGATATATTTGCTAATAAATGTTTAGTTGTCAACTAAAGCTCACAAAGGTATCAGTAGTATACCACAGGATCGACAAGTAGAATAGATATATAGGATATATCGCTACCTTTTTCTTGTTGGTATATGTTGTAAATTTTAGACAACGTCAATATCTATCTGACAGTTACAGCATCTACAGGCAACTGCTTCATGTAAGTTTCTAACTTTTGCAACAAACTGCAAGTAGAAATTTATGCATTAACTATACTTAAACGATAAGATTCCAACCTCAAACTTTCTAATAGTTTAAATATCAGAGGTTGTTCCTTTCTACGTATCAACGCTGAATTTACTAACTATAATACAGTCGTTGTTTATGCGGCAGAGATGTGTTGATAAATTCACATATGATCATGTTTCAAAAACGGAATAGTTAGCGGGATGTTTACTAATTTATTTAATTTGGGCACATTGATGCCCAGATGTGGAAAGGCGTCGGTCTTTGGTTGGGATGGTACCCGGTTCAAACCTCGGTCGAAACGATTACAATAACCTCGACGTCAGAGCCGAGCTTACAAGACAAATACCGCCTTCGAGTATTGAGGGCAAATAATGTTTCTGATAAGACCTATTAATGGATTTCTAAACGGGTTAATGAACTTTTACAAGAAAGATACACACTTGCAATACAAGGTAATGCATATTCTTAACCCTGAATAAGGTGAACTTTCCTCAAGTCTTAAAAGCACAGTATCTATTTGACCTAGACAGTGATAGAGGCAATCCAAAGGATAAGTATGTAAATTAATATAAATAATATTGTATTGTACAAAGTGCGTTATATCTTCAGAATCCTGTTTTAGAAAACATTTTCTTACAGTTCTTACAGTTTGATTCAAAAAATGTGAACATAACTCATTAGATCTCATCAGACAAGTTATTTGGAATAAATAATAATACAGTCGATTATCCAAATGGTAGTAATTTGAATCATGGGTAATATTGGTTCTGGTCTAGCATCGTTAGCACTCAATGCTTTTACAAAGTATTTCTTGAGAGCGGCATCCCAGAAATACGGGTTTAGTCTTTAGTTGCCTCAGGTTTCGGAATTTTATTTACGGAAATTATTAAAAACAAAAAAAAGGTATGTATAGTGAAGTGTCGAGACGATTTTCGTGTAAAAAGCTTAATTAATTCTTAAAAAGACGGTTGTTAGGTGTGCCAATATTTCTTTACCCAGAATTATGTCTGTGTAATCTGTTCATTAGATTTTTCACTGAATCTCTTTCCACTCAGACGATCGGTTACCAATCAAGGCTCTCAGTTTTAAATCAATGTGAGGTGTATACTGAGTTTGTGGTCACATATCTTAAGCAAAGCTTAGAAAATTCAACAAAAAGGAAACGAGTAATCAACGCACATTAAAAGATAAAATGAAAATTAATACGCGGCTAAAGAAAGGTGGGGGTCACGTACTAACTACCAAGTTCGGTGTTGGTGAATCAAGGATAACGACAATGAAAAATAACTCTGATTCAATCACTAGGTATGCATTTACTCTTGACAGTGAGGAGGGCAATTTATATCGTAAAACTATGAAGAAACCTAAATCTGAATTGTTGAAAGATACTGCATCCTCTTGGTTTTTGCAAAAACGGCCTTCTAGGTAGTCCAGATCTGAGTCCATTTTATGTGAAAAAGCAGTGGAATTAAACGTGAAGCTTGGCAATGAGTTGTCATCCGTCGCAAGTCCTGGGTGGCTGAAAAATTTCACATTATTGTAAGGCATTCGCAAAATCGAGATTCATCCTGAAAAATTGAGCGCTGATGCCCTCGTAGTAGTTTCCTTTTTCAAGAAGTTAAGGAGATTTCTGGAAAGGAACGTGTATGACATGAATTTTGTCTACAATGCAGACTAAATAGGCTTGGATTGGAAAGCTCTACCATTTAAGTCGTTGGTATATCAAAGAGAATTTGCAGCTCCGGGTTACAAGATCAGCCAGCAGCGTGTCATAGTCATGGTGTGTGCTAGGGGAACTGAGATACACGTTGTTTTAGAAATGTGAAAGTTCCGTTCATATGTACGAGCCGAAAAATTCGTGGACCAGCAGCGATTTGTTCACGAATTGGTTTGAATACAATTTCATCCTTGAAGTTAAAAATTCAGCAGCATTGCGGCAAAGAAGACAAGGTGCTACTCCTACCGGACAATAGGGTAACATTTTTCCCCTAATGTAATTTTCTGAATTCAATGTATGCACCAGAGCGTTATCGAAACATTGAAACACTATATCGGAAATAGTTCATACATCGTCTGCTTTTAGGCGATAAAAATTGATTTAAAAGAGTGTTATTATATGTTGGTCGAAGCATGGAATGCAGTAAAAAACAGCACCTAGCATAAATTGTGGAATAAGCTATTAAAAGCATCTAAAGATAAAATACAAATCTACGTACCTGACAATAAACCTGCCAACATTTTGGAGACATTGAGTACTGTTGGTGCTTTCGCTGATTGTGATGAAAAGGACCTGAATGAGTGCCCACTTCTGGATTGTGGTGTCACCAGGGTATCAGATGCAGACGACGAAATTGTTCACGCATTATTACAGGACAACGATCATACAGCGAATGGTGAGATGACGATCCAGATGGCATCTCCATCTCGGGACCACCTTATGCTGAGGTCTTTCAGGTACTGGATTTGGCTTACTGGTGGTTCGAACTGTAAGAAAAATCCGATCATACCCAGTTATTGCAGCTCAAAAGAATTAGAGACTTAATTGCCATAAGCGGGAAGTCATCATTGAAACGGACCAGTATTACGACTCTTTTTGTGCCAAATTTATCTTAGGTATATAACAATGTTTTTGTCTTTTACTTTTTTCCACTATGTACTATAGTTAAATAAGGACGTTTTCTTTTTGCAAAGACATGGTTGATTTTTACACCTTTCTGTTTTTCCTCCATTTTTAGTGAATTTTGATTATCCGAATTTTTGATTATTCCATCCACTCCCCGGCCACATTAACTCAGATAATCGACTCTCTACTGTATATCCATAACCCATTTACAAAAACTGTTGTTTTACTGCAGATTACACCTAGTTACAATGAAAAGTCACAAAGCCATCTCAAATGGGAATTTGGTGTGATCTTAAATATTTCAACAGCTGTACGAAACATGAATAATTGAAATAGGATGCAAGAAGATAGAATTCTTAAAACAATATTAAACACAGAAGTAAGTGCAAGGGAGGGAGTGGATAGAGGCGGTGACAGAAGAGCTAGGGTTATTGCGGACGCAAGATTAGAAAACTATGGCGTAGGATAGGAGGACTGAAGGAGTTCTAATGAAGCTCTTGACCTTTAAGGGTATATATGAACCATAAACAAAGATTATTGCAACTAAGATATAGAATATACGATATGTATATATAAATTTGAGAAAATGACGGTGAGATATAAATTGGTCACTCTGAAATTAGTTTTAGATTATACAGTTTAGATTTCTATTTAAGTACTCTGGAGCATAGGAGAAGAAATATCTATAACTTGTGCAGTAAAACGATATCCACATATATGTACATACATATGTCTGGGGTGAATAATTGTTAAAAGTGGCCAATTGTTATGCTGCTACAATCGAAAAACAATTTGCATTCGCTAAAAGACAAGTGTACGTGCTCCACGGAATAGACAAAAACAGAATACAGCGATGTAGTAAAACAGAATACAAACGATGAATATTCAATAAATAGAAGCCTAGATTATATCGCAGTGATAAATTAACAATATGTCTTGAGCTGCGGTTTCACATACAAAATTCGGTAGCGCGTCATACTCTTAAGTGGTTCTCTTCAATGCGAGCTTGTGGAATAATAATAAGCCGCAAGTATTTTCATGGATATGGCAAGTTGACCTTAATTCTAAATCATCGCCTAGACAGACAAAGACGATTACTGCGAGTCTCGGCACCTCAAACAGGTGCAGTATAATAAAAGACAATGGCCAATATGATATTGTTTGATAGATTCAGCATATTTTAATCAATTTTATTACGTATATATGCATACACCTACGTATAATGATATATTTTCTTGATCTTAGCGGTCGTTAGTTAAAATTAAGATTTAAACATTTAGAAGGATTGATTTTTCTTGTTTCCCAGAAGATGTTGACTAAGAATCGCTAGTACCAAGAAAAATTCGTACATACATATATACAGATGGCTTTTAATGATTGACGATACGTTAAATTTGGCGTCACAATTGTGCGTATCTTCCTGGTGGCCTCTCAGGAATGAATTTTACTTTATTAACCCCAAATTCCTGTGGAGTAAGCGATTCATTTATATGTTTCAAGAGACTACCTACCTATCGATATCAAATACTAGATGCTTTTACACACTTTGAATAATCATAAAACAAACTTTTGCTTATATAGTGACTTTCTTTCTTGTTTCGTTAATCCGCTTAAAAGAGCTGCCACGTGCTATTTATTTTGCTGGTAGAGTGCGTAAAGACGGATTTTTGTTGATTGAGCATATGAGAACATCGAGAAATGCGACATCAATCTGCGCAAAACAAAATAACATTTAGTTCAAAGAACGCTGGTTACGATGCACTGGTGGCTACTGACATTTTAAGGAAGGTGGTCTGCACCAATCACAACCAATTTAAAGGAATAATAATAATAATAATAATAATAATAACCCGATACTAAAAATATATATAATATTTATAACCAAAAACAAAAATTACAATCATATGGAACATTTCAAAGTCAATTAAACTTACCCTATTTCATTTTCTTAAACTGGAGTTCAATTAGTCTTTTTTGGAATTCCTAATTTCCAAAAACTTTTTAGTTTCTGCCATTGTTTCTTCCAAATTATAAATTTTAACAAAGGCACTGCACCTGCACTGAAAAGTTAAATACAAAACTGACAGCTCTGTTCGCAGAGGTTGTTTTCCCAAGAAAACTATAAGCTGCATATGTTAAGTACGGCTTATATTCAGGAAATTAATTGTTATAATTTTCAAAATTGTCTGAATTCAAGAGCGGTACGGCAACCAAGTGGTTTGTAAAAGCAAAACGTTCTTTTGCATTCTTTTCATTTTTTAAAATAATAACATTAGAAATAAAGTTAGCAAATGCCACAGCATTATGATTTTCGGGAAGCAAAAAGGTCCAGAAACTTTCTACCGGGTTTCCCTTATTGGTAACGTAACGAAGAACAACAACCCTCTGAAATTTAGAGGAAACGTCTGTAGTTTCATCAGCGATCGCTTCTTAAACCGGACTTTATTGGTTTCGCAAAGAATGTTCTCACGATACACTTCCAGCATGCAATCCAAAATCTCATTTTGTGTGGTGCCTTTGAAAACCGTTGCATTGGTGTTCACTAAGTTTTAGCAAGGTCTGACGTAAAATTCACCAATTCGGATGATTCACTACATCATATCCTCTTAAGGCTAGCCTACCTCACAAAATTTTATGCAATCAATAAATTTTGATAACATATACCCGTTGTTCGTTACTTCTTCGTTGTCCTTTTGTATATTTATCAAATAGGCAGAATCAAGACGAGCTTCAATGATGCAAATTTCATTTGATTGCTGATATGCGCACGGCTTGTTTCATGTTTTTTCACTTTTTCGTTTAAATGTATTAAATCAGGTTTTCCCGTCAATTTTTTCTTCGTAATCAGTTCCACACAATGCATACGGAAAACAAAAAAGGCGTTTGTACGCCACAGCCACAAATCCAATGATTACGAAGATATAGGTATGTCTTTATTAAATTGGATTTTATAAGGTTTTTCACGACTTTTACGGGTCACTTCAATATTGAGTTGTTGTTGAAAGTTAAGGTTTTGAAACTTAATTTCGCCGAGGTTAAGAACAATACCCATTTTTACATCACATTGACACGTAATTGTAATTTTAAACGCCCGTGATGCGTACATTAACATCGACCAACTCCCACTGACCACTGCTGGCTGACCGTCGGCGATCCTCGATTTACTTCGTGTATGAATTTATCTGCATTGCAAAGAGTTGCGCTGCAGAGACGACTTTCTCGAAAATTATGAGGGCGTTGCGCTTGCGATTGTATGAATGTACAGCTGTGACATTTTTCGTAGGAGCATATAATTATTAAAATGTCAGTTTTCCACGATGAAATTATGCAAAATTTGATAATTTTAATGACATACTCAGTAAATGCTAAATGTTAATACTTAATACTTAGTGCATAAATTATGGATTTGTTCTGGTGGTTCCGCCACTCAGCAGCACTGATGGAGGAGCCGCCCCTGTTACGGTGCAATAACGAGCGATAGCCGATTCTACAAAGTTTGTGGTTTCGTTTTAAGGGTGCGATAATATGCGTATGTGCGTTTTGTGATTTGGTTCTATATCTGTACTTTGTAAATACATCGTTTAGTATAATACGCGGCACGAAATGAGACTGGCCATAGATACATATATATTTGGAAAGTGGTGCGCAGTGAGAAATTTGGGGGTAGCAGTACTGAAGGAGACGGTACAAAGTGTGCATAAGCCGTTTTAAGTACTTATTCTTTCCTAACTTGAGAGAACGCATTTCTGCTATGTGACGCAAGTAAGGACGTCTTTTACCTCGATCCAGAAGGGGAAAATCTAAGTGACAAATTTTCCGAGGATCGTCTAAACGTTAATTTTTGATTTCTGCTATTCAACGCATTTGTGTCACCATCTCATTTTTATCTTTTTTCCCTATTATTGGAGATGTCCGAATTGTAGTTACCTCTCAACTTTTGAGTTGGCTAACATAACACGGTAAGTTTAAGTTATCGGTGAAGTCACAGCGGCCTCCATCATTGCGTACAACTGATGATTTAGGATAATTTCTCACCTCCATTCTCCAGTTGCTCCCTCGATCTCAGACTGGCTACCGAACACTGCAATCACTGGCTTCATTTTCAAATTTTTAGCATTTGTGCTTACGCTTTCACTTTTGATATTAGTTAATATCGTAATATTTATTTGGTTGTGTATATTTGGATTTCCGCAGGTGCATCCGTTAATAGAATTTATCGCTTTCAATTGTTGACTTATGTAGTGAAATTCTAGTTCGAACGTTTCCCAAGTCTTCGTATCGAGTACGGCTTCGCTAACAGTTTTGTCACTTTTAACATCAACTACTGCTCAGTTCGGGTGTGCGAGTTCACCATAATGATTAAGTATATTTTCTCTGATGCGAATGTTTGGGGCTCACACTATCCCTTAAAGATTAGTAAGATCTATTACAGATAGTTAGGTACTACTGTACGCATTCCACGGCGCGGCGTAATGCCGAACTTTTGTCTAACTGACTAGAAGCTTTCCCCTTTTGTATTAATTTGATACTCTGCTTTATTGTGATTCATAGAAATTTTCTCAAAGCTAAAGCTTCTTTCTTTTCTAATAGAACGATATGTGGAAATTCTTGGATTTTTTAATATTGAAACTGAATCTAGTGACTTCCCTTATAATTCAAAAGATTTGGACCGCCCTCTGTTGTGTTGATCCTCTACTACATACAAAGTTTAACAGGTCAGTTCGGGAATTTAGCGCTTCCGATATACCCATGCTAAAATCCAAACTAAGGCGTAAGATAAGGTGCCAAGAGTTGCGTGGCCGCAGGGTTGTGCGGTGTTTAACGTACCGCTGGGGGCAGCAGGCGAAACCCTATTGCATTTAGCCTTACCCGAGAAAGCGGCGCTCTGATCGGGCGGACAGATACTTCCCTAGCTAAGCTATCTGGAATTTCCAAGGCTAAAGTGCAAAAGCTTGTGAAACAGGGCCAAGATTATATACAGGCTAGAAGAGCCATAATCAAGGGCAACTTCACTAGGCATGCACAAAGAAGCCGGCTTTAGTCTAGATAATGATGTTAGGCATCACCAGACGGCGGAGGCTACTAAACGTAAAGAAAGGGCGGAAGTCCAAAAAGGCAGAGGTCAAAGGGCAATACTCCCGCAGGTCTTCCGAATGGCAAGAGACTAGAAGGTTTAACCTTCAAGGAGGCTGCTTTGGAGAGGATCGTGGTAGTGTGCAACGACTATCCAGCCACCCAGTTGGAGGCGGTAAAGCTTAAGGCAGTACAGGACCCCATTATGGAGGCATATAACAGCATTTCGAAGCAAGGTCTTCAAGTCCGCTTTAAAAATATACGTATATGCGGAACAACCGCTCTCAAAGCTGTTAAGTCTAATTAAAGGAATAAAGCTGGGGAACGTAGTCTAAGGAGGCATGAGGACCACAATAGATCTGAAAAGGTCGCAGTGGAATCATTGCCACCTCAGTTAATCGTATCTTATCTTATTTTACATACAAAGTTGTTGGTTATGCGACTTCCACACTTACGCTATGTAATCGACCGGTTCGAAGATTTTTATAGAAGTCAACAGTATAACTAATTAATTTGACTCTATACCGTATTGGAGGACGGTATTATTTTCAGTTTTACTGTTTCATTACAGGTTATAGCTGCGTTTCCTGTCAAAATAATGACATACGTAGATCATTTTAATGCCTATTAAACTAGCCTTTATAACACAACATATGTTGCAGAAAAAATTGTTTTGCTTATTGTCCTCTTTTTTGTAGCCGTATGTAGACTTTTCTAATTAACATTCTAGAAAATCTGTGGAAACTCACATACCATTCCTCTTTATTATTCAGATTGGAAGTTTATTCGGTTCCTAACAGTAAACTATAATTGACAAAAGTTACCTTGCTGCACGCCGCAGTACATCTATGCGAAAACTTCACAACACGAAATACAGATTTCACTATAAAGCGTAAAAAGGGTGCTCATATGTATTACAGGCTCAATGATCATATGTATACTATGAAATATCCGTTAGTTTCTCTTTTGTAGGAAGTCGATATACACACACACCTATATAGATATATACATACATACATACAGCGTGCCTAAAGTATGGAATAAATTCCGTAAAAACGAAATAAACGAAAAAATCTTTGAACAGGTCGATTTTATTTGATAAAAATACACATTTTTGCATCATAGTCGATTTTCAACCATCAGTTGTTTTGAGTAATGACATTTTTTTATAAATGACAACCGAAAATTTTTTCTTGAGTTTGAGAGATCTTTTACTGCCGACCTGGCGGTATAAAAATGTTACCGTCTTTCATAAGAAATTCTTTGAGTAAATAACAAAGAATGCAAAAGTAATAGTAAATTTTATTGTTAACAGAAAATAAAGAAAAATCCTTTGTTAGGCAAATACAATTTTAAAGAAAGTGTTAGAAATGCCATTGTCCGTCTTCTTAACAATACGGCTTGCGTATTGTTAACGTAAATGTTATTCTTCCACATTTTGAATCGTTTCCGAGCTAATTCTGCGCACTTCATCTCTGATGCGATGTTCTAGTTCAACTAAATTTTGTGGTTTGGTGATGTAGACCTTGAACTTTAAATAACCCCTTAAAATGTAAGGTGTGTGGGGTCTGAGGATTTCGCGGGCCATTCAATCTGTCTTTGCCTCTGCGGAAAGCAATTGTCTAGAAAATCTCGAATAGGCTGCGCACAGTGCGGAGGTTCTTGTCGAAACCATATGGGATCTGGGAGATCTGGATCATTGTCATTGTTGGAAGCTCTGGAACAGGGTCATTTTGCAAAAACTGTAAAAATCTTGATCCTGTGTGGGTTCCTTCAAACAGGAAACGCCCAACTATACTGTTATTAAGTATTTCAGACTCCACATTAAATTACTGCCGGTGTTGAGTGTGTGCCTCAACCATCCAACGAGGATTTACCCAACTCCAGTACCTACAATTTTAGAGATTCACTGTACCATTGAGGCAAAACATTGCCTTATTCGAAAGAAGTAATTGCCGTTGAAAACGTCAATTTGTGTCATTGTGCCACTCCAGCATAGTTTGACATAACGGTGGTCGCCGGTCGGGGTTGTCTTGGTTAAGTTGTACGAGTTGAAACTTTATAGGGATGATATTTTTCCTTCCTCATAGTACGTAACACTGTTGTCTAACTAACATCACTGTCTAATGCAACAAATTGAGACGTATTGCGAGAATTCTCTTCCATACTTAACAAAGTGCTCAGCTTCAGGTCTTCACAAACTTCTGGACGTGCAGGTTGTTTTTACATATATACTATTAGCAGTTTCTCGAAATTTAGACTCAATCTTATTGACTGTGGATTGCCTAATAGAGTGATTTGCAAATTTTGCATTAAACAGATCGTAAACTTCCTTCGGAGTTCCTGTCTTATCCCTGAATCCAACGAGAATTAAAATCTGAATCCTGTGTGTAACAATTAAATGTGCCATAATATTTTGATCACAATAAAATTTCTGTACTGCTTATATTAAGTAGTCAGTGTAAAACTACTGTACCTACGGGATCTGCGAAAAACATCTGGCTTTTTGAAAAACGAACTCGGATATCGTTCTTGCTATCAAGAGGGTTTTTCCTTTATTTTACTTTCTTAACATTTTATTGTCATTTACTCGAGGACTTTCTTATATAAGATGGCATCATTTTTATACTGTTAGTATACCGGGAAGATCTCTCAAAATCAAGAAAAGAAAACAGGGGTTGTTATTTAAAAAGATGTTATGACGTCATTACCCAAAGAAACTGATGGTTGACTGGCATGCAAGAATCTCTAGTTTTGTCAAATAAATTCGACTTGTTCAAGGATTTTTTCCAACAAAATTTTATTTCGCTTATACTAAATTTATCCCATACTTTACGCGAGCACTGTGTATATATATAAATATATATATATACGTGTATGTATGTATATATACCATTAAATAATTTACCATATTTATGACATACACATAACTACGTACATAGAAATGTGAATGTTTTCCCAGATATCGTCTGGACCTGATTATGTTAGTTCTTGTGTAAAGCTGTTATTGCTGTACTTTTCATCGATAGTTCTGATAACATCTAAAGAAATATGTCCACATACACGCGCATATATCCATCCACACACAAATATACTTGTACGCACCTGTTTTTAAAGTACCGTTATTTAAATGTCTTGGAGCTTCTTTCCTATCCACATAGATAAAGAATTTTGTAAAGTAATAATTGTCAAAATGGAAATACAGTTATTATGCTTACTACAACTTGACGACCGAATTTTATAGATAGCAAAACGTGCTGTTTTTCTAGTGGTGAGGTATGCGATTTCTCTGTGACCTACAAGAGGATTTATGTCTGTGTATTTTCATCGATTTTGTAATTTAGTCATAGTTACAACTATACAATAAATTAGTGCGTGTGATAGAGAAAGAGAAACGTAAAAAGATAGCGAAACATCAACCGTTTGTCTGTTAATTAATTATAAATAAGAGAGGAATTTTTAAATTGCTATGAGGACATCTAAAGCTTGATTTGTGTACAAAATTTTAACGGTAATATATATTCAATGTCCTATAATATCTGAGAAATTATAGCATAAAATTTTGAAATTCGATTGAAGCCATTAGTTTCTCTTTTGGTATATGTTCATGAGGAGGTATGGTCCAAAAGGGTTAAGCGTCATGTGCGATTTCTAATGTTTGCACTGTTTTTCATCTGTAGTGCTGACTAGCTACTGCACATATGGATGACACAACGGTATTGTAATTACTGCGTCTAAACACCTAAAAGTGTTAGAGCATTTTTGTACTTGATGTGTAACGGTATTTTGTTACGTGGTGTGATATCAGAATATGATATAGAAATTACAGTAAGACTATTCTACATCCATTTTTTGGAAGTAAACATTAGAGGTGAAACATATGACGCAATTATTGGAAATAGCACACCATTGTTTCCTGACGATGTTAATCTTCGTTTGTGATCTAATTTTCTTCAGGTGTCCCATGTTTTCTTACGTTGATAATTTGCGTGCAAAATATACAATTTTGTGAAATTGATTCAAATATATGTGGGCGCAGAAGAATTGGCAGAAAACTAAATGGCGCCATCTATAGCGCATAAAAGATATCGACTCCGAAGGGTACAAAAATAGAATATTTGGCGAATTTTTCGTTATTTCTGGACAACATGAATGGAAGTTGATATAACATTTGTTTTGAGAAAGCGTGCTCTAAGAAGTTCATGCGACCCCCGGAAGTGAAATGGGTAAGCAGGCTACCATATAGAATTACAAATCATATAGGTATATTTAAAACGTTAAAGTTTATCAAAAGTAGAGAACCACGACACTCGTCGAGAAATGGACATGAAAGTACTGTATCATAGAATACAAGATATGCAAACGTGCAGAATTTTAAGATGCAAAACTCTGTGATCATATACCTGGACCCATGAAGAGTTTGCCCAAATGCCAAACTCTGCAACAACCTAAAACAGTTTTTAATGGAAACTGACTTCCATACAATAAAAGATCTATTCTATTATAAAATAAAATAACTTTTTAATGTATGTTTGTTCCTTGTGTATTTTACAATACACATGTTTCTTTATTCGTTTATGTTCTTTACTTGTATAATATAATTACATATATTCCTACTAGATATCTATACACATTTCGTTTATAAACGTCTTATTGACATGTGTACACATACATTTGGCGAATGTGTAGCAGTGACTACAATACAACTTGCCTTTATTAGTCCCTTCCTTTTTGTTGAGCTTTACCTAGATTCAGCGCAGTTTAATAATTTTCATACATATTTAAAACGTTTCAGTTTTATCTATTTGGTTATCAAATTACTTCCTTTTCTACTTCGTTTGTTCCGAGTCCTCTAATTTTAGAGTAACAAAAGTTCTCATTAAATTCAGTGGAACTACATATCTTCGTGAATTTAAATTCACAAAAGTAATGTACTTATCTATTTGAATCACATTGGCTTTAAAAATTCTAAATAAGATAAGGGGTCATTTCAGAGCTTGTTTGGAACAGGCATTTTACTGTTAATGCTTAGTTTTATTACAAAATATATTATCATTTAATAAAGAGAACTTTGAAAGAATAGTTGTTTCTTTTGCTAATTCATATAAAACGTGCTGCACTCATAGTCAGACGAAAATAATTTTATATGTAAATATAAGAAAATTTTGCAAGACAGTTTGCCCAAAATATCGAACATTTTATTGTGAAGGTGTTCAACATTTTATTTCCAATACGCCCATTTAGTGCGCGTGATCAAAATTTTAATAATTAAATTGTGATTTATATACAACAAGTTAGTGTTGTGAATGGTATGTATCATAATGTTATAATACTAGTCTTCCAAAATGTATTTTTTAGCCCCATAAAGTGTACGTATTGGTAGTATTACTAGATAATATTACTAGAACACAACCTAACTTAGTATCGTAAACCTATGACAAATAGATTTACAGATGGAAGCAAATAGAAAGATAAGTTATTTTATTATTTCAAAATTATTTAAAGATCAAATGAGTTGGAACCTGGCGAGAACGTATATAATAGTGACCATATAGAGAAAAAGAATTTTCTGGGCAAGGTGGTACCAGCAGTTATCAAGGGAGAAGTACTTACATGCAAGCATGAAAAAGTGGTAGTATGATGTTGAGGTATAGAGGCGTTATTAATATCTAATAAAACGGTTAACGTACATTCTATTTATTTTTAGATATCAATTGATTTAGATAAAAAGGAAGTAGTATCGCATTATTGTACGTGTCCACGGGATTGGGTTTATTTATTTATTATGCACATTATAATATAAGCAGCACAAATACTGAACAACCCTGGGGAGTTACCCCCATCATATCGTGCCATAAGAAACCCAGAGCTGTTGGATAAAGAAAGGTTCCGAGGAATGTTGAGTGACGCCAATGTTGTTGGCTTCTCTTGGTTTTGGCGTCCAGAGGCAAATGTTTCGATTGGAAATTTAATAGTGTCCATCGAAGATATTGTGTTGTCACAAGAATTTTTAAAAGGGAAAATAAAATGGCTTATAGATAAATATTTAATATCGGAAGATACAGTTTTTGAAATTGCAAATACTACTCTGAGCCAAAATAGAAATGATCCATGGCTGATTATCCGAAAAACAGGCTCAGTGCCAGTAAATTTGGACTTGTAATTTAAACCTCCAACACGGATAAATTTCCACCATCATTTTATAAGGCATTGATTTAACTTGGCTATATAGATAGCGCCTTTGCAGTACAGTGAAACACATGGAAAAACTGCAATTGAGAAGTTCAGCAAACTTGTTGGACTTCCTGTAAATACAACAGGATTGTGGCTCGACTCATGCGGGTATTTTGGTGGAAGTCCTGATGGTTTAATTGGTGACGACAAATTGTTAGAAGTAAAGTGCCATATACAATGTGGAATTGTAGTACAAAAGAGTATGTGTCAACAAAAAATACTTTTTAAATATGAAAATGACAATATTGTTGTTGATGTTAATCATCATTACTACCATCAAGTACAGGGACCGATATATGTGACAAAACGTAAAAAATGCTATTTTGTCATATGGGCTCCCAACGAAATTTAATTTTTCATAATTGAAAATTGTTAAAGAACTTCTATTTAACAAAATACTACAAAATACTAATTTTAACAAATTTTTTCGATGTAAATTGCTGAAATTATAATTGTTTTATAGAAATGATATGTTTCATAACGTTCTTCTTTTCTTTACCAAAACTTTTAAGTTTCAATTATGGAATATAAAGCGAAAGGATGAACACAAGAAAATAACACTTGTAGCAAGAATTACTTCCAAGTGCCTTAACTACCGGTTGCGTGTGCGCAAGTGGACAGACAGACTAACGAGAGATATAGAGAACAATGGCAGCTGGCCTGTCTCACTAATGTGTACCCTGCATTTTTCCTATTTAGTTTTACCTTACCTTTGTATATTTTATTAAATAAAGTGATCAACATGTGAATGGCGAATCAGTCCTACATAAGGAATTGGCGCCCAACTTAAGGTCTCTTCAACGTAAACGAAGTTTTGTTTATGCAAGAGTCAGAAGAACCAGTTTTCCGCCTTCCATGTTGCTATCCAAGTGCGAATAAAAGCAAGGTTAGAGGTAAAAAATTAAAAGAAGAAAAACTGTAAGTACTGCTTTTCAAGTCTTAATTGCGGCAGTGTATTTTCACGTGAATCGTGCGTGCATTTCAATAATAGACTTGCTAATTTCACAAAATTGTGCATTTCCCTATGAATATGATTCGTAGAAGTATTCATGCAGCCTTTTATCACATTATTATTCAGTATAATAATAGACTATCAGTGGATATTTCACGTATTTAGTGCTGGCGCATAACTATATTACCCGAACTATTACGTTGTGTTCGCTATAATTTAAAGCTATCTATAGTGCGTTTCATATGGACATAGTCTCTATACACTCCTATAGTGCGTTCAGCATGAACTTTTATAAAACATTTTAATGGACTTTCAGACCTTTTGTGCGCACTATACTCTCACAAACATTCAGTTACATGAGCTATAACTTAAGAAATAA
The DNA here is from genome assembly GCA_038088585.1 of Chrysina gloriosa. NCBI lineage: Eukaryota > Metazoa > Arthropoda > Insecta > Coleoptera > Scarabaeidae > Chrysina > Chrysina gloriosa. Next base: position 37,097,300 of record CM076089.1, read on the forward strand.
GCTGAACAATACGTCCCGTGAGGAATCATCAATTTCTAAAATGTCAAATCCGGTGTTGATGACACCAGAACAACTTCAAGGTCTCATCAATGGAATGGCTCAAGCCCTAGTCACGTCCCAAGCTCAAACCCCATCACCAGTACTCAACGGGAATTTTTCTTCTTCGCGATTCTATGATAATAAAGGTGAGGATGTTGAGGCTTTTATCAATGCTATTAGGATTTACAAAGATTGCGTAAATATTTCGGAAGAAAGTGCAATTCGTGGTTTACCCATGTTGTTTGACAGTAACGCTGCAACCTGGTGGCAAGAAATCAAGTCGAGTATATCGACCTGGGATAAAGCTTTGGCAGCTTTGTGACATTCTTTCGGCTACAACATGCCGCCGTATCAGATTTTCAAAGAATTGTTTTCACGACAACAACGTGACAAGGAACCCACCGATATCTTTGTAAATTCTACTCGTGCGCTCTTACCACGCATACCTGAGGAACCAAAACTGCATGCAACTCGTCAGATTGACATGATTTATATGTTACTACATCGCAAGATCAGACATAGGTTACCAAGAGAACAAATTGATACCTTTTCGGATTTAATCGAGAAAGCTCGATCCATTGAAGATAGTCTCAATGAGGTTATACCTGTTGCTAAGCAACCAAGCCCAAATGATGACAAGTAACGAATTCGTCTCAAATATAACTTTTGCAAGAATGTTGGTCATCTACAAACAGATTGTAGGAAATATGCTGCTAGTCAGTCCAGAGTAGCTTCACCAAGCACTACTGCAAAACCTGCTACGTCTGCGAGTATCAGTTGTTTTGGCTGTGGCACGCCAGAATATATACGTTCCCAGTGCCCCAGTTGTCGTGTTCGTATTTCAGCACTTAGTACGCCTTCTTCAGCTGTAAATTCTGCCGAAGTTTCTAGTGCAGATACATCATGGTTAGATGTTCTCAGAAATTTGTTCAGTTGACATGAAATCTAGGCCGATGGCTCAAATAGAAATCGCAGGAAGACCTCGTCTTGCCTATATCGATTCTGGCGCGAAAAGCACCATTGCAGGAAATTTGTTATACTCTCATTTTTGTGAGCGAAATTTGCCTTACAAGGAAAAACTTGTACGGATGATTCTAGCTGATAGACAATTACGCTAAGTACACACGAAAATTTTGAAACCGACGTTGTACTTCAAGGGAAGAGAATCCCTACTACATTCTTAGCGATGCCTAATCATAAGAATAGCAAAACACTGCTTGGAAATAGACTTCATTACCGATGCTGGTATAGTTTTAAACATTCCTAAGTGGCAATGGTTTTTCGAAGAAGATTCTTGGATCAAATTTTGTTTCTTCTCAGAACCTCTAGTGAACAAGGACAATAGTCCCAAGATTTGTCAAGTTGAAATTGCTCTTAAGGATGGTGATGGTCCACACTTGACAATGGAGCAAAAGGATCAACTGACTGAATTATTGAAGCAGAATATTTCTGTGTTCGAGAAAAGTAAGGAATTACCACCATATGCAGAGCTTTCCATACAGTTGACGGATGACAATCCTGTTTACCAGCCGCAGTATCGTCTTTCACCTGGTAAAAGGAAATCCTGCAAATAGAACTCGATAAATTATTAGATGATGGAATAATCGAGGAATGTGAATCAGCTTATGCCGCTCCAGTAGTTTTGGTACCTAAACCTGATGGATCTACTAGGCTTTGCGTTGATTACAGACGCCTAAATGAGATTACTGTTCCAGTTCAGTATTCTTTACCTAGAGTAGATGATTTACTTCATTCCACAGTGAACCGGTCAAGAAAGCAGACTGAGATAAAACTGCTTTTGTAACTCCTTTTGGTACATTCAGGTACAATGCTATGCCTTTTGGGTTACGAACAGCACCTGCAACATTCCAGCGTTTAGCAGATCGCTTTCGCCCTGACTTACCGCACATTTCCATCTTAACATATTTAGATGATTTGATTATTATGTCTCCAACCTTTTAGAGACATCTTAATGATTTGGAGGATGTCTTTAAGAGACTCCAGTTATTCAAGCTTCATGTAAATCGTGCCAAATCTACTTTCTTTGCCGATAGTGTCAAGTACCTTGGTCACATAGTGAGTAAAGATGGTTTTAGTCCGAGCCCGAGCCATTATGAACATGAGAGCCCCTCAAAATGTAAAACAAGTTCTCAGCTTCCTACAGACGTGTTCATGGTTTCGAAGATTTGTTCCAAATTTTGCTGAAATTTCTAGACCATTGAGTAGCCTAAGACGGAAGACTTCTAATTTTTAATCAAGAAAATGCTTTCAATCAACTGAAAAAGTTACTGACTACTGCACCTGTGTTGCGTCAAGCTGACCCAACCACACCCTTTATTATTAGACTAGACGCCAGTTCCTATGCATTGGGAGTAGCTTTAGTCCAGGGAGGAAGCGCGAGATAATCATGAACGTCAACAAGACACCCGTAAGAAATACAGTGATACTAAGAGAGAAGATGTTTCTTTCAAAGTATCCGACTTAGTCCTGGTTAACACTCATGTCTTGAGTAGAGCTAGAGCTGGGATAACTTCAAAATTTGTACCCCGTAGAGATGGTCCTTACAGAATTTCCGGAGTTGTTAGTCCTACCTCTTAGGAAGCTGTGGATCCATCCAACCCATTGGTACCCTGTGGTGTATACTATGTCTCCGCACTGGCTCCGTAAAAACCTTTCATATCGGACATGACCCCGCATGTGCCAATACATCCACTTCGGACCAGAGGAAGACCGCGAGCGACTCCAGGAACTCCGCCTGTGCCTCCCAGTCGTCCCAGAGAGATCCCGAGCGACCCCAAGAGCTGCGCTTGTGCCCCCCTCCCTCGTCGTCCCAGAGGAAGGCTTTGCCGAGCCACTCCGGAATCTTCATCGACGCTTGCATCTGTTTCGGCTGCGAGTGAACCGCGTAGTGTACCACCGCGAAGTGCCGTTTCACAAAAACCGTGCGCGATCAACGAACCACGTAGATCTCTCCGGTTAAAATCTCGAATCACTTGAAATAATTCTTTGATTGTGTTGTATAACACCCGGGGCGGTTGTGTGATCCAAAGGGAGTGTGTAGCAAGAATTATTTCCAAGTGCGGGTACCTTAACCACCGGTTGTGTGTGCGCAAGTGGACAGACAGACTAACGAGTGATATAGAGAACAATGGTCGCTGCCCTGTCTCACTAATGTGTACTGTGCATTTTTTCTATTTAGTTTTACCTTAGCTTTGTATATTTTACTAAATAAAGTGATCAACATGTGAATGGCGATTCAGTCCTACACACTACATTTATTAAAATATGTTACATTATAATTCAAATTCTGTCTTAAAATACAAATTATCATATTTACACTGTAAATGAAACAACTACAATAGAATAGTACCTGGTGGACCGAGCATTGCTCGGAGTTCCCAAAATTTTTTGAATAATTTTGAACCAAATAAGAACGCTCCTTATTTTATTTTTGATATTTAATTAATATTGTAATTTCAAGTATATATATAGTAGCAGATATATATTAAAAGTTTATAAAAGTAGTATTAAAATTAATATTTACAGTTATATTTAAATACTTGAAAATAAATAAATTCAAGCTCAAAATCTTTCTTAAGAAATACACATTTTAAGTAAACATTTCCATACCTTCTTTTTGCAACGCCAGCTAATTGTGTATAAGTTTTTTTATTTTAATTAAAAACTCAGCTACGATTACTTTTGTAACTGTAAACAAAGTATGTGAATTTACATGTTGTTGTTAGTTTTCGTAGATATTTTTCTTTTATTAACATACTACCTTCAGTGCCATCTATGTTTAGCAGTAAAGTTTTAATTACTTATAATTTCGCTTGGCTCCATGATATTAAAAAAGTTGTTAACCCACGTTTAGGCCGAAATTGGTGGAAACCTGGACTAAATGGATTGAATCGAGACCGGGACCATGCTAAATCTGTTTTTCTTTCCCAAAAACTCGCAGATACTAAATTGCAACAAAATCTTGAGAGTAATTTTCGATAACACATTTTATGCACCGCAGAAATAGGTAAAAGCGATACAAAAAATTTCCTGGGACCGGGACCATGCTTGATCAATTTTGTGTTCTCGAAAATCCCCAGATACTAAATGGCATAAAAATTGCTAAAGTCATTTTCGGTAACCAATTTCATATACCGCAATACAAGAAATGTGTGTAAACCGGGTCAAAATAGATTTTCCTGGGACTGGTACCATGCTAGATCGACTTCTCGTCGCCGAAAACCCCAGGTATTAAATTTCATCAAAATCTAAAAGCGGAACAAAAAGATATTCCTGGGACCGGGACCATGCTAGATCAATTTTGTGTTCTCGAAAATCCCCAGATACTAAATTGCATAAAAATTGTTAAAGTCATTTTCGATAACCAATTTCATATACCGCAATACCAGAAATAAAAACCGGGTCAAAATTGATTTTCCCGGGACCGGGACCATGCTAGATCGATTTCTTGTCCCCGAAAACTCCCAGGTACTAAATTTCATCAAAATCGTTAGAGCCATTTTCGAGAACCCAATTCTATATATATATATATATATACAAGAATTGCTCGTTTAAATATATTAGATAACTTCTCGAGTCTAAACTAATAATTATACTGGGTGTTTGGGATTATCTAGCAAAATACAGAATAAAAGAACTGTGCTTTTTCGCACAAAATTTCCCCTGATATGGGGACACACTTATTGTTGTGGTAAAAAATGTTACATAGTCAATCATCTATTAACCTAGATCTTCCCTGTAGAAACCAGGTATAAGCCGTTTTATCAAGTCCGGGATATGACTTTACTTTCAACGTTTTTAGTTTATTGAACAGTAAGTGGTTGTGGTGTCATAGAATAGAATCTTCGGTTTTTCTTTTTGATGTCGCAAATTGTTGTTTTCCACGTTGTATTTTTGTGATAAACTGGTCAGTGTAGAACTCGCCTCTATATTCTTAATAATATCAATCTTTTCATACTGTATAATAATTTTTTAAACAATTTTAAATATCTGATTCTTTCCGGTTTACATAAAATTCAGATGGCCCCTTAATTAATGGATAGTATAAATTGGAAAAAGCTCCCACTGTTTTAAAAATTATGGAGCAACATGGAAACAGTGTTTCTGGTATCAGATTCTAAAACTCTTCATCCTCCTAACGGATCGTTCGACATATATCCTAGCTTTTGCGATCCATTTTATTTTAAAAAAGGACGAATGTTTAATGATACTCCTGGTGGTAGCAGTTCTTTAATTAGAAATCCTTTACCTGCAACAATAAGATCTCCTGCCTGTAAATGATCTAAAATTCCACAGTGTTTTACTATGTTCTTATCACTTGTTGCTCCGGGGTCGTTTGAAAAAGTTATCGCATCATTTGGTGCTGCACCAGCGAGACCTTTTAATGTGTTTCTGTGCTTATCTGTATATATAAAAATGGATCGTGGTTTGTTCTGATGCTTAAAAATTGGAAACGACTGGACCAAATTGGATAGTTCCTTCTGTGGGTTTGTTCGTAATTGCTACGCCAAGATTTAGGAAAAAGGAAAAGTCCAGAAAAATTTGTAGTATGTACTATATGTTAATCTGTAGAAATAAAATGTATTGGTAAAACAATCAATGTTGGTTGACAAAATGCAAAAATAAATTTGTCATGCACATATATAACACCAACATTATAAGTAATGTGTTAATATATTACCTTTGCTTTTCCATTGAGTGTCTAGGTTCACTGCAGAATATTTCTGTACAATCAATAATTATTCAACAGTTGCTGCTACAACAATTTGGTAGACATGAGTAATTTTTTGCTCTAGATGGTATACCTACCATTAACCTTCCTATACTCACGTCAGAATGAAAGACGTATACTATACTATATAAATCGGTCTGACAGACCGTATGCGTGAGTATAGGAAGGTTAAATTTATATAAAGTGCTTTATATAATACATGAATAAATGTTGTCACTATGTTTGTAACAGTAGCCTCAGATATTTGAAACTTCAATGCCAAGTCAATGTGCGAAAAATGTTGCCTTAATTTCATTAATATAAGTAGAAGTTGATTTATCCTCTCCATGTTTTGTACATTCCACTTTAAGTAGTACTGTATTTCTACTTTCTCTAGGAGAGAATAAAGATTCTCAAAAATGGTTCCTGTGGGTAGTCCGGTATATTCTAATTATAAGACTAACTTGCCTGAGTGACATATATTTTCATATGACACACATATGTATGTAGCATAAGGCTGTCCATTATTTATTCTTTCCCTTCAATTTCTGCTTGGAGAAAAGTGTTTTCTGCTTGTAGCATAACTGACTAACTAATTGTGACTGAACAACCTGGTAAAAATATGGAACATTAGCATGAATTACTAAATTACAAAATAATCCAGTTATGTAATATTATTGTTGCTCTAAGTACTACAAGAAATTAAATAATTTTAACATGTAAAGTACCTTGATAAAGCTAGCCATTTTCGATATTTTTTCATGTCTGTAGTGAACCTAAAGAAAGAGCATTGCTCTCTAACATTGTTGTGATTACAACTTGGTGCCCAACAGTAAATTGCCATACTACAAAAGCTTAATCTGCTATATATGAGTATAAGCACATTTACAAAGATAATATGAATTTAAGCAGGAGAAACTATATTTCAATTTTTACTTTTATATACCATGCTTCTGCTACTTACGTTTTAGTTGCTTAAATATCTCTGTCAATTATAATAACGCTAAATATAAATCAGTATAACATAAAATCAAACGTAACGATTACTTGTTTGCATCCAAACGATTACTTGTTTGCATCCAAACAATTCCAATATGGCGTCTGTGACGTATTTACTAAACACGGGTATTACGCGTTGAAAGAACACAATTTTATAATAAAATATTTATTCTTATTATTTTGTTTCTTTTAATAAATATGTTTAATCCTAATATAACTGATAAATACCAATAGTTGTTACTTGTAAATGCACACAAATCTTAATCAGAATTAGTTTACGTTTTATTTCAAAATAGACGACATTTGATTTCAAGGTTTTTCCGACTGTAATAGTAAAAATTATGTCAAGATTTAAAGATTTTAGAAATGTGCGTTATACAAAATTACATATGTAATTAAATTCTACTTAAAAAATGTAACAGTTGCAAAAAATAAAACAGTAGATATACAATATTTATCTTTTCGCTTTTGTAAAACTTTAAATTCATATACATCTTATAGTATACATAAAAACCTTAAAAAAATTACGGAACTTCCTAAGTTCTGTACTAAAGAAAATTTTCGGGTCAAATCTATATAAACTTTCTAGATTATTTTCTTCTAATTTTGTCAACACATTCTTTGTCAGTTGGCACTTTTCAAATGCTTTAAAGTTTCGTCCGATAGATTCCACGATTTAATTAAATTAAAAAACAGGTTACCTACAGCACCTTTAATAGATTTATCGTACTTGTTGCAGACTTCTTTATGGCAAAAGTGAGACTAAAATAACTTTTAATATAAAAGTAAATGTTTTGCATGCGATTTAACTCTCAAAATAATTTTGGAAATGAAATGTTAAAATATTGACAAATCTATGTAGAATTATTGTTTTTAAGGGATTTGTTGATATGAATAAGCTGACTTTATGTTGTTCGAGAAGGATTTGAAAAAGTCAAACCAACAATTATATAATTCTAATTTAAAAGTACGAGGGACGTCTCAAAAGTAAGTTATACTATTTCTTTAAATCTGCGCCCTAGGTGGAAAAAGTGTGGAAGTCGCAAAGAACTTTCATCCGAGTGTAGAGCACTGTAAAATTCGTATGTGTCTACCAGGTAGCAAGTGAGGGGAAGCTGGCAAGTCGTTTCTAATATTCGACCTCTGGTCTACCTTCACCGTTCGGACAGTCATGCGCTAGCAACCGTGGAGACTCCACTTGCTTCTACCGCCGATTGCTAAGTTCGTACTGTTATTGGTTTTCTTTTTTACGGCAAAAGATAAAATGCGGCTAAAATTTATCGCAAGTTGTCCAGTGTGTACGGTGAAGACGTTGTCAAGGCCCATGATTTCTTGCTGACATTAATCATCCATTGAACGGAGAGTAACGGAGGGTTGACCGCTTTGTTGTTCTTCAGATAGCATTGTTCTCCCTTCAATGAATAATTGTCGCCAGCAAGAAACCGCTGGCCTTGACATAACGTCTTCACCGTACACCCTGCACAAATCGCCATGAATTTCAATCGTACTTTTATTTTTCTTGCCGTAAGAAAACAAATAAGAGCACGAACATCCCAATCGGTGGTAGGAGCAGGGGAGTCTCTATGCTTCCTGACTCATGACTGTCCAAGCGGTGAGGGTAGACGCATAGGAAAGTTCTCTGCAACTTCCAAACTTGTCCCGCCTACTGCGCAGATTTAGAAAAATAGTGTTACACACTTTGAGACTTGCCCCGTACATTTTTCTCCAGGTATACGTATAATAATAATAATATGCTTTATTTGCCCAATAGGTAATCCCACTTACAGGACAAAATTCAATAAACTACAATCATAGATAATTCAGCAAACTATATATATATAGAAAAATACAAAATTAGTAAAAAATCCTAAGAGAAAAAAATATATTATTATATTAACTTATTTTTTAAGCATTAAATATGTCTTCAAAATATTTATCCACACAATTTTATTAGAGTATGAAGTGGAGATCTTAGCAGTGTGTTAGTTCGTCCTGTCGGTGTATAGAAAGTGGTTAAGTAGCGAGTGGTTAAACGTGGAACATTCAGTTTTATTCGCGAAAGTAGAAACTCACAGTCCACTTTAAAATTTAACAAACTACACAAAAACTTGGCGCAGTGGATCTATCTTCTTTCAGCTAGGGACTTCATAGTGTGGCGCCGGAGAAGTTCCTCTTGCGAAATACCACGCTCAGGATTAAGATCATCAGATTTGAAGGAGAGGTATTTCAAAAACTTACGATGTATTTTTTCCAACCAAACGGAGTGACATAAGTAAAAAGGATTCCATACTAGATTCGCATACTCCAACTTACTAATCACAAATGCGTAGTATAAGGACTTTATGATGTTATTGTCGTTAAAATGTTTCGAGGTTCTACAAATAAACCCCAGCAATTTAAAGGCCGATGAACATATTTCATGAATATGCACTTTGAAGCTTAGGTGCTCATCGAATGTGACACCAAGATCTCTAATAATTCCTACCCTTGTAAGTTCGTGATTATGAATATAATAGTTCACATTTCGAGGGAATAGTTTCTTTTAGAATGTTATCGTGCTACATTTATTTAAATTCAATTTCAGTTTGTTAAGTTCACACCAGTCTGCAACAAGGGAAATATTTACCTGCAGAAGAACGTCGGTATCACTATTGATAGAGTTATATACCTTAAGGTCATCTGTATAAGCTAAGGCTGGACAAGTCAACGATTGAAGAAGGTCATTAATAAACATAATAAAAAATAAGGGTCCCAAATTTGATTCTTGAGGAACGTGTAATATGTGAAGCGGGTTATGCATGTGATGTAACGTAAAAGACCTACCCATATCAAAAGTCAATTGATAGAAACTTCACCCAATTAAATTATACATTTTAATAACATACTAATATAGGTTCATACAACCATAGTTCGTCAACTTTAAAATTAAGTCTGGTTCTGTTTTAAATGATAGGTGACCTAAGATCACCACCGTCATAAGTGCTGTAGTTACAGAAAATTTGGAATCATTACTTATGTCAATTTGCGTTAATTTATAAACTCATGCATTTTACAATGGTTAAAGTTATAAATGACTTCTCTTCGAAATTTAAACGACACGTTCGTCGAATCCCAATTTCATTAAATGAAAGTACGCCGCAGTACGTATTGTCTCAGGAGAAACTTCGCTATATTTACTGACACCGTTACTAAGAAACAATAGACGTTGGACATGCTTGTTGCAGTGGAAACGCAGTAACACGAATGAAATTGACCTCTTACTATATAATAATATATGTAATTCGATTCAACGCACAGAATTGAATAAAGCTTGTGCAGCAGTATTTCATCAAAGAGTTAGTGGACACCATCATGTTTGTAGCTATAAACTTACTAGTAAAGTTAATACTGGCAGTAAGTAAATCAATATTTTAAGCATAATTTCTTTTCGCGTACTTTATTTATTTGTAAGACTCCTCTATTCCTTGTTTGTTACAATTGTTCGTGTTCGTCCATTTTATGTTCCATTGAGTTATTTCCGTTAGTCTTATGTATCCTTTTATTTCACTCCACCTTCTATTTTGTTGTTTGCTTGACGTCTTTGTACAGGTTACATAAACTACAATTTATTTCGGTACTTATTGTATAGCAATTAATAAAAAACATAATTGATCCAATATATAATTTGATTGCACTGGGAGCACCTCATCTTATTACTGATATGTAATAATCAGTACTGGATAGCCTTATTAGGAGACCAGATACTCGACACGATAAATGGAAAGCAGTCGTCAAAGAACAGACGCATATTTCAGAAACGCTAAATTGTAATAGTTACCGACCAGTAATATATAGTATTGTCCATAGCACTTACTGAATGTGTGTGCGGTGTGTAAGACACTTCAGGGTTATTAGTAAGATCCGATAAACGAGTGCATGAGAAGTTATGTAAACCGGACTGACGCTGTTACTCCTCCGAATTTTAATGTCGCGCCTTGCACGTAAGTGGGGACAAGCGGTGGAGTAACTGCGTCAGTCTGCTTTACACTACTTAATGATAATTTATCGTGCACTCGTTTGTTGAACCTTACAATATTAGACATTACTAAAGTATGCACATGAAGTTAATGATACCGCGAATACAGTACAAATAAGTTTACAGAAATATAACCTAGCTGTTAGGGTGTATAAAAGAAAAAATCACCAATCCGGCGCACCCAACTAGAAACTACGGATTAATCGTTTGCAGAATTATGAATACATTTCATCTACAAATCCTTATGCCAGATCTAAATCGGATTCTTATATTTTCAATCTGTATTATCCTGTAGCTGTACCTTTCATACATTAGATACCCAACTTCCTAGGCGTTTACAATTTTAGATTTTACCCAAAACTAGGTTGACACAACTAGCAAAGCCACTCCTGCAACGGAAAGGGCAGACCTGCTATTTTCTTTCTGCATAATACCAGTTCGAAATTTAATGTTATTTCGCGTAATAAAGTTTCATAATTTGTTGAAACATGTGCTAAGATACTTTGACTGCTTGAATTAATCTTAGAAATAACATTTAGAATGACATGGATATTACGGCAAATCTATTTCAGTGGAAGTAATTGTGTGTAAACATTTACGAATGGAGGCATTTATATTAAGAAAATCTTATGTGGATCTTTTATGGCCTGATGTGTTGATATATAACGCTAAAGTAGCAATGTTTCTCAGTTTGCGACGACTAAAACATTCAGGGAGTGTCCATCACGTATTCGGTGACATTGCGGGGAGTACCGGGACATCAGACGATCAGATTTGAATGTTAAGTAACTTCACGCACGCAGGCATTCACAAAACTGCACGCCGAAGGTCACCTAGACTATCCCATCTTCACAGTTTTCAAATAATGATCCAATAGGTTTAAAATTTTCTGTACTGATAAATTAAAGTACTCAAATATTAGTCAATATAAAAATATGCTCTTATAACGCTTTATTACTTGGATACTACGATGCAATATACAGTGAATAGAAATTGTATGTCAATAAAATGAGGGTTAATTATTGAATTATTGCAAGTTTACAAATGATACCTGTAATGTACAACTTACGCTATGATAAGATGATATGCTTATGGAAGTAAAATTTTATTAAGAACGTGTCATAATTAAGGTTCAACAAGCGAGTGCATGGTAGGTGATCATTAGGTATTGTAAACCAGACTGACGCTGTTCCTCCACCGCTTGTTCCCGCTTATATGCAATGCGCGACATTAATATTCGGAGGACTAACGGCCTCAGTTCGGTTTACGCGATAAGTTTATCATGCACTTGTTTGTCGAACCTAAGTCATAAGCGAGTTCGTTCAATTAATTATCTTGTTGTTTAGACGCGAATTACACTTCTTTTTGTAATACACACTTACTTAATCAAATACGGTGACCGATTTCCCGGTGTTCACTTATTGTTAGCCAAGCATCAATGACATTCGTTTGAAATAACGTGGTAAATTCCATTTCCTCCCAAATATTTTGTTTTATTACAGTGGCCTTAACAAAACTAATGGTATTAATGATAACTTAACGGGAACTGCGTACACAATATGGAATCATCACAAATTCTAATAACGATAAAAATACGAGGCATATCTTTTTTTTTTTTAATTCTGGTAAGCTGGAAAAACAAATACAAGAAATAAGGAAAGTTTTATTACACACAAGAGCTACTCATACATGTGAACTACATATTTCTTAATGAGGTGACCACTGTCATTGAGGCATTTGTCGTAACGGGCAACCAGCTTTGGTACACCCTCCTCGTACCATGTTGCCGCCTGAGTCGTCCGCCTATTTGTCACACTGGTTTTCAACTCCTCGTTAGTCGCTTGGTGCTAGGTCCGGGCTGTAGGGCTGGTATTTGAACAAATCCTATCCGAATTTCTTGAGCAGTTCCTCTGTTGCTCTTGCTGCCTGGGAGTGCTTTTTGTTATGAACAAGGGCAATTCCTGATGTTAACATGCCTCTCTTTTTGTTTTGTATTGCTCTTCGTAGACGTTCACTGGTATTACAGTACGATGCTGCAGTAATTGTTGTTCTAGGGTCCCAGAACTTCACCAGCAGCAACCCATACAATCCCAACACACATTAGCCATATGCTTTCTGTTGGACGAGGTTTGCTTAAATTTCTTTGGTTTATTAAGCGAACTTGTATGCACCCATTGTTATCCATTCACATGGTGTCAATAGTTCCATGTACCTTTTCAACACTTCCCATAATTTCGGAACTCTAGTCTGAAGCGGTTACTTTGTTCTATATTTTAGTTTAGGTTTAGCCTCTAGTTCTTTAAATCTGCTATGATATTTGTTGGAACACAAATGTAATGCAAGTCAATTACCATGATTCTTATTACTCTGGTTTGTTTATTCTCATACGAGTGGCGAGCGAAACTTATATTGTTTAGGATTCCAACAATATGTAGGAATTGGTGAGCATTTTCGACGTTGGTTTTAGTATTTTTGTCCTGAACATTTTTATTTTGACTTAGGGGAACTTACTCATCATTTCATAATGTAGAGCATTAAAATCTCTTATACCATCCACAATTATTGGTGTTGTTTAGACATTCCGAGATTTCTGTGGCGGGATTAACGAAGTATTCAATTTTCTTTTCTTTTTATTTCAGTTTAATTCAATTTTCTTTCCAGTCCTCCAAATTTTGTAATTACTTCTTTATTTGCTTTTCGAAAAATTTTCTATCTGAAATTGGGGTGCCTGAGAAATATTTTTTTCACTTACTGTTTATTTCTATGCATTAAATAATTGTTGTTCATTTTGTGATATGTCTGTAGTTTTCTTGAAACAATGCTTGGTTCACCTGCATCAAACCGCCTCAATCGACGTTGCTAGCTGTTGTTGATGAGATGACATTGTTGTCTCCCTCTATGTGCTGTTATATGCGCCAGATGTACAGACGTATAACTAGACCAGTATAATTTGTGACCACTAATTATAGTTCTCCTAGCTCAAATATGAATTTGAGCTAGGCGAACCGTGTGTAGGAAACATTTTCTGGTTCTACACCTCAAAGGTTAAGTCTTTGTACCAAGATGAACTTATTATTTAATTTGGGGGCACTTACCTGAGGTTATGGTTTACTATCACTTACGTTATAATTAATGCCTATTGGGCTCTTACCTGCACGAAATACAAGTGTATATGTAGCACCCTGGAAGAAAATTCAACTATAAATAAAAATATAAACGATGTATAGTAATGAGTGTAATCGTTAAGGAGGGCAAGTATGTACTATTTGGCATCCTAGGTTGGTGGTTCCGTGGATTCAGATTCATCTGTGTATATAGTCACCAAAGTTACGGTAAACTGTACCTAAATAAGTACAGCGGGTACAAATGGGTTAAAGAATTGGTTGCTTGGCCTGGCAAGACAAACATCTTATTCATCAGTACATGCCACTTTGGTTAGTGTCATGCTGGTTTATAAATCAATTAATTTCTTGAGGTTTTTTATAGCCAGGTCTCCCAACATTTCACGCCAATCTGTTGCATTGCTCCTCCTTCCTAGATTAGATAGGTTCCTTCATGTTAATCTAGCTTCAGTACATAAATTATAATTTGCGATTTTGTTCTTTCCAAGATTATCATTTAATTTTTGGTTTAGGGAATGATACTTTCTTCGCATCTGGTTTTACTTTTGCCTAAAAATCTATCTTCCTCTTCATGATTTTGTTTTTCACATATGTTGCATGCCTTCTAACGTCTTTTCCACATTAAACTTTTGTTAGTTGTTAGCTGCTATTCATAATTTTCTCAGGCGCGACTTATGTTTTCACACGTATAACATATATAACCACAGCTTCATATACTGAGTGACATAGAAATTGCAACACCAAGAAGAGGTTGGATTTTCTGAATGAAATTTGGTTGGAATATTCACCTATGTTATAGTAATAAATGATCAAAGTTTGGGAGGAAAATCTTTATTAGTTAAACAAAATTTAATAATTATTGTTAATAATGTGTGGAGCGGCCTCTCTGATTTATACATTCATTTACACGTCGTGGCATTGATTGATTAAGATGGTTTATTGCGTCTTGGGGTATTGCGCCCCATGCAAGTTGCATCTTATGTCTCAAAGCCTCAAAAGTCAAAGGAGGGCGCTGCAAATTTTGCAACCCCTACCCATTATGTCCCAAACATGTTCAATGGGTGAAGGATCTAGAGATCTGCGAGGCCAGGGCAAAAGATTAATCTGCGCCTGTTCAAGGAAATCCTTGTTACATGAGGACGTGCATTATTCTGCTGGAAGAATGGATCTTCAAGCTCTTGTAGGTATGGCAGAAAATGTGCTTCAACAACCTCCGCAATATATCGTTATGCTGTCATATTGCCTCGAATGAACACCAAGGGAGACCTGCTACTGTAAGTAATCTCACCCCAAACCATAACACCCACGGCGCGGTGTACGTGTCTCTCAACTGTAAATTGAAGATTCTGTCGTTGACCCCGTCTTCTTCTGACTCTCTTACGACCGTCGTGCATGCCTAAACAAAACCTAGATTCGTCACTAAAGACAACACTACACCATTCAATATTCCAATGAGATCATTCATTGCACCATTGTAACCGTTACTGACAATGTTCCGCAGTCAAAGGAAGCACAAGTTGCGGACGATATGATCTTAACGCAAAACTTCGGATTCGGTGATAAACTGTTCTAAGGGTTACAAGGCGTCCTTCTTCACCAAACCATGGGTCACTAATTGCCTGAGTAGAGGAAAATCGATCTGTAAATGACAGTTGTCTTAAGCGACTATCTTGACGCTCATTCGTTTTTCTTGAAGCACCGGTTCTCCTCTTACGATGTTCCTGACCATCTTCAAACCACGCATGACACACTCGCATTAAAGTAGACCGGTTTCGATTTACGCGGTTAGCAATCTCCCCAAATGAAAAACCAGCTTCGCCCAAATCAATAATTCGACCTCTATCGAATTCGCTTAATTGATGGTAATTGACTCGTTGCCGTACTCTAGGCATGATCAAACAAACAAAACACGTAAATAGCTAAATAACAACCAAAATAATGTTAATTAACAATGAAAAATGCAACTAATCGAATGATAAATACAGATCGATAAGCTACTAAGAAATTAATAACAACTGTCAAATATGACGGTATTACATTACCACTTGATCTCAAAAGTTAATCAATTATTATTTAATGGTAGTCCAACAAATCTAGCAAGTTTCAACAAAAATATCCTACTCCCTCTTGGTCTTGCGATTTCTATGTCACCCAGTATATATGCCTTAATTTAGTAATTTGAATTTGTAAACTATACTTTCTATTTTGCTTGTGGGCATAGTCATACCTGGTTCTCTTCATGGAAGCAACTGTAAAACTGTTGCAGTAAAGTGCAAATTATCTGATGTACTTTCAAAAATTTATTCTTATTTATCAAACTTACCTTTGGATATATGGTGGTCTCCATGGGTCTTTGTGTTTTGCCATATTTCTTTGTTTAATCGACTTTTCTTTTCATCCGAATACAGATTTCTACATTTACTGTATCAAAAAGTTCAGAAGTTTTAAATGCTATGATGATTTGTATTTTACAAATGTGGCATGAGGTTTTATCAATTAACTTAACTTTATTAGGTTTTACAAGATTTTAATTCTAATTTCTTCTGGTTTTTGCTCATTTTGGTGTTAATTTGCAGATTGTTTCTGGGGCTATGGCCTGTTTAGATTGATATGATAGTTATAATGTTTTTACTTTGTTTAAATATATGAAAAACACCATAAATATCATTAAGAAAGTGCTCATATAAAAAACAGATAAATGACTTATCGACAACATAAAAAATAGCTGTGGTAACAAAATATGTTTATATAGGATGCCTGACCTGAAAACTATTAACTATTTCATCAGATCTGATCCCTGTGATCAGTGATCTGTGAAGAAGAGAGCTTGAAATTAAATCGTCACCAAAGGAAATTTGGCCAGTATAGCCATAAAAAGTTTCTAAGTAACTGCTGGTACATTGGAAGAGGGGTCATTGGTATAAGTAGAAAATGACTGTTGTACTTGGAGTGCTAAACAACCTGTAAAGAAGGGAGGGAAAATTTTTACTATATCATTAGGTTCAGTCAAAGCTTTATCATTCAAAAATATTTAACTAGGAATTTGAGTAGTTCCTTGCTTGCTCCGAACCAACGAACACAGTTTTTAGGAATTTTTAACTGGGAAACCTGCAACATGCAAATAGCTCCTATAAGCCTGGGGCATACCAAATTTTAACGTAAAATCTTAACTTTTTACATTCTTCATAGAACAGGTGGCTACCAATACGTTTTCATTGTAGTCGGTAGTGTTCTTTGGTTTTTAAATTTTGTCTAATTTCAACCGCGAACCAGGGTCGAAAAGTGTGGCTTCAAGACAACATTATAAAATTTATTTAATGCCAGATTAGGATCACAATAATTTTCTACAAATTCAGATGTTCAAACTCATCTTGAAGTTTACAAAAGTCTGATCTACGAAAATTATCATCACTGCCAGGAAACTGAGGCACTCTTAATGATGCAAAAGAGAATGGTAAAAATTTTCTATGACAAAAAGGTGATTTTTATACTTTGCTATAAACTCAAAAGAAAATAAGAGTACAAAAAGAGTATCGAGTAATCGACTAATCATACACAACCACAAAACTCCTGCAAGCAATTAACTGAATAATGAGGTATATTGTGGTAAATAAATACAATCGTGGAAGCGGGGAAGGTTAGGATCACCGATAAGTATAATAGGTTTATTGTGGAGAAAAATATTGAATGCATCAAGTAAGGCCTCATAAGTAGATTGAATGTTAGAGGATTGTAAATGACAGCAACAAAGAAAGAGATAGAAGCAAAATAGAGTTTTCATACCAAAAGGTCAAGTAATGGTACAATAATATTTTTGATTACGCTCACCAGAACTTCAACAGACTATCCTCGGCAGACTTATCAACTTCTAAATATTTTCAATCACAATAAACGACATTATAAAGGGGAAGGAATTTTAAATTGCCGAACGAATCGTTTAACAAAGTTTTGGATATATATAGTTACAATATCATAATATAGTTAACAAGGATTAGCAAAAATGTGTCCGATTTGAAACGGAGTCACTTGACCAAACTGGTAAAAAGTTTAAAGTGACCGAAGGGAGTTGTTAGGTGGAGTTAGTTTCCCGCATCTACTATGCTAGGAATACCGTTTATATATTCTACTTCTAAATCAGTTTGACAGCTATTTAGTGGCTCCTACAAGGCGCTTACCATAACCGGTGCAATTTCCTTTGCATATTTGTTCTATCTCGGAAACACTAAGGATATTCCACGTGGGATTCGATTTGATTTTGCTGATATTACGCACTACAGAGAGAACAGATTTTTCTGAAGTTAACTACAATAGGATAACACCGTGATAGTCCAGTCGCATCATACTTGCCGAGTATATAAACCTTAAGGTCAGATTCATTGCGTTCTGTAACAGCTAGCTAAGTAGTTGTGCAAAGTATTAAAAAACTATAGATATAAATTTAGATATATAACAAGAGTAGAAGAGGAAGAAATAAATGGAAGAAAGTAACATTAGATTAAAGAAGAAAATAGTTATAACACGCTGAGTATTTGGGGAGGGTATCCCATATCTCCATATCCACGTCTTCGAAGACGTGACGACTTCCGGCTGTATAGTTTCCTCAACACATGTGGGGCTCTGCATCGGGTAACCTGACTTTACCTAGGTACTTGCGGAGCAAGAATATTCATATTGACGAAGGCATCGCTTTAAGGAAATATGTGCGCTAGCAGCATAAAGCGAGAGGTTTGAAGTTTTTCCCCACGTCTCTAAACTCACGCGGATAGGAGGTGGTGAGTCTAGTCAGAAGGAAGAACAATCTGCAGAAAGTATGTAAGCAGATTTTCGGAACTGACGATATATTAGGTTTATTTTGAAAACTATATGATAAATCAACGTAATTCAAAGACAAGTTTAGCTCGGTATTTCTGAAAATTGAAATAATAAAATTCGGTTTTGTTTTCTAGGTACACATAATATAAACCGAGTATGACAGACTACTTTTACCCAAAAAAATATACACAGCTAAAGAGGAACTTCTCCATACTATTTAATTAACACTTTCATTACTGTAATGTTCGGTATTTTCAAATAAATAACTTCATATTGGGCATTTTTGTTACAGTTAAATGCCATGAATTTGAATATGTAAATATAAAATTTTAATTCCTAAATTTGTAGATAGCCTAATAACTACTACTTCACTTACTTGTCAATAAACAACATATTCATATCTTGTCATACGGTTCTACTTTAATAAACAACTGAGTAAAAATTTGACAAGGTGTGGTGTAGTGGTATTTGACAAGCTGGTGGTCTAAGCTGTCACCTAGATCCTCCCTCTCACATTGCAACCCACAACAGGGAAGGTCTTCGTACCACGCCATTGTATGATAATTAATGCCCTGTCGTCACAAATACTAATTTAATACCTACAGGCAATCTTTGATACATGTAATCCAATTCCTAACACGTGTTGTCATGATCCCTTGATATAGAACAATAAAAATCTGCTGGATGATAGCAGTAAGTGTAATATATTTATTATTTTTATTATATAGTGTGAATAACTAATGATTTTCCAATACAATTTCATTTAGTTTAGAATCAGACGTAGGTTAGCAACAGTATCTAGTTTTGTGTGAAGGAAATTTAAAGGAAACATGCAGAATTTAGAGAGTACTGAATTAGATTATTACATATTATTATTATTATTATTGATTATATTTTCGCTGACGTCGCTAGGTGTTGCTTGTAATAAGTATTCTATTGGAGGTTTGCTCTTCGAATCGATAACAGTTTTCAGCAACAGCCAATTTAACAGCTAACAACTGATTTCTAATCAGTTTGGTTTACCCTTTCACCATGAATAGATTTACGCCCGAGCAACGCTAGCAAATTAAGCAAAATTATTTCGAAAACCTTGGTTCAGTTTTTCAATGGTTCAGTAGTTGCCGTGCGCTACGTACATTTTAAGCTCGGCATGATTGTCAATCTCAGACAGTAATTAGAATAACCATGTATCATTTTCTTCCCATGAATACTCTAATTGATAATACGCATCCTAGGGGACACCGTGCTGTGCGCACGGAGAAAGTTGTTGCTGCTGTAGAGCGTAGTATTCAGGAGGATGGGCAACAGTCGGTTCGCCATTTTGCGCAGCAATTAGAACTGTGTCCATCCACTTTATGAAAAAAATTTGCGGAAAAGCTTTGATATACTAGTCCACGAGTCCAGCTCGTTCAAAAATCAAAGCTGCTGGACAAGCGTGTACATAGTACGTTCAGTGAATGGGCCGAAAATAAGATTGCTTTTCATCCTAATTTTCCTACGTAATTTTGTTCAGCGATGACATTTTTGGAGTAAATAAAATCCGCAAGCCGTTATTGAAACGTTACTGTTAGGTGTGCTTTGCTGGTGGAATGAATGGTCCGTATTTCTTTAAAAATGATTCCGGCCAGAACGTTACAGTCAACGGAGAGCCCTATACATCCATGATTACTGACTTTTTCGTTCCCCAATTGAATAGCATTAACGTAGAAAAGCAATGGTTTGAACAAAGTGGCGCACTATGCCACACACCACCACAATCACGTTCGTTAAGCATATAATTTCGCATAATGGACCTGTGAATTGGCCTCTAAGCTCGTGTGATTTAACACCTTTCGATTATTTGTTCTGGGGACATGTGAAATGGCTAGTTTAAGCCGATAAATTAGAAAGGATGGATGATTTGCAAGCCAAGATTCGCCGAGCTATTTTCAGTTATACGGAGTCAGATGTTTGAACAAGCGGGCAAAAATTAGACCTCCAGATTGTGGTTTATTGACATAATTTTTAAACACTAATGGCATAAAATTATCTTTCCAATAAAGCCAATACCAAGACCATTACCACGATTTTTATGTTTTATTTCATTTTAAAGTTCTATACCTCTAAAAATCACGCGATATAAGTGTCAGAGATCAATTATAGGAAATCGAACTTACAGGTGATAATTACCGACAAGCTTGCGCTATAGTAACACACATGTACATTGACGGCTTTTTTTTATTTTGGACCTCATGTGCTGATGGAGCTCGCATATGTAATGCCATCTTTTAAGTTATACCAGTTGTTGAAATATTCCAATAGTAAAGTTTACGAACTTGTATCTTTTAGTTATATATTGTTGCAGATTTTCATAGTTGTTACTAAACTGGAGAAATATGCGGTAACAGCCAGTGGCGTGGCGAGGGCATAAAAGTTTAAACATGAAATAAACGGTAAGAAATAAACTATAGAACGTGCTGAAACACTTACCGTCTTAAAAGTCTTCCGTGATATCACAAACTGAGTAACATTTGTTAAATATGTCAATCAATAGATATGTTTCCACGGCTGTTTCAATGACAATGACTTTTGGACCAACACATTAGAAGGATATTACAAACTAGATATTGAATTTTAGCATCATTATAAATTAGGTCCAGCATGTTTACTAGAAAGTTTCTAACTCTGTCTGTCATTGGTTGTTACGACGTTCCTAAAGCAAACATAAGCGTATAATCACGAAAGAAGTTACGACAGCACACATATACACAGAACTACTCGCACAGAGCATCGATTTAGTACTGACGCTGTGAACGCGTGAAATAAATAATCGCCGACTGCCCATTCCCTTATCTACTACACTGACTGTTACCGCTCTTTGCCCAATCTAGTTATTACAGTACGACTGACGGAAAATCAGATATGTGTTGCTATCCCATCGTTATTAGATACAGTTGGTTATATACATATACCACGAATGGTATAACTAACCATATATAAACTGACAACGAAGTTTAGTCTACAAAGTTTATGTAATTTGTAGCTGTATATCTGATATTATCCATCTATATAATATCTTGTATTATTGTTTGATACTTGAGCGAAAATACGCATTGACTTCCATTAAACATTGAACATAGAGTTATAATTATCCTCAAAAATTTACTTAGGTTTCTAATTCGCATTCAATAAGTTCTACTTTATCTTTAAGTCGAAGCAAATACGTAATTCCGCCAGGGAAGAACTTTAATACAGGGTTAGTGTTAGAGAAAGTCACGAATTATTTGGCTGTATATTGTAATTGTGTATGCAGGTAAGGGTGGTTTCACACAAGTTTTGAAGTAGATCGCCTCTGGAGAATGTTTACTTTATTTACTTTATCCCCCATTCTTTCCTCCTCTGCAGTGTTATCTACTAATTTCCCCGTTCTACTTGTCACATGCCGCCTATGTCAGAAACCACAACTTCTCCTCTGTTAAAAGTTGAACATTGCATTCCTTATTATTGCTTTGTAGTTCCAGCATTAATTTTTTACTTAAATGGTTTGGATACTGCCGTAGTTCGATTTTCAGTATTTCACTCTGAATGCCAAAGTCATTTTGTCCACGATTTTCTCTACTAGTTTCAAGTTAGTCTCCGCTTTGCGATCACACACTCCAAGTTCAATTCTAAACCATCTATTCTATCTTCTAATCTACGTTGATGCAAACATGTTTCTCAGAGAACGTTGTTCCATTATGAGAACGTGAAGATACTATTCGTACATAAAGAAAACATTGTAATTGCTATATAAATTAAACTGAAGAAAGCAAAAGAACATAAAATTGTACTATGCCGCAACATAGGGACAGTGACAAAATGATATTTAAGAAGTGTTAAGTTGTCGCGGAGTGTTCAACAATATATAGGGTTATTTTATTATCTCATGGTACCAGCGCACGAACCAGTTTTCGTCCAAAAATGAAATAGAATAAGAATGTGAGAGTGACAGAGAAATAGCAGACTAACTCAAAAACATTTACTTGCGGCTAGGTTCACAAGTGTTCATAACCTGGTTATAACCTATATGTATTTGCGTTCGTTTGTTCTGCGTATTGTATTCGCTTTTCTGCCCTTCTTTACATCTTTTGGTACAAAACAGTTTTTTCAAAACTATTGTATATTATTGTTTGTCTTATACGAGTATGTATTTGAATTTTTTTTAATAAATGGTAGTTTAATAAGTTATAGTATATCGAGTGAGAATATCAACATCGGAGCCATCCACATCGTCGGAAACTTGCCCCAGAAAAGGAAAACAGTGCTACAGGATGCACGTGAAGTAGTGTGGAACGTTTATAACTATTTCAAAAGAAGAATACACCTAGTAAATTAAAAAACAAACTGTTCCCTATGAATTGAGTATATTTTAAGTATTGTAGAAATTCTGGATACCTTTGCACGTATCGTGCATGAAGGGCAATTATTCGATAGTGAAAAAATGACATCATTTATATCTTCTAGGCAGCACATTAATAAGCCATCTCCTAAATATACTATGGATAACTTTACTGAGCATGCTATTCACCGCACTATTTATAACTTCCATTTCACAAACCAGCAAAAGCCTACGATACAATGTATTTATAATAAAATAAAGGGGGACGAGTCAATTCATTTCATGGGAAAAGAAGCTTCATTTAGAAAATTGGTATGGAATCTTGGATTTCGGTAGGTACTAATGCATATATAGTACAGCAATTAAATTTCAGAAGATATATTTTCTAGGTGGAAGAAATCAAGTGATAATCGTAGGCACTTAATAGAAGGTAGCGAACTACCTAAGCTGCGTTGCGCCGACATAAGGGCAATAACACAGTTTAGATTGGAAGGACGTTCCATTGTATATATATATATAATCAAAAACCCTTTCACCAATGAGGTGTAGGGGCAATTCCTAGTCTAATTGTAGCCGTGTATCAATTTATGCCAGTCCTTCTTATTCCTCGCTAGGTTTTCCCTGCTTCATCTTTCTCGTTGTTTTTGCTTCCCATATTTTTTTACTTGTCTTTGGCTGTTCATTCTCTCGGGGTGTCCCCACCAGCTCAGTTGTCTTCTTTCAATAAATTCCAGGATGGGTTCAACTTCAAGGTCTTCCCTAATTTTCACGTTTCTTAGTCGGTGTCTTTTGGTCACCCCTCGAACTCTTCTCAGATATTTCATTTCTGCGGCTTGTATCTTGTCTTTTTGTCTTTGTGACAATATCCATGTTTCGCATCCATAGGTAATTGTTGGTCGGTAGATAGCTTTGTAAACATTCATCTTTGTCTTTTTTTATACTTCTTTTTCCGGTTCTTGATCGCCTTTTCGGTCTATCAGCACTCCCAGGTATTTGAACTGACTAACTTGTTCTATTTTTGTGTTCTCAACTGTTATATCTATTGTTTCTTCTTCCTGTCTTAATACCATCACTTTTGTTTTCTTCTTATTTAATTTCAACCCATAATTTAGCAGTTCTTCGTTCCATACTTGTAGGTTTTCCTGTAGGTCATGCTTATTCTTAGCCGCTAGCATTATGTCATCTGCGAATGCGCATTCAGAAAGTGATACTTGTTGCAGTTTTCTATATCCTACGTATATTCTCTTTGTTCTGCCATTACACCTTCTGGCTATTTCATCCATATAGATATTAAACAGTGTGGGGCTCAGTCCTCCTCCATTGTATATACAGGTAGTTAATCTATACAATAATAGTTTTCATGTTCGCATCTGAATGACACATATATTCATGCTTCGCATACAACTCCCTATGAGTGGATTGATGCATCAAATGAAGGCCTTAGATGTCCTATTTCAAAAGGAATAAGGCTTATTATTGTGCATGCTGGTATGTATATAAAACAGCGTTGTTCTTAATATGTAGCAACTTTTTATTTATACGTAGTCAAGCAGGATCTGTAAAGAATGCACTGTTAATATTTAAATCAGGACAGAAGACTAGAGATTATCATGATGACATGAATTATGATAATTATAGGCGGTGGTTGGAAACACTATTAACTCCCAACCTACCCAAACATTCAGTGATAGTTATGGATAATGCTAGTTATCATAACGCTGTAGCAGTAAAGCATCCACACTCCAATAGTAAAAAACAGGAAATGATTGAGTGGTTAAATGCTCGCAATATTACGTATCAAATGGAAGCAACAAAATGTGAACTCTACAACCTGATTAAGTTACATAAACCGCAATATAAAAATTATAGCAGTGATGCTCTTTTTGAGAAATATGGCCACACTGTTTGTTGTCTTCCTTCATATCATCCGAGATTGAACCCGATAGAAAAGTCTGGGCTATAGCCAAAAACGGGGTTGCATCCAGAAATATTACTTTCACAATTAGTGAAGCTGACAAGGGGAACGTCAAGGTTGTGATTAACGGATTTTGATGGGTCTTGAATATGTTACAGATGGTTCCCCGAGTACCTTGCTACCAGCTTTTGTAGCCATTCGCCCTAGTTCTCGAGAAAATTGCAAAAGTTTTCCTGACGTAATTTATATACCGCTAATTTTGATAACTTTCTGTAGAAGTGAGTATAGTGCAGCGGGTTAGCTCTGGGCGATGATTGGTGTTCAAGTCTTGCTCTTATAGTTTTTTTCTCAATCTCATTGCATATGATATTAACAAATATCTTTAATTTCATGCAAAATTTTTCAAAAATAATATTTTTCGGTAATTTTATTAATAAAATTAAACTTCTGAAATCACTGAAATCACTGAAACCACTGAAAATACTGAAACCGCTGAAAATTCTGATACCACTGAAAATTCGGAAGCTACTGCAAATAATTAATATCCTCTACAAATTTGATAATATACATTTGTTCGACGGAGAACCGAGTCGCGAAAACCATAATTTACTGCTTTTTTCAAGATGGCGGCGCGCGGACGAAGAGATCAAAACTTCGCGGCGCGATAGAGACATGCAACTATCACCCTAGAGGAAAAACAAAGACACCAAACTGTTCGCACAAACACCACCTATAATTATTACACTAGACATACTTTCGATAAGTATTAAAGAAAAAGAGAGAAACCCGAAAACCACATCAAATCTTTGCATTTTTGTCTATTTTGTTCGATATATCAATAACTAACAATAATAGGTGAAAAGTCTATAGAACCTAGATTATAGATCGTCTAAGGGGAACAAAAACATCCAAACAACAATTCTGTATGTCAACGGGGAACCGAGTTATAACAAAAGCAAAAATTCACTCCTTTATCCAAGATGGCGGAAAATGCACATAGGAAATCTTGGTCTCAAATCTCACGTTAAGCTTTTATAAGCACCCCCACAACATATAAAAAATTTGATTTTCACGGTTCAATTTTTGTTCCAAATGTACAGAATG
The DNA here is from genome assembly GCA_038088585.1 of Chrysina gloriosa. Lineage (NCBI taxonomy): Eukaryota > Metazoa > Arthropoda > Insecta > Coleoptera > Scarabaeidae > Chrysina > Chrysina gloriosa. The sequence continues at coordinate 37,123,394 of CM076089.1, forward strand.
ACTGGACTATTGGTATAAAAAGAAAACTAAATTCAACCGAACACACCCTCTTGTGTCATAACAAAAGCGATATTAGAACTATTTTGCAATAGGGCTCGAGAGTTATATTTAATGCCTGTTCAACCCAAAAGTTGTTCTTTGATAATCTTAAAAGCACGAAGAATAAATTTCTTTGTTTGTCTCTTGTTGCATAGATTTAAGTGTATAATGTAACTACATTTCGTAACATGGTTAAATAGATTGGCAACAAAGTGGCTCTTGCTTCACCTTCATGTGGTGAAATTCAAATTAATACTTCATTTGCTCTTCCTGTATATATATGTGTCCGTGCTGCGAGAGAACGTGTGTGCATGAGTGCGTATTCCGACTACCCACGATCCCTTTTTGAAAACCAAGTCATCGCAGGTGGGGCACACCCAGTGCAAGTTATACGGATTAAATCAAACAATGAAGCTGTTCACCGTACGGCGCACTAGAATTTCTATTTTACTGCCTAAATAAACAACAATGGTAACGGCTTTCAATTGATAAGTTTCTAAACCAATATCAGGTAATTATTCCAAAAGAAATAGTAGCACTGCATACAATTTTGCAATTTGTGTAAAGTTTTACTAGAGTTAGTAGATGATCAAAAACATTAATAACAAACATAAACCAAGTAACTCGTGTATTGTTGGATAATTCTATAAGCAAATTTTAAAAAATAGCTAATTAGAATACTTTTACTGATCTTACTTTCTGTAAATATGACAACGTGAATTAAATGTATATGTGTGGTGAAATCTATGATAGAAAATGAATTTATGATAATCTAGGTTACCCGGCACTCTTCGTTTTGCCCTAATTTTTTCGACTTTTCTTTTTCCTAAACCTTCGCGTAGTAACTACGGACATCCCCAGAAGAAAGTACCCAATTTGGTCCAGTCGTTTTCAAGTTTTAAGCATCCGAACAAACCAAGATCCATTTTTATATATACAGATTATCAATTTATTATTATCTCTTTGCTTTGAACCAACTCTGATATTATTTTTGTATGTTTGAATAATAGCTACAGTCACCACTTGCTTGACAATTTTGGGTGATAGGGTCTTGCACTTATAAGCTAAGTAGCTAAAAATGTTTAGGAACTGACAAATAGCTTGTTCTAAGTAGAAGCAGGTATGAAGAAGGTGACAATTAATAGCACCTCGTGTGCTACATATTGTAGTATAGTAATACTCGAATGGTTAATTACCATTAGAAAATTCATCATTTATTACAATTCAATATATCAAAATTCACAGTTAGTGTTGGCGTTCTATTTATACCTTTTCGACACCACGCCCACCACCTTTTGGGCATTTTATTAGCTTATAGCTTATAGTGTTAGCTTCTTATTTTAACTCCAGTCAGAGACGTTTAATGAGAGAAACAAATGTACCTAGAAATAAAAATATTAACGCATCGAGAAAATACAAAAGCGTTGTAAACATTGGGACACATACATACAAAACTTTCACATTACAAGAATTCATTAATTACTGGAAACCAAGGATACATTCAACACATGTTTCTATAACAACGATATGCCTGCATGAACTGGAGTCAAGGAGAATTAAAGTTTTCGTTTTGTGGACAACGGAGAAATAATGTAGTGTAGTCCTGGCTTCCAAAAATAAATAAAATTTTGTTTGGTTAACGACAAAGAAAATTGACAAGATAGATAAGTCAACAAACAAGTCTATAAATATATTTCGAATAAAAGGGTTTGAAGAGGAAGTACCAGTGAATAAAGAATTTCAACACACCGGAGAAGAAGTAATTTAAGAAAAGGAAGAATCCATAGGAAATAGGACCACACAGAAAAGGAGTTAAGAGAGGGGAGAATCCATAGAGAATAGAGCTGCATCGACAAAAGAAGTTAAGAGAGGAGACATAGGAAGAATCATCGAATAAAAGAAATTACACTTACATACACACAACACTAGGTAATTATCTAGATTTTATGTTAAATATTTCTCAAAATTTATAAATATAATTTATACTCAGTACAATATACCATTTATCACAACTTGTGCATTTAATTAAAATAGAAGGAAGTTCAAAGAAAATAAAAGAAAATTTGTAAGAGAAAATATTTTGCTATCACAGGAAAGCCGTAATTAGTTTTTGAAGTTTTGCAGGTCTCATAAGGAATTGGAATTTGGAATGTCACTGTTAGTATGTGATAAACTAGGACGTTATCTTTTAGACGTAGAAACGTAAATACTAATGAAATTCGGGTCGTATCTGGAACAAGGTCAAGTAGTTGGTTTTCGTTTTTTTATGCGGGTGACAAATAATGTGTCGAACAGCTTCGAACATGTGACAACGAACAATAAAGGCGAATGTTTACAATTGAGTAGTAAAATTCCGACCATGTCGAGCGAGGTGAAGTGTTTCTTTTGATAAGATACGTTGTGTTTACTCCCAAGGTTGGATCATATGCCTGTTAATAAGGGAGAGTTCGGAGATCACGGAGGTTTTTAAATACCATTCAACGATACATAATTCAGTGGTTATAAAGCTACACTATCATATGCCTGATTTGTCCTCATATTTTTGTTTTGTTTTACACTCACTGGCTTGCTTTTACTTCTTATGACTTGTAAATAAATTTGCCGCATTAGTTATGATCCTGTATAGAGCGCGGAATATATGCACACCTGTCTACGTAAAAGATATTTTCGCATTCTCTATGTATGTGCTTTAGTCTGTACTATAAGAAAGACTAGGAATAATTGCTTTCGAGAAAGATGGCACAATCAAGTATGGAAATAGAAGTTATTTCTCCAAATGTGCAAATATGTTTCTACATATGTATGTGTTTGCTTTAGATTAGAAATAGCCGTTACTAACGCTTTCTGTACTCAAAAGTGTGCCGCTATGTCCATTGCTGATCTCCAGAAGATGACACCACATAACTGATACCTGAATTGAATATTAGCATCGTGTGCATTATTTATTCTTAAAGTTAGGAAATCCGAGTATAGGGAACCAAGCAAGGTAGGGAGAAGATATGCTAGGTAGGTAAGTGATAATTAATTATCGGTGAAATCAAGAGCAGAGGTTATTCGGGATTATATTTGAAACCAGGAGCAACTGTTCTAGTTTAAATTTTTAGCACTATAAAAAAATTACAATGTATTGTAATGTAATATTTTTAATATCAGCACTGTTGCATGTACTTGTAATTTAATGTGAACTCAGAATTTAAATCAACCTCTCCATGGGCTAAATTTTTTACTAGTAATAGAATGTTGGCCGATTAACAAAACCCTATATAAATTTATATTTTCACTACAGATAGGTACAGTTAGGTATGTGCAGTTTAATTAAAACTTCTGCTATCTTTTTTCACGTAAAACAGTAGAACAATGTACATTATGTACGTGTAGAGTATGCACATATCGGTTACAAAGTATATTTATACTATACAATATTTCAGTGTCTTCTTAAATGTTGTGTAAGAGAATAAACTGTAACTCTGGAGACGAGAGATAATTTATTCGATATACATGAGCAAAATATACGTGTATGAGATTAGTATTATTAGATAAGATTTTTATAATATATGAGACTAAGCTAGAACCCACCGGAAACCATATACGTGAGAAGATCCGTTTTTATCCGTTTCGTTATTGTTCAAGAAAAGGGTCTTCCACATCCTCTGGATCTAAGCCTTACGTCAAGTTAGTCAGATTTTAAAAAGATACTGACTGACGAGGCAACTGCCGAGTAATATACCTGCCAGAAGTGCCGTACTATCATAAGTAACAATGGTTGTTAAAATTTAAACAGTGATTGGCTCTATATGCCATACGCAACGTTTGCAACTGATTTTAATTAGTCAAATATTAGCAATGTTACGTAAACAATACCTTGTTCGTTTTGAAATCCTATATATGATTATGAATTTGTGTTGTTTCACCTCAAAGAGACAAAGATTTTGAGCTCAGGAAGGAAATATGGTCACAATATATATTAAGTTTTAGGTTGTTCGAAATCTAAAATAAATAAAACCTCCGCGTAATTACCAGGATAATTAGATCAAAATTAAGAGATTAATTGAAAACTAGTTTAAATGAGTTATTTTTAGAGAGCCAATATTAATAAAAATAAAAGAAGTAAAAGAAGTAGAATTTAACTCCCAATTGAACGAACTTAAGTTTGTGACGTAAGGTTTGTGACTTAATTAGCTCCCAAAGGATACGATGTAATGGCTTGCAATGCAAGAACAAATTACATGTAATTTGTTCCTAAACCTCCACGTAACCCGCCGTTATGAGGGTGGAAATTAGTTACACGGACATGGGGATTGGGTCATAATTACCCACATATTAAACTTCAAATATTCCATTATATTTGTGAACAAAATATATAGTTTTGATTATATAAATAAAACCTGACGTTATTAACAAAAACATTTTTATTTTTATTTTTTAACAAGAAAATATTTCACATTAAAAAAGTTAACAAAAGCTGCCTCCTCCAGCTTAAATATAACAAACACTGAATATTTAGAAAACAATAACAAAAAGTTAATTGGAAGTAGTTATTGGCAACTAAAAATAGTACTAGTATGCAAAATACATAAAATACACATGGCGCAAAATAGCTACATAAATTGGGGGAATGGGTTATATTTACCTTTTTTAACTTTCAGCACGTATAACACGTCGAGTTATTGCCATCCGACTGATTTGGAATTAAAGACGTTTAGAGATATTCAATATCTCCAGCTACTGAGAAGAGCGGCATCGTCGTACGTACAGTTATAAAACCACAAGCAATTCAAAAAGTAACAGGTAATTTTGACCCATTCCCCATGACGCCGGGTTCGTTCAATTGATAGTTAAGTTCTACTTCTTTTACTTTTAGATGTAAATTAATTGAACAGGTCGACGATAGAACTACAGAAATGTAAACTGAGCTTTTCTATTGTACGGTAGAATTTATTACTGCCACACTGTTATTGTAACTGCCAACTAATGCGGTGGGAAGATCAGCCTCGAACCAAAATATAGAAACTGCAGGAGTGTTGACAATGAAGAAAGAAAAAGACTACGGCTATGGTTAGTAGTCAGACAGAGTCTGACGAAGTAAGTAGGTATATGTATCTAATTTGTATATCAGAGTGGTATATTTTAATTAACCTTCCTAATGGTTCAATGGTACAGCACGCACTTCACAGATCGCGGCAGAGCATAGCTGTTTATAATCGTAAAATGCGTCTGTTATCTCCAACATGCTGCGAAAGGTACGGAAATACCACTGGCCATATAATAATAATAATAATCATTTATTATCCAACAGTTATAAACCAATTACAGATTACAATTTGATTGATGTTGTTCCAAATTATATCGCTGTGATATAAATTCGTACATCTACAAATTGCTCTCAGTGGCGACCTCTGCAGCAAATTTGTCCTTGCAAATGGAAGCGCAAACATCGATGTATAGCGCGATGAAGTGCGTGGGGTATGAAAATTTAAATTTTCAAGAATGCTGGAAGCATCAATAAATCCGTGCGCCAGTTTTCAAACAAAACGCACTCCATTAGTTTTACGGTGATGATGAAGTGAATGCCTATCCAGTAGTGAACCATAGTTAATGCCTCGTTGACGATACACTGCGTCCAATTTTAGAGAGAGAAACTTTAAAAATCTTCTCTGTACTTTTTAAATACAGTGTGGGGCCACACTTGAGAAGTATATTCAAGTTTAGTGACAATAAAAGTGAAAAATAGAGTTTTTAGAAGAACAGAATTATTAAAATATTTGGAAATGCGAAAAACAAATCCCAGCATTTTGGGAGTAGAGACACACAAAGTTATTATATACTGTGAGAGGCTTAGACCTGAATCGAACAGGACTCCAACATCCTGAATTTGTTCAACTTTTGTTAATGTTTAGTTATTGACAATATATACTGAATCAATATATTTGATTTCTTTGGTGCAAGTAATACAGAACCATTAATTAACATTAAGTGTTAACGAAAATTTGGAGGACCAAACAGAAATTATATTCAAATTATGCTGTAAAAGTAGAACGTCACTCCAAGTTTCTATATTTGCGAAGATCTTCATATTATGAGCATATGCTGATACGGAGCAAGATATGGATTGAAGCAAATCATTTGCATAAAGTATGAATAATAGCGGACCCAAATTAGAATCCTGAGGAATACCAGATTCCGGATGGAAGTCATATGATTTGTAGCCATTGTAATGTACATAGCAAGCGCTGTCTTTAAGGTAAGAGTGTAGTAGATTTATGAGGGTAGGACTAAAGCCGAACGTTGAAAACTTTCGTAGTAGTAGAGAACGATTAACATAGTCAAAAGCGCTACTAAAATCTGTATAGATCACTTGTACCTATGCCCGTTTATCCAGTTTTTCACTTTAGCCGAAGAGCGCGACTGCAGTTACTGCAGGAGGCTGTGGCAACGCAAGTTGTCCACTTCTGTAGAAAAAATAACTGTAAAAAATGCGTAATACGTGCATTGTGAGAGAATTCATATCGAATCCCTCTCACATGTACAAACATCAGTATAATATTGTAGTAAATATATCAAGTTTACCTTCTTCAACTCAAATAACTAGTCATCCCGTATGATGAGACAATGGGTTATTGTCTAGATATTGAAAGACATTTATTATCGCGACAGCGTAAAGTTTCTATTAAATAACTATTGATTATTGTGTATATATTAAATTATTAGATAAAATTTAATGAAGATCATCCAATTCTATTCCAAGAAATAAGGAGAATATCCAGGAAAGCTCTTAAGTTATTATTTCAATGTGTAATATATATGTATATAAGAGTTAAATATTTAATTTAATTTCTTTGTATAGTTATAGCAAATAAATAGAATTTTATAAAAGTATGTGTTGTTCATTTTCTTCACTTTTTGAAACGAAAACTCTTGATAACGAAAGAAATTGCTTGGTTCTCTGAGAATCGTTATAGAGAGTTGACAGTTGGAAATCATTAGTCGGGGATCAAATCTGTGAGATTATACTAATTTGGACAAAACAAAATAAGCCAATGAAAAGGAAAGTATAAGACACAAACTTCATCGATTTAAAGGAATGGAACTGCATGCTTTTTTGAGTTTCTGGCTTTTACATCGCCCTTTAAATTGGATAATGAGAATTTGCAATTAATATTTTCAACAAATAAAACGCCGTGATATATTGAAATTCATCATGTCTAAAAGGAGAGGTGCTTTTCATGGCTTTGGAACTAATAAAGATAATTGACCGTTTCTGGACTTTATACTTACCATACGTGTACATATATCATTATTGTTATAACTGTAAAACTGCAAAAAGTAAAGGGAAGGGAATAATAAAAATAAACAACAACAAGAGTTGTTGGGAGGAAAAGGAACCTTAACCCTGCTGTTAGATTAAAAAATATACGAATCTTGTTTTAAGCGACCAAGCGGTCCATACTACCCAAATGCAACTGTTTTATGAAAATTGATTGAATTCTTTAATGTAATTTATAAATATAATTATGAAGCGTTAATAATTTAACTCGGCTAATTGGGCGCTCTAATGTGTCTATGTTAGCTCGAGCGTCCAGCTGGTTTCTGTTGTTGTATTTGTTGCTGTCGCACAGCCACCTTGTAAAATGAATTCGCTTTGATTTGTATAAAGTTGCAAATATGCTAGATATGTATATCCGCTTTGAATGCATACATACTTTTTCTGAGATCGATGCTTCATGGGCACCGGTTGATCAAAATCGCAAGAGACCAGAGTTTTTACGGAAACTAGCATTTTCTTTGACTAACGCGCATATGATAAAACGGAGCCGATTACCTCAACAACAGTTTTCAGCGAAATTATTGACTGATATACAAATATCATCCTCAAATTTTGCTAGCTCTTCAAATATTGCTTCTTCTAAAGCGGGGGCAAGAAAGCGGGGAATATGTAGTTGCAGCAAGGCTAAGTCCGATATAAAATGGTACATTTGCGGAAATTTTATTTGCAAAACAAACCGCAAAATATTTTGTTTAGCATGTAATGAAACACACTTAGTACTTTGTATTCTATCAAATCGAAATATTCAGTGGACCAAATGGTCCGTGATACAAGATAAGTAACTTTTTAATTTTTTCAGTTCAGGGTTATGTCATATTACACCGTTAAAAAGTTATTGAAATTACAAAAAAAAAAAAATTGGACCAAATGGGCTTAATCTAACAGCACGGTTAATGCGCGGTAAGCAGTTTATACACAAGTATTTAAAAAGAGTCATGAAAGTCACAAGACAGCAGAATTAGAACCCAGGATATAAGAGAATGATTATTGATTTCCACTTGCATATATAATACCGCGTGCCATGTACCCGTACGTGTATATGTACATATATAACCTCCTCCAATATTAGATCTAACAATAAGTTATATACATATGTATGTAGTTCCGTTGTGTACACATATGTACATATATATGTACAAATAGATAGGTATGTATATGCTTATATAATTTTGTCTACAGTTCTTATTAATTATGGTTGTCAAAAGATACTACGCTATTGCACACTAACCTGGGATTTATTAGTTATTGTACCGTGCTCTACGTGTTGTTTCATCCACACTCGGCAACGAAAATCTGCCATGTTCAGGCGCTTAACAAGCCTAAAGATAAATTGGCGAGTTTACATGAGCAAGTGTTATTTATATAAGTGATAACTATAGTAGATACATTCATACACCCACACAAGGTAAAGCAAAGATTGAAATGTTACGTGCTACAATATGCAATGTCAGTTGGATGACTTATTATTGCGTAAGAAATGACTGTTCAGTAAGTCCAGTAAGAAAACAGGGCAATTACTATAAAAATTCTATGCCGTAGCATCACAGGCAACTTTCCTTTATACTAGCATACGGAAACTTCAATCTCGTTAAATCACTTAATGTGCGGGGTGACTATGTACAAAAATAGTATAATATGTCTCCATGGTTTAAATATGTATCCTATCTGACTCTTGTGCTTTTAACCGAGTCATGGAATTTACTTTCGGAATACTCCTCGTAGTAAAAACATTCTCTTTGGCAGACACCATAAAATCAGATTTAAAGTTACCACAAAGCACTGTACAAAATTAAAATAAATGTAAAAATTAAAAAAATAGTATGTGCTGATAAAACAACGTATGTACAGAGTGAACAATCGGAAGTGTCCTGGGGTGACAGTACTACTTCTAATATTTTCAGCTCTGTATTGTACTAGTTTCATCAGTTTTGTCATCCGTCCCACCCCCTTCTTCCCGCTTTTGATTGCTTAAAACTGCGGAAAGAATAACGAACGCAAAATATAATTAAAGTTGCTGTTATAATCATGTTTGCCAAGTGCAACAGAGCGAATATCGAGAAATGTATTGTACTATATTGGTTTGCATTAATTAATTTAACTTGAAACTTTTTCCTTTAATGTATTTACTATATCCAGAATTGCATCGTACATATAAGTTAAACATTGACACCTCTGCATAAAATCTTAAAGGTAAGGTACATGCATAATTTGTTAATATCGTCTTCATCTCTAATGATTCCAGTGGCACGCTGCTGTAAAAGCGTGCGTAAATATTGTAATGATTATTATACTTAGTTAGTAGTTTAGCATATATTAACAATGTATTCGGCACGCTTATGCTAAACTATGGTAATAAATGTTTTTCTTAAAGATTTGTAACTGAATGGTAGGAATTAAGTATGAGAGAAGTAACCTCACTTGATTGACCGTATTAAAATTATGCTAATTTGTTATACAGCCGCTGCTATTACCATTTCTTCTTTCTATCCTTGTCTTGTTTGTTTTATTCGACTTAATTTACACCGCTGCAACTTTCAATTTTATACGTGTTATATAACCATTAGAATTTTTGTCTATTTTGCTTTTGACTAAACGACTGTTTTCCAGCAAATTTTGTATAGCGGGTGTTGGTGAAAATAATAGACAATTATTATAACTTGTAAGAGAAACAACTTGTTCACATTATAGGTAAACACCCAAGAATGCATGATCTTAAAAAGCTAGATTTGATTGATCGATTGGTATCTTTCTTGTTTTCTATCTTTTCCCTTTATTGACCTCTTCAAGCTGAAAACGAGTAAATTTTCCAATTTTATGCCTTGAATCGCGAATCAAGGAACTAACTCAATTAACGAAAATTTGTCGACGTTTAAGCCATCGTTATTTACAATCAGTGGTAGCCGCCCGCGACTGGCGACTGTGAAGGAAAGTGCTGTTTACGGTAACCGCCAAATGTATTTTCCTCTTATGTGTCAATTTAATGTAAAATATAGATTTATGTAGATCTATTTTTGCGCGGTAAGTACGTTTCGCAGCAAATCGCATGAAGAGAGACATATTACTTACATTGAAAAATTGGGGATACGTCCCATAGCTTTTAAAAACCACATAAGACCAAAGCAATGAGTTAAAATCACTTTAAAATTCGCACAGAAATTTAAGAAATAAGAACACGATTTTTTATCTTAAAATTTATATCTATGTAGTTTATTTTCGTTTATCCGTTAAGAGGACAGACAAAAAATATGAAAGTAATATGAAATCAATATGCATGTTTATAAACCGTTTTGAAATAGTTTTGGGGCTTGGTCATTTTTCAAACAGGCTGTCCCACTAAGGAGAGAATTTATATAGTACGCATTTTGGTGAATATTTTGATTAGGACAAACGCTGCCATGACACGTGACATTCTAATAGCATATCGTGGACGGTTAGTTTCAATATCTATCTGGAAAATAACACAAATGTGATGAGCAAGATTTGGAAAGATTTCCCGCAGGCGATTCTCACAGCCAATTGGAAGGAAAATAGGTATTAGGTAAAGAAAACGAAAATGGTTAGGCATTGCTGAATGGAATAACCACAGAAGTACATCTGTTATCCACAAAACACGAGATTGAACTAACAAGTGCAGGGAAGAAGAACAAGACACGCGTAAGGAAAGAGTCTGAAGTTTTTAGTAGATTATAATGATGGAAATGCAAGCAAAGATCTCGCAGATCAAATGTTTAGTTAATCAGGAAGGAAATCCATTAGATAGTATCACAAATTGGTTTGGGAAGTGGCATTTGGGACAACAGTTGTAGGTTGTAGGTTTACACTGCGTATAATAAAATAAGCAATGATTAAAATATATCAATAGTAAACTCCCTTGGGCATTTGGTTGATTTTTTACTGACAAAATATTGACCGATGGAAAAAATCAAAGTGAAGAATTACGTACAAAGAGAATCACAAGTTGGAACAAACAACCGAACAACGCAACAGCATCAGGGAAAGAAGAAAAATATATGCCTGATATAATGACAGATTTACAGAGTCATTGGGGAAGAAAGAAGGTGAAAAGTTAATAAAAAATACAACAATATTTTGTTCTGGACATGAAGGAAGTCCATTTCTGTGTTATTGTAACATATATTGAATACTTGTTTTCGAATTATGAAATTAAATTTCCTATCTATATTCTTCCTTTCTCTATTTTGGAAAATTTAACCGCGGGCGAGCGTAAGTGGTATGGTAGTAAAGTGATTAGCGTTCTTTCTAAAAGGTCGTATTGGTGGTTAAAGTGTTAAGATACGTTTCTCAGACTTTTTAACCGCGAATAAAGAGCCTCAAATTGGCGAATAACGAGCGTAGACTGAACACAATTAAGTAAACAATAATAGTTTCGAAAGTAGTTAGAAAGTGCTCCTAAAAAGTAATGGTAATAAGTAGTTAAAAAACAAAAAAGAAGGAAATAATACAAAATAGAAGATACACTAGACATGGTGGTATAATCTATGATATATTAACTCAGTTTCATTTGAATTCACTGATGTGGAATATGGGCACTGTACCATTAAGTAAAAGATGCAAATGCTCTCACGTATTGAAGATTTCTTATTAATTCTTGTTGACGTAATAAAGGTATAGTTAACTTACGTATGCACATGCAGTCTATTACTGAATTAAAAAAACTATTGTTCCAACATAATTATCGTTGTTCCAATATAAACCAAAAATAGATAAATAGATGATCATCAACTGTATCTTTTCGGTAAAATTTGGTAATTCCCTATATGCAACGTCTGAGTTTTCATTATTGACGGGATGCACATCCAACCTTTCAATGTTTTTAATATTCCTAAGTGATGACTCATCAACATACTTTTCTAAAACACATTTAGTATCTATGTATAAGCAATGATTGTTAAAACATTTTCAAAACTCAGTGGCTTTGGTGATGCTGTCTAAATATCAGTACAAATGAGACTAGGAACGTTTTGCGACTTCCATTCCACTCCACGCACCTCTAGCTTACCGATGCAATCCCCAAATCAATTTTTCCAAGTGTCTTTTGACAGCTAAGCACTTTAATCATCGCACGGACGCCTGTAGGAGCAGTTTTGCAGCACGGATCATGGCTATCATATTTAAGCACATCGCAGGGGGCCAGCAGTCAAACTAGATTTGCGTCTAAGTGGTAAATTTTTGATAGCAATGGCTTGACATGTAAATACATTGTGGTTATCATATTTGATAGCCAAAGCCTCAGCGGAAACATTACTGACTACCAAATATGGTAGACATGACAGTCAATGTCTTAAGCGTCAATGTGACTTGCGGTTAGCCTTGTTCCGTGTTTCACTTCGTGGTAACTGTTTTACGAGTTGAGTATCATACGTTGTAATACGCCTCTTCTAATAAAGAAAACAACCATTTGCTCCAAATGAAGTCATTTGGCAACATGCGTTGTAGCTTTAAGCGTTCGAAAGAAAATGTCGTGATTTTAACGTTTCCACTGAGACAGCACAATCCAGGCGTTTCTCCAGCGAACTTCAATGCACCGTAATGGACGCACACAACCCCCATAGGGTCAATTCTCACAAAAGGGTGCGAGCTGTAGTCAATTGTGGAATCGTATTGAAACGCTCCTCGATTCAAATTAACACTTGAAGCATTTCTTCTTGCGGCTCGATGTTCTTGATCTCTGTGTTCTTCATCTGCAGTGGATTGATTCGCAATATTTCCGCAGTCTAATTGCATTACGGCTTCGTTGTAAGAGATTCGATCTTCTCGCTCGCGGAATTGTAAATAAGACTGTGATGGATATTGCTGACTGCTTCTATTATGTCATAACAATTATTCATGCGCACACCATGACAACTGTCATAACCTAACCCAACAGACGTCGTCAATTTGTTTAATTTCTAATTGTTTTTCTTAACTTTTAAATGTTTTAATAGTTTTCTTTTTCCTAAGCCTTCGCGTAGCAATTACGAACAAATCCGCAGAAGGAAATATCCAATTTGGTTCAGTCGTTTTCAAGTTTTAAGCATCCGAACAAACCACGATCCATTTTTATATACATAGATAAAAGTATAATCAGTTTTTCAGAAGAAAAGAATCGCATTTCATTTAATTTAAAGTGACGGCTCTTCTTGGAAAACCCTGTATTTAGAACATTCGTAGCAACACTGAATGTACGGATACCTTCAAACTTGCACAAGAGTATGTGATAATACGTCTAACCGAAACGTTCAAATGCAAAACCTTCCTAATCGCTTTTCTATGTTGCTTAATTTCATATCTTAATAAGTTTCAGTTGCCGTGCAGGAATTTGTAGAATAGTTAAGTTTTCATAGAAGAATTTAACTCAACGATCACACAGATAAAAATTTACTTCGGATAAGTTACAATATAGTACTGCAGCGTTGGTAAAGTGTTCTCAATAAAGATAATAGAAATCTCAGTTATTTGGGAGTGTTGCTTTAAGTTAAAGCTTTGAAATAGTTCTAGTATTCTCTGCAATGTTTTTTCACAATATCAAACCTTATATGAAGGTAATTAAAAATAAAAATATTGTGAATTTTGCCGACATTTCGTGTATCAACTACACATTTAATTGATTTATGAACATGTTGACGTTACCAGAAAGCGGTCTACAACAACGTTATTCTATCTAAATTTGAGATATATTTAACGATAAGATGATGAGTAGTATATATACAATTTTCGATCTGAACTCTTAAGTCCCGTAAACGTGAGAAAATGTTGGATCGGGCATCACAGAGCATCAACTTTTCTAATAAGGTCTTTATTGTAGAAGTACAGTTAGCATTCGTATTAAATTTTGCCGTTAAGTAGTAGTATGTTAAGTAGTAGTATTCACTTTTGTTCGAAGGTAACCTTTTCGTTATATTTCGAGATCATTCAATTCACCGAGAAATTCAATACTTCTCTAGCTTTCAATGCATCTGACTAGTTATCTTCAAAAACAATAGCAGACATTCCACATTTTCATAAATAAAATATATATAGGTGACCAGTAAAAATTAAAACAATTAAAATATGCAAAAATCTTCATACAGGGAGTCGAAGGTTTTTAACTTAATTTATCAAAAGCAAAATCATTTAATTGTTAACACAGATTTATATGTAATTGTTAACAATATCGCAGATACGGTAGCTTAAATGTATTGCAGTCACAAAGGTTACACGCATTATATTTACAACAAATGTCAAAAAATTGCACCAGGAACGTCGGTGCATTTGACTAGGCATTTCCTGAGATTGATCACATCTCACTGTCCAGTCGTTCTTTTATGTACGTACTTGCATTCAAAATCCACCAAATAATTTCTGATAGATGTTTAGATGTTTGAGAAATTTCACCTTTTAACCATCCTCCCAACAGTGAGAGTTTAAGACAATGAACTTAATGAACAATCTGTTAATACAATAAGTAAATATTTCAAATTTGTTTCGCCTAGCGCCTGTATACCCTGCGCTGTCAAATTGTTATCGGTTATTTTATAGTACACATTTGCTCTTTGCCTGAAGATAACTGTTACCGATGTTATTAATACCAAAGGAGGCGAGCGTTACTTAATCAGTAAACATTATGTCATGTATTAGCCAACACTGACAAAATACGAATGACACTACCATCCTTCGAATAGAGATATTGAATACTGGTCGTGAAACGAATATAAACTAGAAAAACTGAGTGTTCGAATATTATTATTACAGAAATTGCTAATTCATCTTGTGCTGATTAACGGACTAGGCTGGATCATTCGTAAAATGTTTTCCACTTTTCCATTTTCTTAATCTGTACGTTCTGACACGTTCTCTAAATTATTGAAACCTTTGCCAAACATTTTCCGGTCGGGATGTGGTTTGTTAGGAATTGACATTCTAAAATCCACACATAAACACCATATCGGCCTATTGAACAAGCGTTACAACCATGTATTCTAAAAACTATTAAATATTAAACGACATTGAATGCGTTTGTTCGTATAATCGCTAAAAGTAACGTCTATATGGATATGCACTCTTTGTTTTAATAGCTCGTACTACTACCGTCCAGAATATGTATACATATACTCCCAGTCACGGAAGTTGGGACAGTTAATATTTTTCAATATAAGTATTTAACTTGCACAAAAATAGAAAAAAAACACAAAATCAGTTATATATAACAAAATATTGGTTTATTATGACAAAATGATAGCAAATAATAATATTTATCAAATACAATCATTAAACTTTCTTCTCGTCGAAGAATCCTCCTTTTGCATTCAATATGGCTCAAACAACTCTGACTCTGGGCATTCTTTCGATAAGTTTTGTAATTGTGTTGGGTGGTAAACTGTTCCATTGTTCTTGTAAAACTTCCCAAAGGTGTTGTTTCGAAGTTGGAGCCATTTTTCGTACCTGTCTATCCACTTCATCCCACAAGAGTTCGATCGGGTTAAGATCGGGACTCTGTGGAGGCCATGACATTATTTGCAAGGTATTTTGTGTTTGTTGTGTATTCAAATAATCCCTACATACTAACGCCGTATGTTTAGGATCATTATCTTGCATGAAGGTGAAATTCTCCCTATCAATCGCTGGCCAGAAGCAGCATTATGCTCTAGAATATTTCTGTACTGTTCTTTTCTCATAATACCTTCTATCCGAACGAGATCTCCTACTCCGGCGTACGAAAAGCAACCCCACACCATAACTGAGCCACCACCATGTTTTACAGTAGTTGCTAGACATTCGCGAAGCATTTTTCTGTCTCTGATCTCCGAACATAAACTCTTCTATTTTGTCCAAACACTTCAAACTTGGATTCGTCGGTCCAAAGCACATTTTTCCACTCCGCCACCGTCCAATCTCGATGTCGTTGGGCCCACTGTAATCGTTTTAACCGATTGGTTCGCCTTAGTAGCGGTTTCCGTACAGCAATTCGTCCGAATAGGTTTGCCTCTTGCAAGCGACGTTGAATAGTGCTCACTGACACCGCGTTTTGACGATCGCGATTGAATTCTGCTGCTATTTGTGGTGCTGTAAGTCTTCTATTTCGTTTACTAATTAAAACGATTCGCTGATCATCAACGTTGGTCGTAATACGAGACGAACCTGGTCGATCACGGTCATTTAAACTTTCCGTTGTACGGTACAGTTTTATAATATTGGCTACACTAGATTTTGCCAGATGCACTTTTTCGTCAATTTGTCGAACAGAATACCCTTCTTTATCGAGTGTGATCACGGACGATCGCTTTTCAACACTGATCGGTTTTCCACGCGTCATTTTCACTGTTAATACTTTCAAAATTCGCCCACTTGCACTTCGCGCATACACGGAGACGTTTAGAAGTAAACCGAATGGGCCGAGGTACTAGAGGGATAGGATAATACCATGATGACCATAAAATCGTTCTTGGAAATACCCTTGTAAATGTTTATGACACATAAAGCATTGTAATACTACTTGAATATTTCTTTCGGTAATACTATGAAATCATTATATTGCGATTATTAGGGATTATTGTAATTAAGATTAAGTTCTATTGTAAATTCAATTAGTGCAGCATTCCTAATAATGCTGTATGATACTCTAACCAGTAATAATTACTACGCAGTAGAATTCTCAGTATTGTGTAAGATTTTGAATTTTTATTGCACAATATCCTAAATTTAACGAGGTGTCCCAACTACCGTGACCGGGAGTGTATATATATATTTTCACGCAACTGTCTTCTTATACCTAACATTGTTTAGAATAAGTAAAATGTGAAAGGATTGAAGAAGTGCACAAGTGTAACACACTGAATCTTAATGCCAATTGATGTAAGTTTGAAACTAGAATATTATTAATAATGTAATAAGTAACAGTTCCAGATGTGTCAAAAATTAAGAAATAGATGTGTCTAGTATATAGCCCATCATAACAATATATACCTACTAAATTACAACAGCCTCTGACGTGATATCAATAAGAAGCTGTCACCATGTGTGCGTGAGTTTGTGGAGGTCATCCACTAGCTTACGCGAGCACGTCTACAATTCTGTTAGGTATTGATAATGTTACATACAGCCCACTGAATTAGAAACTTGTGTTTTATGTGAGTGTATATGGAGATATTACGACATACCATACACATTTTAAACACGATGGACTTTCCAAGATACACATACACATGTAGCACCTAAAGCCATGTGAAAAGAAAATTTTGGTTTCTTCATTACCTATTTGATAAATTTCAGATTTAATATTTATTTAGAATAATAGTTGTTATTCAACTTTGTTTTCTTTAACTATTTTAATTCCCTTTTCTAAATTCTCTCTGATCCAGTTACCGTTTTTATGAATTTTAGAAGTTTCCAAGGATAATTCATATGTGTACCATCGTTATTTTATATGATCACCGTGTTGAGAAAGTTGAATGAACTATCAGCTCCTAATGAACACACAAATTGTAATAATTATTGAGGGAATATAATACTTCATCAGTGTTGTCTTTTTCATACAAAAACAAATGTCCACATATTGTGTATAAAATTGTTAAGTAAGAATTTAGTTTGAATAAACAGTTTTTTTCTAGGTCCTACATTATGAAGTACGCCATAGCTGCTGACAATGAACAACTCATAACTGGACTTATTGTTAGGCATTGTATATTTTTCAAGTGAGTAGTGGCAAAAATTAATACGAGTAAAACTATGTATGCAAGACTCAGCTGAACGGAAATGATAAAATAAGTGTGCGCGCCGAGTTTAGCTATTTCTACATAAACATATCCATGCTGTTTTCACAGGTGAACGCTACATAAGATGGAGAATCATGGAATTTGAACTAGAACATACCGTCTAAATATTAAAGCAATATAAGATTAGTGACTAGATACCCGCGCTTATTGAACTCCAAACCGCCAATGGAAAAGTCAGCCCAAACAACGTATTTCCCGGCGATATCTAATTTTGGAAAGAGAAACAATTTATATATTTATATATAGAGATGGACGAGGTTTTGTTTTGCTACCCCGTTTAGAAATATTTTAAACAGCTTATTTTATGGGAACCAGTAATACAAATTCTAATAGAAGATTGTAAAGTTACATTTATCGAGAAAGACACAGAGTTGCTATAAAAGATTCGGCTGTTTAAAATACCTCATCAAATCCGCAACTAGTTGCTTTGATTGAGAACTTAACGGTTCGGAAATGTTTTATTCTTGAGAAAACAGTTAATGAAGCCACAGATGTAAAAACAATATTCGAAAACTATAAAGAAGCAGCTAAAGACACACACAAGTAGGAATAATACTCTAATGCTAGCTGTCAAAGTTATTGATGAGAACATTCAAGAATGAAAATAAATGTACTATTTTGATAAGACCTAATTTGTAACCAACGTTTTTTCGTATCGGGTGGCATGAACAATAATACTTCAGGATATACCTAAGAATGATGTGTGCGTTTCAGTGTACCACATAGATTGTTCACCCCATACCGGTGTACACTGAACAACGAACCGCAAATGAAAACGCTTTTCTTGCCAATTCCATCTCATCACACTACTAAAAATTTGTTGATAAATTTGTTAATATCGAAAATATGTCGAATTTAAACTAAACTAAAATGTATTTTGACTTGTATATTCCTTTAATGAAAAAATTAGAAAAGAGATTTTCATCAAGGAATAAATACTTCTACGTCTTCTATGTAAGAGAGGAATTCACCCCTTAGTAAAAACCTTGTCTACACTCTACACAGCTTAAGTATTAAAATGAACTTGTAAAGAATAATTTTCTACAGCTGTACAAAAAATAACTAAAACTCGCACACCGTGATACAATCATCTTACAATTATAATTACGTGTGTATAAACACGTACTAGTTCATTTGTGATATCAAGTTAGATTGTGCAAAGGCTGCTTTATAAATACAGCTAACAGCATTTATATGTCTTTCACAGCAGGGAAAAAACATTTGTTGAGATATTTCATGAGAAATTCATTTCTTATTTGGATAGTGGTATATTTTACGATGACATCGCTTCTTTGACTAGCAATTATGGAAGCAGCTTTTATAAATATTTACGCCTTATATCTAATACTGATTCAATTATCCAACCTAACGGCAATAACAAATACTCCGCCAAACAATACTAATTGATCTGAAAATGAAATGATAGTCCTAGTAGAATTGAAGTATTTTCAACCCGTTTTATTTCAAATTTTGGATATTGAATATATCCGTATTAATGTAGAATACAATTGCAAACTAGTAAGAAAGAAAAAGTGGAGTATTAACGCTATAATCGCCTAATAAACAAACAAATCAGTCAGGTGCATTACTTAATTATACAGCACAAGTCAGCACTTGTCTCTATGCATTAATTTGTATTAATTAAATAGTGTTCCTTTTATGCAGGTCACGTTAAACTACACACGTGTATAAAAAACGTTACACCGTAAGGATTCCTGTGGCATGTTTGCCGCCAAAATAGTAGAATTATTGTTACAGAAAAAACGGTCTTTTCGATTATCACAGCTTTCAGTCATGGGAAAAAACAGGAAGGGTACATTAGAATAACTTATTTGAATAAACTACATACATACGCAGAGTAGGGTCAGATCTACCTATTTGCATCCTCTTAACAAAGAAAAGGTCATCACCATTAACAAAAAATAGGTTCAGGTAATGTGTAAAAACCCTTGCATGATAGAGATTTATCCCTTGGAGTTCCCATGATAGCAGATATGCAAAATTAGGGAGGCATATTCTAATATTTCTGCATCAGCACTTGTGTAGTTTACGTTTATAACGAAAGAAGATAACTGTGAATATAAATACTGTCACGTTTCTCACTACCCACAGTTTCAATGATAACTAATGTTGGTAAGGAAGCAAGAAATAGGAAGTTGATTTTTTACCTACCTGCTTAATATATGCGAATATATGCGAAACTACCTGCCACAATATTATATGCCAGGGATACCTCTTTTAAATATACGGAAGATTCATTGAGTAACCCCTATCTTCTAAATAAAGGAATCACATGTATCAACAAATACCGCGCAAAGAAAAGAGACATCTTTTCCTACTTCGAGAGGTCAGTTATAGATTTTCGATTAAACCCATCGTACCTGAGTAGTACTACATCGTATCTTTCGTACTTCCTACAGAAATTTACCTGATATTTTCGAAGGGTTAATTGTTGGACCTTGGGGTAAACTTTTTATGCACAATTCATTGTTGATAGCCCATTAAGCATATTCAATATTTCTAGGTGGATTTGAATACGAAAGGGTCCAATACCCGTATGTAAAAATGTAGATTAGATCAAGTAAGTCAAGTAAGTTGAAGTAAACTCTCCGTTCGAAACATATACAATATTAATCTTGATGTTTGATACTATAACTAACGGATTGGAGATCTGTAGGATTCTGTGTGAATTTTTCCGATAAAGAGTAAGCGATTTTAAACGGCAAACCAAACGAACGTTAAGATCGTTTTCTAAAGCGGCCCATCAACTGTCAATAATATTGTGCAATTGTTTTGTATTACATTATTGCCACTCTAGATAACTCAATTAATTTATACAATAATTCACTTATGTTTTTGAACTTATCGCTATTACTTTAGCTTTTTGCAGCAAACAAGAAACCAGAAGATAGGAGCCATGAAGAAATTGTATATGAACTGACAAAACCTCACTCGTAAAAATAGGTCGAAAAAGCTAGTCCTTACTAACATTTTCTACATTTGTATGGTACAATAGTTAATAACTTCATTAATTTATCTATTTCTCTTAACTTCCATATATTTACGAAGAAATGTGCTCTCCTCTGTTTTATTAGGTTTGGAGACACTTATTAGAATATTATGTTCAAATCTTGTAGTAAATTGAAACAATATTGTAGGTGTACTGTAATATTGTTTAATATCATACCTGGAACAATATTATTAGCAATATACAGGTTATATTGTAACATATTGTGTCAATCAAAATATCTTTGAAATAAAATACTGCAGCTCCAGTAGAAAAGTACTATTGCGCCATATTGTTTCAGTTTAGCAAGATTCGAAAATGATATTGAAAAACACCGATTTCGAAAATCAAATAAGTTAATAAATGTACTGTCCTAACATAGAAAATATTTTGGATCGCAAACAATGAGTTCTTTTATTAAATTTTAATTAATTTTAATTTTTCGTCTTTTTATACACCATCTCTTTTCTTTTCTTTCTCGTTTATTGCTATTAAAGCAATAGGGGCTGACAATAATTTATTGTATATTATAAATTATTGACCGGCTATGAAATGCGTTATAAATGATCACCTCATATTGAATTGAACTGCATGTACCTGTTGAAAAGAATTATCTGTGAACAAGGAAATGTGTCGCTTAGTAAATTTGGGAATAATAATAACATGTTTTGGAACAATTCAAGTAACATGCATGTGAGAAAATGGACTTTTATCGATATGCGTAGAAGGTATAATTCCCAAGCAATAAGTAATGAACTATGCTTCTTAATTGTTTGATTAATGTAAGTAGAGGAGTTGCTGTAACTTCCATGACTATATCAAAAATCGTATTTACAGCACCAATGAATGCGATTATGATTACGTGACAATGTCTTTGTTAACGGAGAGCACTATCTGCTATTACCAGAACGTAAAAAATAGTTTCACCGTCTACAACGTCTTTATCTCTCACTACATTTTCTAACTCTACGCTCAAGAAGTAGAAAGCGAGTGTTGGTAACAACTTCATTTGTATATAACAAACATTAACAAACATACAAACTGTATACCTGTAAGCTTTTTATATCCCTGAACAGAAATCGTAATTTAGTTTGAGAAAAACGGTCCTAGTGGTCAGCTAAATTGATATCAACAGAAAAAGTTTATGTACTATATTACTCAGTTTGGGGTGAAAGAAGAAACAGATTTACAGGGGTAATATTATAACTTTTTTATAGAATGTATAGTTACTAGTATGACTTAGACTGCTAGAATAGTAATATAAAGTTACGTTAAATAAGCAAAAAGAAACTAAAGAACTAAAAAAGTAACTAAATAATCTGTGATTGTATTTCATTAGAGACAAACTGTATGGACAATTACAAGTAGAACAACGTACGCTCTAAATGGAACATATGATATATGCTTGTATACAAATATACAAACAGGTGTACTCGTGGTGTATAATACGGTTGTGTATTTAAAAATTAGTCTTACCGTAAATGAAGCAGTTTACGTGCAAAATGCCATTAAGAGCAGAACAAACTTTCCCATAATAGAATTTACGGCGGCAAATCTATTCAGGGAAATTCCAATGTTTTCTTTTGACATTAGTAATCTAGTTATGGTTAGACCATGCGGTCAGCTGCCGCGCTATTTGATTAGGCTGTATTGAATGTCAGGCTCTAAATGGATCAAATAGTATTTGTATGTTGTATGGTCCGAAATCACTACGGAGGGGGTTTCCAAATCACCTTATGGGGTTCAACTGTACGCGAGTTTATTACCCGACAGCAGTGATATAATAAGAAATATCATTTAGATATTTGTATTGATATAATAGAAAGTAAACATTACAACAGTTGAATTGATGTTTAAAGTTTCTATTTCGTGCTACAAAGATACAAGAAGAGAGACAAAGATTATTTCCAATTTTGGTGTTTGTTATATTGAAAATATTGAGTGTGTGTCTCAGATTCTTGCCTGGCAACTGTGATTCTATTCAGTCGCAAAATTACTGTGATTGAAGTTTATTATCGCATGATATTTCAAACGAGGATATGCACAACATTTCTGCTTCTTTGTTTTGTTCTAATATCTATAGGGGCCCCTTCATACATGGTATACATTCTTACATTACAGGCAAGTGCATGTGTTACATGTTATTTTCTTTTGCTAGTATGTCATTATGTGCTGACGATGTTTGGTATCACTATAATGTACCTCGTAAGAGCACCAAGATCTTATATGTTTTGCTAAAAGGAAGAAGTACAGTTCATCAATTAGAAATGCTTAAACCGTATACGCTTATTAAAAAGAATGAAGAGTGAGTTAGTATAATTCGAAATAACTTATTGTGTTCACAAGTACCATGAAGTGGACGAACATAAATTTGAAGATTAAATTTAAGTCCGTTACGTCTACAAATATATTTTAAGGCAGTAAATGAGATCGAAGACATATAGCAAGAAATGAAGAGTCAAATAAAATCAGAGTAACAAATTAAGTTATAGACAAGATACAACAACAGAGTACAAGGATGGGTTTGATCACGAATGTAAGACAGATGGTATAATAAGACAGTCAGCCAGAACAATGTGGCTATACACAAAAAAGAAACATGATAAAACTAAATACCAAACGGCATCCATTCATTAATTCATTTACGACTGATCACCGATAGACTAGGCATCTCAGCATTATTCTCTTATTTCCGTTCAAGCAAGCCCGTGTACTCCGCAAAGCGCTTTTTGCTCTAAAGCCCCCTCTTGCTCAAAGGAAGTCTGACAAGAGGAACACCAGACGACTCCGCTTTCGATTTTGACGGGTCTTAGATAAGTTATAGGAGGATCTCTTTTGAGTATCTGGTTAACGGCTTAAATCGCACTTCTCCCTGGTTCGCCTGGTTCTCGAAAAAGATATACCTGTGACTTCCGTGCCTTGTTTATAATCCGGTAACGTTAGTTGTAGCTCAAACATAGCAGCATAGCGCAACGGATCCAGTACACGGCTACTGCGTCAAAAGTATCGTGTTCGATTTTCACGCATGCACTTTTTTTTTCAATTTTATTTTACACGAACTTTACAAATATACTGCTACGCTTGGGTTATAACTAACGTTACTAGTACATGAAGAACGCAGGGAAGTCACAGAGTCTCGAGAACCAGCCGAACCAGAGCGAAGTGCGATTTAAGCCGTTAACCAGATACTCAAAAGAGATCCTCCTATAACTTATCTAAGACCCGTCAAAGTCGAAAGCAGAGTCGTCGGTGTTTCCCTTGTGAGTAGATCCAGTAGATACATACTGAAATTCTTCTGCATCTGGATGTCTTCAGTTCCTCACAGGCGTAGATAATACGCATGCTTGTTTCCTTTTGTAGTTCACATCTTTTGCACCACGGTTCGCCCACCATTATCATGCTAAATAATTGCTTTCTCAAGAGGCAATGTTCGGTTACAGGCCCATAATGATTAGTTAGGAGTTTTGCATCTTGGCCACATAACAGTATCTTGATGTAGAATTGACCTTCAATAAATTACCATTTCTCTGAATGTTTTTTTCTAGCCATAACCAGATTTCCTGACTGGTGGAATCCTTTGATATCTCGCAAACAAGTTCTGGTCCTGGGAAGTCTCCTTGCCCAGTCCATTGGCAATTAAGATGCATTTAATGTCCTTATGACCTGGCATCTAGACCAACGACACAAGGCTGTCCCATGCCAGCGTGCTAAAAACACCTTTAAAATGTGTTACCAATTTTGCCCTGATAATAGGCTTCATAACGGTTTTGATAGTCTCGTGTCTGTCAGTCATTTTGTTTATTCTTCCTTGTCTACACAAAGTGGGAAGCTACCCTCCCCCGGATTTCTCAAGCACAAGCTGCTTCTGCAAATAGCTCAGCTTGAAAAACCGTCGCATTATTTTCCAGGCTCAGTGATATCCTCTTTTGAACACACAGTTCGTGAATAGTCCCTAGTCGGTACTATAGTGTTCAGTGTGTGTAAAATAGTGAACAGTGTGAAAATAATTTCTGGCGCCATACTGTCCGTAGCAGTCTGAAATAACGGCTCGTCCAGTACAAGTTGCCGCCATTTTCATTGTTAAAGCACCATAGGCAAGCCATAAGCTTTCAGGCCTAGGACCAACCATAATCTCTGCTTTTCCAGGAACTCGAATGGAACATGTTGACGCCCTGTCCAGTTCAACAGATATTTATAATTACTTGCAAGTCTTGCCTAGAGTTTTAGGAGAAGATTGGCTCACTATTGCACAGATACAAAATCCTAAACTACAGAGAATTGTAGATTGAGGTACCTGGAGGTAAGAGACCGAGAAGGTCGCATACTATCGAAAAAGTGGGTTAGTCCTTCTATACATTATAATTAGATCATTTGGTACTCTTCATAAAAGAGCCAAACTCGTCATAGTTATCTACTAGTTGTAGTGGATGGCCGTATGAAATTTACTCTCTAAAAGCTATCTGCAATGGGTTCCAACAGTCAGAATCTTGGGAGGAATAGTCAATCTGATGGGATTTCCTTGCCGAGGGATCATTGATGAGGGAACAGCTTTTACTGGCTCTGCATTTGGGGAGTTTTACGAAACTAGGAATATAATCCATGCGTTGAATGTAACGTCAACTGCTAGAACAAATGGCCAAATTGAAAGAGTTAATCGTTTTCTTACGACAGCGTTGGAATTATCTTGCCAAATGTAGAATGGAAGGGACTCAGAGAAACATGTTGGAAATGTTCATTATGGTGCACCAAGCCACACAAGAGACTCCATTTAAACTGTTATTTAGCTATAGACCACGGAGTTATTCTGGACATGTACTAGAAGCCGAATTCGATCAAATCAATACGACGATGTGGAAATCACCAGAGCACAGGCTATGAAGAGAATACGACAGGATCAAGGAAAACATAGACAATGGTAGAATAAGAGGGTGTAATGCACCTAATTTCTAAATACTATAAAATAACTATAAAGTACCATATATCATTACTAACACTTGCCTTATGATCGTTATCCTGTAGAAGATTTACCTGAGACGTAACATAACCAGAAGTGCTATAAAGGGATAGTCACTGTAGATGCCTTAAAGAAGTTTACCATATTTGATACTGAAGATACTGGAGATTCAAATCCTGATGAAGAGAAGGAAACTGTTGAAATTCTGAAGGAGAATGACCCCAATGAAGCAAGACCGGAAGTCAAACCATTAGAAGGTAATAATGCAACTGACTTTTTAGTATGTGCTGAGAATGGGATTGTTCTCGGTAAGAGGCTCACTCAAAAGCCCTGTTATTTAAAGGGCTATATTGAATAAGCTTTACGAAGATGAAAATCCCGCAAAGATGGCCGAAAATAAATAAGGCTGAATTTAAATAACGTGTCCTTTATAGTAGTGTTAAAGAACGTATCCTTTATAGTACTTTAGAATAAGATGATTGGTAACGCTGAAGAATGGAGAGCTATTATAGAGGCGATATTGTCACCAGTGTACTTGTTCATATTTGTATTTAATTCAGTATATTACTTTACTATTAATTGCATTCATTAAGAGACCTGGCCACCCACCGGTAACATTAATATTATATATACATTGTACCACCTCCCTTTCTGCATTTAAAGATATAAATATGGGAGCATTATCACGTTCCTTTTCAAAAAGTATGTTAAGGAGGCAATCATTTCTTTTCTCCACCACTCAACGATATAAGCTTTTTAATGGTTTAATATAGACTACTACGTAATGTCTGTTCTAAAAGGAACATATCTTAACAGCTGTTTTATTGCAAATGATTAATAAAGCACACGAATAACGCCAGATAACTACTAATGATAAACAGCAGTAGCTGACAGTCCATATGTGGTAACCATAGACTAAGACCCTAGGAATGTCCAAGTCAATGTAATAAGTTTGTATCTGTATAGTGCCTCGACTTTCTGGAAGAAGGACTAATCTGTATTGGCGACAAATTTAAACTAGATATATGTAATGTACTCAAAGTTGCAATTTTTAATAACAAAGTGATATGTTCTAGAGAAAACAATATCTTACTTCAAAAGCATATACTTTAAGTAACAGTAATAATAATAATAATAATAATAATAATGAAAATAATAATAACAACTACAATGCAATAATAATGATGTAAAGAAATACTGACACAAATATCACATCGGTAAACTCCTCACCACACAATTGCTTAAAATAAAATCGGTGACAGGTGTTTCGCTAGCTCGAGGCAAGCATCTTCAATAACCGTATAAACCGAAGTGACAAATTTCTAACATTAAAAATTGTACAACATGCATTTTTACCTCACTTTTTACTGTGACCATGTGTGTGCATGCACAAATATTTTCCCTCTCGGTGACGGTTCGGACGCCTTTCACTCCCGCAAATTCCCATACTAAGTCAAATAGACGACCAAGGGAATAAAATTGTGATCATGGACAAATTAGATTATTTTGAAAGGGTACAGCATGCTTTCGACCGGATCTTATCAAACAGTTAAGAAAAATCCATTACCTTCGATGATTAGACACACGAAGGACACAGTTAAGGAGTGTCCAAATTTAATTGACAAGTTAAAATTTAAACTGGCCGTTTCGAACCCGATCATACCGAAAATGTGTTGTTTGCCCAAAATACACAAACCGGGTAAAACAATGAGGCCTATAGTATCGTGTATCAACTCCCCTACTTATAAGTTACCAAAGTGGCTAGTAAACGAATTTCAAACTTTGCCTAAGAGGACGGATAGCTTAGAGATTGAAAATTCAGTAGATTTCGTGAATAAAATCAACGGAATGCAGTTGGAAGAAGGCGAAGTTCTAATTTCGTTCGACGTTCGTTCACTCTTCCCCAGCGTACCGATTAATGAAAGTTTAGACTTTTTAGTGGATTTTCTTAAAATGAACAATATCGACGACGAATAGCTGAATATAAAAGGTTGACTTCCCTTTGTATGAAACAAAATTATTTTCAAATTAATAACAAAATGTACATACAACAGGAAGGCACAGCCATGGGAAACCCCTTATCTCCTTTCATCGCTAATTTATTTATGAGTAATTTCGATATGGCGATGAGGAGAGATAGTGAATATTTTCTTAGAGTGTGGATTAGATACGTGGACGATATTCTTGCTGTTTTCGATACCAGGAAATGTTCGGTTGATAATTTCTTAGGACAACTAAATTCAAAATTCGACACAATCAAATTTTCGGTAGAAGAAAAAGTGAATAATCGTCTCCCATTTTTAGATAGTTTAGTTATTAGAAACAATAGTAATAATAAATTAGAAGTAGACGCGTACAGGAAAAGTACAAACGTTAATAGGTTTATTATGGCGGATTCGAACCATTGCATGCAACATAAAATGCCGTTTATCAATTTCTTACTCAATAGGTTAGTTAAATTCCCGCTCACACAAAGTAGGTTTCGAAAAGAATTAGAATATATCAAAAGATTGCTATATACAACGGTTACTCCGTAAGAGATGTCGAAAAACCATTAGAAGGAATTAAAAGAAAAGCCCACATAGGACATTCAACGACTTTGGCCCCGGTAGTTACGCGAGAAAAGAATTTTATAAAACTACGGCATCATAAGATTTCAAAAGGGATTAGCAATATTCTAGAAAAACAAAACATGAAGGTGTGCTCGACATCTAAAAACACCTTAAAGAATCTTTTAGGTAACCCGAAAGACAAAACAGTTCCGGAACAACGGTCGGGTATCTATAAAATTAATTGTAGTGAATGCGATAAAGCATATATAGGACAGTCGAGACGCGCAATAGCTACACGATTCAAAGAACATGTGGCACATTATCGCTACGGCAGGATAGACTCGTCAAGTATCGCGAAACATATGCACGACACGGGGCAGGACATAAAAATGGAAAATTTAAAATTGATAAGACAGCTCGATTCACCGCGAGAACTCGATGCATTTGAAGCCATACATATACACAAAAATCTTCTAAATCGGGACGCGGGACCGATTCAATCTAGATTCCGATTATTATGATCAAATGAAAGAATTTTAACTATAATTTAATTTCTTCGGGCATTAACCAATTCACATAATGTACTTGTAAATCTTTAACGTTCAAACCTTGGATTAGCAGGTACTTTTTCCCTTGGCCGTCCATTTGACTTAGTATGGGAATTTGCGGGGCTGAAATGCGTCCGAGCGGTCACCGAGAGGGAAAATATTTGTACACACATGGTCACAGTAAAAAATGGGGTAAAAATGCATGTTGTAGAATTTTTAATGTTAGAAATTTGTCACTTCGGTTTATACGGCTGTTGAAGATGCTTGCCTCAAGCTAGCGAAACACGTGTCACCGATTTTACTATAAACAATTGTGTGGTGAGGAGTTTACCGATGTGATATTTGTGTCAGTAAATTACACCACAGCCCTTGCAATCACCTTTAATGTAAAGAAATACGCAATTTAAAAGATGAATTAGGAATGGATATATCAAATAAAGGAATGCCAAATCTCACTTAAACATTTATAATATGCAATTTATCTTGAAATGGACATTTTGGTAGGAAACAGTAAATGAAAGCCATGATTTAAAGATATTAGACACTACACTAAATTACAATACCTGAAATCACGTTATACTACACTGTAGAGTATATACAATACACTATTAACATGTATTAACTTACAATATCACAGCATATGATTATTACTTTTTCAAAATGAAGACTGCAAAGCACTATTTCAAACTTATACACGACAACTTAAATTAATTCAAAATTATATTATAACACCAAATAAATAGCATTGACAGCATGGACATCGCACCTGGTGGTAAAATTCGGAGTAAGATAGTAGGTGCACAATACATCCAAGCGGCGGTCAAAGTACTTATAGGTAGAACTAATCCTAGATAGGAACCATCGAATTGAAACCAAGTTTTCCTATTTAGTTTGGCCCAGCAGGGTAGTCACGCTGAAATCGGGAAACACATAACCACCAAGAATGTCACTAAATGTGGACATACTGTAAATGATTGCGTTGTACTCTTACATTGCTATGTGCATAACGTTGGTCGTTTTGTTAGATTACATCAACTCTAGATAGGTTTTCATTATCACATTATTTATATCTTCCTGTATTTATGGTATCAAATTTTGTGCATTGCTAAAACGACATTTAATATGAGTGTCAATGAAATTGAAGACAATATTTTCTTAATCCTAATATTTTATGCATTTATATTAAAAATAGCCCGTCAGAAATACCTACAATAGTGAAACCGAAAGTCACCAACCTAGGAAATATTAACAGTGTCGCTCGAAGTTTTGCGTTTGGTATTCGGTGATAGTAGTAGTAGTAGTAGTGATAGTCGTTTTATATTAAAAAGAATGTGTGGCTGTCGAAAGCAGCCGAGTCCTAAACTGGCAGTACGGCCTGCGTCCGCCATCTAATGCCTTCCTGTCTTGTATATCGCTTTTCTTATTTCTCAAACCTATTGGGTGCTAATCACTCACCAGGCTGAATGTCGGCATCAGTAAGCAAACTACAATTTACTTCTGTATTTCCAAATATGAATTAATTTGCATGTAGTTATATGATGCGTTTGGTTACAATTTATATATGTACATATATCTATTAAATTCGTTTGTGCTGAAAATTATTTGATACTTTTCATTTTCCTTTTTTTTAAATTAATGATTTATAGGAAAAATTCGTCCGTAGAGAACGTCCTCAAATTTTAAAGTAGAATTGCACTATTTTTATCCCAAAAACTGTTTATTTTGAGACAGAATCAACATATTTGCTATATGACCCAGATATTCCCAAAAAATTAAAATTTATTTTTCCCCCTAAATGTACAGCATGTACCTACAAACAATTTTTACATTTTTACATGTTGTGCACTTGGCTAGTGATGAATAATATAATTTTATTGAAGATGCGTTACTACCTTATTGTGTTGCTATTTTATTTTACTTAACTAAAACTTTGTTAACATCCCATTTTAATCGTAACTTGTTTGATATAAGGCATATCCTTATTCGTTAGTGGTTCCAAAGCTTTGTATTTAGATAATACGGTATTGTACATCTAATTTGTGTGCAGGGAAATATCTTTGGGACTAAACATGGTGTTCTATCATCCGCAACAGACCACAGTGATGTCTTCCCCGCCCGGGGTAGTTCAACTCTGGGGTGGGCAACATGCCGCAGACTCACGAGATGCTGTCAGAAACAAATGCGGTCACATGTACTATCTGAGATATGCCACGATCCAGGCATAATTATATACATTCTAAGCCGGAACCATTTGCACTATAAGTGTAGCTAAATATTCACTCGATTATTTTAAAGTATTAATAGGGGATAGAGATTAATAGTTGTCATCCCATTTACCTTTCCACATTTAAAGTAGAAAAATATTAAATGTATATTACTACATATATATTTTAGTAATTGTTAAATTGAAGTATCTATTCCTTATCTTAATTACCGCATGCTTTCTGGTAATTTAGTGCAAATGTCAACATCTAATGTTTATTTAGAAAAAATAAATTTATTGCGCTGCATTTGATCGATGGAGATCAGTCTATCCCCATCTTCCAATAAAACACCAATTCTAGAAATGTCATTTAACCCCTTCCTGCAGCCAATGTATAATATCTACAACGACTTTTTTTTTCATTTTTTGAGCACTGCCGATCCTGCTTTGTCACTATAATAATTAAAAAATCTTTTCTGATGCGTTTTTTCTTCCTAAATCATAATTATATTTTATACAATACCGTAGTTACTACGGAGGTCTCTTGGACAATTAGGCGTAGAGCACATTCACAGCGCGCTTTATGAAAGTGAACTCGTAATTGACTTGCAGAATGCTCTAAAATTATAAACGAAATACTTCTAAAGTACTTCTCCTGTAATGTGGAATAGTAAGGTTGGTTTTCTTATCATACAAGCACTTATTTACACCAGTGAATATTACCAAATCTTTTGAGAAAAGTGAAATTTGGCAAGTCAATAGATGTGTATTTGCTACTTGTTTAGAGACAAGAAAAGAAGCACGGATTTTATAAATGATTTCAATGATGTTTTCGCCTTTTAACGAAGAATTTTAAAACTTCATTGAAATTTTCATTTCAAAGATTACAAGAACTGGCCGACAAGCTAAGGTAGATGGGTCTGTACTAAAGGCAAAGGAAATGTAAATCAGTAAACAAAAATAAGGCAAGTGAACTTAGAAGGAAAGAAATCAAATACAGTCAAGACAAAAATCCATGAGAATTAGAAAAAAATCAGATGGCGGTGATAGTTTCAGCGAGAATGTAGCACGGTCAAGCCTATTAACTAAGTTTCTCACCAACAATAATGCTACGATTGTTAACAACTAATGAAAACAATTAAAATCGTCTCCATCTATAAAAATAATATTAGTTTAATATGAAGCAGATGTACTGTCTATAAATTTTACAATAAAGAAGCTCATAGATCCCAATTCAAATGGTTTTCAGTTAGTTTTGGTACTTTTAATATAATATAAGTAGAGCCCGGAAAATAAGCAGTCTATATGGCATATGTGCAGATACCATACATTTCCTTCTCTATTATCTATTAAGGCTGACATCTGCGATATTTGGCGCGGGAGGATGTTCTTAGGAAAACAAAAAAACAACAGGCAAACTTCCTGAAAAGGGACGGACCAAAAAGGAAGACTAGAGACTCAGAACCGAAATTCTTTACTAAATTGTATGAATTCAGATGAGAATCTTATTGAAGCAGCAGCATGTTAAATACGGAAGGATCGTACCGGGACTGTAGAACTCTGGCCTCTTCATAGCGAAACCTTCAGACGGGATCCTAAAACACGACAATTGCCGTGAATGGTCAGGAACCAAATTGAGAAGGCAATAGGCGTGTTGATATATGACTATCGGTTTAACGAATATTTGC
This sequence comes from Chrysina gloriosa, assembly GCA_038088585.1. Taxonomy (NCBI): domain Eukaryota; kingdom Metazoa; phylum Arthropoda; class Insecta; order Coleoptera; family Scarabaeidae; genus Chrysina; species Chrysina gloriosa. Next base: position 37,156,460 of record CM076089.1, read on the forward strand.
AGACCATTCTAATAGTGGATGATGTATGAGAAAATAGATACCATTACCGAGATGGTAAATTTCATTGGGGAAGCAGACCTCATGGAATAGATTAATAGAGGCACAATAAGTCAATACGGTGAAAAATTTTAATTAATTTGAGTATTGTTATATATTGGGCACAATAAGATATTGTTTCATTAACGTGTTGAATAGATTTGTACACAAAACTAATCTAACGTTTCGAAATATATACATTAAGTTGCAATAGGATTGTTACTATCTTCACCTATAAGACAAAGAAATGAGTATTAAAAACAATCTGGTCAACATATTCTTCAGTAAATTGTACTATATGATATAGAGTACCATCATGATATTGAATCTTTAAAATAAGTCTTATTCATTCATGAAAAGCAATAAATACTCTAAATATAAGTTTTATTTTTAATGCAAATTTCATTGCAACACTTCCCGTAAAATAAATCAGAAAAGCTTTTCCAATATAAAAATCAGTACATACAAGAATAAATATACATACCCTTGATTTTAAGAATTTACATACAAAATACATACATAACATCGGCACTCTTAAAACGTTGCACGCATTAAATATATATCAGTGTTGTATGTGATTTCGCTGAGTGTCGCTGCATACCGTGTACGGTACCAGTTGCACGATGGTTTTATGTTTGGGCAAACAGCGGTAATAGTCAGTGTAGTAGATAAGGGAATGTGGAGGCGGCAATTGTTTATTTCACGCGTTCACAGCGTCAGCACTAAATCGATGCTCTATGCGAGTAGTTCTGTATATATGTACGTTGTCGTAACTTATTTCGTAATTGTACGCTTAAGTTTGCTTTAAAAATATCGCAGTTTGGTAGATCGCAAAAGCGATCAATGGCAGACATAGTTAAGAACTTTATAATGAACATGCCTGACTTAATTTATGATGGCGCTAGAATTCGATGTCTAGTTTGTAATATCCCTCTAATGTGTTGGTTCAGAAGTCATTATCAACGTCACATCGAAAGTAAACAACATTCTTCTGCAAGGAGTAGCATACGAGACCAAGAAAAATTTTAATTTGATTTACGTGTTACTTTTACTTTAAGTAATTTATCGTTTCGTTTACTAGACAAAGAAGCATTTGCCTTCTTCTGGAATAAGTATGCGGATCGTAAATTACCTAGGAGGATATCAATACGAAATTTAGTGTCATTTGCTCGTTAACCTATCGAGAAGAGAATGAAATCGGAATTGAAAGATGAAAAGCTCTGGTTGTGTGTGGACCAAACAACAGATCATAAAAAACATGTTGTGGTTAATCTAATGATACGCACAATGGAACCACATCAACCGTCATCCTCCATCTTACTTGCTTCCAAATGAGTTGTAAATTGTGCTGCCTATGAGATTTTCAAGGTAGTGTTGAACTAATTGAATAAATTTAAAGTTTCGTCTCATCAACATGTTTATGACTGAGGGTGGATCTCTTAAAGAACACAGTGGTAACTTCTTGCATGTAACCTGTAAAATTCATGCTCTAAATCTTGTAGCACTAACGATTCCTATATGTTATCCATTAGTATATGCATTAATTGCTAGTACAAAGGTAGTGTTTTTAAAGTTCCCTAAACTTACCCGACTATTTTACACACTGTGTCCCAATATACCTGAACCACCACAGCCAAAATACCAGGAAATATTTCAAGACAGTCAGGTTAAAAGATATTTACAAACTTCACAACAATTACTGCGGACTAGCGGAGGGAATAGAAAACTTACAAAATGTTTCGATGTCGTTAGTGGAGTCTGTTCAAATTGTGAATGAAGTTCACGCATAGTTGTGCGCTATAGAAGGCGAAAAAATAGGTGTGTAATAGGAAAATTTGAAAGTGTTTCAGATAAAGAATATATATATTATATATTAATACAAATTTGTGAAGGTGTGTGTGAAGATGCATTAAGTCATTTCGAAGATTGTTTTAAATACGCAAATATAACATCACTAGATATCGAACGGTCGTTTTCGGCATTAAAAACATTTATTCCGCACGTCGTACTCACTTCACTGAGACAGGTGTGGAAACATATTTAATGATTGAAATAATTAACAGATGTAAGACAGTTTGTGATATGAAAGACTTTTAAAATGGTAAGTGTTTCAGCACGTTTAATATGGTAATTTATTTCTTATCTTTTATTTTATGTGTAAACTGTTATGTGCTCGCCACGCCACTGTTTGTTACCGCATATTTGCCCAGTTTATTGTTTTATTGTCATTATGTAATATTCAATTTATGTGTAATACGCAACTTTTCAGAATTTAATTTGGCTGAAGGCAAGAAAGATCGTGATTTACAATTAAAATACGAAAATTTTCATGCACCACCTGGTTAATTAGAACGATGTAAAGATGATTGCTGTCAATTTTTGCTAAAATGTGTAAAACAAATCGAATTAGACTAAATTTCACGAATTTTAAGCAACTGACTGATGAAAGTTTACTTAACAAGGATAAAGGTATTTCTCCAAATTTTAGGTATTTAGTATAAGAAAATTTCACCAGAATGTAGATGACCAGATAAAAGAAAGCCATCAAAATTTATGACAGTTTCTCAGATATAAATCATACCAAGTTGTTCATTGTAGTAAATACAGAATCAAAAGGATTTAGATTAAGTATCCTTTACGCATTCATAGAGGCAACCTATTGTGTTAGATTTCGTTTCCCTAACATAATTTCAAAACTATTTTTTATAAATACAGAGATAATTTTTCATAACGTACCGACTACTTCTAACAAAAACAAATTTCGCATTAGTACTGGTTCCAGGTTACACAAATAGACATTCGTATTTATTGAGCAAATGCGACAACCGCCGGTATACACTATATATCGCAAATAATATACAAAAAATTATAGAACGGATATATTAGTACTGGAAAATTGTATTCCACAAGCAAGTACCATGTTTAATTATTTGAAGGATAATTACATCCGACTTGCGTCCGCCACTTGACCAATTTGGCCATAGATTATAATTATTGTCATATTTTTAATGTAACTAAAAAGTAAAATTGAGAAGCAAGTGAGCTATCAGCAAGACAGAATCTTTGTTTAGCTAGCCATCTCTCCAGAATTAAGAATAAACTCGGAGCAGCGCGCCCAGAGAAATCAATTTATACTTTGTGCCAAAATTAGGCCTCGACCTCGTAATGTGTCGCCGATCATGTTGTGTTTGGACGCTTTACAAGGTGGTGCAATCCTGAGACTAGAGCTGATGGGCGCGCAGTGTCGTATTGGAATAGAAATATAATAATAATTTTTTTTTGAATGAAGTGTCAGAAATTGTTTACAGGTCAGCTAAGCTTGGAAAATTACTATCCTTTTTCAAAGAAGATTTTGATGGAAATAAAATTTGTTACGAAATTGTAGTTTCAAAATGAGAAATCGATAAATATGGCTTTATTAAAAAGTATCTAAGGTGTTAAAATTGAATTTCCAAATTAAATAGAATCAGAAATGGAATCTCAAAAAACCACGATTTAAAACCGTTTCGATCTACACAATTCGATTTTATAGTATTTAGTGGAATTGTTAGTGGTGGTTCTTGACATTTCAAGGTGGGTAGTCTGCACGAACCACAACCAGTTTAAAGTAATAATAATAATAACTCGATAATAAATATATATATAATATTTATAACTAAAAACAAAAATTATCGGTAACAAAATTTACAATATGGAAAATTTCACAGTCAATTGAACTTACCGTATTTCATTTTCTTAAACTGGAGCTCAACACGGCGGTCTCTTTTGCAGGCAAATTTTTAATTACTTTCTCATTGAAATTCGGTACTGAAGCGACGATTTTGTTTTTCTATTGAAAGCATCGATAAAGCAGATAGACAATCTTCACACATTGAATTTATAAGAAAAGTTTTTATGTGCTTTAAGGTGGACAAATTACATTCGATTTCAGCAGCGACCATGGGAGTAATCGCCAGAATTCCCAACAACTTTTTAGTTTCTGCAATTGTTTCTTCCAAATTGTTAGAAATTATAAACTTTATTAAAGGCACTTCATCTTTCAATGTCCTACACTGAAGATTTAAATACAAAACTGACAGCTCTGTTCGCAGACGATGCTTTCCGAAGAAAACTATAAGCTGCACATGTTAAGTCCAGCTTATATTCAGGAAATTAATTGTTATAATTTTCAAAATTGTCTGAATTCAAGAACGATGCCGCAACCAAGTGGTTTGTACAAGCAAAACGTTCTTTTGCATTCTTTATAGTAAAATTACAAACTTCGATACACGCAATACGGTGGTCTTTTTTGTTATTATTTAAACGTTTGCTTTTTGCATCACATGGGACTGTACTAAAATCTGAAGCTTGCTGTATGATAGAATCTATTTTATTTCGAATGTTATTAATGCTTTTCTCAAAATTACTTACGACGTTTGGTGCATTTATTGGATTCATGTCCTTTTTTGCAGTTGGTTATATAAAATTTCAATGTGTGGGATAATATAATGAAAAACATCCAACCAAGAAGTAAAATTTGGACTTTCCAGAATACGTCGCATACCTCTTACTTCTTTGCACGTCACTGCATTTGAATCTTCTTCCAGATGTTTCATATATTATATAATAGAATATCTGTGTTATATTGAAATATTGGAATTTCGCCAACGCGTAGGTACAGAATGGGGTACATTTCCTATGAATTACTTGAGAACCACGAGTCTTTGCGGAGAATGACTAAAAGATCTAGCTCTGTCATGTAAATCTCCAAAAAAGACACGTACCTGAGAATTAATTGAACATGATGGTGACATCACCAAATTTAATTGATGAGCATAGCAGTGTACGAAATGTGCATTTTCGTACTTTCTTCGATTATTGCCTGAACTCCGCAAATGTATTCCACTCACTACAGCTGCCCCGTTATAGCTTTGAGCAATAAGCTTTCTTACCATTTTTTAAAATATTGTTAGCTTATGACACAGCACTATGATTTTCGAGAAGCAAGAAAGTCCACAACCTCTCAACCGGGTTTCCCTCATTGGTAACGTAACGAAGAACAATCACCATTTGAAATTTCTGTAGTTTCATGAGCCATCACTGCTAAAAACGGAGTTTTATTTATTTCGCAAAGAATTTCCTCACGATACACTTCCAGCGTGCAACCTGGAATCTCATTTTGTATCATTACTGGGGTACAGGTACTGAATACCAGGGGTTACTTCTTAGACACAACTGCATTTCTCTCTCTGATAGAAGAAACAACAACAGCGCAAACTTTCTTCTTAAACTCCTTACCAATAGAAATGATTCTTCTGCTCTTCTATCGCAAATTAATTTTACTGTGCCTGCTCATAATACTAGACGCGTTAACACTTTTCATCTTCCCAGAGCTAGGACGAGCTTGCTACTAAAGGCGCCAATAACACATATGATGGGAAATGGAAATAGGCTGGAATTTGATCCTTTTTCCTTTTAAACATTTCTGCTACCGCATAATTCTTGTTTTCTTTTTTTTTTTTCTGTTGTACTATTTGGTATATAGTGTGTATATTTGTATCGCAAACTTGATATTTGATACTGTTTTGTATTCATTTTGCTCTGTAAATAGCTCTTGGGCTGTTGGGCAATAAATAAATTATTATAATTATTATTTACGTATTTTCTTATGTAAAAATGTTGTTCTTTTGTTTTGACCGTTCTGCCTAAATATTAAAGACGCTATTTATTTTTTGTTTTTATCGGATTTTCCCCTTACTACAGCGGATATGGATATGGAGTCGATATGTTGCGTAAATTGCAATTTAGCGTCAAAAAGAACTCCCAGGTGAGAGACACAAGTTTGTCTGGAAATAGGTGTGTTTTTACTGTATAGCTGTATAGGATGGAGGTCAGATCAGAGGTATACTATTTGCAGCAGCCCATGCGTCGATAGCCTTGAGATTAATTTGCAACCCAGTACAGTCTGCAAAAGTCTTCACTGTTGAATAGATTTTTGAGTCATCTGCATAGGCTAAAAATCACAATTAATGTGGCATAGAAGATCGTTAAGATAAAAGTTAAATAGTAGGGGACTCAGGTTAGAAGCCTGGGGTACACCGGACGCTGGAGAGAAGACGTTAGATGCGTAACCATTATAGTAAACGTAGCAGATACGATCAGTGAGGTAGGACCAGAGAAAGTTCAAAAGGATTATACTGATGCCGAAGTTATCCAACTTACCAATTAGCATCCCATGGTCTATTCTGTCAAACGCTTTATAGAAATCACGATAAATGACATCCACTTGGCCATGACTGTCAAGCGCCTCACTCAAGTATTGGGTGATGTGGGTCAAGTTAGTGGTCGTCGACCTACCCACCATGAAGCCATGCTGATGTTGAGATAGAAAGGGCTTAACAGCCGTGTAGATATCAGTATAGAGCAAATATTCAAAAACTTTAGCAAAGTTTGGCAATATGCTGATAGGCCTGTAATTACAAACATTAGAAAGATTACCGTTTTTAAAGACGGGCGTAACTCTACTGATTTTCCAGTTCTTTGGGAAGGTTGCTGTTCTCAATGATAGATTAAAAATAAAGGTAAGTGGGGGTGTTAATATAGTTGTACAATCTTTCACTACAAAGCTGGGCAAGCTATCATGTTCAGAACTCAAATTGGATTTTAATCTCTAGATACTCGTAATCACTGCGGTCTCGGTGAAACGAACCACATTAAAGTTGCTCTGATGGGCGGGCCATCCAGATGGAGCAGTTGCGAAAGCAGCAGGTCCATACACTCTAGCAAACGTGTCAGCAAACGCACAAATAAAGAATTAATTGTATACTATGAAATTAAATGAAAGAATGAGTAAACAAAATGATGCTATTTATATTGAAGATGAAATTTAAATTTTCTACGTTATTACCGATGCCCCTGGGCAAGGGTTTCGTTTACAAAAAAAAAAAAAACCACAATCGACCAAATAAATATTCTATGATGAATGAACCGCTTACCGTTAGCACGGGATAAAACACCCAAAAAGGCTACGAATGTCACGTGTGCTTCACTGAATCCAAAGTAAATCGGTTTTCCGATCCTCGCCTGTTTGGCGATCCAATAATGAAAGTAAGACGACGGTATTGTGAAATATTTTCGTCCCAAATATCCAACGCAACCTCGAAGGTCCACACGAACAACTCTTGAAAGAAAATTTACTTTACGGAACACTTGTGGGCCAAGGTTTACGACCTTCTCACCTAATCCCTAATAATAAAACGGAAAACGTCAAACGGGAAACGGATGTTAATAGATAAGAATATCGACCGCAAGATGACTCCCAAAGCCACGAACAGAGATTAAATAAAACGATAATTGTAACGATAGAAATTATGCTAAGAGAAAAGAGAAAAACGCAACAGGACGTCCACACTCTTTTACTACCAGTTGTTGTTGAAAGTTAAGGTTTTGAAACTTAGTTTCGCGTTTAAGAACAATATCCAGGTTTACATCACATTAACACGTAATTCTAATTTCAAACCCCCGCAATGCGCACATTAACATCGTCCGAGTTCCACTGAGCACTGCTGGACGAAAATGCAGCTCTTCTCGACGTACTGGCGTCCGTGTGCCAAATACCATCGGCAATCTTCGATTTACTTCGTGTATGAATTTATCTGTATTGCAAAGAGCTGCACTGCAGAGACGACTTTCTCGGAAATTATGAGGGCTTTGCGCTTGCGATTAAATGAATGTGTAGCATTTTTCGTAGGAGCAAATAATTATTAAAATGTCAGTTTTGCACGATGAAATTATGGAAATTTAATATTTTTAATGAAATACTCAGTAAATGCTAGATGTTAATATTTAATGCTTAATGAATAAATTGAGGATTTATTCTGCAAAATATATAAAACATGAAAATTAAGACGTTTTGGATAATTCGCTGAAAAATTAGTGATCAAAGTAGGTCACCGCAACAGATATTCCTGCCAATCAATTAGTTATGATTAAGTACTGTAAAGTTGTAAACCGAACTGACTCTGTCACTCCCATTTTTTCGGTATACGCGATAGATGATAGTTAGGTCTAATCGCAATCCAGCTAACGATCATCAAATAATTAATGTACTTACATAGTGCCCGAGTTGATTCTCGTCGAAAGTCGGCAGGTAGACAGGACGTATGTATGTATGTAACGTACTTATTTAGATTCAGGACGCAAACTGGTCGTTTTGTTGACAGCGTGGCGCAAGTCAATTACTCCGGAGGAAACCATCAGTGACAAATATATATTTGTAAATATAAAAATCAGAAAATAAAATGTCATTTTCTTCTCTTACTTTAATTAAAAGGAGGTACATAAGTAATGCGGGTAGAATATCCAATATGAACATATTCCGTTCCATTTGCAACTTCGATATAGTGTTATTTACTTTATACATGCATTATAAAAGTAAAAATACAAATTGACAATTAAATACACTCATCGATTGTATTGAAAATAACAATGAACCGAACTTAATTGAATCAAATAACTTTTAATTGGAAACTTATTATAAAAATTTTAATTTAATATACATGTAATTAAAACAAAATAAACACTTGTACACCACACATACTACTCGCGGAACCACCATACACTTCTACGTTTAACCAATGGTCAACATGTCCTAAACTTGCTAAAATTTTTTCACATTTGAATCTGTTCAATATATGGCGTTACAATGTGATCTTGACATTGTTCTGTTCAGTTGCTGACAAGCTGCTTTCTCGGCTCTCATGGAAAACTCTCCGATGGAGAATTAAATCAATTAGAAAACTTAGAGTGACCAAAAGAGAGTCTTTTATTTCAACTCATCTTTGACTGCAATATCCATTAAATTTTCCATCTTATTGTTAAATCAAGTTATATCTTCTATTCTATTGTTGTTTTGTAAACTTTACAATCTAGAATTTTGATTATCTATAAATTTTATTGAAGATACATAACTTTAGAAAAATTTCTTTCATTTAAGGTTATGTATACAAATCAATACGTACCCCTCAAAACTCCTCGGAAAGTACTACATCTTTGCAATCTCCATAGAGTTCCTCCCACACAAAACACATTTGTCCCTCTTTCCGACGATGAGAAACGTGCAAAGCGGTAGAAATAACGAATTAAAAAATAAAACACACCATACACCGACGCTGATCCAACGCCAACGTTTTAGTAGCAGTAGGCACGATTGTCTACGATTCTTAACGAGTCCCGGTAATTATCGCACCACCTGCCAAACCGTGGATTCACACTGACAAAGAAGGAGCATATGATCTTTTGAATTAGGTAAACAAAGATAACTATAGCGGATAACTTTTCGTACTTACTTGAAGATCTGTAGTAATCTGTGGTCTATTCTGTGTAATTATTCAATAGTATATCAGCGTATAAGGGAACAAAACATGATGCTTAACAAAACACACTTATATACAAATAAATGCATAAATTGGAAAGCGCAGCTGACTACCTCTAATAATGATAACAGTAATAATGATAGAAATCGTTCTTCCCTTCTGGGACATAGTATGCGTAATCACATATCTTATACATAATCTCTTTATAAGGTACTTCCAAGAACCCTTTTGCAAATATCTATATATACAGGGTGTAACTGTGAAAATTGTTAGTTTATTAATGTGGTAAAGCTGGTATCGTATAGTTAACGTAATCAGCAAAAACAATGGCAAATCACACGAAAAATGTTTGTTTAATTTTAATAAAATTTTGGCCCCTCACGTTTTTACATTGCGGTACTGTGTTCCCCGTAGACGTTTATTTGAGAGGTGAGATTTTTGAAAGTCGAAATATATAGTCAGGCATTCAGTCACATGCAGTAAGTATTCAGGTATTCTATAATGTAGGTAGATGGTTTCATTGAAATAGCATCACCATGTAAATAGCATATTATCGATGAATAAGGCTTCTTTGTCTCTGTTACAATTACAGAAAAATAAGCAGACGTTTTATTTCCCTGTCGTTGCATGAACCTGACCTATATTTGAAAAGTTCGACGATCTTTTATTGATGATGATAAAAATATTTTCTTTCAAAAAGATTTATTTATTGGCAAACAATGTAAAGTCAAGTAAACAAAGAAAGTTTAACAAGAAATGCCTAACATTAGACCTTTTTGACAATTATATGTTGGTGATTGCTGTGTAAAAATGTTTAAATTAAAATGATTAATAAACCGTAGATAACATGTGTGTACTATGCAACCAGTGTGAAAAATTCACAAATTTAAAGTAGACCGCTTATTCATAAATTATTTATGCTTACTCGATTAATGATCTGATCGTTAGTCCTATTGAAAACTCGCTACAATTGTATAACAGGGTTGGACTCAAAACTGTAATTATAAATATCTTGCGAATGGTACGTTTGGGGCCATACGTTTATTAAGCAAATGTTGAACATATTTTAATTGTCTACCTTTAGACAACTTTTTAACCAGTTACACAGTTACACCCTGTATAGATAATTGTCTTCAATTGTATGCTATTTGATGATTTACAAATTGTGTTAATCTACATTGCTTTTAGCTTAGGCTAGAAATGTAGTTCTGGGAAGACGGTTTTATGGGAAGGACGACAATTAGAGTTCACGCGCACGGGCGCTTCACTAACAGTCCAGTTATTTAACCGGTGCGTCTAAATAATCGATAACACTTTACTACTGTAGGTATACTGAGAAAAGAGCAAAGAATTAATTATTGATCGAAATCTAATAGTACGTCGAAGGTGGTAGTTACAAGGATGGCATTAATTCTATCGTATATCGGTAACAATTGCATTTTGATAAATTTCGCTGCTACACTAGCAAGTATGAACGAATGCCTGTGCTTGTAACAGCTCACCCGAAACGTCACTAATAGTAGCCGCTACTATAAAGAAATGAATCGGCTCCGGTTAGGGTTTGTTTCCTTAGAGAAGAGCACATTACGTCATGAAAATATGTGCGAAATGTGACGTTTCATTGACTTTCGCTAGTCGGTTGCCATAGTAACGTATATAGAACACCAAATTTGGTTCATTGCGCCGTTGACGTAATGTGCTCCTTTCTAAGGAAACAAACCCTACCTATTCATTCCTGCGCTCGATAGCAATTGCAATTGCACACGCCGGAAAGTGGCAACTATATCGCGTGTCCACAGATCTAAGTGTACCTACACACTGGCGGTTGACCGCCAGGCGGCTAGACGCGCGGCTGAACGCGGTACATAGTTTCTCATAGGAGGAACCAAAAGCTGTACGCACTGTACAGCGGCTAGCCGCCAGTTTCGGTGGTTCACGAATTTGAGGCGGCGCGCCTGGCGTTTAGCCCTTCGCCAATGCATTTAGCTCGAGCGACTTAGTATTTTGAACGGCGAACCGCTGCTACAACCGCCGCGCTGCGGTTAAACGCGCGTCTAGCCGCCGGGCGGTTAACCGCTAGTGCGTAGGTACACTAACGTGTTCTAGACAACCGGCTAAACAACCGCACCAGCTCAACTTTTGAAAACCGTCCGTGTCTGCGAACTTTTATTTGTTGTTGTCTTTCATGCGGAACTTAATAAAAATCTATTCTAATTCTAAATGTCAAGTAAGCATACTATTTCTCAACTCCAATATAGAACAAGTGTGGAAGTATGTGAAGAAAGTAACTTGAATATTTATGTACCTTTTCTCTGGCACACTTATCTTATTAATAATTACAAACTAATTGAAAGTGACCCTTATTGATGACTTAGCAGTTACCATTTGTTGCTGTAAAGGGTTGCGTGTGGTTTACATCATCAATCTCCAGCAATACTCATATCGACATATACATATGATATATTTCAGTTGCAACTGACAGTTCTAAAATGTGAGGTTAAAGTGGGCCTTTTCATATATTTCGAACGTCACTGTGTTCTCGTTACGTCGTTCTACATTTAGCATTTCATGTTCGTTTGGTCTCCCCTTGCCTCACGTGGTCAGCATTATCGAACTTTCCACTAGACCACCTGTTTGTTGTTTTTCGAGCCTTAACGGCGTTACTGCGTTTGGCACATATTCTATTTTTACGCATGCGTATCAAATTTTTCTATACACGTGCTCTGTTGTTTTGCCCGCATATTTAGCGTTTTTTCAACAATAAATGCGAGGTTGCATAGAAAAAGGAACTTAACGTTCGAAGGTTCAAGCTTTGACACTTAACACTTTGAATCAAAAACAGACAGAATACGCTGGTTAAGAATGGTACTACGCCAACACCAATGGACGTCTACATACCAACTAAGAGCAAGGGAGAAGATAAAGACCGATATTGTGACAAATTAGAAGGCATGTTAGGAGTACCGAGGGAGGATATAATAATAATAATGGGGATGGCAAACACGAAAGTTGAAGGAGAAGAAATATACAAATCGATAACAGGTGAAGAGAGCCACCACGAAGAAACCAATAGGCTAAAATTAACGTTATTGCAAACTGCGAAAGGGGATAGGTGTGCAGCGGGAATCAGGCGAGTACTAAAGTCTCACGCAAAACCAAAATTAGAGCATTCAAAACCGCGCTACGACTAACAAGGAGACACCACGTAATGACCATGACAGATTTCGATCCTATTACGTGTGGTGTTCTTTGAGACCTCACGAAAATACCTCCAAGCGTTTATCCGATTGTTGGGGTTTGTTTTCGAGATTTTAAATTCCCAAAAATAAAGGGCGCACGCCACACGAGTCAATACTAAATCGCGTGAATAGAGTTTAACAATTCGGGATTGCCGAACGGACAAGGTGACGGACTGGAACGTTGGAGGTTCTGGTTTCGATTGTTACTGACTTCAACTTCTTTGGTATTTTTATGTTTTAATTTTGCGAAGCCCCGAGACCACATTGTTTTGAGGGTTGCTTTGGGGTTTGCAGCAGCGAAAGCCACGGCTTTTGCTTTATAGTTCATAGGAATATATTTCTTCATTGACAATGAGAGTAACTTCTCCTCATACTCATTTGAGTCGAATTCGTTATCGTCTTTTGCTTACCGATTCCACTGGAAATATTTTTTCAAAATAAGAAGAAATGTTGTTGGTGAAGAAATTTCGTTACCATTCGAATCCCAATCCATACTTATAATAGGATCTTTCGTCGCCATATTTTCGCTCGAGATCAATTTTAACGTAATTAATATCACGAAAGGCAAATTGACTAGAATATAACAATGATGTGCGAAACAAACCAAAAGTGGGAGATTTTCCCAAGAACAATCGCGAAGTAAATAGACAAAATGGAATACGTGTCGATCAGAATAGAGACACAAGAATTCTCAACGTATATCGCATTGCTATTTTATCCTCGGATGGAAGTTTATTGAACAATGTAAAAATTATTTAAATTATTTTTGACTATTGAATTCGAGCCACTGATGTTGGTGATAAGGGAAACATCCTTTCTTTTGCCTTTCTATCCTTGGATGAAAGTTTATAACACGAAGCAAAAATTGTTTTAAATTGTTTATAGTTATTTAATTAAAACAAAATTGAAGTTAATAAAAATCGAAACCAGAAGCTCCAGCGTTTCAGACTGTCACCTTGTCTGTTCGGCAACCGCCGCTTGTTCAACTCTCTTCACGCGATTCGGTATTGACTCGTGTGGTGTTCGCCCTTCATTCTTTTGAACTTAATATGTCGGAAACGAAGCCCCAATCCGATAAACGCTCGGAGGGTTCTTTTTCGTGAAGTCTCACAGAACACTCACACGTAATAGCATCGGAATCCGTGATGAACATTACGTGGTGTCCCATTGTAAGATTAATCTCCAGAAAAATATATAATGCATACCACAGTTTTACGCAGGCCATTTAGGGCCATAGTTCCGTTATTATTTGGTGTCGTATTTATTTGGGTTGTGGATAGTGGAGGCCAGGTGGATGCGATCTATTTAGACTTTTAGAAAGCGTTTGATCGTATTGATCACTATGTCTTGCTCCATAAATTAAAGCACTACGGTTTTTCTGCGTCCCTGGTCAGCTTACTGCACTCTTACCTATTTGGAAGAACATTTTCTGTCAGGTATCGAAACTATGTTTCCCAATCTTTTGTTCAGTCATCAGGAGTACCGCAGGGCTCGAACTTAGGTCCACTATTATTTTTAATTTTTATTAATGACATCTTAGACAATGTGTATTGTGAAAAGTTAATGTTTGTGGATGATCTGAAGCTCTATACAGCCGTGGGTTCCATACATGATTGCTTGTCGCTGCAGAGCAGTTTGAATTGTATATCTTCCTGGTGCGATTCTAATATACTTACATTGAATATAGCGAAATGTGTAGTAGTTACTTACATAGAGAAAACCCTACCAATCGTACATTCCTACCAAATATCTGATATTGCTCTAAGGGTTTATACTTCAATAAGGGATTTAGGTGTTTTATTTGATGCAAGATTATCGTTTACTGGTCATGTGTACGATGTGGTTAGCACCTGCTTTAAAATTTATGGTTTCATATTTCGAAATTGTCGAGACTTCCGAAACACATGCACCATTTACATCTTGTTAGCTTCTCTTATTCGGTCTAGACTTGAGTATGCTGTTCTTATATGGTTCCCGATTTATAATGTCCATATTCAACTGATCCAGTCTGTTCAAAGAAAATTTAAAAAATGGTTATTTCCTAAGGCTGAGGGTTGTTACCCGGAAAGAGGTTATAACCATAATTTACTACTTGCTAGATTCAACGCTTTACCCTTACAAGTCAGGAGGATAGTCGTTCTAATGAAGTTCCTCTTTTCTGTGATACACGGTCGGCTTGACTGTGCAATGTTGTTAAACAGACTAAATTTTCATGTACCTAGGTCTAACTCTAGATGTTTGTCAACCTTTACATTGACGCGAATAGGACTAACGTTTTAGTAAAATCTCCTATATCGCTATTGTGTGCCTACTTCAATCAGATATCCGAAGTTTGCAACATATTCGCCGATATGTTGACCTGTATAATGAACCATGTATATCATCACTTCAGTCAACTTGCTTAGACACATATTCATTCCAGCATTGTGTGTATCATTGCCAAGTGTTTGCTTGCTGCGCTTGATTTGAGATGATATATAGAATTAGTATTAGTTTATGAAATATGTTTTACCTGTAATTGGGATTTTCCTGTGGGTACTAAATATATTATTATTATTATTATTATTATTATTATTATTCACTGTATTCTATTCCTTCCTTTGCTTCTCCAATCTATCATCCCATTTTCTTCCAGGCCAACTAACATCATTTTCTTCTATCCCCTGGGTCTTTCCTTTTCTTATAATCAGGTTTTCCAGACTGTTTTTTGCAGTTCTTCCGTCTGTCTTTTGTCACTGTATGGTCGAGTCATTGCAACCGTTTCCCTCACAATATTCTTCTCATAACTCTTTGTTCCTACCTCAACAGCCCTTCTTACTGCTGTCGATCTCAGTACATTTTCATAAAGTCGGAATTTGACATTTTTTGACATTTACTTTGTCCTTACCTAAAGGTAGAAAGGCTCAGTACTAAGTATGTAAGGGCTTTTGCCCATAGTTGGTAGTCAGTTTTGCTTGCTTTTATTGTTTTCACTTTGTTCATCAAGAACTCTCCCTGTCGCCATCTCCCTATTTTCATTAATTTACATTTCTCTTGATTCCGTTCTAGTCGCATTTCAGACGCTCTTTCAATCAATCTAATTGGTACCTCTTCTAGTTCTCTTGTATTTCCAGCTGGAATCGCATAATCATTTGCTTAACCCACTGTTTGGTGATTTGTGTGCAATGCCTACTCTGATTAAGTTAACAGTATCTTACTATTTGTTCCAGAACTGCATTAAACATTAATACTAGCAGAGTCCTTATTTGTACACTGCTTGTTGTTCTTCTCAGCGTCATCTCTACCAGCTCAACCAATGTTTGAGGTAAGTAAAACCCTTTTATAATTTTCTTGATTTCCTCTCTTCTTATTGAATCGTATGCTCTTTAAAAATCAATCTTTCATTGTACGTATATGATTGGTTGTTGCTCTTTCTTTTCGGAAGCCTGTCTGATGCTTTGCTAATTGTGATTCTGCTCTCGCTTCTAGGGTCTGTTCTCGTTGATTAACTAATTAATTTTAATTAGTATTGATACTACCTTATAAGTAACATCTAGCCTAATCATATGCCTCCATAGTAATTGCACTTCGTTTCGTCTTCGTGTTTTAGTTTTGGGATTATGATCCCACTTTACTAACTTTTCGACATTTTCACTTGCTATATTTCCTTTATTACGTAATGCACATGCGCCCACAATGCAAGATAAAGAAAATTATGTTCTACTATCTACAATTTTAATTTAGCACTTGTGTACTCTAGAAGAATAGCATGATACTTGAGATACTTAAATGAAAACAGATCGCCGATGTAGGCAAATGAGCTGTATATTCTGTTACACTTTGCCTATTACGGTTATGCTATGGATGCCAGATACCAAACTGTTAGATAGATATTCTTGGAGAGTTATATACAGAGAGATATTTAGTACACATATCTCCCTATCTTTTGCCCTTTCTACCATTTCGGTGTAAATGTGCGATGCCACCGGGCCGTATACATACGTATACTGTACCGCTTCTGGTTTGCGCAGTGACATTTCCTTACTTTTCGCGGCATATTAGAGATAACAGATCCATTTTTGGATTTTAAACTGTTGCGCTTCGCCGCGATCGGATTTTGAACCCCAGACCTTCTCATTGGGACGCGCATGCTTTACCGTTCAGCCACTGAGCGACATTAATATATGTACATATACATACATATACATCTACAGTGTTCTATTAATGTCCATACTTTTATAAACATGATATTATATAAAGATAATAATTTGACCAAATTAGTTTTATTCAAAGATTGTTGCTTTCGAGTATGTGTTTTTTCATTTATGCTATCTAAGATTAAGAAAAGAGTGCTAATGACCAGTATTATATAAGTGTGGTAATACGCCGCATTTACTTTCAAATAAGTTATAATAAAAGTCTTATGTACATGTAATTTCGCTATGCATTCATAATTTACACGGTTTTCTTGCAAAACGAATCGCGCAGCGCATAATTTTTATAGATCCGATTAATTCTTAGATAAATCCCAATTAGTTTAACCCAGTAGCAATGTATTTTATTTTTTACAAATATGTATACCGCAAGATAGTATGAATACCAGTAATACTTTTTATGTATACATATTTTCAAACATTCACCAAATTACCAACTTGCCTTATTTTATCCTTACCCACTGCCTTATCTCTGTAGCGCGAACTGCAAAAACATAGCGCATAATATTATCGCGATTTAGAAGTGATAAATAAAGTCGGTTGAAACCTTCTAATTCCATGAGTTTCTAAATTCAAGATTGACTTGACTAACTAAATGTGTTATTTTCTTTTCTGTATTATTAGCTCGCTCCTAAGGTTATCGTAGCTAAATCAAAGGATCATTGGAAATCATAGCACATCGTCTTTTGTCAATAAATGAAGAACAATTGTTAGCGTAGTAATTATTGGGCGTCAAAAAGGTTTAACATTTACATCACTTTTCGCCTTAAATGGGATTCTAATTTGATTGCCACTGTGAAGTGCTTTATTTTCTACATACGATCACTGTTCAGAGTTTCACAAGTTATCACAATCTTGTCCATAGTAAGAATGCATTGGCGGATTAAATAAAATGGGGAAGGTTATAAAGTTTTATATTCAATGTTATAATTAATAAAACATTCTGCTAGTTGAATTTGCTTAAATTCACTAAGTTGACTAATTTGAAGAATAATAAATACTGCAATGTTTGCAGATGATGCATTTCTTCAATATTTCTCTTACAGAAAACCCCAATTATATTTTCAGAAATCAAACAGTCCGGTCGGTTGCCCAAGTATCTGTAACAAGGAGAAAGCAAACGCTGTTTGGGATAAATTAATATTAAGCAGCATGTTAGTACATTTTGCTATTAATGTAGTTGTGTACTAAATAGTGTTGTTTGTATTGTTGCATTGTTCTAATTGTTGCGAATCACAACTATGACCATTAGTCATTAGCAATTTGATTTCATATCAATAAATATGTGCTTACATATACGTGTAAGAATGTATATACAGTTGGGATTAAAATATGAAACATGCCGGTTTTAGTTTCAAGAATACACATTGATATGTGCGATTCAACTTATGATTTTTATCTGTTTTATAGTGACGTCGTAAAAAATTAAAGGACAATATAGATCTTTAATCGTGGAATCCGATAGTGATTTCTCTTCCCTCTATGATAGGTATGGGCAACCTTTGACATGTTGTGGGGCAAACTTTAGTGTGCAAATACGTTCACGGGCCGCGTTTAAAAGTAATACATTTAAAGTAGTGTTGTAGTGTTCATAATTTTTTGCGATAGATATCAGACATGAAATAATATGACAATGTTATTATAATATCAATTTATGAAAATAACAAAATGAAATAATAACATTATAATTAAATCGTTAAATTTGGAATTGTTACAAACTACGAAACTTAAATAGCGATACCGAAATCAATGAGACACTTGAGCTTAAACTTGGGCAACTAATCCATCGATGTTTGGATTAATTCCACTGATACAAAGACGTAAAGAATTTTCCAAATTATCGTCAGTCAGCCTTGTACGATATTTCGATTTATTAACTTTCATCAGTGAAAAGAACTGTTCGCATTTATAAGTACTGCCAAACGCACAAATCAATCTTCTTGCGAATTTTCTAAGCTGCGGCAAATGGTCTTCTTCGAGGTATTTTTTGTAGAAATCACACAACTCCACGTCTTCAAATTTAGATTTTAGGGATGAGTTTTCTTGAATTTCGATCGACTCCATATGCAAGTGTATTGGAGCATTTTGTACATTAGTTTTTGTTGGAGTAGCAAATAAATTGAAACAGTCTTCCATGTTTCTGAAATCGCTAAATCTGTTCGAAAATTGCTTCGACAGTACCTTGAGTTCTTCAGCATATTGAGCATAAGCAATATTCTCATACGCAGAAAGCGTGGTGAAATGGTAACTGTTTCCAGACAGCATCTGTGCCTCCCACAAGCGGATTTTATTCTGAAACGCTTTAAAATGGCTGTACAAATCATTAACTAACTGTCCTTGTTTTTGAAGTTTCAAATTTAAATCATTCAAATAGCCAGTAAGGTCGACCAGAAATGCTAAGTCACATATCCATTTTGGGTCACTCAATTCAGATGGTGGTTTATCTTTTATTTGCATAAAGTCTCTCATCTCATTTATAAGCTCGTAAAACCGTTTCAGTATTTTCCCTTTGCTTAGCCATCTGACTTCAGAATAATATATTACGTCGTCATATTCGGCTGATATTTCATCAAAAAACGCCTTGAATTGACGATGGTTAAGCCCTCGGGATCGAATAAAATTGATGGTTTTTACTACCACATTCATAACATTCTGGAGTCGAATGGACTTAGAACACAAGTTCTGTTGGTGGATAATGCAGTCAAGGACTATCAAATCATCTTTTGCACATTTAATTCAGTTGCTTTTTCGTTCAAAATTTCGATGAAACCTTTACGTAAGCCGACCATAGAAGGTGCACCATCTGTGCATACTCCAACTAATTTTGACCATGGCAAAGCAAAACTTGTAAATACCTTTTGAACTTCATTAAAAATGTCCTCTCCTGTAGTGGTTCCTTTTAGCGGCTGTAAAGCAAGCAATTCCTCAGTAACAGTGAACTCTTTATCAACACCTCGAATAAATATATCCAGTTGAGCTGTGTCCGACAAATCGGTGCTCTCGTCTAATGCTATGGAAAATGATTCAAAACCAGCCATACGGTCAGTCAATGTTGTTTTTATATCATTAGCCATCATTTCTATACGTCGGACAACAGTTCGTCTTGACAAACGTATTTTTTCAAATTCATTTTTCTTTTCAGGACACAAAACACTGCAAACTTCTAACATACACTCCTTGATAAGTTCGCCTTCGGAAAATGGTTTTAATGACTTTGCCAATTTTGAACTAACTATAAAACTAGCTTTCACAACATTATCAAGTAGTGTTCTTTGTTTATGAAACATTTGCTGCTGCTTTTCCAAATTTGCAGTAAGCTTCTGGATTTTGTCTTTTCTTATTTGTCCTGGCAGTGAGTGCAGCGTAGGATGCTTAGTTGAGTAATGCCTCTTTATATTGAATTCTTTCATCACTGAAATGGATTCATTACACAGCAAACAAATAGGCTTACCATTGTGCAAGATAAAAAAGAATTCTTCAGTCCATTTTTCTTGAAACTGGCGACCCTCTGCATCTACTTTTCGTTTCTTTCCACCAGACATCATTTTCGTATACAAAATATAATTAGAAAGCACCCAAGGATGCACAGAAAGTCACAAAGCTAATTGACGGCACTAGCAGTTCGCTAGGATATCGCTCGTCGAAGTTATCACCTCGGTAGCTCAAGTAGAACTGAACTAAAGTTCGGGCGATCCTGCCATCCACCCTTATATAGGCAAAATGAAGGAATGATCTAGAATCGTCTAGTGTAGAACAGTTGAGAAGAAATAATCTTTTGTTGCGCCGCCAGTGGGGCGGCAAATATCGAAAGCTTTAATGTTTGCCGTCTCACTCTTTGATGATCGCCGACACTCGGCTTGCTCGCTTACTTGATTCCGTGAGTTTGAGTAAGTAGTGTAATTTTAATTTTTTTTAATTAGGTTTTTCAAAATGTCTCGCGGGCCGGATCAAATCATACAGCGGGCCGGCTATTGCCCACCGTGGCTCTATGACATGCAAAGAAATTATAAGATTCAAAACAGCAATTATGAGAAAAATTGAGCTGAATATTTAATTTTGATATTTTCGTATTTAATAGGAAATCACGTTCCTGACATAATTATTGTAGTTTATTGTAGAATGCTAATAATATTCTACGAAATTATTATATCATCACAGTCTTAATAATAACGAAACGTATAGAAATTTTAATTTATTTTGTTAGTGGAAACCTCACAAGAGGTATGCTTAATGCGAAATGGGCCTACTTTGCAATGGACAGTTAGCAAAATCTAAGGCAAATATATGTAAAGGGAAGATGTTAAGAGTAGTTCAGAAAGCGGTCGTAAACAAAAATTGATAACTCCTTTACAATTGGAAGAAGGTCCTTACTAGCCCTTCTAGAAAGTTAGTAGCAGGTAATAGTAAAGTTTACAGCACCTAATGAGAACATATATTGCCTTTTAGGCTGGGAGCAGATGCTGATGTCAGTAAGCTTGCAGCACTGAAGTAGTTGAAGAAAGAAAGCATCATCCACTTAAGATCCAATTAGTTTAGGAGGTCAATGATGATGATCCTGAGCGACGTTTACAATTCTGGGAGACAAGGATGAATTTTCACCATGAATGCTAACGAACTTTTTCATCACTGTTCGCAATTGGCGCCTACGGAGAGGAACCGAAGAACAGCGGAGAAGAAACGAAAGAGCCGCACACACGAGGATGCGCAAGCGTCGTCGAAGTTGAACCTAGATTAGCTTACGCTATTGTAAAAAGAACATAACCTAAAAACGAGTGACATCACAGACTATTTTATAGTAATCAATAAATGTAATATTTCGTAGTTATTAAAGAAAAAAAAACTATAAAAATACAGTCCACTCAATCCACAACATGGTCCAGATAGAAGACACTAGCGAAGAAAGAAGCCTTGAGGTTACGAAAAAACGAAAGCGGGGCGAACACGTGGTTCACACCTATTATTCGTGACTGCGTTGGAAAATTGGCGTTTCCTTTAATCGTAAGTTCCTATTCCCTTTCTAAATATGTTACAAACGGAGAACGTGGGGTTAAGTTTATTACAACGAAAGCGGGGTAACTTGAAATCACGCGTTACCTGTTTTCGAAAATTCTTAAATGAATTTACCATACGTTCTTCGAATGAAAATGCGATTACGGAATTTGAAATACGGTTAGTAAAATTCGAAAAACTATACGAATCGTTTGATGAAATTCAGACGCAAATAGAATTGCAAACGAACGATATAATAGCGAAAGCAGATGAAAAGGGTGCATTCGAGAACGATTACTATGAAATAATTACGAAAGCGAAGGTTATGTTTGGAAACAGGTGTTGCCAGTACGGAAAACAATTAAGGAGTAAACAATACAGATTGCACATTTTCAGAAATTCGTCTTCTTACAATTGACATTCCTAAATTCGGGGAACATACGATGCGTGGCTAGAATTTCGTGATCTATTTGAATCATTAATTCATAGCAATTCCCATTTAAACAATATACAGAAGTACCACTATCTTCGTGCGTCTCTGACGGCCTCAGCAGCTGAGGTTATAAAATCATTGGAGTTTACGGCGGAAAATTACGGTGTTGCGTGGAACGTTTTAAAGAATAGATATGATAATAAACGGTTATTGGTAAACAACCACGTTAAATCTTTATTCAACATTGAAGGAATTACAAAAGAGTCTTCTTCTAAATTACGTAAAGTTACGGATACGGTTGTGAAACATTTGCACGCTCTATCACAGTTAGGATTATTGATATCTCATTGGGATCAATTAATAATTTACATTGGGTGCACAAAATTAGATGCGGTTAGTAGTCGTGAATGGGAATCACAAAATTCGGAAGAATTACCGTCATTAGAAAATCTAAAACTATTTCTTAAAAAACGAGCAGATTTATTAGAAACTGTTGAACAGAAAATTTAGACAAGCCGGAGAGAAAACACACAAAAGTCAGATTGAATTTATTTTCGCGTAAAACAAATTGTTCTTTATGTAAAGGTGATCATTTTCTCTACCAGTGTCAAAATTTTAACGAAATTTATTAGAGATTCTACATTATGCCTGAACTGCTTAACATATTGAGTGCCACGTCGTACGTTTTCGTACGACACCCATCCCGTCGTAGGGTGCCACGTCGTACGTTTCCGTACGACAGCGATTGTTTATTTTTAGAGCCGTATCGTTCTTTTATGTACGACACTGAGTGATTGTAACTGAAAATTTTTCAAAAGCACTCATTGCTCTAGGATAATTTTTTGAGGCTTTATAAAATGAAAAATGTATGATATATATATATTTAAAAAACAGTGTTTGGCCTCCTGGGAAGGTTTTCATCAAAACCGCTTGGCACTCAATGTGTTAAGAGCGGGACATTCTGCAAAAGATTGTAGGTTTGGACCGTGTAAAAGGTGTAACCATAAACATGATACACTTTTGCACGAAGGGAATGAAAATATACAGCAGAATGCAAATACACTTTCGTCACAAAATTTAATTGGACAAGTTGTATTGACTACGGCAATTGTGAAAATAGTTAATCACACGAAAAGAAAAAGATCCGCTGCCTACGTTTTAAGATTTATTAAAAATTGTAAATTAAGGAAACACGAACGAAATATAAACACTTTAACGGTAATAGAAATTAACGAAGCGTTCACCATACTTTTGAAACTAGCAAAAAGGACGTCTTTTGCAACTGAGCATAGGGTATTACTTGACGGTAAATTGATAGAAAAGAACAGTAATTGTTTAATTTTAATCCATACCTAGACTCAAAAGGTATGATTATGGTGGGCGGACGATTAGGTAATTCGGAGTTCGGTTACAACCAAAGGCATCCGATTATCCTTTGTAAAAATCACAATTTAACCAAGCTTCTGTTCCGCCATGCGCACGTTGAACTATTGCATTGCGGTGCGCAACATTTATTAGCACACATAAGGGACGACTTCTGGCCAATCGGTGGGAGAAGCTTAGCGAAAACAGTAGTTCATAATTGCGTAAAATGTTTCCGATGTAAACTCAAGCCCGTTAGCCCGATTATGGGAAAATTGCCGAATTTACGAACGGTGGTACGGTATCCGTGTTATGCGACAGGCATAGATTACGCTGGTCCTTTTCTTATAAGACGCGGTAGAGGTACCAAAACGACAAAGTGCTGGATACGCATCTTCATATGCTTTGCAACAAAATGTGTGCATATTGAAGTTGTATCAGATATGACAGTGGATGCATTCATTCTTTTCTTGAAACGTTTCATAGCATGCCATGGTAAACCAGCACACATTCATTCTGACAACGGCACTACGTTTGTTGGTGTCCAACTCAAGGAATTTCGTGTCACCTTATTCCCGCGTATTCGCCGCATATGGAGGGACTATGGGAAGCAGGAATTCGATCTGCAAAACATCACTTCAGGCGGGTAATCGGTAATAACGCATTTACATTCGAAGAATTGCTTACATTATTCAGTCAAATCGAAGTTACGTTAAACTCCGGTCCACTATCCCCACTATCTTCAGAACCTATTGATTTGATTCCTTTAACGCCACCGCATTTTGTTGTTGGAAGACCATTGACATCACTACCTAGCGTCAATGTGATACACGTAGCCGACAAGCGATTAGCCCGATTTCAACTTCTAACAAAGATCCATCAGCACTTCTGGGCACGGTGGTATAAAGAAGCTGTCTCGGAGCTTAAGTGCGAAGTAAATGGAAGCAATCTCAAGATACATTGAAGCTGGGTTCCTTGGTCCTAATTAAGGAAGATGGTCTCGCCCCAATGCACTGGAAGCAAGGACGAATTATTGAATTACATCCAGGCAAGGATTCCGTGAGCAGAGTGATTAGCATCTACATGGTAAATGGCATCATCAAGCGGTCATTTTCGAAAATCTGTCAGCTACCAGTCCAAACAAAAATTGTAAGTTCAACCCTTCCAAGGTCGGGGGAATGTTCGAAATTGGCGGCGATCGAGAGGAACCGAAGAGCAGCGGAGAAGAAATGAGAGAGCCGAACACACGAGGATGCGCAAGCGTCATCGAAGTTGAACCTAGATTAGCTTACGCTATTGTAAAAGGAAGAAGATAACCTAACAACGAGTGACATCACAGACTATTGTATAGTATTCAATAAATTGAATATTTCGTAGTTATTAAAGAAAAAACAATAAAAATACAGTCCACTCAATCCACAACAATCACCAAATCGCTTCTTCCGATGAAATAACTTTTTGTATAAATGGGACAGTTAATCGGCAGAATTACAGGTATAGGAGTAGAGAAAAGCTTCATTGGATGACACAAACACACATTCAACACCCAAAAGGGTGAACGTCTGTGCAGGAATTGTACATAATACGTAAAATTCCAAATCCTTTCTTCTTTGAGGAAAATCTTAACGGAGAAGGATATTAGAAGTTACCCAAAATTATCTAATTATTCCAGCACTGGCTGCATTTTACCCAAACGAAGATAATCCTGATTTTCTCAAATGATACTATTTGGTATCAACACAATGGCGTACCGCTACGTTATACGCTTTCTGTTCGCAAATTTCTGCACTGCTTTTGCAGAGAAATTGATCGGCAGACGAGGATCCATGGAAATGCTGGTAAGATGTCGTGACCTGACACCCCAAGGCTTTTTCTATCAGGTTATTCAAAATCAAAAGTTTACGAAACAAAACCGGAAAGTTTAGAGGTATTGAAGCATCGTGTTCAAAAATAAATTCGCACAGTAGAGCGGCACTATTATTAATAACGTCTTAGGTAAATTTGTAAATAGGTAAATTACTTACAAGAAGGCAATGAGTGGCATTTTGAACATTTTTGTTTATCATATTTTATAAGTTATAAATACCATAATATCAACATCAAATGAACAGCTCGACTTTTCTCAGAGTTTTTGTTATTCAATTGTATGATTTATTTGTAAGATCATGAAGGGAAGAAGACTCATATGGGATTGTACTACTAAAAGTCTATATTCTCATTTAATTGCTTCTATGACGTCATAACTAAAAAACAAATGAAGGTCGGAAGTTGAATCGACAGGTTAATGTGTATTTTTAAAAACTAAAATCGCCGTGTATTAGAGTTTTGAAGAAAACTAGTTAAGTTGATTTTATTTTTAATACTCCAAACTTTACTCCCACACTGAATATAAATATGTGCATTCATGAACATTGTAAGGTGCAAGTATGTAATTACTACCTATAAAATAAAAATTAAGCGATATTCTGCTATATTTTTCTAATTCTGAAGAAAACCAAAACCAAAGATTTTAAATATTGATGGGAAGCAATTATGTTAGGTGGTGGCATACTTAATTTACTATTAAGTTAACTATTATTTTAGTGTATTTAGAGTGTAACTTTAGTTACTGGGTTAAAATACATCTAATGCTTAAAGTTATTGGAAGGCGAAAGCAAAGAACAAAACAAGATAAATAGCTTCATGCTCTGAATTGAATCTGCACAATTTCATAATAAAATTGTGTCTAAGAAACAGAACAAATATATTCAGTTTAACTCTGTTTCAATATAAGTTAAACTTTCATACATAAAATGGAAAGTATGTATAGAAACTCTTTTTTTTTTTTAGTAGTTTATGCCGTAGTCTAACAATCTTTAGTTTTACAGATAACATCTCACGTCGTACCACCGAGCTGCGTCGCAGTGTTATCAATACGATTTATAAACAATATTATTTTATTTATATCTATGACCTTTCTATGACAATCTCGGTCGAAATCAGAGCAGTCAAAACCGTTGCCACAACATATCTTTTGTAATATAAAATACAGCAGTTACACCAGTGAATTGGCACCTTTGTATCTTCTTTTCTCCTTTTGCACTACCATGTAAGTTAAAATGGTTGAACCTACAGTTGTTTACACTTCCAGAAAGCTTTCCAATTCCGTATCAAAAGATTGATGCCGCCCCTGGGTTGAAATAAACTGACGTTGGGTTAGTAACACCAACTAGTCCCATTGGTAAGCCAAATGCAAGCAGTAGTATTTGAGACTACTTCTTTAAGTCACTGCCACTTAAGCAGTGTCATTAATATTTATAATGTGGAAATTTAATTTTCACGTGTTCATGGTTGAGCTTAGGTTCTTGCAAATATCTACTTTGCAGATTTTAATCTGGACGAATTGTGTTTGGAAAGCGTCGACAAATTATAGGTATCAGGCGTTGCTGAGGTAGTTCTGTTTGGAAGCGCCTATCTGTCTTGAGAATTTTGACGAAAGAAGATATGTTTGGCTATGTTGGTACAGTAAGTTTCATAGGGTTTTTAAAAAAATTAATTAATCCACTTGCTGTTTCAACTAAGAATGATTTTGAAATTTTTATGGAAAAGTGGAAAGGTCGATTACATAAGAACGGTTATGTGTGAATAATGTATATTAGTTCCAGCGACTTTGGAGGGGGAAAGGAAACATTTAACGGGAGTTTTGTTCGGAGAAGAATTAGTTGTGTGTATTTAGAGGATAGTAGTTGGTGACGTTATTTTTCAAAAGTGAAGAGTGTCAGATAATTAAATTTGAAGTTAAAATTTAGTCTAATTTTCGTAAACTTACGCCACATATTTGCCGTCTATTTTATATTATATTATTTGGGCTCTCCCTAAACATATACACGCTGCTGTCGATGCTTCGTTGAGGATGCCTAGTTTAGTCCTCTGGAAGCTCATTCCAAGCAACTAGTAAGGCATCTTGTAAATGTTGTAGATTCATTCGACAGTTAGGAAGCGTACCAATCCTTCAATCTGCCGCATCCGTGACATGCTCTGTAGATGATGCATCCAGGAATCGCGCAGATTAATTGAGAATATTGATGTTGGCCTTTTGTAGGAAACGTAATGCAGCTGTCTCAGCATGAATCCGGACATTGTCTTGCTAGAATGTGGTATTATTCAGCGCTTGGATGTATGGTAAAGCGAATGGTTCTTAAAATTGAATAATAGTTGTGATAGTAGGAGAAGAACAACAAGAGATGAATATAAAAATTGAAGAGATAGGTATAGCACAAGTAAGAACCTCGGAGTGGCAATAGAATGTAATGCAAAACAAAAAGTAGAAACTAATAATAGAATAGAGAAGACATTAAACCTTTACTACGCAATCAAAAATAAATTTAAGAACGAAACTACCCGGAAAACAAAGATAAATATGTTTAAATCAATATATAGACCTATTTTGACATTCAGCTGTGTCTTGGGACTTTCGAGGCGATAAAATAGCAAAATCCAGATGTTGGAAAAAGAATACCTAAGAAGAGGCAAATGAGTGACAAGAAGAAACAGATTAAGAAAAAAACGTTAGTCAAAGATTAGGGAAAGCAGATCGAATCAAAACTAGAGCTTATCGAAAGAAGAAGCTGGTGGGCACTTTCAGAGAAAAAGTATGGGCAGCAAAAATACAAAGGAATAAGGAAAAGGAAGAACATGATAAACATGGGATACAGCGCGTGACGTCATTCTGGAAAAGAGAAACAAAACGGGGCGAAAGGTAAGAAAGTAGAAAGAAAGTTTGGCAGTAAATAATTCCTCACAATTCATTCAGAAAATTAAATATCATAAATCTAAAGGAGACGAGACTTTTGTATCTTTTGATGAGTTCATTATTTCCACCTGTACCTATTCCTGACACTTTGAAATATTTGGAAAACTTACTCCATAGAAATGATATGCGCACCGCAAGAATAGAAGATTATGTGAAACCAACAATACTCTACATTTCCCACAACTGTTTCCAAATTAGAAAAATTAGGTATCGCGCCAAGATATTTTATTGGTTATCTCTAAACCAGTCAAATATGCGGTAACAGCCAGTGGCGTGGCGAGCGCATAAACTTTATACATAAAATAAAAGGTAAGAAATAAATTATAATAACACAAACTGGGAAACATCTGTTAAATATTTCAATCATTAAATATATTTCCACAGCTAGTGAGTGCGACGTGCGGAATAAATGTCTTGAATGCCGAAAACGACAGTTTTACATCTAATCTTATATTTGCATATTTAAAATAACCATTAAAACAACTTAATGCATCTTTACACGCACCTTCACAAATTTATCTTAATATAAGAAAATCATCGTTTTTTTTTGTAAGACACTTTCAATTTTTCGTATTACACACCAATTTTTTCTACTTTCTACAGCGCATAATTGTGAGTGAACATGATTCACAGTTTGAACAGGATCTACTAATGATATCGAAACATTTTGTAAGTCTTCTATTCCCTCCGCTAGTCCGAAGTAATTGTTGTGAATAGTTTGTAAATCTCTTTTAACCTGACTATTAACAATTAACAATTTTAGAAAGCAAGTGATTGATGTATATGCTACTAGAAAAGAGCATACAGTGGACTTTACATGTGGTATAATGTAAGACGTTGACTGTATGCTTAATCTAGTAAAGAAGGAGACAGTTGCCTGGGTAAGTCTCAGGTTTTCACTAAAACTAAATGTTCTCTAATTTCAATTTAAATGGTCATTTAAATATTTCTGATTACAAATTTCTATCAATATGTGCTCTGCTGCTGCACTCTTTTCGTTTGTGTTGTTACAGACATCTAATTAAATCCTTGCTTTGCTTGGTTTACGTACTAAACCTTAAATCATTATTACACCCGTTAAGCATTTGATTCCAGTTCGAAACAAGGAGCCGTAAAATAATTTTCTTCTATTGGCTTTTTTGTAATAATAAACTTAAGTGTTGCTCCCGTTTATTGAATTCAAGTTTTTAGTTTTACATTTTTAAAGAAATTATGTTTAAATTTTGCATATATCCTAGCTAGTAGTGCTATCATCGGAGGTGACATTAGAACACTAAGCTACATTGTTCAATAAGTTCTCCTTTGTCGCAGCATATCGAAAGAGAATTGGCACAACTCAAGTAAACACATTTATTTTTAATATTTCTTAATGACCTGCAGATTGTAGTGAAATACATATGCGTGAAAAATAGAAGTTTCCATTTCATAAAAGCTATCAAGTGCATACATATACTATTTCGCAGTTTCGGATTCACTATCTCAGTCCGATTCTTTAGCCATTCGTTCTAAGACTTATGAGAACTGTTTTGACGCATACATGTACATAAGTTATAATGGCCTTGAAATTTCTACAATCATTACGATGAATACATAATTCATGATGAAAACATTTTATTGGTAAGATTCGCACTTAAACCACGTACGCATTTAATTGTTTCATCCCATATACATGCGCGATCTTAAATTTCATGGATAATTTACGAGTGCATGAGCGCCAACCTACGACAATTAAAAGGCGGTATAATTATACCAAAGATCATTTATTCGCCACGTTGGTCGAAGTGGTTTTGTACAACGGGCAACCTTCGCTGTGAGTCAGTGATGAAACAGGGTATTGCGCCGTATATTTTGCACTTTGTAGGATGAGGAAATAGGTAGGTTCATTTTGACATAATTTCTTAAGCAATATTTTATTAAAGACTCTTTACATAGGTGATTTATTACTATTGGGAAATTTGCAATTGCACCCCTCACCTTATTCGTGTTTATATGCGAGGAAGAGTAGATGGGAGTGCTGGTTTTATTGCACTCAAGCTTTATATGGCATGTCGGTGATTAATAAGACTCCATAAAAAACAAGCCGCTAAGTCTTAAGATAGGATTGGTCGATCGAACAGTCGAACAGTCGAGTCATTAATGTCAAAAAGTTTTTCATTTAATCGCTGAAACAATGGAGTGAATCTTTCCTTTGCGCTCCTAGTAAAAATAGTTAAGCGCATTCAGCAGTTTTATTCGATTACATACAAGTAAAACACAATATTAATTTTTTAATGAAAATTCAAGTTGTATCACATCTAAGCTTTTATCGAGATAATGATCCATATCAAACAGTTACATAGTTATCACATATTACTTTTTGTAAGATACCTTGTCGGAACCCAGGCGTAGATTTCCATAATTATATAGGCTTAGGTGATGCTTTGCTCTACAGCTGGAGCCCACTTTTAAAGTGGTATGACGTGCCCTTTTAAGAATATCGGTATCCAAATCTTAAGAGTGACGCCTTCGGTCCTTTGGTTTTCCACTAATGATGACCGAGATATATATTTGACGTTTGCCAAAATTGGTGTCGTAAGGGTAGGAACTAATTTATTTCATATTTAAACCACAAACATCCTTATTTTAATCTTCGTAGGTGAAGCATGGGCCTTGCTTTAGTCACCACATATTATGGTTTTGATGATGACTAATTACTTTTTCTTGAAACATTACTTTCTCACACTGCGCTCTGTTACCGAACATTGCCCCCAACTGCGCCTTTCCTAATGTTCCTAACTTGCATTTTGATATTCTTTACCGTTTTCGACTTAACGTAGCTCGCTCTCGAAATTATGCATACCTATACATATATATATATATATATATATATACCCGTTTAGACGGGTTGGATAGATTTTGCAGTAGTTGACTAAATTTGTAAAAAAAGGGATTATTTGTTTCTAAAGATGTATTGTCATTGGGGCCGTCATGGTATGAAGCGCAATATGGCACCATGAAACTTTCCCTAATAAAGGACAGGCAGGATACACCAAAATACATTCAGCTTCTAGAAGAAAGAAGAGACGAATTTAGTCATGTAGTAGCGGATCTCACCGTGTTAATATCCATTGAAGTCGTATTATACGAGCTTATTATTACTGAGGATGGTTAATGGGCAAAAATGATCTAATGATTTGGAAGAATTCCCGAAAGCACTAGGACGCAGTTGTATTGGGTTTACTACTTAGGAAAGCTGTACAACATGATGGCACCTGTTTCTCTTGAAATGATAGGAATCAATAAAGTTATAAAAGTTAAATACTTCATCGTATTCATGGTGGCCGTAAGTGCATATAAAGAATCCAAGGCACCATAGGATTTAGTCTAGTTTAGTTTAGATATTTAAGTAATTCGCTGACAATTTACATACTTTGGGTTTGTATTTAGCTTTTTCAATTGTTGCCTAATCTTTCAATTGGCAAGATTGCCACAAAATGCTTTTACTATGTTCCGTCATCTGCAAAATCGTAAGCAGATTATTATAACTCGAGGTAGCTATTTCTTTTGATTAAATATTTGCGGTAATATTGAACTGTTTTGTGAGAAAATACTCGCATTTGACAGAGTATGTCATAAGAAACACATCATCTCTAATTATTATACCTATGTTCTAGAATTTAAGATAGTTACTTCTTTATAATTACAAAATGAAAAAAGGAAAATGAATCAAGAAAATAGAACATAAAATATATACATTCACAGCTACTTCTATACCAAGAGGTGATACCTCTTTTACTCTAATTTGTGCATATCTAACGGATTAAGAAGACAAGCGGTTGAGTGTGATTATCTACAATGTACATATATACAGGTAAGTAAAAAGTCCCGGAACAGTCGATTATCTCCTTTGTTTATGAAGCATTCTTTTAAATAATTGGTGTGCTTATATAACAAATATTAATGCATTTAATAATCGTAATGTCTTCTTTCTTCAACTTCCGGTCTAGCCGGAAATGACCTTAACCTTCTGTTTTTAAATGCAATACCCTGTATATTTTATTGTTATCGGGTGCAGAATAAAAAACTACATAAGAAATGTTATAAATAAGGTTTCTGTTTTATTCGAAAAGTAAAAATTAAAATAAAAACTACTTGTGACAAATTGCATCATCGTTGAAGAAACTAATAATTTTAATTAATTCTACAGTAAATGTTCGAAACTTTTCTCCATTTACAATTTGACAATAGCCCAGCCGATCGTTAAAATTCCGTAAGCATGTTGTACAACTGGTGAATTTTGGCGTATCTCTTCTGTTATACGTTGTCGCAATTCTTCCAGATTGGCTGGTGGGTTCCTCTAAACTTTGCATTTCAAATGTCCCCAAAGAAAAAGTCCAGTGGGGACAGGTCGGGAGAATGAGCCGGCCATTCAATAGGACCTCTTCGGGCCATCCATCCTGCTTGAAATATTACATTCAGGACACCTATGGCAAAATGTGGCGGTGCTCCATCTTGTTGGAGCCAGATATTTTCAGCTGGTGTTAAAGGGTTATTGGCATTTGGAAATGAAAGTGCAACAGCGGTTACAGCTTCATTTCTTAACAGTTGCAGGTAACGTTTACCATTTAAATCCCCATTTATGAAAAATGGTCAAATTATATGGTTGTCCACAATACCTTCCCATACATTGAGTTTTTGAGGATGTTGGGTATGTACGTCTGATATCCAGTGCGGGTTGTCTTTTGACCAAAAACGATAGTCCTAGCCTATTTACTGTGCCATGAAGACAAAATGTGGCTTCATCTGAAAACACCACATTGTTTACAAAATTAGCATTGGCCACGATAATTTCCATGATAGTTTCGCAAAATTGAATTCTGCGGTATGGATCATCTTCAGTCAATTTATGGACAAAATGAATTTTATAAGGTTTTAACTTTTCTGACTTTAAAATGTTCATCACACACTTTTGGCAAATACTGTGATCTAACGCTAATTGATACGAGAAAGTTTGCAGATTTTATTCAAACTGTAATAAAACGTTAAACATAGTTTCTTCGTCAGTGGATGATTTCGCCCGTCCTGTTCTTGGCAAATACATTACATTATGACTTGTTTTATATCGTTTAGCAGTCCTACATACCGTAGACTTACTAACTGATCGATTTGGATAAATATTATTAAATAAAATACGAACTTCGTCATATATTCGTTATCTATCACCATACCCGCGCATCATCAAAATCTCAATCCTTTCACCTTCACTAAGACTCATAGCCATATTTGCAGTCAGTTTTGATAAATTTAACACACGTTACTAAAGACTTGTCAAATAATTTGCCATAGCAACTAACATGTCAACATTTTCAAAGATAATGCGATTTGCTACAAGTATTTTCTATTTTGATTTTTTTATCACTTTTCGAATAAAAAGACTTTATTGACAACATTGCTTATGTACTTTTTATTCTGAGTCCGATAACAAAAAAGTATACAGGGTGTTCCATTTAAAAACACCGGAAGTCTAAAAGAAGACATTACGATTATTAAATGTATTAATATTTGTTATACACACACCAATTATTAAAAAAATGCTTCATAAACAACGGAAATAATCGACCGTCCCGAGACTTTTTACTTACCCCGTAATACTTTCCGCGAACATTTTTTCTTAATAATTGCGGATATTTTGATGAACTGTTCCATATTTTCGGTGCCAAAGAGCCATGATTCCGTTGATTATTTCATGACATTGCTTTAGTAGGAATTTCATATTCTCTTTGCGTTAGAGCTTTTAAAGTTTTCTAGACTTTTTGCTTTTCGTCGCTTATGTGCTTATTTTAATTGATCTGTGATTCGAATTAATTTAAAACTTAAAACCTGCGAGGAAACTTCTTTAGCTTTCATATCTGTAAGTGAACAGTTCAATTTTTCACGGCTAAAGGTAGGATACATTTTGAATAGACGTCGTATTAGGCAGCAAAAATTTATTCTAGAACGGAAAATATAAATAACTAAGATTGTAAATAAATTCAATGATAAAATGTCCCGTACTTTATTAAAATTTAATAAGTTGTAGATGCTTGTCGAAATCGATCCTACTTTTGCAAAATTTAGAAGCAAACTATCTTTGTATTTCTAAATGCTGCAGTTCCATTGGGTAGAGGAAAAATTCATGACATCATATATTCCAGTGCCGTATCAAGAAGAAAAAGGCGGGAAATTCGTTTCGAATCTATTAGACCAACCTTGATGGATTTTTTGAAATAAAAATCAAATTTTATTACTTCTATGAAAGCATCATTTATAAGAGCAACCAATGGCGTCCGGGCGAATTAGATGAACAACTTCCAACTTTTACATCCCTTTTTACAACTAAACTTATAGATAAGACGTTCTAAAAAAACATGTAGTATTTCATTTATTATTTAAAAATCATCCAAAAATTATTACCAATTTGTCTAGAAATTTCAAATGGGGTTCAACTTTAGTGAATTTCATTGCCTATACAAAACTTATTTAATCCCTGCGGAATTATAAAATTCGTTTATATATCACAACATGTAGTAGAGATAAATTCTCAAATTGGTTTCTGTTAGTACATATTTATTTGTACATGTTCTCAATATATATATATATATATCTTTTGTGACCTTTTATACTTATCTTATGTGATAGTTCTCTACCACAATTACGTCAATTAAACAAGACTGGTCTGAATGATTGTTATATTTCCAGAACGTTTACAACGGAATTGTTAAGGTTTCGACAGAGACTTTTTGATATAAGGTTTTTTTAGGTATTTTGATAGTTTGCATGTGTGTTTACACATCAATTTAGTTATTTATAATTTATATATTTAAAAAAGTTGTTTACATATCCTCTATATCAAGAAATTCTAATCATTAGTTATTTTGTTGATAGTTCCCAAATAAAAAACAAATGTACAATACATTTATCTGGTTATATTTTCACTGAAGAAGGTGTTCCGAAAACGTTTGTAAAAGTTCTGGAAATATAACTATCATTCAAACCAGTCTTGTTTAATTGACCTAACTGTGGTAGAGAACTATCATATAAGATAAATATGTTTTCAATACAAAGAAAAATTCTGGTGTTGATAAGACATATCATCAAACAGTATTGCACATTTTTTTGTTTTCTGATCTAAAAAATGGTACCTTTTCCTATTAACATCCTTGTTTTTATAGACATATTTCTTCAATAGGAACTGGTTTTTAAATTGGATAAAACACACATCTTGCATGAAAGTGCGGAGTATTTTAATTGAAATGCATTTTAGAGACTCTACAATTTATGAATAAAAAACAAATCCGATAAGTGTCTATCACGACTACGTTCTCAAACATCGACTTTTTCGCTAAAATCTTCACATTTAGGCATAATTGTGACTCAATCTCACGAATTACGCTCTCGATATTGGTTTTGAGCTTTGTAATTGTTGTTGGATTATCCTTAGAAACGTAGCCCCAGAAGAAATAATCTAACGGTGGCAGATCGCACGATCTTGGTGGGCAATTGACATCACCTTTACGCGAAATCAAACTTCCATCAAATTTGGTTTTCAATAAATCGAAAACTACAAGTCGGCAACCATATCGCCTAAAATAGTTCATAAAAATTGGTTATTAAGTCTCTACAGCGCACTCCATTGACCGTAATGGCACCACCAGACCGACTGTGACCAAAGATATATATAATATATAAATATAAATAATATATTATGATACATATACATGTATATATATATATATATATATGTATATATCTCTACCTTAATGAGACATTATTCTGGGCATTCTAGATATTTTAGTTTTCCTTTATAGCAATACAAGCTGGTGTTTTCTCTTCATGGTAAAACAATTTTCAAAGATCTATTAATCATTCATTGAGGACATAAAATTTGTCACTGCAATTATTTATTTCCACAATTTTTTAAAACTATGTCAGATAAGTCAAATTATTGTTATAATAGTATATGATGTCATATTCATAATAGAAATAGGCTGAAACGGCAATTTTGGTGGGTGGTGTTACATTCGGAGTATATTCAGAATTAGTTGCGTATTTCTTAATGTCTTACTAAGTAGTTACTTCGATTAATTATAAATTAATCATCATAATAGACCGCAATATTTCATTTCCACCTACGTAACAACAATTGCCAACAATGCGGTTTATATTACTTAAAATAACTCCTATAAATAACATACTTCCCGCTACAAAACATAAACAAGTGAAAAACTACCATTAGTCACACTGTGCATCATCAAAATCCCGACAAGTTTCAACACTTCCTTTCTCACACCTGCACTCTGGCCTATCCCTAACCAATCCTTGAAAGATCGCCTTCGCCTTTCCGTTGCAACTGGCATCAACACCTAATAGTTTGAAAATATCTAATTGTCTTTTCTGAAGAGATAGCTTTGTTTTAACATCGATATTTTTATTTCAAAATTAGTAAAACGACGTATGTTTCTATTTACTATTAGTAATATAAAATATGTTCAATGTCATTCGAAGTTTATAAAATGTATACAGTGCGGTTTATATATTCTCATAGTTTGAATTTGGAAATGCTAAGTATTAAATTTTACTTAACCCTGCTGTTAGGTTAAGCTCATTTGGTCCATTCTTTTTTTTTTTTGTAATCTCAATAACTATTTAACGGTGTAATATATTGCTTTGAACTTCCGACTCACGTGTTATATTTTTTAACAAGCCTAAATCCATAATTTTAGGTATCTGATATAAGCCTGAATTGAGAAAATTAAAAAGTTGCTTATCTTGTATCACGGATCATTTGGTCCACTGAATATTTCATTTTGATAGAATAGAAAATACTAAGCTTATTTACAAGAAAAGTATGCTTTTATTGAAAGTGTGTTTCATTACGTACTAAACAAAATATTTTGCGGTTTGTTTTGCAAATAAAATTTCCGCAAATGTACCATTTTATATCGGACTTAGCCTTGCTGCAACTACATATTCCCCGCTTTAGAAGAAGCAATATTTGAAGAGCTTGCAAAATTTGAGGATGATATTTGTATATCAGTCAATAATTTCGCTGAAAACTGTTGTTAAGGTAATCGGCTCCGTTTTATTACATGCGCGTTAGACAAAGAAAGTGCTAGTTTCCGTAAAAATTCTGGTCTCCTACGATTTTGATCAGCCGGTGCCAATGAAGCTTCGATGTCAGAAAAAGGTATGTATGCAACTTTATACAAATCAAAGCGAATTCATTTTACAAGGTGGCTGTGCGACAGCAACAAATACAACAACACAAACCAGCTGCACGCTCGAGCTAACATAAACACATATCAGAGCGCCCAATTAACCGATAAATGGATGGCAAGTTAAATTATTAACAGTTCATAATTTTATTTATAAATTACATTAAAGAATTCAATCAATTTTCATAAAAAATTTGCATTTGTGTAGTATGGACCAATTGGTCTCTTAATACAAGATTCCTATATTTTTTAAATCTAACAGTTAAAAAACATTGTAATTTATCGCTGGAGTGACTAACAAAGTCAAGTTCATCACTTTCATCAGTTTGCCAGCTTTCTTATTTCTTCGGAAGTTATTTTTTTAATTCATTTTAAGAATATAGACTAAACCATTGAACGTATTGCTGTTAGAAGTTCGTGAAAATATTAGTTCGGGAAGTCTTTATTTCTATAATCTGATAAGGCAGAAATTTCCTTATGAGTAGATGGTATATATGTATATATATGTTGTAGTTTGATGTGTATCAATTCCTTGTTTTATCCTCATTTTCACAAAATTATAATATACATACTTATCTTTATCTTTTAACTTCTTATTGCAGTATTACTGCATACATTATGTTCAATGTAAGTGTAATATGTACAAGACCACGATGTCAAGGTTTAAGAATATGCACCGGAAAACAACACGAATGTCTTTTAAAAGTTTCCGCATTAAATTCATCTTCTTAAGTTCAAATAGTTGATTGTGCATTCACTATGGTAACGGCAAGGTGTAATAAACATTGTTTGTTCGGTGGAAATATGTATTATACATAGTAGCAACAGAGAATGAAGTGATTTGGTAGCCTATAATTATAAAAAAGACACGCAATTTTCTTTTCGGTAAGTTCCAACTTTTTAGATTGCAAAGTCACAATTTCTCGTAAATAAATGTTTACTTTAGGATTCTGAATTTGATGATATGAACGTATTTTGATACATAAATATACATATACAAACAGGTAAAAATCTTTCGCGTTTTCGCAGTTAATTATGTAATTAATTTGAATATTAATATGAGCTACATACTGATGCTACACTTGATTTCTTATAGACAATATGATCTACATTTTCAAATACTCCTCGAAAGATTGTTTAAAGTAAATACATTTAGAACACGAGCAACAACGTATCACAGCTGCTGTTTTATAGGTAAGATACATAGGACTATGGAGTAGCAGTATTTTACAAAGGCACTACAAAGGTATAGCTCGTTTCAACTTATTTAATCTGACTAAATTAAGTGTAAACAGATTTATAGCACATCCTGCGGTGAGGGCTTAATGAATAGTAAACACTGTGCAACTACCGCCCGGAACAATTAAAGCTCCTTTAGATTATCGTCTGCTTAACGCACTCTTATGTCCTAGGCTAAACATAACATAATTGGCTGCTCATTACTCAGATTAAAATAAGTTGGAACGAGCTATACCACTAAGTTTTTCAGTTACGAACAGGAAGGAACTGCATAATACATATATCATCTACAAGATAAGGAGAAGGACCATGAACTTATTAATTTTAGCAGAGATAGTGAAACCGTTTCATCCTTCTTGGACTTAATTATCAACTAATTAGGTCATATTTGTCAGAAACAATTGAAGTCCGCCATTTTGGAAACACTTTTCTCAACATGCATGCACTTTGCCTCCTAATTCTTTGAATACATTCTAGACAAACTTTTTACTAGAAAACATTGAAGGAACTATATAATTTTGTGTACTAGGTGATTGATGACAAATCAAAGTATGTAATTTAGCTCTATAGGAGACATTCTTCTTCACAGCTCAAATTATTCTATGAATGGTATCATATATCTTTTAGTGTAGTGTACGCTTTATTAAATATTACAGATGTACATATATATATATATATATATATATATATATCAATATGAATGTGGTATTAAAATGAATTCAACACGTTCATCTTCATAATTATACGTTAGCACTAATGCACACTATCGCATTGATCGCGCTGGTGGAAAATTCCGCGGCATAATAATCAGGTTTCCACTACTACTTACTTGCCTAAGTCACCAAATAAGGTCTTACCTAGAATTTGTTTTTAGTAATTTTTCCATGTGAAGTAGCTGACCACTAATTGCGTTCCATCATCATTCATTAAAAAGCAGGGGTGATGTAGATTTTGTTATAAATATTGCTAAGTTGTGCACATAAACTGGAATTGCCAAGTACGTAGTTGGGAGTTCTGTCAATTCCGATCTTTCAACACACCACAAGGTAGGTTACATAATCATTTAAAAATATATTCTACCCACACCAGAATATAAGTTATTCACAAAAGAAAATACTGAATACTAGCTATTGTTATTAAGTTTTAGAAGTCACGTGGCTATAGGCAGCAATCTAGAGAAAGATGAACTAAAACAAAAAGATGCTTTGCTTGGTAGTGATTCTAAGGGCTCCAGTGTAGTATTATTGACATTAAGTATATACATATGTATCTCATCAGTAGAGCTACTCACCACAGAATTATTTATTGAATTTGATTACAAGTGTTTTGTTACCAACGAGACAACTTCAAACCATACCTGATCGTTCCATACATTAGCTGTACTGCATTCGTATCAATCAAAATCCATGACAGCGTTGTATATACATATACAGAAAATACAATGTACTGTTTGTCTATGTCAGCAAATTTACTTCATTGGTGCGGTCATCAGGTTCCCTTTTCTTTGTTGTATGTTCAGTAGTTGCTGAGAAGTACATATGGCATTGTCTCAATAATTTGTACATGCAATTTAATAATTAGCTACATATCTAGATTTCCTCTATTCTAAACTGCAAGACAGTTAGTGTATGTATATTAAGATGAATATAGACAAATAATTTAAAACGGGATAGCGTAATGCAGTTTCAACATTTCGACCACATGTGCATATTTCTTAATGCATAGGTCTCTTTACATTGTCGCAGTACATTAATGCTTTGTAATTTCATCAACATATGTCACTATTACTTATTAAATAGTTTTGGTTTTGGTGGATATGCGCAGGAAATCTTATTTGATATAACAATAAATACAAGTTCCTCTACAAGCTCTGAAACTAATTGTAAGATACATAAGCATATTCTTATCCACTGGAATAGCCAAAATAATATAGGAACATTTAATTTAACAGCACATGTGATTATATTACGATATAGATATGTTCTACTTGCATTAGAGCATCAAAATTAATCTATTTGCGTCATATGTATGAGAATATTTTAGGTCACATCGGGTGAGTGCACGTGACGAGATCTGTAGAATTTGTAAGAGAAGAAGAGCAACTCAGTTTTCTAAGAGTCGTGCGTCCCACGCGTGTGACACCCGTTCAACAGGTTTGAACGCCTCTACTTTTACTCCTCACGCCGGACTTACCTGTGGCACCGTCTATACACGGCTAATGCTGGTACACGTCGCTGGCGTATTTTTCTTAAATTTATCGTCGATAATTCCAGCAAACTTGTTATTAGCGTCTTCTTTACTAGTCTGCTTCATTCCTGTTGGAATCGAATAGGTAGAAAAAGTTACAAGAAAAATCACACCGTCGAAGACCGAACGACAACGTGAGCAAAAGGAAGAATTGTGAAGAGTGCGGAAATGCTGTAAGAGAACAGACTGTGAAACTGAAAAAATGCCCCTCGGCGTTTTACGTGATTTTTCTTATTTTACCTTGAGCTACGTTCCATCGTCGTTTGTCGTCTTGCCAGACGTTTATTGAGAAACTTGTTCTAATAGCGGTTGCAACACTACCTGCGCTTAGAAAAAATTATCGAAACTTATCGATTATGAAACGATATAACGGATTAAATACTGGTAAAACTTTTAATATACGTTTGCATCTGTACATTAGAATCAGACCATTATATTATATGATAAATAAGGGGAATGAGTAATGACTGCGTTAGATACGGAAATCCATTTTGTTGTGAAAATTAAACAGTAGGAAACGTAATGACGTCAAAAACTAGTACGTATTTCAAAAGTATATTGCTTTCTAAATCTTATGACGTGCCTGTAAAATCTGATATGTAATACATTATATTTGACTTTTGAACGGAATGTGGTACCACCCCAATTTGGTGTTTCTACTTTGTTTTAGTTTTATCTTTAAGTTTATAAATTCATGATAATGAACATACCGTTGTCTTATGCACGTTAATTCACGAATTTAGTCTATAGTCTGTAGATTTTGCTAAAGAACCGACTGGGGCAAATAAAGCAATATTAGATAGGTTCTTGCGCGTTTCCATGGAAGCCTAATGTTTTCTTTAGTGGCAATTGTCTTGAACTTGAAATCTATATATGTATATAAAAATGGATCGTGGTTTGTTCGGATGCTTTAAAACATGAAAACGACTGAAACAAATTGGATACTACCTTCTGCGGGTTTGTTCGTAATTGCTACGCGAAGGTTTAGGAAAAAGGAAACTATTAAAACATTTAAAAATTAGGAAAAGAAAATTAGAGCTTAAACAAATTGGCGACGTTTGGTGGATTAGGTCATCACAGTTGGCATGGTGCTCGCAAAGACAATTAAGGTTATGACATTTGTGATTGCGCGCGCATGAATAATTGTTATATCATAATAGAAACAAAGTCAGCAATATTCATCACAGTCTTATTTACAATGCCGCGAGAGAGATTGATCGGATCATTCACAATGAAGCCGTAATGCAATTAGATTAGAAGATTAGAACAAAGAGAGGCCATACGTGAAACGGCTCAGTTGGCAATGAGAAATCGTCGAGCAGAACACAACAATGTCGAACCGCAAGAAGAAATGCTTCAAGTGTTAATTGGAAGGGACGTTTCATTACAATTCTACAATTGACTACAGCTCGCACCTTTAGAATTGGCCCTATGGAGGTTGTGTGCGTCCATTGCGGTGCATCGAAGTTCGCTGGGGAAACGCCTGGATTGTGCTGTCTCAGTGGAAAGGTTAAATTGCCATTGTTGCCTCCACCAC
This sequence comes from Chrysina gloriosa, assembly GCA_038088585.1. Taxonomy (NCBI): domain Eukaryota; kingdom Metazoa; phylum Arthropoda; class Insecta; order Coleoptera; family Scarabaeidae; genus Chrysina; species Chrysina gloriosa. Next base: position 37,199,113 of record CM076089.1, read on the forward strand.
CTGAGCCATTACATTCGTTACTTCATGGCGAAGCTCAAGAATTACAACATTTCCTTTCGAACGCTTAAAGGTACAACGCATGTTTCCAAATGACTTCATTTGGAGCAAATATTATTGAAGAACGCAGATTCAGTCCGACGTTCAAGGTAATGTTTGTTAATAAGAGAGTAACCTTTACTTTTGGTAATCATAAATCACTAAATATCACTTCCTTTCGACTATACAGATATAAGAACAAATTCCCCGTAGAATTGGATCATTGCAGCCGGTTGAAGATGCACAGCATACAATTGTTACAAATTTACTTCATGGCCAATGTGGAGGATCAACTTGATCGGCTTCAAATGATCAATAACGCAATGAAAAGAGAAATTCTTCAAGATTTGCAGCAAATACTACTACTAATCGACACGAGCGCAACCCATTCCGCAAATAGTTTAACAGAAAGTTATGCTACAACGATACACGAATCATTTGGTTTACATTCAATAAAGCAAATGCTTTACTCCCACGTAAATTTGCTCCATTTTAAACTTTTATTCAACTTAGTTAATAAAACTCAGGTAATAACTTAAGACAACATTTATTAACTCTAATTCGGTACGAAGTTCGCCGGGTCAGCTAGTAAGTGTATATAAATAATCTGACGGTAACAAAAGCATATGAATAATGTCTTCGTTTGTTGCTATACGACTTATTGTGCGAGAATGGTAGTATGTATGTATACTTCTTGTAATGTTTATTTTAAGCTTCTTGTGCTTCCTCTGATAGTAATCCTACAGGTATAGCACCATTTTCTATTATGGCCCTGCCATGGATTAAAACTTTATGGACGTTTACAGGCATGCAATACCAACTGCATGTAGCTACAAATAATTTAACTATAGCAAGCGCATAATTTTGAAATCTGAGTGGGGCAACTTTTGCACTGCTATATATTACCTGCAAAAATATGGAAAATCGTTCAATTAATTCTATGACAACACTTGTTATATCCGCAAGTTACTTGTGGATTCTGATATAATCTTCAAGCAGTCTTGCCGTCGTTGCTAATTCCACCATTGCCTTGTCTTACGAAATTGATTTTGATTCCAATATTGTTTTTAAATTCCTCCTGTGTCTTCATCTCTCTATCGTCTTTCATTGCTCCTTGTGCAACATCTAACTATTTTTGAAACTGTATTCTGTATGCTATCTATAATACACGTTCTATAAACTTGATATGAACGTGGAGTGTTGACAGACCAAGTTAAAAATACTCCTCTGATATAACTTTCTGATCGATGCGTGACAAATTGTTAATCTTTCTTCTTGTAGTCTTGCATATGTAACATCTCGCCGACTAAAATGTATTTGTTACTGCTAAGATAGCTCATAGCATCGTGTAGTGTAAAATGAAATTTATGAATCACTCCAATTTGCCCAATACTATTTCTGGAATCTCAGCTTAATTAAAGCTATTTGTGCATCCGTTAAATTGATATGTATGTTTAATCTTTTCACGCAGACTGTTAGTGTCCCTTTTACAATAAAGGGAACTCCCACACAATTCATAATAAGAAATGGAGAAAATCGACATCCTGAAATTGTATTCAAAAGTAACTAATAACTGTTAACTCTTTGTCAACCACGTCAACTTGCGTGCAAATGTGGAGTTTTGTATGGCCGCGTTTAAAAAATGTTAACTGTAACACGACATTTCTCAACTCATCTCGTTTTTTCCACATACATAGCATTGACGATAGAATATACCGCAGAAGTATTAAATCAATTTTTTGTAAATGACTATGACCATTTGTTTCGGCATATGTTTTAAGCGCAATCAGCAGCATTCATTGTCCTTTGTTTTCTTTAAAATCAAGTAAAAGGTATTTGAAAAGAAATTACTACGAAATAGTTAAGCAATACTATAACTTGACTGCTTTTTCTGTGTGGTAAAGTAATTTGTTATTTAACTAGTCACATCTTGCAGGAGACCTTGTACCACAAAACAAAATAAACTACAACACTTTAAGCCACGCTAAAAAATAGTAGCATGCTGTACACCGTAAAAACTAGGACGCTCGAGGTTTCGTCAAAGAGGTTGGCAATAACTGCGCATTCCTCTGTCTAATTCTCAACTTCTTCGAAACTAGCCAAAAGTAGCAGCTGAGACATTTACAGAAATTAACAGAGATTATGGGAATTACACGATATATTATTTATCAGCTCGGAGGCAGTCGGAGCTAAATATGGAAACTCTTGATGAAGTTTAATTTATGGGCGATTGTAGTGACCACAGAAGAATAAACAACAAATAATATTTTTGCTATGTATATTTTAATCTTGTGAGAGAGATAAATCAAGACCAGAAGAACTACCAGCAAGAACTAAACCAACTAAGAAGACAGAACAAAACACTTACAGAGGAAAATAAAAGATCACAGAAAATATGAGGGGTATGGAAGTAAAAATAAAAGACTGGACGAAGACATAATCTGTAAGTTTTAACTCAAGCAATCACTATCCAATTAAGGAATTCAGTTATAATATGATTGATAAACAATTGCGATCATAACGGTTACTTTAACTTTTAATTACTTCTCTCTGTCAGCAGGCAATTAACTATGAATTGATAAACCGGACCTATGTCTAATAATTGAGCTGTACATTAGTGGATGTAAACTAAATACAAACTAACATATTTACAGACGATCTTCAGGCGTATTATTGGCTTATTTCTACCAGAGCGGTTGAACAGTTAAACAGTAGTTTAGCGGTATATTGTACTAAGGGATCCCGTACAGATTTCATTCGTACCTCTTATACGAGCACGTAATATTACCCTAACTCTAATTACTACAAAAAGAGAGTTGAAAGAAACAAGTGTGGATGAGGCAATATTCAATATTGTCTGGGAGATATGAAATTAAAAATTGGATCAAGTATGTCCATCATATGAATAATTATTGTTCATATACACAAAAGTAATCAAATTAAATCATTTACTTGTCAAGAATAAGAAACTATTTTTAGACAGTCATTATCCATAAATACCATTTATAATCAATTCACCGCACGTTTGCCACAAGCATCTAGGAACATCGCTTATTCTTTGAAATGGAAACCAATCATTAAAATTATTCATCATTCTTATGAGTAAAACATACCTGTGGAATTTTCGTTTAATACATGCAGTGAATTTAAATTCATATTGTTAGTGCACTAGATAATGAATCACTTAGGGTTTTATTGTTACATATTACTTGTGGTTGTAACAGTAGCTTTATGCTTCTCATTAAAAACAGTAGCAATTCTGTAGGATACTTGGACAGTCACTTTCAGATGTAATGTATAAACATTATGACAAGCAGTAACTACTAGTTATATGTGTATATTTGCATTGCGACGAACAATTTGTAATTATCATGTGCGAATTAACCACATTTACGAGTACACTAAGTATTACATAGTATTCAAGTCTCATGAAAACTATACTATTAGAAGTTATACATGTTATCAGTTTGCAAAACTTCTTACAGTCAAAAATAAACAAAGATATAAAAAATCCCCAAAGCTATTTTGAGGATATCAGGGTGGAACAGAATCCACGTTATGATGTCCAAATGTTCAACCTCAGTCTCTCCAACTTTCAGATATATAATCTCCCATGTGTGCCACATGCTTAGCAAACTTTTAAATATAGTTTTCAATTGTAGCATACAATAATAAGTTTGAGCGGGTAATTATTAAATAATTTAATAAGAAGCTCAGTAGAATGGTTCAATTATTTATTCCGGTTAAAAGAATACACGTCGTTTCATCCACTTGAATAGTTAAATCGGACCATATTTGCTGATAAACACAATTATCATTATCGGTTTCCAAATCTGCAGAGGGACACAGCAATCACAAAGACTCACTGTTTAGTTCGGCATACTAAGGACAAGGTCATATGTAGAAATTGTATTTAGTGGAAATACATATTTTAGGTTCTAAAGATCACTGTACCATTAATTATTCATGGAGTGTCCACAAATCGAGACGATAAGAATAATATTGTATATGAATAACAACTTTTGAACGGTTTCCGAGTTAACGCTTTGGACAAAGAGGTCCTGTAGAGTAGCCCAGATCTAACGCCTTTGAGTTTTCGTCTGTTAGGGCATCTCAAATGGGTTCCATACCTAATACATAATCGTTTGCAAACCTTCGGCAGCGAATTATCCAGATCACTTTGCAAGCAATAAATTTAAAATGTAGTTAAAGAATTTGAATATCGGCTGTACCATAATTCTAACAATGAACAGCGTTTTGAAGAATTGATCAAGTAAATTAGGTCACGTGTATAATGTTAACCGTTGCTATTTATTTGGATTTGTTCTATCACTCTTCTGTTTATGGCCTTTACGGCTCGCTCTGTACTTACTAAAATGTTTAGCTCTTCCATGGCTTTCCATAAACAGCTTCTGTATCGAAACCGAGTTAGAGGCCCAGATACGTGTATTTCCTTCCTCTGATCCCACTTCTTCTCGACTATATTCCTGAGAATAAGTATGTTGTACGCTGTTTGTCTTGTATTCCAAAAAACTGTCCGTTCTTCCATCTTATTTTCTAGTTTAGGGCTTAATCTTCTTTCTATTACCTGCTGTATGTTTCTAATGGCACCGAAAATATGTGAGTGACTATAATTTTCGCATCCTGCTTCACCTTTTTTATGCAGTGGTAAGTATGTATAATCATATTCTGTTCCCAACCCCATATTCTTCTATCAGTTCCCTATGCTTCGTGCGTTAGTTTTAGCACCCTCATTTGCTCTTTCGGAGGACCATCTGCGGATCTACATCTCCTTCATCAAGTTTTCCTGTTTTTATTTTTCTGATTGCTTCTTCAAATTGTTCTTTATTTATATTCCCCCCTTAGTGGTTGTCTTCGTCCAAGTTGCTTTCTTCTTGTAAAAATTATGTTCTTTTCTTCCTTTCTGGACTTTTTGTGTTATGTTCTTTCCAAACGTTTTATATATTTTCCATGTTTGTGCTTAGTTACTCTTTGTGATATCATCTACCTCTAGTTTCCTTTTTTTGTTGCCTCCCAGTGCTTTCATCTATTCCAAGGTCTGTTGTTTTCGCAACTGTTATTTACTTTTTGCATGTTTCAGCTGTTTTTTTAGCATCCGGAACTTTATTTCTGTATCAGTATTCTATCATATGTTGTTCTCGTTTTAATTGATTATACTGTACTCATGCTTTTATTATTCCATCAACTAGTTCTTTTTCGTTGATTCTTTATATTTATGTTGCCACAAACTCTCTTCCATCGTTCTTCTAATTTGGTTTCTTCCATCTTGCAGTTTAGAATGTTTCCATCGGCTTCTTCCTGGTATTTCTTTTTCGCTCTGATTCCTTTATTGTGTATTACATTTGATTTTTGTTTTGGTATACCCGTCAAGTTTTTCTCACACAAGTCTGTAACTTGTTCCCAATTCGGATCGCATTCTGCTTTAACTTCTTTTATATTCTGTCTAAGGTCATATCTATGTGTATGCAGTACATAATAGATTATGCTTTTAGCTTTTCTTGCTTCCGATATGAACATAGTTGGCTTCTAATTTCTGAAGGCAAAATGAATTTCCTATTGGTAGGTTATTTAACTGGCAGAAATCTATCATCCTCATTCTATTTATATGTGTAGTTTTTCCGTAAATTCTGTCATCTGCTCCATCCTCGACCCTTGCCTCTACCTATCCTTGTATTTCAGTTTCAATTACATAGACCTGCAAAATTTGAGGTTTTGTTAGTTACAGAAATGACAGGAGATGCGTACTGTACATGTTTTACGCTGACAACGAATCTGGCTGCCGAAATTGTCTAGCTTGCCAGCTTTTGGAGTAGCTTTAGGTCAAATGGTATAAACATTTATGAATTTAGTGTAGGGGAAAGAATCTTTTTTATATTTCGGAGAACTATATACATACCTGTTTATGTTGCTTATAGATAAATTATTAGTGCAAATGACTAGTATATGATCACTAAGCTTTGATAAAAGAGTGGATGATGTGTTGATAAGTTATCATTGAACAATAAAACTCGTAAAAGTGGCAGCGTGACTCCAGTTTACACTATTTATTGATGACGCGTCATCCACTCTTTTATCAAACCTAAAAGACCACATTTCCAAACCCAGTTAAATCGTTTAAAAAGCTTCCGCTGTTAGGCGTAATCAACCGTACTAGTCAATAGTAGACACTATAATAGTATTTTGGCGCTACATCTAGTCGATGGAAAACTATAAGGTGAGTGTGAATGTACGCGTGTTGGTTCAGTTCCAATGACTTAACTTTCCGTTTAATTGTTTAATGGTATTGTAACTACAGTAATAACGTTCGTAAGCGTGCCAGAAGTTTATACATGACCCGTGAATGAACATTCTCTGTGACGCGTAGCGCATAATCACTCCTGAATTTATAGGATTCTTTTGATTATTAAATATATAAACACATTTGCAAGTACTATACCTGTGCTGCTAGTGCTAAGTTTTAATTTAGATGTAATAAAACAACTTGGTACTTTTTGCAGTTAAACTGCAATTTATCACATTTTCTATTATTCAAGAAACCTGTTCATTGGCAGATATGTATGTATGCAATGTTAGGCACCGCCTAACATGCAATGCGTGTGTAATATATATTTTTGCTGAAAGGTGAACAATGTCTAGAGCATTCAGTTGAAGTTCATTATGGTCAAATCAAAACATTAATCGATTCGGATCGCCATGGCACACTACATGAGGTCGGGGTCATTAGGTCAAAAGGATCACTCCCTTTTTTCGTTGCCGTGATTCTTATGCCTATCCGGGCGTAGAATTTGTATTTTTGCGACCCGTATCTTGTATTTCATCTTTTTTTTTGTGTCATTATCTTTCTCATTTTCATAGTCTGCCACCTCCGCTTTACAATTTCTCTCATTCTGTCCAGCCATCTTCTTCCCACCTATTCCTCTTTCTATCTCTCCAGAATATGACTTGTTTAACGAGTGAATTTGGATTCATTCTTAACACAGTATTATTCCAATTAAGTTGTTTTATATCTTCTTTTCTTAGCTTGTCCTATTTTGCTTTTCCGCCAATAAACTCAAAACCCCTTCTGTGTGCAAGCGTTATTTTGGGAGTTCCTTCAACTCATTCATCTATATACATTGGCATGTTCTAAGGATGTAGTTATAGTGTAGAGAACAAATTGTTCATGCTATATGGTGGTATATCATATACATATATTCCATACTACCATCAGTCCTAATAGACAAGAAAATATAAATAAATTCTTAATAGATTTTGTGTTACTGTTAAGAATAGTATATGACATCTTGAAATGCTATAGAGCGTCTGAATTCTCTAGTAAGCGAAGTGTTGGTTTTTGTGTACAGATGGTATATCAATAATAAATTTGGAACATTAAGATTAGTGAACAATTTGAACTAAAATTAGAGGTATGCTGTTTTCAATTAGAAACATGAATTATTATTTGCATGCAAATATTGGGAAGTTCATAGGTATACTTTCTGCCAAAGTCGAACTGAAATACTATTTAGGTGTATCGTATTGTATACCATCTAGAATGGCGATACCTAAAACTACTTTCACGAGTAGAGTCTTATATTAATATGTTGGATCTTAAAAGTCTTGAAAGCATTTTATTGTACTTTTTGGAGAGTCAACAGTCACAGCGACAAATACAGCAGGATATAATTCTGAATTGGCTCGGTTATGTTAGATGTTCGTATATATGAGAGATCAAATACGAAATTCGGACATAATGTACTAATTGCGCATTTTTGTAGCTATTTGATTCGGCTCGGCTCGATTATCTTTTGGGTGATGATTAACCAACGTTTTCTGTATTTACCACCAAAATCATGTAAAAATTATCCAAGTGCCTACTTATAGCAATCCTTGGAGATGCCGTGCAACTTTGTTCCAAACATATTTGTTTACTTACAATACTGTTTCGTTCTAGCTAGTTCTGATAAAGAATAATTTACTTTCGTCCAACTTATCTTGTATCAAAAAGCTAATTTTGCACCAACTTCAAATATCTAATTCTGCAACTAAATTGTCATCAAAATAAAACGAAACAACCATAACCTTTCTGGTTAAGTACATATGCCGATATTATCATTAGATCTGTGATTGAAATAAATAAGAAAACACGACGGTAGATATTACACAACCTTAGGGGACAGAAGAATGAACTATCATTAGAGCGTAATTTGCAATTTTAAAATTAAATATAGAAAATGGGTTACTACCTACTATTTGAAATTAAATTTGTTTGTCGATATGGACTTGCTTTCTTAACTACACATATGTAAGTACTCTATTGAATATAGCTTAATTTTTAAATGTGCCGTGTAGTGATTTATATTTGTTAACTCTTTGGTGACAGGTAATGCATCTCTTCAGCATGTTTGAGCGTATAACTTCTTGTTGCATGAAACCACCAAGGTACGAAGGGTTGTGTTAGCGCAAAACAGCCAATATAAGAAATAAAAGTCAATAAAGTCATTATTGCTGTCTAAGAAAGACGTAGGCTGAGCACATATGCATAATCATCATTTTCACGAAATCAATTATGAGTCGGCAGTTCTGTATCGGCTTAATCAATCATAGTTGTTATTTAAATTGATTAATATAGTTTACCCCCGCTTACACGTCCGTCAGACCAATTTCAATTTAACAAGTCAATTATATTTTCAATCATGGTGCGCATATACGCATACCTACACACTAATGCTACAGATACATAGCCTAGTGAAGTTGTCAAATCAGTGTTAAAAATACACTTTAAATATATAGTTTGTGTACATTTAACAATTGGAATACACAAAAAGGTGTAAATATTCAAAGATATAGTAGCTAATAATATTGCTATTCAGGCATAAATTAAACAGATAGTGCAGCTATTCGATAACAGTTTTTGAATATGTTCCAATTCTGTAAACAATATTCTTCAAATTTTCTGAAATTAAGTAATCATAAAGCTTTTGATTTCGCTCGTTAACATACTGATGAGCATGTTTCCCAGCAGCTCAAGCAATTCAAAACGTATAAATGTTGCAGGAGAAGCAACTCCGCTAAATAGCAAAAGAAAAATTAAGGATTCTTTTAATTTACAAATCTACCTAACGCAATTGATCTTCTGCTTGGGATATATACCACAGAAATTGCAAACACGCCGTTAAGTTGACACTTAAGGATAATAATAAGGAAAGTAATTATAATGTATATTTCCTTTACTGCCTTTACTGCAATGTGTGGAAATGGTTAAATAAAAAGTAAGTTTTGCCCTACTTCGAAATTCCGACAATTTCCACAACTAATGTTTGTAAACAACCTTGGCCTGTTGTTTGAATTTTGCTACTAATTTTGATAATTTAACCACTCTTATTTCTAGATAAATAGTATTTCGTTGAATATGACTGTTAGCGAATTCAGTGTAATATTTTGGCATACTTCCATTGCAATAACTTCGTTTGCTTTATTAATACAAAGAGAATCATGAACTCTTGTAAGTAGAATATAGAGTAGAATAGAATATAGAATAAGTATAGAATAAGATTAGTTGTGAATGTTTGAATTATTAACAAGCACTACAAGGGATCAAGAGGAACTCAATTTAATAAATTTACTTTAATTATTATTATTATTATTCAATTTTAGAAGTTTTGGTTCAAGAAATTCCTTTGAATCAAAGTTTAAAAGTAAGTTGCATTCAAGACTTCTACAGCAGAACATGAAATAAAATATCTCCAGCGATTGATGTGGAAAGTTGTTAGCATTGGGTTACTCACATAGTTAATAGTCATTTTGCGTTTTACATCTGAGTGGTGGGAATCACTAAACTAATACCAAGTGGAGAATACACTAATATAAAAAATACTGTGACGAGCGCTGTCTGAATGCGTGATGTGAATGCTTTTTGTGGCGGACAGCAGGACCATTTCATAGACAGCTGATGTATAGTATGGTTATATGTTTTTATGTAGCGCTTTTCCATGATATACAGCGTCGGAATTTACAACAAAAAGGAAATAATATTTAATTATAGATAATACCACTTTACCGTCTTACGTATGTAGGTACCCAAGGTATACATATTATAAAATCTACCTGCTTGTTCTAATAAGTTCAATGGTATTGTCTTATTTCTGTATATGATCTAGAGTAGACTATCAGTAATTTGTTTTCGGAAATTTATGTATTACACATTGCAACAACTTAACATGATTCTACTACTAACAGTTACATAAATTTTAGAGTTTGTTATTGAGGCTGTATAATTAGCACTTAGAATTTGAATGATATTTATCAAAGTATCAATTTAAATTTATCTACTTTTGTTTTGTTGATGAGGTAAGTATTGAGGTTGGGAGTATTCGGCCTTTTCCTATCATGGGAGAGACAACAACGTTCGGCAACTCGTTCCTTTTATTATGATGGAAGAAACTGCTAGTAGAGGAAGGTTGGATGTTAGTTATGGAAACTGAATTTAAACACTATCGAACATCCGCTATTGACATCAATTTATTTGATTTGATATGATTTACATATCAACGAAATGTTGAAGCGATGTGTGAGCAGGATAGGATAGGAAATAAATAAAAAATAAGATGCAGTTAGTCCCCAAATTCGGCATATCATCTTACATTTATTTACTTTCTTGATTGAGACATCAAAACTGGTTAATAACGTACAAAATGCATACTACATTGCAGAAATCACTGTAGAAGAGGAATATGTGAAGGATGTTCGACTCTTTATATACAATATCAAACCGAAATACCGAAATACCGAACTACCAACTTCAAGCGCATTAGTTCTACTTTAATGGAGATGGTAGGAAATACCAATACACCAGCAAATAAGTTATTACCAAAGAAAACGCTGTAGAAACTAGAAAAAGTCGAAGAAAACGAGTAAATTAATAAATTAATGACGTAAACGGTTAACCTAAATATTCAAATGCTCCTACATACAGGATTAGTTGATAGTATGGAGACGGCGACTTATTGTGGTTAGTATTCATTTTAGGAAATCATGTTCAATACAAAAGTTTTTTATGAAATTTCTATCTACATTTTAGAACGCTTCAATTTTTTTTTCGATTGTTTTTGAGTTACCGCTACGCCTGTCCGCGTATTCTTTCTTAAATGGGAACTTGTTAATTTTACTCTACCGTTCGATAGATAATCGTTTTCTCCTTACAGTAGTATTTTTGTTTTTTCTTTCTCTTTTGTCTATCAAAGATGTGCCTACTTGGATGAATATTGTTTATGACCCGATTGTGCAGTTTAATGAAGTACTTGAAGAATATTCCTACATATAGTTACTATAATATTTCGTTTGTTCATAATTTTTGAGATGAGAAGAATAAAACACATATAGTACGTTTTGAAGGGAAAAAATGTTGCGCGACGAGACTCGAAACACCGATCTCGTGAGTACCTGACTAGAACGCTACCGAGTAGGCCATGCGTACAGTTGAAGAATGTATCATATCTCGTGGATGTAGCTATCAGGTGAAACTTCAACATCGATATCTCGGTAGGTCCAAACTAGAGGTACCATAAATACAAAAAATTGCAAAAATCCAATTACCTTACCTTCTCCTTGTTAGATGTACCTAACATTTATTAAATACTTGAACCAATGTTGTCTTGTAAAAATGTTATTAAATAAATTTGTTTAAAATACGATTGTAAAGAGAAAAAAATATTTATCGAATGGTAGAGTAAAATTAACAAGTTCCCAATTAAAAAAACTACGCGGACAGGCGTAACTCAAAAATAATCGAAGAAAAAAATTTGTAAGCTAACAAGGAACTTTGAAAAAATACCTAAGTAAAATATATAAGGTTGTCGATCTATTTTCAAACGAGGATGAATGAATTGAACTGAATTAATTGATCCCTATGTTGGTAAGCTATTCCTTCATGCTTCTTTGTGCACTAGGCGAATTGATATCTAGTGGAATATACTCCATTTCTTGTAATACCTTTCTTTTTATATGTACCTCAAATGGGAATAGTATTTTATCCTCAGTATTGTTTATATACTATTGTAGCTTAAGATTAATAGTTTGAAATCTATTTCCACATAATTAAAATAATACCCATAATTTGCTCTGAATAGAATCTTACGTTTTTACTTTTAGGTTATATTATTTTTTGTTTCTAATAGATGTTTATATTTCTTTAAAAACAAAAATATGTTTATCAGGATTTTTCGTGTTCTCCGGCTGGGCGTCTTTTTAGATCTACACTTAAGAAACCCCTTTCACTCATACTTCACCTCCTTCTTACTTCGTCTTCAATACATTTACGTAAAATATCAATCACCTAATGTCACTGAAAGAACACAAGTATATAGTCGTACATTTAGTTCAGACAGAAATGGGGAATTCAATTGTTTCATACATTTCGCCGTGTCAACCAACCTATTTAACAGCAACTCGTACCGTTATGTGGTAACATTTTCGAGTAATCCTTAGTATGTATGCACTTCGCGGACACGAATACGACTGAGTACATTTTCTTTGATTTGAATTACTTAATTTATTTGGAAATCTGCCGAAGTAATTTCAAAGGTACTGTTAAATACATTACTTTCAACAAATCAGCTGTTAAAGTTTATGAGCGATAGTGCCGCAAACATTCTGTAGGGCGGTCTTTTACAAAACATTGTGCAAACTTGTTACATGTACATGTAAAGCTCATGCTTTAAGTTTTGTGGCAGGTAGTATTAATAAACGTTATCCTGAGGTAGACGCTTTAATAGTGCATACAAAAGTAGTGCCTGAGCTACCAGAGTTAACTCCTACACATTGGGGAACGTGGTTTTGAAATTCGATCCAAAGGAAGCTGCGGCTAGCAACAAAAGCTAGTCGAAGTTTCAAGTTTAGATTATATTACTTGAGGCAGCAATGATCCATGTTCTACTGCGACCTTTCTAGATCTATTGAGGTCCTCATGTCTCCTTAGAGTACGTTCTTCAGTTTTGTTCCTTTAATTAGACATAACAGCTTTGAGAGCGGTTCTTCCGCATATAGTCTGGCCTCGTTGATATACCGTGTGTGACAGTCGTGTCCTTGCCAATTTCTCGTATTGGCACAGTATGTGGATCGCGGTTTCTTCTTCAATTTGACAGATTCTAGATATCGTTTTTTTGTCAGGAACATTTTATTCATGTGCTTGCTGAGCCTGCACTGCCCTGTTAGTAGACCCACTACCACGTTGACAGACTCTCTGTCCCTGCGCAATAGATTCGCTGTAAACTTCGGCATTTGTTCCCTAAGAACCCGATCTCTCCTCTAGGGAGTTCCTCCACCTTTCCCGAGACTTATCCTCGATCTATTTTTTATGGCAGATTCTAGATATCGTTTTTTTGTCAGGAACATTTTATTCATGTGCTTGTTGAGCCTGCACTGCCCTGTTAGTAGACCCACTACCAGGTTGACAGACTTTCTGTCCCTGCGCAATAGATTCGCTATAAACTTCGGGATTTGTTCCCTAAAAACCCGATCTCTCCTCTAGGGAGTTCCTCCACCTTTCCCGAGACTTATCCTCGATCTATTTTTTATGGCAGTTTTGATTTTTGTTTTTTCAATGCTAAAGCAGAGCTCCGGACGAGGCCTCTCGGGCTAGTTCGTCAGCTTTTTAATCCCCAGTAGCCTTCGTGTCTCGGAACCCAAGCTATAGTTACTTTCGCGCGACAGCCGACTTCATTCAGAGAACACACAACCCCATGTAAGCCTTGAATTAATCTGCATCGAATCTAGTGCCTTCAGCACTGGCTGACTGTCGGAGAAAATTGCCACCGTGCGATTTGACCCGCCTTGCTTACTGATTTCTCCGATACAAAAATGTACCGCGGTTACTTCCGTCTGAAGGATCGTAGTATCTTTACTTAGACTTATCTGGGTCATCGTCCTTTTTTTGTATATTCCTGTCCTGACACCTGCCTATGTCTTAGAGTCATTCGTGTACCAGATAGGCTGCGCCTGTATAGCTGGACCTTGTTTTCATTCCTCTCTATCTGATATAATTATTTTATAAGTTTTCTTTTTTAGTTGAATTTGTGAACCATGGTATCACTCGGCATCCCTGTGAAAGGATCTGCTTTAAATCTTCTTCAATCAACTTATGATGCGTAATCTGCATTAGTAGTAATATAAATTTCCCTCTCTATTCCGCGATCTCACTGTAAATATTTATTTAAGGCTGTATAAACGACATGAACTCTGTAATCTTTGTAAATGAAAATTGTTGCGTATCTCAAATGCGGATTTATAACATCCGAACTCGAACATAATCAACGTTCAACTTTCTTTTATTGTTTTCGAATGTTTTGCTGATGTAAAATTCTAAACGCGTCTTTGTTTTTGGTGGCTATCTCACGATGTAAAACGTAGTTTGCCAGGTTCTGTCGCTTTAATTGTTCTAAAATCTAGATAATCAAACACCCCTGTCTCTTTTTATTACTCATTATACATATATTCTATTCAATAAAGTTTGAGTCTTGATTACTTTCTTGCAGGACGGATACCTTGATACAGAATCTTTAGAAAGAAAGAAAGCGTATGTATGTATGTATTAGACCGGCCCTTATTTTAATCTTTTCGAATTTATATCACGGCAACCACTAGAAAGATTTCATTCAGTGTCAAAAAACACAAAATTTGAGCACGATTAGACAATTTTTAGTCGTGCCTCAAGCCTTTGTTCTTATTATTAGCAATAAGACTAGAAATATTTTTTAATATAGCTTTAATGCAAAGCGATGGCAAACAAAAAACTTCGATCGGATGACGATATTTTGTTAATGCTACATAAAACAAGGTTTAGTATTGGTAATCCCTTAATTAGAACTGATTGCGAGTGAAAAATATTTGGTATCGCATAATGGTAAATGAATGTAACTAAAACATACATAGAACAAAAATCAGGAGAATAATCTGGCTGCGTAATTGTAGCAAGTATGAAACTATTAATCATTAATAGATTCTGCAGTAGCGGAATGTTGCAACGTCAACATCCAGTAACAAGTATCAGTAAATATCTTATTAATAAATAATAACCAGCATCCTACTAAAATCATCATACAAGGACATAATAGTGCTTAGTGCGTACACATAATTATTTTATTGGAGGACATACACATGTGATACAGCCGTGCCCGAATTTGTTTAAATGAATCTAGAGAATAGCTCCTGTATATGCTAATCACTATGTAAGTATTAATAATCGCCGCATTTTTCTATGCAAATGCGTTATAAATATATTTTTCTATGCCAGTTCTTTCTCTGTTACATTTAGTTAAACATCGCTGTAAATCCAAATAGCATTGTTTGTAAAGCCGGCATAACCGATCTTAAACATTGGTTGTGAGAGAGAAAGAACTGAAAGGAAAAAGTACAAAAGACTACAGCTACTATAACTGGTAGCTTCTGAACGATATGTATAGATATCTGTAGATCAGAATACGGCCATAGAACCGCTTTCGGACGACTTTCCGATCGGATTTTGTTTATCGAACTAAAATAAAAGAAACTTAACTTAATGCCAGAGCCGGAACCCAGATATTTTTACGATACATATATCACGCTATTGCGAACTGTACGCCGCTATTGTAGATTACAAAACTATAGACTTAATTATATTTATATATGATTAAGGCCTCGTGCTACCGAATTTGGAAATTGCGTCGAATATAGCATTTGTTCGTATATGCTCGAGCTTTTATACCGTCTGTATACGGACTCATACGAACGAATGCTATCCTCGCAGCTGTACCCAAAATATCATTAACCGACCCTACTTTTACGTAGACGTAGCTCTTAATAAGTATTATATTTTATTCATATTTACTCATTTGTAATAGTAACAACATTACTTAAAATTCAAAGTATTAAAAAGTATAAAGTGTATTAGAATAAAGATTTAACGGTCACTAAAATAAGTACATGCAAAAAGAATAAAAAATACACAAAAACGACATCTACAAAAATGTCGCAGTTAAAATGTATTGTCAAAAAGAAATGATCCAGGAATTCATCTAGGCTGTAGAAAGCTTTTTGAACCAATGACTTTTTAACTGTTAAATTGAATGCCTCTAATTCCAAGGAATGAAGATGACATCTTCTTATGTATTTTTGGACCGGTTTATGTAATTTTGAGTCGTTTTCAATCGGTGATACGGTACTTTGAACTGGCTTTTATATCTGGTATTACCTTATCTTATATGATAGTTCTCTACCATAAAAAGGTCACGAAATATATATATATATATATATATATATATATATATATACATTTATCTTGTATTAACATCATAACCATTGCCGTCCAAACTGAATCTGTGCCTATTTATATCGACATATGTTGAGGAGTATGTAGAGTAAATGCAGGATAAGTATTTATTCCTGTATGAAGTACTGTCTGCAACCTCCATATTGTTTTTTCCACAATCTGAAAATTCGATCGACATCCGTTGCTGTTCCCCACAACAGAAATCCATGGCTTACTAAGCTCTGGAAGTTGGCACCGTAGGCAGCTTTTTCCTCTTCATGAGTCTTCTTATACTATAGACAGCGTTGGTTAGTTTTGGGCTAGGCTAGGTCGGCGATGTGCGTTTGCCAGGTAAGTTTGTTGTTTGCTTTTAACCTCAAGTACTTAGTTCCTTTAAAGCATGGGTGGTATTTAGCTGTGAACATAAGATGTTGAGTGCTTTTGTGTTCAAACTTAATTTATTGTTATAAAGCCATCATCTTCTTGTCCTTTTATAATCGAATTCCACTACCTGTTTCCTGGCACTAAGATGTCATAAAGTCATGCTATATCCGTCTTATTTTATAATATTGTAGTTTCTGCACCACGATGCTGTCCACAGTGTTAATAGCTGTACTAATTGTAAGATCACAAGTCCACTGAATCCTTTCCTTCTTGTCTAGTGTTTGCAGGACTGCGCCTTTTATTGCCTGTAGTCCAGTAGATCTTGTTTTCCTACATACATCCTTGAAGATATATTTGTTGCCTTCCAAAAAGTTTTGGAGTCTTGTTGCTATTATGCTATAGGAGATTTTCGAGAAACCAGGCAATTATTACGCTTGTTTTTATCTCCCTTTTTGTGTGTAGCCACTATTTTAGCTACTTTTAACATGTTAGTAAAGGTACCGGTGTGTATACATTTGTTGAAGATTATGTTAAGGGGATATATATTATTTCTTCACATATTTCCTGATTGAAATCCTAATATATGTCTTTTGTTTTTTTACTTTTCATGTTTTTTGTTATTTTGTTATTTTTCTTGTGATACTGGATGAAAATAGATTTGCTACTGTTTATACCAATTTTTCTAAAGTAATTTATTGTTTCTGTATTTATGTCCGCCAGCACACAGTACCCGCACAGAAGAAGTGTTCATTCAAATTATTCACATCTATTGGTGTGAACTATTTTGCAATACTAGACCTTTGTCCTTTCGGTATTTATTACTTCATAAATCGCCCTTTGTTTATTTCCGGCTTGTTGAATATCTTCTTTATTTTGAAGTTGCTTCTCTGCGTTAATTATTTCTATGTGTAATTTCTTATACTCTCTATGTATTTTTTATATTTGCTCATGTTTATTCACTCTTGCAACTGTATATAATGCCACCAAAATATTTTGCATTGCTTTAGTTTCGTTTGTTGCTGACCTGTAAATTCTATTTGTGTGCACCAATATATTAATTTGCTTCCTCTTTTCAGCGAACCAATTGCAATAGCCTTCTACAAATATGTCATAGCAAAGTAAAAAAGAATTCGTTTATTTTCTATAGTCATAGCAACTTCAGAAGACCTTGTTCGTGGTGGATGTTTCCTGGAACTCTCCTCGTCATGGGTACGTAGGAATATAATCTCCAAGAAGGTGTATACTCTCTTGATCAATATTTCTTATGTTTATATGAAAGCTATTTTTCTCAGGTAAATTATCTGCTGCCTGTATGTTTATTACTTGCACCATGTGATCGGATATATATTTGTTGATCGTTTGAGTACCGTTTATTCTATCAGCTGATATTACTGATTATGCTATCTAAATAGTTTTCCGAATTTGGGATGACTCTGGCTGGTTCTTCTTGCAGTGTTGTTAGATGATAAGATTATATCACAAGGAAGTGAGGGCTTGTTTCCATAAACCTACATTTGTTATAGGGATAAGTTAACGCCATCGTTTAGGGCATGTAAAACAGTAGTAGTGTAGAGGAGTCTTAGGGCGCTGTACGCTAATATGAGATTGGGTAACTAAGAAAGTTACCTTTTTTTCACACTAGATCGGTCTATAACCTCACAAAGTTTCATTCAAATTGGTGAGGTACACTTATTAGTGTTTCTTTGTAAGTCTAGAAATAATAATATCCTTCGATTTTTGTAGGATATTTATGTTATAGTCTCAATGTATACGTATGTCCTTCTCTCCTGCTCCCGTAGTTAACAATAACAGTGCTTCATTCGGCATATCCATAAACCGATTTATATCTCCAGTCGGTGCTCTAGTACGATCATCTTTAATGTTCATATTTCTATACACACTATCTCTACATGCAATTCTTTGGAAACAGGCTTAATATCTTCTCTATCTTTACTGAGTATACTTTTTTTCTAATAGAATCATCACTCTTCCTGCACATCAGCATAGTAAAAATATTCATTGCATATTGACATAAGAGTTAACACGTTTGCAGGTAAATAGTTCCATCCAGATCTACCTTTTGTAGATTTTCTAGTAAAGCCTTTTTTACAGTATGTTTCGAATTTAGCTAAAAGTGGATTGATTCATTGGGAAATACCGTTAATGTAGGGATTTGTTCCGTAAAATGATCAGTCAGGGACCACAGCACATTATCGTCATATCTGGATCGGGCTTCTTTTAGTCGCTAGCTGACTATTACAAGAATTACGAAATTGGCTTTATGCTTATGAAAATGTAGATACTAGTAACGAACCAATAGAATATGCGAAAAACAAAGAAACCGCCATCAAGAAAACATTTTTGTAACAGAAATAGATCAGTTAAGCACAAACCAGAAACTGAAACATCCGAACTTATTAACGAATTGATGACGATTAATTTGTGATTTAAAAATGTTACACACACATCTAAACAAATAACTGAATTAGGGGATAACAGTGATAAAATTGTTCCAAATCCGGTCCTGAGAATTTATCTCTTATAGATTCTATAAAAAATCAACGGGATTTTAGGTAGGCCATAAATATTGTCCGGTAGCATTCCTGAATGAACGGTCGGCTGTTTCAACATGTCCGCCGTCAGGCGATCATAATGAATGAGGACCAGCAGGACCGTCTTGGGAACACCCTCTCTGTCCCTTTGCAACTACTGCTTTCGAGCTCGCACAAGACGCAATTATAATAAAAAAGAAAAGTACTTTTGACATCACCACTTGTCAACGAACTTCATCTAGAACCAAATATCCTGTTGTATTGACTATATACAATTGTAATAACTAAATGCATTGTTCTTAGTTACTTGCCACTGGATAAAGAAACGAATTCTTGTGGACAAAATTAGCTACCTTTAAACGATCTAGCGTACAAGAACACTATTAAATAATAATACATCTTCATAACAATGACAAAATCTGAGATAATACTAATAAACATGTGAATTTAATAGGAAGTCTGTTGAATTAATTCATATTTCCTAAGGGTATTTTGAACTTCATCTGAATTATTACAAATATTAACCAAACATAAAATATTAATACCTATAATTATAATTTTAGACACACATGCGTCAACACTTGAAAAATCAAGGACGCATTTTGTCCTTGCACCCTTTTTCTAAAATATATTACCAGTTTATCTGACTTCAGTTGCATGTGTACTATAATAATTCAGTAGTCCGCAGGGAATACACCTCAGCACACTTTGAGAACTTGCAACCGGATCGATTCGATCACTCCAAGCAATTGTAATAATATTCGCAATTATAATAATAGGTGAAATAATTGTTAAACATAAATAGCACAAAATACTAGACAAGGAATAACGAAAAATTAAATATGTATTATATACATCTGGTTTCAAAGTGATTCTCAATTCTAAGAGAAAACTGTATTACGAAATAAAAGATTATTAACAGTTTAATCACAATACCTATGTAAAGTGCTGAAGAAAACGTATCAGAGTTACCTTTCATAAGGTAAGACATATTAATTAGTAAACATACTCAATACCAGAATCGATAACAGTATTGTGTTACCTATTTGTGATGATATCCTGATTCAAATATTATTGGAAGAACAAGAAATTTGACATGATTGACATGTAATTACCTCTGTTCTGGGTACTGGACGGAGAAAGTTAGTGGGTGACAAAAATTTCATTGTAACCCAAAGGTTGAAAATCACCCCTATAAATGTAGATACACGTTCTGAATACAGTTTGAAGCTACAGATGATGAAAATCTATAATAATTAGCGTTGCTCAATTTACGCCAACAGATAGTGGGGGCATAAAAGTTTACACATAAAACAAATGGTCAGAAATAGAAACATTTTCAAACCTTTCTATAACAAAAAACTTTTTGCGTTTTGTACCGCGCATAGCTGTGTATGAACATATACTATTTACAGAGGTTCCACTAACGATACAGAAGGAGTTTGAATTTTTCTAGTGCCTCCACTAGTCCGAAATAATTGTTCTGAATAGTTATTAAATTCGTTTCAACCTAACTATCTTGAAATATCGACTGGCTTCCTTTGATAGCCGCAGCTTCCTTTGGATCGAATTTTAAAACTATGTTCTTAATATTCTCAAAATATTTATGATAGTAAAACGCGGCCTGCAACCATGGTGGCTCAGATATACCAGGGCAGAGTCCGTGAAATTCGCGAATAGGTTTTAGCGATTTGACAAACACCGCTTTTGCATGCGATATTAAAGCGTCTATCTCAGGATCACATCTGATGCTATCTACCAGAAGACTGAAAGAACGAGCCTTACATATAACATGTAACAAGTTAGCACAATGTTTTTTAAGAGGCCGGTCTTTAGAAAGCATGTTTGCGGCATCATCACTCATGTACATTAACAGTTGGTTTGTTGAAAGTTAGAAATTCTCCAATGTATTTAACACTAGCTTTGAAATTACTTCGACGGTATATTGTTGTACTCGTCTAGAAGCTAATAGAATTGCAGCTGTAACGATGCCCGACTTAGTAATTTCTAATCCGAATATTAATTCCAAAAGCTTCGTTGTCAAGTAAACTAAACAATAGATTACATAAAATAAAAGTAACATAAATTAAATTTAAAATTTTCAGTGTGGTATAAATTAATATACATATGTCACAAAAGGAACAGACCAAAGAATACCGTACAATAAGGACACCAAACTGGAGTGTAGAGAACATAAAGAAAATTACTAGTTTAAAGCGGAAAATGAATTCAAGAGTGTATTAATAGGTATAGTAACAGAAATATGCGAAGAAAATCATTTCAACAAAAAGGAAAACAAGATAGCGCAATTCAAAGACATTCAAAGGGAAGTAAGAGATAAGAAAGAGCGGTCAACAAAGTTTATAGAGACAAAGAATGTAAATCACAAAATACTATGCCAAGAGAAAAGGAATAATGTAAAGAATATGATAAGACACGCAAAAAGGAAGGAATGGGAAGACTTGGGAGAGGAACTAAATTTAGAGTATGGAACGAATAATAGAATATTCTGGGGTAAAATCAAATCCTTGAGATGAAATATGAGAAAACAAATCCGAGGCTTAAGAGATGAAGCAAAATATATAAAAACTACAGCAGAAGAAATAAGGAAAATATGGCAAAACTATAATAAGCAACAGGTTAAGAACGAAGAAGAAAATCAAGAAGATGCAGAACTGGAGAACTAAATAAAGAAGAAAAGGAAAATCATATAAATCATATAGATATAAGAGAACTAGAGGAAGCATTAACAAACATTAGAACAAAGAGGGGAGGGGCTAGTGATAATATACATCCAGAGATGGTGAAGTACATAGGAGAAGAGGGAAGGAAATGGCTACTCAATTTGGTAAATGACGTATTAGAGACGAGAAAAATACCTAAAGAATGGGAACAAGACTTGATAATCCCAATTCACAAAAAAGGAGATGAAACAAACTGTAAAAACTATAGAACCATATGCCTATCAGAAATAACTTTTAAAATATATAGGAGGATAATTGAACAAAGATTGAGACGAATCGAAGAACCTAAAATGGATGAAGAACAAGCCGTATGTAGAAAAGGAAGGCAACAGATAATATATTTATACTAAGGGACATAACAGAAAGAAAGAAAGAGAGGTGAGGAACTGTACATGGCCTTTGTGGATCTGAGGACGACTTTCGATTCAATTGATAGGAAGATAATTTGGAAGTGTCTTAAGGAACTTAATCTACCTGAAGAATTAATACAGACAGTGAAAAGTAAATGGGAAAAAAATCGAATATCTTCAGTCTCAGTCCTCTTCTGTTTAATATAGTGATGGACAGAATAAATATAAACACAAAGAGCAGAACTGAAAAATACGAACAATAATAGAGTACAGAAACCTAAGGCCAATTAATACTCAAGGACTACTATACGCCGACGACATAGTATTGATAACGGCCACTGAAGAGACAATGGAAGCAATGATAAACATATGGGCAGAAGAAATAGATGGAATGAAGATGGAGGTCAATGTTGAGAAGAGTAAGGTAATGATTGCAAATCAGAAGGCGACGGAGGGTAACAGAAGTAGGAAGATATTTTATAAAAGAGAGGAATTAGAAAGAGTAACAACATATGAATATCTAGGATCTATGATATCAAATGACGGAAAGATTGCGGCAGAAGTAGCCAATAGAGCAGGAAAAGCAAACAGAATATACTATGCCATTAATAAAACTATTCTGGGGAAGGAAGAATTAGATAAAAAGATAAAGCTACATGTATACAAAGCAGACACAGTACCTACAGTAACATACTCAAGCGAAACGTGGACAAGACAAAAGACATGATAGCGCAATAAATGCTGCGGAAATGCAGTGCCTTCGGAAAATAAGCAGAAGGACGAAATTTGACAAAATTCGAAATGAGAATATAAAAACTGACGTAAAGCAGTAATCGTTAATAGGGGTTACTGAGAGGAAGCAGTTGGGATAGTGTGGACATGTGTGTAGGATGGAGTGAGGAGAAGAGAAGATTCAAGAAGAGAAGAAAGGGGAGACCCAGGAAACATGGACCCAAAAAATACAGGAAATAGGAGAAAAGAGAGGAAGAACGATAAGGTAAATGAAAGGAACTCGCGCAAGATCGGGGGCTATGGAGGAAATGTAATAAAGAACATTAAACAATTTAACTCCGACGCTCTACCAGGGCAGCAGGAGATACTGCGAAAAGAAAAATAGTGTGGTACACAACTTTTCTTTGGAAAATGCTGTTTGCTATTTACGTGACGTTGACAATCTCCTTTAGAACAACACACTAAAGGGACATTACAAAGTACATACACATTAAAGTTTAACGCCATCGTAATTTAAGTTAGGCATTTTTTGTTATAAATTTTGTAACTGAACAGACCAATAGAAGGGAAGCATGGTGCTCAGTGTCATATTCAGCCGGTGTAGATATACGAAATCAACTCCGTGGTTACTTCCACTGAAGATAACAATTTAAATATAAAAATACATACAGCTCTCGCAATATAAGTTGGCCAAGGGAACTTGTCGCCGGCTTGATTTCTTGGTTTTACATTCGCGTTAATCTAAATTACAATTCCCCTCGAAAAAGTCAGAAAATTTCCAAAAGGATAAATTTGTTTGACCTACTTTAACGCGATATGTTACATATCCCATACATACTCTAAATAGATAATTATACATGAATCTAGTCGCTACACAAAAGTGGTAATTAGCATTGCATCTACTCAAACATAAATCTGAAATAGGTTTAATTTTCTGCAAGCTTCCCTGTGTTGCAATTGGAATATAGTTAATAAGATAAATCTACGCGCCTTTCGGAGTATGCAGCACATATTTAAGCAAAATAGCGAGACTAGCGAGTTAAGTTTAGTTGTGGTCAGAGTAATTTTCATTTATTCTATATATTATTTTAAGCCCCGACACCTAGCGGTGCAAGGGGATTCGATTGTAAAGATAATTATTATTTTAACCATAGTCTCCTTGCACACAGCATGCAAAGCTTTAATAAAAATCTGAAAGATTTTCATCTCGTTTCATTTCTCAGTGAAATATGACATTAGGATGGGAAAATCAACTATCTACACTTTACGATAACGATATGTTATGTTAGATAGCAAGACTGTTTTTGATCGTATAATTTGTGAAAGGGCAAGGCGATTACATAATGACTTGGTAAGAGTATATTCTGGTATTGTGTGGTGACACTGATGTAAGAGCCACCAGAAGATAGTTTCAGGTATTTAACGAAACTAATTGGAAGACATAGGTGTGGTTGGGCATGCGGAGGCTGCGAATGCGAACCAAAATTATGTTGAACAATTTGCACAATGTTTTATGGATCACGCAAGGGTTTCTGGATGTATTCTGTAGCAGGCACTTAATTGTAATGAAACACGAAATTCAAATAGGGATCTTCAAAATTAAGCAATTGCTCACGTAATACATGACTAATGGTTTACACAAATAATTTTTTTGCAGTATCTCCAGCTGCCCTGGTAGAGTGTCTAAGTTGAATTGTTTAATGTTCTCAAATAATTTATAAAAATAAAATCTGGTTGATTCTCCGTATAACGATCTAATTAAATTAGATGCGTTAATGGGCAGCTACCAAACAACTGCTAACTAAATAAGTATTAAGATTTTGACTGTGGAAAATAATTTACTATTCTTATTCGTCGTAGACTGTGACGTAACCGGGTAAAATACTTCTCCTGGTCGGGAGATGGAGCTACATTTTTGGCCAAGTCTATTTCTATGAGTTATCGACACATTATCTGGAGGATTAAATTTGTTAATTGCGACAGTCCTCCCCAGGGGCTCACTGTTAACAAGTTTAACAAGTGAGTTTGGGAATTTAGCGCTCCCGAGGTACCCGAGCTAAAACCCAAACTAAGGTGTAAGGTAACGTGCCGAGAGTGGCGTGGCCGCAGGGGTGTGCGGCATATAACGTTCGGCTGCGGGCACCAGGCGAAACTCCCTTGTATTTAGCCTTACCCGATCAAGCGGGCCTCTGATCGGGCCGATACATACTTCCCTAGCTAAGCTATCTGGAATTTCCAAGGCTAAAGTGCGAAAGCCTGTGAAACAGTGGCAAGGCCAACTTCACTAGGCATGCACAAAGAAGCCAGTTTTAGTCTAGATAGAACAGACGGCGGAGGCTACTAAACGTAAAGAAAGGGCGGAAGTCCAAAAAGGCAGAGGTCGGAGGGCAGTACTCCCGCAGGTCTTCCGAATGGCAAGAGGCCAGAAGGTTTAACCTTCAAGGTTGCTGCTTTGGAGAGGATCGCGGTCGTATGCAACGACTATCCAGCCACCACGATGGAGCCGGCAGAGCTGAAGGCAGTCCATGACTCTATTATGGAGGCATATAACAGCATTACGGAGCAAGGGTGTCAAGTCCGCTTGAAAAATACACGTATATGCGGCAGAATCGCTCTCAAAGCTGTTAAGTCTAATTAAAGGAATAAAGCTGGAGAACGTACTCTAAGGAGGCATGAGGACCGCATTAGATCTGGAAAGGTCGCACTGGAACAGGCATTATTGCCACCTCAAGTAATCTTATCTTATCTAATTGCGATAGTCGGCAGCGGGCATACGATACGGACGAACGTGCTCTAACGTATCTCCACATCATCGAAGAATCGACGAATACTTTCTAACAGTGGTCCGTGTACGGACTGACGATGAAAGCGACGAGATTTCAGCGTTCTTTCGGGTGAGATTGTTTCAATGATCATCTACTGTGGTAAATTATTTGAGGAATTTTAAAAATTTTCACGCAAACTCGAAGCCAGATTTAATAATCTTGTTCAAAAGAGCCGTATAAGCTAGGACTTCGTGGCCAGTAACTAATAACGACCTGACCGACAGTGACGACTGGCTACAGGAAGCTATGCTGCGATCCCTGATGCAGATACGAAGAGGAAAGCAAAGCAGCGTCCGAACATTGCTGCGAAAAAGGACTCGGTGACGAGCGCGGTGGCTCCCTCATCGCCCGCAGAAGGCTACTAAATCCGACGACTCACTATCAGGAGTTCCTACGATTGCCCTACGGAACAGGCCAGTATTGAAGCAATTCACTTCCCGCTTTACAAAAATTCCAATCCGATTCGTCAAGGCCCAAACCATGAATGACGGCATCCGCTTCTATCCCGTCACATAGATAGATTTCAGAGAAGCCACAAAGCTTCTTGATTCTCTTAAGATCTCCTATCATACGTATCGTCTAACCTGAAAGAAGACCCTAAACGTCGTGATTGGGGGTATCCCGGTCAAAATCAACTTAGACGTTGTAGCATCTGAGACATCCGAGATTCGGTGTGGAGGGCGTCGCATATGTATACCACTACCGCACAAAAGATGTAATGCCGCTGACTACCAACATCGAAGAAAGATCGTAGCGAGCACGGTGCACTGCAGCCGCGACAAGGAATCAAAACTTTCGTGTGCGAATTGCGGTCGTGAACACCCCGCAAATTACCGGTGTATGTTTTAGATGTTCCCGAAGATTACCTAAATAACTCCACTTCGACACTCTGGCCGCCTCTCCTAGTCGCAATATCCAGTGCCTCCTCCTGGCAACTACCGATCCAGACCAAGCTACGCCGCTGTAGTCTCCGGAACCTTCAAAGACTACCGTCTCCTCTCGAAAACCCCGCGCGTAGGAAAAGAAGGAACAGCTTCCACAGTTGGACCTCAACGGAGTCGTCTTCGTGCTTCAAAACCTCTACAGCCAGTTCGCAGCGGCCGTTCATGAATTGAAGATGGCGTTCCCTAACAAGTTGTTATCACAGCGGTAAGACTTGTGGAGATTCAACCGGAATAAGTATCTCGCGATTTATTTACTAACAAAATGATGGTTAATGTAATAGTACGCCCAATTGAACCACATCAACCTTCATCCTCCATCTTATTTGCTTCTAAAATAGTTGTAAATTGTACTGCCGATGAGATTTCAAAGGTGGTGCTGAACTCATTGAAAAATTTTTCCACTAAGCAGCTTTTTTTGTTTATGACTGATGGTGGATCTCTTGAAGAACAGGTGTTAATTCTTGCTTGTAACGTGTAAAATCCATGGTCTGAATCTTGTGCCACAAACGATTCCTACATGTTATCTGCTAATAAATGCATTAATTGCTGCTACAAAGACACTGTTTCTAAAGTCCCCCAACGCACCCGACTGTTTCACAAACTGTGTCCCGATACTCCTGAACCACCACATCTGATTGTTATACGTTGATGGACATGGTTGCAGGTTGCGTTTTACTAAAACAAATATTTTGATCAAGTAAAAACAGTATTACAATTCGATCCGATAGAAGCTACAGCTATCAAGAAAGGTCCAGAAATATTTCAAGATAGACAGGTTAGCAGCGATTTGCTAACTATTTACAGCAATTACTTCGAACTAGCGGAGGGAATGATGTTAGGGGATTCTATTCAAATTACGAATGATGTTCACGCACCGGTATGAGCTATAAAACTGTGGCGTGTAGTACGAAAATTTGAAAGTGTCTTAAGAAAGAATGCGATTTTCTTATATTAAGACAAATTTATGAAGTTAAATGTGTTTCAGAGAAAGACTCCAATTTTCTTTTATTAAGACAAATTTGTGAAGATGCGTGTGAAAATACATTAAATTGTTTCAAAGATTATTTTAAATATGCAAATATAACATCACTCACGATTAAAAACATTTATTCCGCAAGTACTCACTTGATTGAAACAGCTGTGGTAACATCTAATGATTGAAATATTTAACAGATGTTACCTAGTTTGTGATATCACGGAATACTTTTAAAACGGTAAATGTTGCAGCACGTTTTATAATTTACTTCTTACCTTTTATTTTATGTGCAAACTTTTACGCGTTCGTCACGCCATGGCGTAGTTGCTCAGTTTAGTAATGACGAATTCCAACAACAACGAAACTAACTAATCTGCAGTTGGGTCTGATTACAGATTGACAAAGCTTAATTCTCCCCACGAATTATTGGCATATTCAAATTGTGCTTATCTAGTAAGCTTTTGCATAACTATTTGGTAGCTGCGCATTAATGCATGTAATTTTATTAGATCGTTATATGAGGTCATATAGATATTATTTTATTTTCGTGATGAACAATGCACCTGCTTAGCCTGCTGTGTTAACAGATTATCAAAGCGTAGCAAATTAATAATAATAATAATTGATTTGATCTGCTTTGTTTTGTCTTTATTTACCTTTCTGTGATAGACTGAATGGTTTCCAATAATTACCTGTTGCGAAGCTGTTCACAGTGCTGCTCTATAAGTTTAAGTACGCAAGTATCTGGGATCCAGAAAACAGATTAACCTACTTTAAAACCCAAAAGATAATTAATTCTTATGTCATGTAAATTATGAAAATAACCACGAAATGAAAATGTCTTCTATTGAAAATTTTGAAATATAAACAGGTAGAATACAAACTGTTAATTATAAGTGAATTTTCTATATTGCTTTGATACCTCTGAAACTAGAGACTAGAATTAAATTAAAACGCCAAGAATGATTGTGTAATTTTATTGAATGTTTAACAAACTAATAAAACCCAAGAAAGAGAACATATTTATAAAGATTGGCTACGGGAAACAAATTTAAAAACATTGGTAGTGTAATTCTTATACCTTTTGTTGTCGAATTATACTGGAGTCGAGTTTTCAGACAATTGCTTTCAGATTTTCCTCCATTTTCTTCTATCTTTCGCTAGATCTTTTACTTCTTCCCAATTGGTTGCTCTTTTCTCCACGGAAGAGAATTGTTGAGAATACTTTTGATAACAAAATTTTCAATTTTTTAGTATTATGAGATTGGAAATATTTCGTTATGTACGAGTAGTTGCAATGAAACTTTTTCAAGTAGATAGAAAATTGAAATAAGGAAAGCAAGGCCAGAAACAAGACAACTTTTGAAAGTATTGGATACATAACCGATAAGAAGTTGGTTATTAGTGAACTCGATGGCAATCACACCTCAAGTTACCCCCGTTAATGGCTACCATTAGTCTCGAACGCCTTAATCAAGAGAAGAGAGCGCGGCAGCGCTAGTTGACACTGTATGTGACCGGTAGCAAGAGTCCAGCAGCAGCAGTAGTCGCTGATCGTGTCTGGCTGGCGTCTTAATGAGGGCAGAACGCGTGTCCATATATCAAGTAAGGCCCGATATCGGTGCAGATAGCGATGCACGTTAATTAGTAAACTGTACGCCGGCGACCGCGGCGCTGCAGATCCAATCAGTTATCACTCATGATCAATGCCACTCTCTCTTAAAACCTCTGCTGCTACTACTACCAGTACTTATAGGCTCATATATGTATAGTTAGAGTGGTATCACTGGTTTGCGCCATCCCTCCTTGCCCAGTTTAAATTAAGATTGTTGATCGGAGTTTGATAACACGGTTCAATGTCGTGGCTGCACTATCGAAGGCGTGTAATGTGTGGGAACGGTAATTGAAAGTTTTTCGAGAATCCTGTATGAGCAGATGCTACGTATATGCTTACCAAATTGGTAATGTCGATTTTATCCTGCACCATACAATATGACTACGTTGTATTCAATTCTATTCTTTGAAGTACTTTCAATAAGAACTTGTGGACATAATCAAAGTTCTGTTACACATGTCCAATGTGACGGGCTTTTAACGCTCAGTATATAACATGTTTATTTATTCTTAGTCAGAAATTGAAATAATTTCGTTTCGAAAATAGACAGAAATTCTAACGCAGCAAGAAATAATCGCTCTAAAAGTATAGTATTGTATAAAGACAGTATAAATATCACTTTCATTCCAAATTATAGTAACAGATCCCTTCTTATTCAAACTTAATTCTATATAAATAAACAAAATCAAAGTAATACAGTTTATAAAATAAACTGTGAAAACTGTGATGGTTGTTACATCGATCAAACAAAACAATATTTAAAGAAAAGGTTGTATAACCATAAGTATTCTTTAAATAATGATTTTGGTGCAATGACCGCTGACAAAACATTACAAAAATCTGGTGCATTGCCTTGACTTTGAAAACACAATTATATAATTAGAATGACATTCACCTTTCTTAAGAAGAAAACCTTTAGCTAGGTTTTTGATTCGGATTTTCCTTAGTCCTTAAACAGAATCGTTAGGGTTTCGACAAAGATACTAATATTTTTTCAATATAAGTATTTAACTTGCACAAAAATAAAAATAAAACACAAAATCAATTATATATAACAAAATATTGGTTTATAATGAAAAAATGATAGGAAATAATAATATTTATGAAATACAATCATTAAACTTTCTTCTCGTCGAAGAATCCTCCTTTTGCATTCAATACGGCTCGAACAACTCTGGGCATTCTTTCGATAAGTTTTGTAAGTGTGTTGCGTGGTAAACTGTTCCATTGTTCTTGTAAAACTTCCCAAAGGTGTTGTTTCGAAGTTGGAGCCACTTTTCGTACCTGTCTATCCAGCTCATCCCACAAGAGTTCGATCGGGTTAAGATCGGGACTCTGTGGAGGCCATGACATTATTTGTAAGGTATTTTGTGTTTGTTGTGTATTCAAATAATCCCTACATACTAACGCCGTATGTTTAGGATCATTATCTTGCATGAAGGTGAAATTCTCCCTATCAATCGCTGGCCAGAAGGTACAGCATTATGCTCTAGAATATTTCTGTATTGTTCTACTCCTGCGTACGAAAAACAACCCCACACCATAACTGAGCCACCACCATGTTTTACAGTAGGTGCTAGACATTCGCGAAGCATTTTTTCTGTCTTTGATCTCCGAACATAAACTCTTCTATTTTGTCCAAACATTTCAAACTTGGATTCGTCGGTCCAAAGCACATTTTTCCACTCCTCCACCGTCCAATCTCGATATTGTTGGGCCCACTGTAATCGTTTTAAACAATTGGTTCACCTTAGTAACGGTTTCCGTACAGCAATTCGTCCGAATAGGTTTGCCTCTCGCAAGCGACGTTGAATAGTGCTACCTGACACCGCGTTTTGACGATCGCGATTGAATTCTGCTGCTATTTGTGGTGCTGTCAGTCTTCTATTTCGTTTACTAATTACAACGATTCGCTGATCATCGTTGTTGGTAATACGAGACGGACCTGGTCGATCACGGTCATTTAAACTTTCCGTTGTACGGTACAGTTTTATAATATTGGCTATACTAGATTTTGCCAGATTCACTTTTTCGCCAATTTGTCGAACAGAATACCCTTCTTTATCGAGTGTGATCACGGACGATCGGTTTTCCACGCGGCAGTTTCACTGTTAATACTTTCAAAATTCGCCCACTTGCACTTCGCGCGTACACGGCGATGTTTAGAAGTAAACTGAATGGCCTGAGGTACTAGAGGGATGGGATAATACCTTGATGACCATAAAATCGTTCTTGGAAATACCCTTGTAAATGTTTATGACACATAAAGCATTGTAATACTACATGAATATTTCTTTCGGTAATACTATGGGATCATTATATTGTGATTATTAGGGATTATTGTAATTAAGATTAAGTTCTATTGTAAATTCGATTACTGCAGCATTCCTAATAATGCTGTACGATCCACTAACCAGTAATAATTACTACGCAGTAGAATTCTCAGTATTGTGTAAGATTTTGAATTTTTATTGCACAATATCCTAAATTTAACGAGGTGTCCCAACTACCGTGACTGGGAGTGTATATGTTTACCCATTAAATCAGTAATTTATAATACAAATTTTTTTACCGATCCTATTGTATCAAGAAATCCTAAACGTTAGTATACCAAGTATAATTAAAAAGGTCCTGAAATATAAATAAATAATTAAGAAATGAAATAAGATAAACATGGAAATAACGTGAGAGAACTATCGACAGATAGTTAAACCTTATTTCGAACATTTTTCATTATTCGAGTAGTAAGGTAATGCACTTGCACCAAAGACGTTTTTCTGGAACTCTGGTGTTTATGCTTTAATATGCACATTACCACAATTCTGTATCTTAGAAGAAGTTTTAGTGTGCTTGGCAAGTCACAGTCTTACATTACACAGTTAGTATAAATCGTGTTAGTATTGCAATTCAGGATTAACTGAGACTCAGGTTCTATTAAAACTTTGTCTTCTTACACTCTGTTTGTCAGGTGTACTTATGTTCAATCCCTGTTAATACATGACATCAGCTATGGTTCTCGCTTTATTTTCCTATATTCATTTTTAGTATGAGTAAAATGTGTGAATACTCTTGCATTTCCTAAAGAGTGGAAGTTAGCTTTTCAGTTTATAATTCACAACCTTAATGAATATAATTAGGAGATGTATTTGTGCATCTGCCGTTATGCAATATTGATCGGAAGTAGTAAAAAGTTCAAGTTATACATATAATTGGCTCTAGGCTAGTATAGTTTAATCATACCTTACTCGCGCGCAAACTGTCATTCCACACACATTTTGCTTTTCCACTATCTGCTAAAATATATGCTTTAGAGACCTGCCCATCCATGTACTTGTCGAGTATATATATTTATCTTTAGCGTGTTATCGACGTTAACACTAATAATTTTGTAGATTTTAGAGACTATTGCGGAGTGTGAGTTTGCAGCAAGTACCAATTTATTGGTTTGTTTCCCAAGTGCTTACGTAGGTGAAGATGTATACTTTCTAATTTTCACCCAGCAAGTGAAAATTGCTGGTCTTGTTCGAAGAAAGTTTCTACAGATGTCGTGATTACCAATTACTTACACATAATTATTTAGGTAATTCGTTTGGTTTAAGTTATTTGGAATAACATGTAAACTATGAAACTTTGGCAGGTGCGCCTTAGTATGTCATCTAACTTAAGTATGCTTAGGGTATGTTTTTGAAAGAAGAGGGTAATTGGTCTTTAGCTCAAAACTGTAAAATAGATGAAATAGAATAAACTGGCAATGCCGATTAATATACGACATGGTTTTATCTGAACTTTTCTGTGTATTAAGGAAACAATATCGCCAAAACATTCATCTCATATAGTCACTCAGATAACCGAATACATATATAGATGAATAAATAAAGCGTCGAATCAATGAGTCATGGCGCATATTCTACTGATTCTAATGACTGTTTGTTTCCAACCATGAGAAATAAAATGCATGATCAACGTTTACCAACTCCAGAAGAGGTTGTAAAGACTTTTAGAAAACATGTTGCTGAGGTAGCGTCTTCAGAGTGGAATAAATTTAAGTTCATCGAATAGAGAGGTGACTAAACCTTGAACGACATAATTTTCAAAGATAGTAAACTTGCTTAAGCACATACATTTCTATATCTTACTTAAACAACCTACGTACAAATAGCCATAAGTCCACAAGCTCTAATATTCCTATACTCCATCTATATTTAGGTATGTGACACTATATCCAATAACAGGCGATTTCCGTAAGTCTAGAGGTTGTTAACATTGATTCTGTCTAGTTAATGTTGATTTTAAAATGATAAAAGCGTAAAGGGCAGTAATAAACGACCACAAGATGAATTAAATCGCCCAAAATGTGCGTCGTATTTAACATCAAATTTTTAATGATTCCTTCTTTTCTGGAAAATCTATATAAGATTGCTTAGAATATATCAATCATACGATGTAGATACGTAGAATTTACGAAATGATAATTATAAACCTAACTAGTTTTCCATGACCTATTAGTCTTTCGAGAACAAGCAAATATTTTATATTAATTGTTACTAGATAACAGCAGTTCACGGATATTTACGCTCTTCTAGCGATCGTAACGCGATAGTATAGAGTTATATAATAGCTATTAACATTTATAAAGCCATTTCAAGGTAAGTCACACTAATAGATGACACTTAACGCTTCTTGACTTCTGTTTATGCACTATTTCTTTTTTGAAGTATATACACATTGTACGTACGTGAAGGTTCAACGAAAATAAGAAAACCTACAACGTTCCTAGTCCTAAGTTCAATACTTCGGTGTATATGTATGTACATATATTCTAACAAATTATATCGGGTTCGAAATAATTGCTTATCAATTCGGCCTTTATTAGCATTGTGAACTCCGTATTGGACAGATGTATTATTTCATAAGAATGACGTCCAATGAAAGGAAATTACTTTAAGAATCCATATGTGCTAAATAGAATTGAGGATGTGTTGGATTATAATAGAAAAGCGAGCAATACTTGAGGATATGACTATAGACGAAAAGAGTAACTACGTTGTAGTCACAAAAGGCTTAGAGTAAGAAATAAGCAGTTCAAAAGCATCTTCTTGCTCAGTCCTCTTACGATAGGTTTCGAACTCTTCGGGTCACCCAACCCAACCCACGGGTACAGCGTTAAGAGATAACTTAGACAAAACAACCTTTTTAGAAAACACAGGAGTTTTTCAAATTAACTGTAGTGAATGTGAAGCTATTTATATCGGGCAATCTTGTAGAAATGTTAAAGCGAGATTAAAAGAACATAAGAACGATAACTTGAAAAGCGTAAAAAGGCAGGTTTGTCGGAACACTGCATAGAAAGGAACCATTTGCCCGACATGAACAGTTGCAAACTCCTACATAAAGCATGCAAAAGCAAGAAATTAGATTATTTGGAAATTTTAGAAATTAAGAAAGCCATTTACAGAAAAGCAACAGTATCTAACACCTATACTACCTATAAAATTCTGCGCAGCTCACACCTAGTAATTACCTCACTACCTTAAACTTCTGCGCAGCTCACATTTAGTAATATTCTACTCTTTCATAGTGGTATGTGAATACCGAAACAATTGTTAGAGAAATTAAACTCGTGAAACTTAGCCAAGTGTTTTTATTACTATTTTATTTTTGTTCTAAAATTCTGCTCGGGTTCTACCCGTTTGACATAAAAGTATTGTGCACCACAACCTTGGAATCCCAAAAGTAAATTGACATAATTTATCACATGATTCTAGTTAACAAATTTGCTTCTGTGGTTTGCTTCGTGATGTCTTTTTAGTAAGGCTCGACAAACTCGCGTCTTCTTCGCTGAAAGAACAGTCTATATACAGCGAATAAGACACACGTTTGTCAACAAAAGGCGATAGACTTATACGAGTTCGATATATGTGACGGAGCAAACATATATCGTATAGGTCTATCGCCTTCTTTCGACAAACGCGTGTCTTATTAGCTGTGTATACCTTACTTATCATATCATTAGTGACCTTCCAGGCGTCAGATTGGGGTTCCAGTTCTTCTTTTCTCTTCTTCTACCCTATATTGTCTCCTGCTTGTCTTTTTAGATCCTTCAGGCTGTTTCCTTGTTCCTTCCCATACTCTTCGATTTGGTCCATCAATTTTCTTCTAGATTTTCCTTTCCTTCTTTTTGTAGGTGCTCTTATATCGAGTATCTTCTTTGCCAGTCCTTCTGGACTCATCCCCATCACATACCCGTACCAATTTAATTGTTTTGTTTAGATTGTTTCTAGAATTGCTTTTTGTTTTCCGAATTTCATCGTTTTTATTTTGTCCAGTTTGGTTATTCCTGCTATCTTTCTAATGTTTATTTGCTTATCGTCCAGTTTTAATGCGCATATGTCAAGGTTGGTACTGTGTTGTGGATCTGCAGCTTTACTTCCCTACTTATTTGAGTTGAGTTGAGTGCGCAGTAATTTTTTGTAAGCTTGTTTTTTGTTTATTATAATTAATTTCATTTTCTTTGTATTTACTTCCACTTTCATGTTTTCTATTTCCTCTGTCCACAAGTTCAGCAGTTTTTGCATTTTGCTCTTGGGGTGCCACAATTAGTACCACATCGTGTGCGTAGAGATCATTTATTTTTACCGGTTCAAAGTTCGTATTTCATATAACAGTACTCTGTCTGTCTTCCTTTTGCCCTATTCTCTTGTCCATTATGATTATAAATA
This sequence comes from Chrysina gloriosa, assembly GCA_038088585.1. Classification (NCBI taxonomy): domain Eukaryota; kingdom Metazoa; phylum Arthropoda; class Insecta; order Coleoptera; family Scarabaeidae; genus Chrysina; species Chrysina gloriosa. The sequence continues at coordinate 37,235,272 of CM076089.1, forward strand.
GTAGTGGGCTTATGCTCTTTCCTTGTTTTATTCCTTTTTTCATTTTAAAACCTTCCGACACTTCTCCGTCTAATTGTATCCTTGCTTCCACCTAGCTAAATTTAAATCTGCATCTATTCCTTGCCAATTTAGGCGCTTAAATAAAGTACATAATTCTTCAATTATGAAACACTTATTTCGCTAAAGTTTATTCAAGAATAATATATGGCGTAATTCTGTGGGGTAATTCGGCAGCAGCCAAAAGAGCCTATATAGCACACAAGAATCTTGCGATATCTCGTGGTGATTTAAGTAAGAAAATCTCGCACACCTACTTTCTTAAAGTTAAAACATTATCTTCTCTTTAAATTCAGTAATGCCTTACATATGTGCACAGCAACATCAATATGTTTAACAAATTTCATGATGTGTATACTTACGACACTAGAAAGGAATGCATAGGTACATATATGCTTCGTGACCTATTTAAATATTTATCTTTCGGTTTATCTCCACCACTTTCTGGGCTAGATAAAAGCCAAAATTCACAGATTTTATTTCACAACGGTAATAAAATGAAAACTTCGTCAGTTAAGTATAGTTTTCTATAAACAATACACTGGATTTTATTTTGGTAGCCAGCAACATAATAGCTAACAACAGAGATTTCTTGATGTATAGGATCTATAGTAAATGTATACACTTATTCGTTTTATGTGCACATGCAGGTATGTATATGGATACTACAAAATCGCAATAATGTATCCCTATGTCAATATAATGTTTGTTGTAGGCATAACAAGCTTGTCCAAAAAAGTACCGAAAGGATCCTATTCAAAGGTTTCTTCTTATGAAATGTATACACCAATTCAACAGATTACTGTATACATTCAGAAATTTGAAATTAACTGCTTTACTTTCCTTTTATACTAGCAGGTTTGTATATTTGTCTGTTTGCAATAATTTCCTTCTTTTACAACAGTTGCGTTTTCAAAATCAAAGCCGTAGCGTAAATCTCTGTAATATTATGATACACAATGGTCATTGCATCAAAAGCATTATTTAAAGACTATTTATGATTATACAACCTTTTCTTTAAATATTATTTGGTCTCACCAATGTAACAGCATAGTTTTTATAGTTTTATTTTATAAACGTTATGGAATTTATGAAATAAATTGCAAAATTCTGATGATGGTCGGACCAAACAATATTTAAAGGACAGATTGTATATCGTAGGTATTCGTTAAATAATGATGGTGCAATGAGCAATGCTTTGATTGACAGTTATTGTAAAAAAGGAAAATATTAGAGAAAGAGACTAATATACGAAATAATACAGATAAAAGAAGAAGTAGTAAATTTTCAAAATCGATACGCAAAATATCTATCTTCGGCTAGGTTCTTTTCTCTCTAGTCCTTAAAAAAATTGTTAGGATTTCAGCAACTTTTTCTATATAGGGATAAATTATTACAGTTTTATAATAATAAGAAATATTTATAATATCTATAGACATACATATTGTAGTATGGTAATACTCCATTATTAAAATTATCAATAAAAAGATGTAAATTTTATAGAAAGCATTCTCTAAGAATTAGAAAAGCGTTGTAAACATACCACACACATACACTTGAAACATTAAAAATCTAAAATTCCAAATTGCTATAACGACGTGCCGAAAAAATGAAGTTTGTTTATGACGACGGTATGGGATGGTCGACGAAAAAGTTAGATAAAGTTATATAAAATACCCGGGTTGAAAAGAAGCAGACCACATCAAAAACGAAGTTGTTGTTTACAAACGACGAACAGACCAAAGGAAAAAGAAGTACAATAAAAGGAAAAGACCAACGAAAAGAAGTGAAGAAAGAATTCAAGAGGGAGGGAGAAGTTAAGAATTAGAAGTGAAAATTACACTTATACACACTTAGGTAATATATTTTGATTGTATTGTTCATTATTTTGTTAATATAATAGCAAAATTTTTATAAATATTATTTGTAATATTTTTTCTTTCTATAAAATTAACTAAAATTCACATACTACAATATGCACATAAAATTAATAGATGTATAAATTTACTGTAGATCCTGTATATCAAAAATCTCTGTTGTTAGTTATGTCGGTAGCTTCCAAAATAAAATCAATCATGTTCTGTTTGTACAGCACTATATTCCACTCACAAAGTTTTCACAAAAGCGGTTGAATTGCTGTTCTAAAATATAATCTGTAAAATTAAATTTATTTATTTGATATACAAAGGAAGGCAACTTTATTTTCATTACACCATAGACTTAGCACTAGTGGCAATAGTATTATTTTATTGAGATAATAAAAAATATACAGTGCTAGTCAAAAGTCCCTCTCGCTTCTCTCCCCCCTCCCTATCTTTTGAACAGTTATACCTATAATATTGAAATTTGGAGCATTAAGATAAACGGATGTAGGGTTCTCAACTAGTAATACCAGGTGACGTAATAGTCATATATGACACCACAGGACCACTCATATCAATAATTTTAAATAGGACCTTATGGCAAGTGACATCTCGCTTCCAAGGTATTGAAGATACCTATCCAGTCATACTAATTTTGTTTGGGTTTAGGCTGATTTTGATGGTAAAATTAAATAAATACTAAAATTAGAGTTTCGCATTTAATTAATAAGGATCTATGAACCAGTTTTTATATATGTATGCATAGTATTCAAAATGTGCTCCATCTAATTCCTGACAGTAATGCATTCTACTGCTAAATTCTTATCGTACTCGTTCAAATGTGTCAGGGGAAATTGCCCTACATTCTTCAACAATTCGTTGTTTTTAAAGGTCAATACTGTCAGATGCTACAGTGTAAACTTTAGATTTTAAGTACCCCCACAGAAAAAAATTTAATGGTGTGGGGTCTGGCCATTCTATCGAACCTCGTCGTCCAATCCATCTACCACGATATTCCTCATCTAGTTAGCGTCTTACTAGACCATAATAGTGTCCAGAAGCACCATCGTTGGAACGTTATTTCCAAGTTGCCGAATTCATCTCTATTATCTTCCAAAATTTCAAGAATTAACGGCTTAACTGCTAGTTGCTGCAGATACAATTTTCGGGTTACGTTAGTATTGAGAAAATTAGGCCCAACTGTGTGGTTTCCTAATATACTTGCCCAAACATGTTCTTTTTCTGGAAATTGAGTATGTTTTTCATGAAAGATGTGAAGATTGGTTGACAGTGACCTCGAATACCTCACACTTTGTGTGTTAACACTTCCATTGACGGAGAAAGTACTTTGGCACTAAAACAAATTGTTTTTATGTAGTCTGGTTAATTTGATTGGACATAGTTTTCAGAGAATTCTAGCCTTCGATCGGGATCATCATCTAAATGTGGGTGCACCATTTTTAATGTGTATAAATGAAATTCGTTTTTAACCAGCACCCTATGTACTGCCCTTTGACTAACTGCATGGATAGATGCAACTTGGGCTGAAGAAGAAGTAGTGTTTACTACCATTTCTGCAATTATGTAATTTTTCTTGTCATCACTAATTGTTGATAGACCAGATCGTTTGGTATCTTGAACACTACCCGTTGCTTCAAACTTCCGAAGAAGCTTCCTCAAATAAGCGCTCGATATAGGGCGATAGGGGTATCTCTCATTAAAACTGCCTTCCACTGCATGGACATTGTTTCTACATTCACCAATTATTAAGACAGCTGCTACTTTGTCGGATACAGTACGTACAATTTTGGCTATGTAAACTCTTAAACGTCTCGTTAAACAATAGTTAAACTAAATATTCAAGGTATAAACACTTTTGCAAAAACTTAGTAAAGTAAAAACAACTAGAGAATTAAGAAACGTCAACTTTTTTGACAATTAACCAGATCCTTATTAATTAAATGCGAAACTGTAATTTTAGTATTTATTTAATAATAATAATAATAATAATAATAATAATAATCTTTATTGTTCGACAAATTACAATTCAGGTACAGGACAGTTAATGAAAATACAATAAGCAAACCAGTATAACTCTACAACAATACAATATTTGCAGAAGAGCCTATACAAATGCATTGAAATTCAAAATCAGCCTAAACCCAAAAAAATTAGCACGACTGAATAGGTATTTCCAATACCTTTCAAACGAAATGTCACTTGCCATAAGATCTCATTTAAAATTATTGGTAACAGTGGCCCTGTGATGTCATATATGACGATTACGTCAGCTGTTATTACTAGTTGAAAACCCTACATCCGTTTATTTTAATCCTCCAAATTTCAATATTACAGGTATAACCGTTCAAAAGATACGGGTAAAGGGGAGGAAGGGGGAATTTTGACTACCACTGTATAATTTATAGGATGTTGCTGTTAGAAGCTTTAGTACATAGGAACCGCCTTTATATTCGCCCTCACTTATATCCTCCGGTTCTTATATCTCGCTGTCTCGCTATCTCACTTATATCCGGCCGAGCATCCACCACTCGCAAATCTCCTGACTAACATGGACCAATCTGCCGCTGTATCTTGTCAAATAAGGCAATCAGCGCAGAGCGCGCCAATTTCACTTCCGCTGGGTGGTGGGAACCACTCTTAAGAGGATATAAGTGAATGTTTACGTTCTCGAACGGCGGGTATAAATGCATTACCAGTGTAATAGGGAATTTAAAACAGTAAAAAACATATATTGCCAAAGATGGCATTGTACAATATATCTTACTGATTTTTAATGGCAGATAAAATAACCTAGGAGGTTGTCCTTTGGTAATCAATTTTCTGACGATCCTAGTACTATAAGCAATATGTTTGCAACATATTTGCAGTCCACTTATTGCTGTTATTCTGATTCTATACCATTATTCAACCCAACTTACCATATTAATTCTAACTCTATGTCTACCATCCATATTAATGCGGATATTGTTTTTGAAAAACTGAGTTCTCTTGCTTCATCATTTTGTTCGGGTACAGACGAAGTTCCGCCATATTTTTGAAGTTCTGTTGTCCTTCACTGTCATTGCCTATCTCCCATTTATTCAACATATCTCTCAGGACAGCTACTTTTCCTGAACAATGGAAAACTGCTTTTATGTTACCTTTTTTAAGACAGGTAATCGATCAGATGTTTCCAGTTATCGTCCTATTAGCTCATTACCAGTTCTTGGAAAAGTACTCGATTCTATAGTCGCAGAACAACTCCTAAATACTTACTCAACGATAATAATTCCAGAACAGCATGGTTTCATGCGGGACCGTGGTTCTGAAACAAATCTGCTTATCTACCATCATTTTATTTCAGAATCCTTCGAAAGCGGTCTGCAAGTTGATTCTGTTTACACTGACTTCAGCAAAGCTTTCGACAGAGTTGACCATAATTTATTACTCTGGAAACTTAGGGCTTTCGGAGTTGTGGTTTAGATCTTACTTGATGAATCGTTTGCAAATTGTTCGGGTGGGTTTAAGTCTGTCTCGGTCTATATCAGTTACATCCGGCGTCCCGCAGGGCAGTCATTTGGGGCCGATCTTGTTTTCATTGTTTATAAACGACATTAAGTATCGTATACGTTTTTCTAACTTCCTCTTATTTGCTGACGATTTAAAAATCTACAATTCTGTAGCCTCTACATTTAACTGCTTTCCGCTTCAAATGAACGTTGATAATGTTTCAATTTGGTGTAGAGAGAATAACATGTCTTTAAATATAGAAAAATGTAAAATTATATCTTTTACTGAGAAAAAGAAAGTATAAATAAATTATTTGTATTCTATAGAAGGCAATTTATTGGAAAGAGTAGACCTTATTAAAGATTTGGGTGATCTGTTTGATGTAGCGTTGACTTTTAGCTCTCACATAGACGATCTTATTTGCAGAGCAAATATGTTATGTGGTTTTATCCAACGCCAAACCCGTGACTTCACGAATGTTGTAGCTATTACTACTTTATATCAAAGTTTAGTAAGATCAATAGGTGAATATTGCTGCACAGTTTGGAATCCATATACAGAACTGCATTCCCGCAGAATAGAAAAATCCAGCGCAAATTCGTTAATTATGTTCTATTTAAATTGTATATCGATAAATCTGAAAACACCTACTTCCAGCGCCTAGAACTGCTGAGTTTCCAGTCTCTATCTGCACGCCGTAGGATAGCTCTCCTCAAATTAGGGTTCAAATGCTTGAATAATTTGATAGACTGTCCTCTTCTCCTTTCCTTATTCAGAATTGGAACACCAAGACTGGAATCACACAATGAAGATCTATTATCTATACCTTTCCATCGTACAGTTTATGGTTACAATACACCTATAAGCAAGGTGTCTAGAGAATTTAACTCATTACTTGTTGACGTAGACCTGTTTAACACATCTTATAAAAGATTTATATGTATTGTAAGAGCACTTGACTATAATGTGTAAATTATTGTTTCTTTTTATTGCGGTGGACATAGATATTATTATTATTATTATATTATTATTATTAAGTTTTGAAGTAGTGCATTGCCCATTCTATTCATAATATCTATTGTGTATCTTTATAGATATAATAGTAGCATGGCCGTATGTCATTAGTGCATTTAGTAACTGTATCTTTTAGTTTTTCAATTTTATATTGTATATCAAATGTTACTTTTTAAGTTATTATGTATTCTTGTTTTGGGCCATTATGGACTTCGGTTTGTGGTCTTGATTAAATAAATAAATAAATAAGTAAATAAAATGTGTACTTCAACATTGCACATTGAACCTTTAACTTGTCCGTGGCGTATGAATAGCTTAATATACCTATAGATAGACACATTTATGTGTATATATAACGATAACAATATTTTCAAATTCTGTATCTGCAATAGTTGGAAAACCACATACAAAATGGTTATCGTGTGTTAGTGGGACCTTTCCGAACTACACCAGGATAGTTAACGTCCAGGTATCTAGTTTGGTACTGAAAAAGTAAAGCAAACTGATGTATTGTTATTTAAAAAGTGTGGCCGCCTGTGTTAGTTTGCATTGCTTTGGTTGAATTAATCTATTCTATTTTCTCAGTGAAGAAACATTAACCGGAACTAATACATGTAACATAGCTAGTGTTTTCTTTAGTTCTGTGTATACAGTAAGGGTTAAAAGTGCGGAGGAGAATATAGTATATAGAAAAAGATGCAATATATCATATCGGAATAGAACGACAAAGTGAATCGTTTAATGAGTTAGTTTCAATAACAAAAAACGAAGACAATCATCAACAAATAACTACCAAACAGGAAGAAAGAGAATTCGTACTTGTTTTGGGTAGTGAAAGAAAAATTTCTAGAATGAGACAAGCCTATGACTATGCATCTGATCGTTTGTACGACATTTATTAAACACCAGACCAGTTCACTTCATTGGCGTAAGTATTCGGGATATCAACCGCCTTTTAAACTTTCGAACTACCATGTGTTGATATTTTTAATATCATATAACAATTAATTAATTTTTGAGATTGGCAAAGAATTTCTTTTCCTGAATGAATGTTTCAGTCAATATATACACGAATTCGCAGCACATTATTATAGACCTATACAGTAATGCAGCATTCCAATAGTTTTCAGGATAAGATCAGCAATAATAATAAAAATAATAATAATACAATTTTTTCATTATTGCACGTAAAATAACAGAAGTATGTATGTAAGTATATATATGTTAACAGTGTGTTTGACAAACAATCATTTGTCAGTGATATTTTCAGTAATCATTAAAAACACGGATCCTAGGTTTGAACATTGTAGTACAACGCTTTGGAATATATCAATGTACTTATATTTATATACACCTAATATACCGTTTCACTTTTTATCAACAAAATAACGGCTGACCAAAGCTAAGACCGATGAACATAACTCAGTTCTTGTCAACTTAGTAGGAATACGAAGTTATAAACGAATGCCTCGAAATACCAACATGGTATTCATTTCATTTCATGCTTCATTTTATACATCGATCGTGGATTGAGCAAGAAACTTACAATAGGACAAGTTAAATTGAATAATACAAACATAGATCATAATTTGCAATTATACTTATATTTCAAAGTAAATATTCGCGAGAAAGTGACATTTATTCTCATTTAGAAAACCATACAGGCGACGTAACACAGGTGGTCTACCAACTACTGTATTACACAGTATGCAAATACGTTCGGTTAATCTGTCTACGGAGTTTCATCGTATCCATGCCATGCTACACATAGACAACAAGCACAGCGTACATATATCTTAAGGCACGATTGAATCGTTACCACTTGCATATACAATCCGTTGCTCTGACTGGTGACGCCAGCATCTGCATCTCGACTTCGTTTACAACGATAGATAAAAACCAGAATGTCGCTTGCGCAGATCACTTAGTGTTAAGCGAAGGCGTTCGAATACTATCTAAAGTCACTTGTGCATAGGTTTTTAGGTTTATTTTTATTTGTTTTGAGGAAACACCAACTCGGTATGCAGCTTTGCTTGGCGCGTAAGCAATGAAATACGAATTATTCGATGAAATGCTGTCTTGGCTTTTTTTAGTTTTAGTCTTAAAACATTATGAGACCCTGATCTAGAGTCTTCTACTCAAGCTTAAGTAATAAAACCACTTACATTTTGAAAGGGTTCAATCACAATTCAAGTGTAACCCTAGGAAGAAACAGTGGAATATCGTAAAAAATAAATTTCTGTACATAGAATAGTAATCTAAATATTAATGATTGCTTTCGCATTAGTTTAATGGAGAGTTACTGTGTGTTTCCTTTAGAACATTTGCGAAGCATTCTTAATTTATAGGAAATATGAATTTAGGAGAATAATACGTCATATCTGTAACTTTTTACATTTTTATGCATAAGAATTAACCTTAAATTTAATTTGTATTACAAACAAATACCAAAAATAAAATAATGAAATGCAAACAACTGTGTAAAACAACTGTGCCATATTTTCGCGTATACTGATCTTATCTTATCTTTATATACAAATAGTCCCCACCCAAGGATGTTCGAAGTCGTCTTCATCAGCTGCCCAATTTCGTGAAACTACCTCTCAAAGTTTGCTTAATATTGCGTTTTTCGATATTAACTCGGCAGTGGCAAAATCAAATACACCAAAATTGTATATCCAAATATTAAACTTTTTGACTTCTATTACATATGGTATTTGTATTTGAAACTATAGGAGTGCTCTCTCTCTCTCTCTTTGCGCTTGAACGAAACCCGGTAACTATCGATGATTTTTAGAAGTACTTTGTGTCTGTTGTGTCTAATTTAGCGCACAACGCTTTGTCCTTAACTTTAAATAACCATACAGTAAAAGATGTTGCACTCTCTGAAACTAATATCTTATGTTCTTTGTCGAGGACTGTGTGCATAGACTTGTACCACAATTGTGTCATCTTTGTAACTTTTCGATTTCGCAATCTATGCCTCACGAATTTTGGAAAATTGATACTTGTACACAGAAAGCGTGGTCTTCACCTAATTGAAAATTACAGACTGGCATAATCAACCATATTGTTTTAACCTTCCTATACTCACGCATACGGTCTGTGAGGCTGATTCATATAGTATAGTATACGTCTTTCATTTTGACGTGAGTATAGGAAGGTTAAAGATGAAAAGCAGAGTTTCTTTTGCGGAGCATGGTTTTATTACCAGACGCTTGCTGTCTCTGAGAACCAAGGTAACTTTTCTTGTACATAAATGAACCAAGAGTTATTGCTCCCCGTACTAGTCCTCAACCCGAGTAGCTAGCCAACCTGAACTATCTGGTAAGTTAATGGTCCACAATATTAACAGCTCAGTGTACTACTCGCCGGTATTGAAGAGTCAATGAAGTCTTGTCCCTATTCAAAAAGTCAAAGCGGGTAGACTCAAAAGGAACAGAAAAGCTTTGGTCGTGTTCTCTATTAAATTTAATAATTACACTTTGGAATGTAAATCATAATCTATGTTGGTCGATTTGCACGCATATGGTTTATAAAGTTAGATAAATCTTATTAGTTACTGTGCAAGTATTATTTAATTGGCTAGCTTAATAACCCATTATTTTAGACAGTTAAAAGGCCCCCAGTAATTGCTAATTAATAGATTACATAATTGACTGAGTGGTCTAAACTCTCCATTATTACCCTCACTTAAACATAGTTTTTACAAGAGCTGACTGCACGCGATAAAGTCAACAAGGAATTCACCTTATTTGGGTCTAAAACAAATTTAAGGACTACCTCATTTCTAACATTATATACTGTATATACGGGGTAGGCGCTATAAAATCCTCGGCCAATAGGCTTATAGAGATTCAAGCCTGTTTCATACTTTGTTGCATCATAGTAGCATATACATACATGCGGCCACAATATATATTACAGCTCGAAGAGTACTAGCTTTTAGTAGCCAAGCAGACAACGTTATTAGTGCATGAAAATGTCGCAGCTAATGAAACCAGTGCCGCGCGATGATTTCTTTTTCACAAGAGAATGGCATACGTCTACTCACATTCAACAACATTTAGACAGCGTTTATGGTGATTTATGACCTGCATATTCCAATGTAAAAAGTGAGCAAAATATTTCCTGTTGGCCAACTGAAGTGATAATGCCTCAAAAAATTGCAATGATTGAAGAAATATTATTAGAAGATGAGAAGATTCTTCGAGTTTCCCATGACCATTCGGGTATGAATAACATTAGTGCTAAATGGCGTTCAGTTTTAAACATGTGCGGAAACAACTCCGAAGTAAGTTTGGAGTCCACTGTCCCAGAATATGCAATAATGATTCTATTTTATGATATCTCTCTCCAAAAGGGAATCCATGGAATAGTGACCACCCGATAAACCGATAAACCTCTCAGAGAGGCGAAAGTCGTTCAATTCCAGAATTATGGTGGCATTTTACTCATTGACTTTATAGAGCGCAATACATCACAGGGAATTTTTGATATTGCTGAAGCAACCTAGGAAGAAGGAGATAGGCGACTGAAGAAGTAACTTGCCAGCAAAAGAGAGGAAAAGAAAAGTGGTCAAACCAGAAGCTGACGAGGTAGCTTTGGAATAATAAAACTCGCAAGTAACAGTTATAGGCGCTGACGCTAAGCACTGTTGCAGGTTCTTTGGCAAATCGACCGGTGCCACAAGGATTGAACAAAGAATTTAAATACTAATAATAATCATATGCTATCCTCGAAAACTTTTGCAAGAATATTCAACGGAGGTTCTAAATCCTTACAAATAATGACAACGTTCTCAAAGCGTACTACAAAGGATGTTGGTGCTTTCCAATAGGCGCTACTGATGTCTAGGGAGCTCAGATATTTGGGGTTCTGCAAGCAATCCAGCTTAGCTTAAATCGACCTCAAGAGTAGTGGATGCGCGTTCTCACCAAGTTACCGAATGCAAGTGCGGACCGTAACCTCAAAACAGGATGAAAATGAAATTTGTGAACTACTCACAATCAAAAGATTCCAAGTTACTGTCGCCACTGGAACTAATACCAACAGAAAATTCCGACGACACCCAAGCCCTATCGGACACGCTAACGAACACGATGTCAGGTTCGACACAATTGCTTGTTTTCCAATTGAAACATTAGCTTTTAAATCGGCCAAAGTAGGCAGCTGCGTTCTACAAAAAGTACTAAAATTTTTGATATAATGCTAAGTTTTACATTTTAAGGTATTTAGTCATAATTCGATAAAAAGTCTGAAATGGGCGGTTCTTGTTATCTGAAGTTCCGTAGTGCTTAATGGGCAATTCAGGCAGATTCTCAATCTGCGAATTTATGACGATTCCAACGCTACCGAAGCAAGACTCCCCTGCTGCAGCCTCATACAGTGGCCGCTTCAAAACGCCGTGGGCCACTATCAATTACCTCACAGGCACCAATAAATTATGAACCGAAATATCTGTGGAATTGGGACTGAATTTCAAACTTCACTTATTAACAGGCAGAGATGAGGTGGCGTAGGAATATAGGCGGGTAGAATTAATTTGGAGACCTAAGCTGATTATCATCAGGGAAACCCGCAAAGGGATTCCATGTTATCTTACTAACTAAGAACGGTCTCAAGACTTTGAGCAACCCTGAGGACAACTAGTGTGCCAGTAATCCCAAAAAGGGATCCACACAAAAACGTTAAGACTTGCCACCGAATCCCTAACAGGGATATCTAATTCCGTCGATCTACTGCCCAACAGTTCTAATTATGTTTTTCTAACCAAAGCGAGCAACAGCAAAGTGAAGGAGAACCGAACAATAGTTCTTTTAATACGGAACGGCCAAAACATAGAAGTGATGGGGCTAGTTCAATAGCGTGTCCCATACATTTCACTAGACCACTTCAACAAGAGGAGGATCAGAGGCTCTATCACCAACACGCATAGCCTGAATACGGTTGAATAATAGTTCCGAAACAAATAACCGACGCTGAAAGGCATAAGGATTGACGAGAAGAAGAAGAAGAAGAAGAAGAAACAAATAAAATCACACAGTACTGTAACCCATATATTTCAGTATAGATATCAAGACGTCTTGATTTACTCTATCAAATGCCCTACTGAGATCCACTCATAGCAGGCAGGTTATTAGGTCATCATCAATTGCCTTCGATATATCATCCATCACAAGCAGTAATACGGTTTGGCAACTGTCGCCCCGCAGTTGGTTGCCTGGTAACTACTTTTCAAACAAATTAGATATCATGGACAGTAAAATGATAAGTCTCAAGTCATAATCTGTAGCCTATATGGCTATATGGGTTAAACATGGCAGAACAACATGACCACTCAATCTCAACATTGTTATGTTGGTACCATCCCATCCAGTAGCCGTTGAGTAAATAGTTTTGTTTATTATATTATAAAATAGCAAGCTCGCCTACAGGTTGAAAACTACAGTGAATATTGTATACAACATTTCCATTATAACAGATAATCTATTATTTTATGCATATTAATTTAGACACAGATAAAATGTTTGTTAATCAAATTTGTGCATCTCCACCTAAACTTTCTTATCGGCGCGTTGCGATATTAATTCGAAATACGTCCTTTTAATGCCTAATTAGATTTATAGAGGTATTTCTAAGAAATTTACATAAATTCCCATGTCGAACATATCAGCCAATGCGATATTTAGCTTTGAGTTCGTCCCTTATGGGCAGTAAATATCGAATAGTATCGGTTAGCCAGGGCGGCCTGGGTTTTGTAAATCTGCGGGTGCTTCCAGTTGCATCCAGTAGAAAATGAAGAGATAATATGCTGTTGCCATGGGTTTAACAACAATTTAGATAACAACTAACACTTATGTCAGATGAAGCCTGGTTTCATTTATCGGACTTAGAAGGAAGTTAATAACCAAAACTATAAAACTTGGACAACAGGCAATCCACAAGATTGTATAGAAATGAATTTACATCCAAACAAAAATCGGTGTTTGGTTTGAAATGTCCAGACCTCATATTGCGGGACTACCATGTTTGCATGATATCATTAAAGCCGATACTGAATCCCAATTCTTCGGATTTATAAATGAATTGCATGATTGCATCATTGGCACAACTGGACGTACTGCTAATCATACTGTTGCACATCTACAAGAATTTTATGATACCAGAGTAATTAATACAGGTATTTGGCCAGCACGCTTTCGTTGTTTGGTTTCGCGTTTTTCAAACTCGTCTCCACAATTTAGATAAGTTACAAGGATCAATAGGACGACATATTAGAAGCATTACGGTGGATATACTACTGAGAGTATTTGAAAATATACGCATACGTATGTTTTGCAAACCAAGGTGGGCACTTCGAACACTTCATTTAACTTTCCTACAAATAATTTTAAAAACATATATTGTGCTGTAGTTAATGTTTAATAAACAATTTTTATTGCTATTATTGTGTTTTGTGAGTATGATAATTATAATCTTATACTTTTCCCGCAATTAATAAAGATTTCGTTCCCAGTATTTATTAACTTAAATATTGTTACGAAAATCTACTCTCAGTGTTTTTATATCTTTTTTTAAGATCTGCTGACATGGAAATATTTAAGATTAAAATAGATGTACACTTATTTTATTCTACGCCACTGAATAAGCCATTTTCCTGATTTCGTTCAGTATAGCTAACGTAGGTTGTTGAAACGTTGAACGTGAAATTCAAACTGATGCAATTATTTTGACTAGTCTGGTAACCACATAGTAAGTAGTTGTAGCCAAGAAGATGTATTACGAAAATATAGGAATAAAGGAAGTTATCTACCTTGACCAGGTAATGGTTGCTCATTCAAAGTTATGGTCTTATTATGATTACTTTGCTTCTAGTTGGGATTATAACTCGTGCCAGAAAAGAATGAAAGTAGAGTTATCTAAACGTGGAGGACTCATAATTCTATGTTTCGGTATCAAATGCAGAGCATGGCCCTGAAAACCTGCATCCCACATCACGTACGCGAGAATGTGCAACAGAATTTATCTCTATATGCACGGGCAACTATCAATAACGTTTTAGATGGGCCATTGCAAAGTTAACATTAGCTTGTATATAGTCGTATTTCCCTCTACGATATAAAACCTTCCATGCATTCGAGGTACTAGTCCGTGTTGGTTGCAGCTTTCTTGTTGCGTTTCCATCGAGAAAGGTGTGAGCTCTCACGTGGTGGTTTCGCTTTTCATTCTGCTGGTCTTCTGCCTGACATCAGTGGTTACCAGTATTTCCTGCAGCATATATTAAGTTTACTTTTATGGTTATAGCGTGAGTGTTCGGTTGCAATAGCCTCATTGGTGGAAGTAGTGTGCAGCGGATTGAGGTTGATATTTATATGACGAAACATCCCTGATTCTACCCCGTTATTTTACCAGCATATACGCACTAATGCTATCCTTGTAATTGTTTGTCCAAATCTTCCACTGTTTTATGCATGGTATAACCTTTAAAACTTAATATACTACTTGCGGGCATATTCTATGAAGTTAATCTATTTAGTGTTCAACAATACTCCTAAGAAATAAATAGTTTTGTTAACAAATCTCATTTTCATACTAAAACCTTACTAACAGGTAACTACCAACTACTACTAACCAATTGATGCAAATACTTTCGAATTTTACACCGTAAATTTATTTCATTTTTGCATTATCATTGTTAACGCTGATAAAATAAAATCTTGAGGGTCCTCTATGTAACGCCCTTATAGATTAGGTGCGCTAAGAGGCAGCTAACGAGTAATTGTGGAAAAGCTTATAAAGTAAGCATATGCTAATCATCCGTAAGGAGAATTAAGCTCGCAACTGTAGACTAATTAGTTTTGTCGTCAGTACAGTATATCGGTCTGCGATTGACAAACGAAATTCTCCAAGTGATACGTCGGTAACTCCTAGATTATTGACCTACCCGGTTACATTGCAATCTACGAATAATAAAAATAGTAAACTATTTTTGAGAGCCAAATTTTAATAATATATAATTTGGAGAACTCTCTATGTAATGATCTAATAGATTATGTGCTTTAATGGGCATTAGAAAGTAAGTAGTACGGTCTGCGATTGACAAAGCTTAATTTTTCTCAGAGATTATTGGCATATGCACATTGTACCTATTTTGTGTGCTTTTGCTCAGTTACTCGTTAACTGCTCATTAACGCACCTAATCTACTATTATTTACGATTTCTTTACTCTTGCTAATGCTTGCAATTTTTAGATTTATATTTGTTTATTGTTCGTGCAATTATAGGCTTATTTCGCGCCGAATCGACTAAAGAAAGGCAACTTATTCTTTAGATAAATTATTTGTTTTCTTTTTAGAAAACCTACCACTAAAATGGAAAACGTAATTTACATTTCTCTAAATCCAATTAACCACTTGGGGTTTGACTTAATTGATTATGGCGAGAACTAAAGAAAGGAGTACATATGTAGAAGTAAGTATGAATGTTGGAATGATAACGATTAATGTGGACCAATTCGCACTGTGTTATTAACATTACGCTGCGGTTTATTGAAGCACAAATTGTTGCTATGTTAAAGAAGAAGAAATTTATTGCGTTACCAAATCATATTTCTTACTACACACTTTTGTAATTTTCTAAATATCTGATCCAAAGTCGCGATTTATCAAGAGTGGAATATTTGTTCGCGCAGAATATAAGGATAGTGACCGAATGAAATACAGGATACATAAAAACATTTATATCTAGGTGTTACAGGTACAAACGTTGGTGACAGCACCATCGAGCAAGGAGAACTAGCCGTAAAGTATTTCTAATCAGTATTGGTCTTGCATAAATCCGCACTAACGACTCGCCCACAACTAATTATTATTTATGCCTCTCTGATGTAATATCGAGTTCCCACAATGTTTTTGAAAAAGGAACGACGGTATTTTGCTTACCTGCTACAGCAGGAAACGTAGATTACGCAACGTGATTAAGAGAAGTGAACGCGGATAGAAAAAGGACTAACAGGTTGATACTGCCAACTCTACCAGGTTAAAATTATGTACCGAGAAATCGATATAAATGACATAATTGCAGATAGATGGATAAACAAGCGTTTGCAATGTCATTTCACATTTGTTAGTTCTTTTGTCAGTAGCTATCCATATATTTTCGTTGCGTATAATTCAGGTGATGTCCCGTTATAAACGACGATAGCTGCTTTACACACTAAAGTCACATACACATGTTGTGGAAATTAAAATTTAACACCGGTACATAGTTGAACCCAGAGAAATTAAAAGAACTAGCGAGAATGAACAAGAGACAGACAAAAGATACCACAGCGACCAAAGCAACAACAACGGTAACTCCGAAAAGTAATAAAATAAAAAGGAGAAGTAAGCACAATAACAATTGGAATATTAGAACCATGCTACTGCCAGGAAAAAAATGCAAAAAGTTGCAAGAGGAATGAAAGAATGCAGACTAGATATTCTGGCACTACAATAGATCAGATGAAGGTACAAAGGGAAAGTAGAAAAAGAGCTTAACGCTATATTAGCCACGAGAGAAAAAACAAGGGAAAATCGGCACCGCCTTCATCATCAACGAAAAATTAGAAAGAAAATAATAATTCAAACCACTCAGTGGCAGAATATGCCTTCTTGTACTGGAGGACAAACAAGCGAATATAGCAATACTAAATGCACACGTCCTCACAAAAGAAGCAAATCAAGTAGAAAAGAAAACAATTTTATGAAAATGTAGAAGAAACTTGTAGCACACTGCCAAGAGACGGTATACTCATAATAGTGGGCGACATTAATGCAAAGAAAAAAGAACAGAATCGAAATGTGGCAGGGAAAGAAACTATACACAACACAACTAATGATAACGGAAGAAAAATAGCCTAGCATCTGCAACGGAAACATATATTCCAAGTTCAAGCATAGAAAGAATCATGGAATAACTTAGCTTATACCAGGAAGGGCAGAAGGAAACGAGATAGACCATATATCTTCATCTCAAAAAAATAGATTAGAATTATGAAGATGCCAGATCGCACAGAGGTGCCAATGCAGTCCAACGTACATACAAAAGTATTTAGAAGAAAGTAAAAAGAAGTGAAAAGAAAAAGTGGAACCTAGAGGAGCTAAAACACAAGGAAACAGCGCCGAAAATAAAAACTACTTACCTACAGAGAAGCTACCTTGGAAGAAAAAGAGACTATAATTAAAAACAACTATCGCTAAAATAATGCACCCACTGAGGAAAAGGAAGAGGAAGTTAGGAAGGTATGACATAAAATTAATTATAGGCGACCTTAATGCAAAAATTGGCCAAGAAAGTATATACAAGGACATTACAGGGGAGAAAAGTAAACATAAGACAAGTAACACAAATGGTAAGAAATTGATCATGTTCTGTATGGAGAACGATATGAAAATTATGAGTACTGTTTTCGATTACAAAGACATACACAAGGGAACATGGAGGTCACCTGACGGAAATACAACTAATCAAATTGATCATTGTATAATGGAAAGAGCTAAAGCAAATTTTATCAAAGATGTAACAAACTACAGAGGTGCCAATGCAGAATCAGAGCATTTTTAGTGAAGATTACGAGAGAAACGGTTTCCCGGAAAAGGCAGATAAGAAGTGACCAAAGAAAGCGATTCAATGGAAAAGAATAGCATGATACTGTTACCAAATCCAAATTTAATAACCTGAACATATTGTGTTCATTTATTATCCAGGATTCACTGCTGTAGCTGAGTTTGTATGTTACTAGAGGTTTTGATAGAAATTTTTGGAGGAATGGTTATATTAATAATGAAAGATTATCCCCACATTGTTCTTTGCTTCAAGTTGAATTAAATTTTATGTTCTCCATTTATTTTACAAAAGGAACATAAAATAAAAGTTATATGGTTCTAGAATACTAATCAAAAAGTGTATCCAAATTGTGGCTGCTATGGCTACCGTTCCGTAATTATGTCTGTTATAAAATTTTTGCCAGTATAACAACCTTCTCTTAATAACTGTAATAATCTAATTGGATAAATAACATTAAGTTTTGTTGATCCGAACGCGCCCCAGTATTATGATCTGGTCTAAAATTATTTTTCCAATTTCCAACTTTTTTCATCGATATTGGCAAATTATGTAAAGATCGTAGCAGAAGCAAACTGCACGCATTATGCAGCTTAGTTTTAGTAATTTATTTAGTCTACGGTAGCTGGTGTGAGTTGATTTAATATGTTCATTAAACGTTGTCAGCTACCTGAAGTTCCCACTGCAAGGTTTGAAGTTAATATAATACTGTTATATTTAATAGATTTTAATATTTTCATATTTTTATAAAAACATATATGTATATTGTGGCGCATAATTCTCTAAACAAAAAAGGGAATTGTAGTACATTAATAACACTTAGAAATTCCAATTCTAATTTACCTCTTCTTCCAAACCGATATTCTATGTCGGATAACGTAAGGTTTGAAGATGCTAATTGCTAATTGTGATCAGAATCACAATCGATTGATTATAACCCTCCAGCCCAATGTTATGTATTGGACATTATTATTATATTTGTAACGAGACATTATCATTTGGCCTCCGACAACTTTAACTCACAGATAATGCTCGTAACACAAACTCACCCAAGTCAGCGGTTACCTGGTCATCGTCACAGACCAGAGATACGGTCCATATAGAGGTCCATATATAGATGTGAAATTACAAAAACAGGAAAAGTAACAACACGTAAGAAGAAGCATCATAAGAGCGCTCACTTAAAAAGCTGCGCCAAACGGGAACAATTGATTATCCTGATGAATTATGAATAATTGTAGAACAAGATCCACGGGCTACAAGGACGGCACTACCTTAACACAACCAGGGTTCTCTTCAAGGCGCTGTGTAAGACTAGGGTAGGAAGCGATACTGCATGGAATCACCCGAGCAGATGAACACTGAAGGGCCAGTAACCTCTAATATAAGGTATACAAGAGGAAATGATGAATTTACTAGTAGCAAATGTCCATTATTGTAGGGCTGCTGCTGCAGTGCCCTAAAAATCTGTGACACAGCACGTGATGGACCCTTGAGGGTCCTTGATTAGCTCAGAAACCTATGAGAAGACTAAAGTGTAGGGCGGAGAGACTGGGAATTAATCTTGCCAGTCGATGAGTGACCTAGAATCGATACCTCTAGGGGGTAGTAAAACTTCTACTGACATAGAGCTGGCAAATCAATTTATGTCATTATTCCAGTCTATCAGAGAAGCTGCCCCATTAGAGCAAATGAAGACAGCAGAGGGGTTCCTTGGTGGAGCTGGGAGCTGCCCCTAATGAATAAAGTTCATATCGGGGTAGGGTAATTATAAAGTCACATCAAGAAAATATGGATATAGTAGAAGGTGCTGCATGGAAATTGAAAGTCCAGCAAAAACTGATAGACTGCAGAAAACTGTACAAGGGAAATTCCGCGGCAAACTTGGAACCCTGAAGAAACCACGAGAGGGCTATATTGCTACGATGGAGTTCATGATTTACTTCCCAGTAAGTGTAACTTTTGAAAGAACTGACAATGTTAATTAACCCACCTGGGGTAGAGTAATATGGGCCATGATGGGGGCGTGGCAATTGGCAAACAGAGTTAACAAATGGTATAAAACTTGGTATTAACCTTCAAATCATTCAAGTCTCAAGAACAAGAGGTAGTTTATACTGGGTGGTACGAAACGTAAACGTTACGGCCGCACAAAATATATCAGACCGATCAGCTTCTTATCGTTTCTCTTGAAAACCCTACAAGGTCTGGTTAACAGATACTTCAGGGACCATCCCTTGAGAAATACTTCAATTATCTACACGTCCGAAGGACCGATCGTGCAGAAGACAATTCAGTTCACACGCAGAAAAACCTATAAATACATGCAGGGCTTCTAAATGAATAGACGTGACCTATCAATGAAAAAAGGGATGAAACCACCTGCAAAGCTACACGAGTCCTGTTTATCCGTAGGATCGTAGTAAGAAGGACGCTTGTGCTGAATCCATTAAGAATGCATTGGTTATACACCAAGGTGTTCAGTGACGTGCGAGATAAAATAAAGCATAAAACTGAACAGACCAGAAGATAGGTGCGCCATCATCCAGAAGACCCACAGTAATTGCCGAAGTGCTGCTTGGCCTGTCCCACATTATAGTCGAAAACCATGCCAGGATAGCAGCTTATAAAACAAAATCCCAGTCGGAAAACAAAGAAAGAAACGGACTCTTACAAATGCGACCCCATTCTAAAGATTAGCACCACATACGATTTTAAAAGATCCTTAAGGATGTTTATACTTGGAGAATTGGAATTATGGGCAGACGGAAGTAAGATTGATACTGTAGCTGGACTCGGGTTTGAGGCAGGAACAGGGCCTATGCATGAAGCTGGAGGCTTATGCGATCGTATTGCAAGCCGAGATTATAGCCATGTCTACGTGTGTTCAAATTATGATACAGACGGTACTAGAAACAAAAGTCTATATCACGACTAACAGTCAGACTGCCATTAAGGCGATAAGCTTTCTATATACAATCTTGGACTATTAAGGAATACAAAGATATACTGGCACCTCTGGCACAACACGATAAAGTAAACTCACCGGGACACCCAGGCATGGAAGGAGATGAGTAGGAAAACCTCCTGATTACGTCAAACCCCTTAAGAGCGAACATCCTATTTGTACATATAGAATTTTACTAATAAATAGCGAAATCTAGCAGAATCGACCTGATGTTCCGATTTTATAACAGATTATTTCCTGTCCTCTCTACATCTATACCAGAAAACAACATATTTCTGGGAGAAAAAGTTATCATAATTTAATATTACTAGTAGAAGCTCATACTTGCTCCTTTCTGTAGCGCTCATGTATTCCTCCCGCGTTAGCCAACTATAGTAATTATACAGAAAAATAATAATATACTTTTTAACACGATTTCGAACGGAAATGCTAAACTCGCTTGCCTTTTGCAATCATTAAAAACTACAATTTGTAAGTAAGAAATGTAAAGAACAAGCATTCGTTTTTGTGTCACAAAAAACGGAGAAAATATGCGGGAAATTTACCAAACACGTGATTAAGTGAAGTTCTACCTTGTAAAAGAAGGGATCAATATATAATCCAAATTGCTAGAATAGAAAGCATGCTTGTTACAATAATTGCATAATCAGTAAGTTTTAGTAGTTTTATTTAGCGCAAATAAAGACGTTATATTCTTTCTTTAGAATGATAACTGTTCTTGCTTCAGCTTTTTCCGCCCTTATTAATTGCGATTGAATTTCACGTCATGTTTACTTCTAAATTAGCCGGTGGAAGGAACACCTTAACTTTACGACATGTTGTATGGTAATGCAAAGATAGAAAAAGTCAGTTGGAGGTAAACCAGCCTTTATCTTTGCTGGTACCTCTATTCTTCGTCGGACGTGCGACCCTATCGAGAAGCCGCGGGCTCATGAACTTATTGGGAATTCGATATTACATGTGAAATAACATAAGCACTTAAAAATAAGCAGAAACGGCAGCGAAAACGACGGCAACCCATTGTATTGTAACCAGATTGCGATAGTGTGTTTCCAGATTCCAGATCACGTGTACACCATTAGGGTTTCCGGTGGATGCACCGCCAGCTTGATCCGAAGAGTGCTGCTGTATGGTGATTGTAATGCATCTCGCGTATACCTACCGACCTGCTACCGTTTCACCCCGCCCACTCTGATCCGATAAACGCAGTTTTGATTTTGTTTTGTTTCGTTGACCAGCCACCGCTTGATCATTATACGAAACATTGACTTTATCTCGATACCGCCGCTCGGTCAAATTACATAGTATATATACACACGCCACACATGGTTATATGTATGTGTGCATATATAAATACGTGCTTATATGTAATCATATACACAAGTAATAATTGGTAAATAAACGCGGGCTATATTGTTTGCGATTGCAACATTGGAATTTGTTCGCACATAACTACCATACTTTCTGAAGCAAACAAATGGAGAAAAATAGATACTGCGATACCACATACTAGGGTATTTTACACATTTAGGGTGCAATTTAGCATTGAATGCAACAACTACAAAATCTGGATACTGGAGATAATTCTTCAAAGAGAAGTAAAATAAATTTATCTGCAAATAACCTTACAAAACAGATTTTCTCATTCTTTGTTAAAGCTAATTAATTGAGACCCGCTTTAGAAAGGCATGTACGAAAATTTGGACGTATCAACACGCGAGATAAAACGAGTCGGTTTACTAGGCGTCGATGGTGGATTACTTATCTCTATCTCTAAATACCTTCCATGTCCGTAGATTTTGTAAACTGTGAATATACCAAGACTTAGAAGCATATTGAATATGATGTATTAGCTGTTTCCAAAAAGAATGAACGTTACAAATTTAGAAGCAAATGATAATTTAGACCAGGCATGGGCAACCTTTTTTTGTAGAAGTTTTATGCTGCGAGTAATCTTGAAAAATATACATTTTTGTAGTATCCTTATGATTCATTATGAATTAAGTTTAGACGGGCCGTGCTAATATGCAACGAAAGAATTCAGCAGCGGGCCGGACAAATCTTACTCGAGGGCCGCATGTGGCTCGCGGGCCGGAGGTTGCCCATACCTGATTTAGACTGTTAAACAAAGGCCAAATGAAATGATAGAAATTTAAAGCTACATATATGGCTAATCAAAGGAAATATTAACGAATTCTAATTGAGAATAAAACTATTTAGTGCAAAAACGACAAACTAAGCAATAAAATTAATGATATCTTCTCTTGCTATATATATATTCACGTGCATATATATTATATATATGGCTATACATAGATACAATGTAATGCATGTTTAATATAGTTGAGATGGTTGTTACAGAATCAGAGTAATTACATGTTTTATAGAATGATAGACTTTAAAGAGATATTTATTAGAACTGGTTGAAAGCATTTAATGACCTAGAAATGCATAATTTTACGCTGTGCAATAATCTTGACCTTCGCACTTACCCTTGTAACAAACACGAATGGGAATACATAACGTAATGTGTTTTCAGATGTTACTGTTATACCTCGTTAAATTAATTTGAATGAAAGAAGAAATTTACAGTATTCATATCATAGGTATGTATGTACATACTCGAGAATACTTGTGTGTTGCTACATACGCACACAGTGATTTTTTTCCGCACTCTGCATTTACAAACTGTCAATTATCTCCTGCTACCAACAAGTTAATGATCAATCGGCTGCTAGAAACTGCACTTGTCATTATTTATGGTATAAAAGGAAACTTGTAAGCGGCATATAACATCCGGAGTTCAGCATAATTACTAGAGATAAGAAATTGTAGCAATAATTTTAGAAAAGCGGCAGTTTATAATTTGCAGTTGGCTACCTTCTGATACAAATTACAACCAAGTACATTTTGCGTAACTGCGTTAGCTAAATATGTACTGGCTGTCGGCGGAAAAAAGTGTACACCGACAACCATGTTGTACATATAAATCAATGCGGATAATATTCATTTTTAGCTTTGATATTTATTAAGGCTAAAATATATGTTGCGTGACTTGAACCTGGGAAATGCGCAAATGCGGATACAGTGCTTAGAAAAGTCCGCATCTAATGAAAGCACAATTTAAAGTGTAATGATTAAGAGAATAAAGAGCAGATATAATATCAAAGTAAAAGATTCAAATATATAAGTAGTTCTGCTGCAAAATATAAATAAATTATGCATGGCTTCATACCAGGACACCGAGGAACAGTTGCTGTGAAAGTTTATTATAAATGACGTACATACGTATATTAAAGTCATAAATAGTAGGCATTTTTTTCAAACTTGCGACAGATTTAAACAAATTAGGTACTTACCACGGCGATTTTCGAAAATTCTAAATGGGTAAGTCCCTACTTCAACAACTAGGTTGAGAAAAATCCAAGGAAAGGGGGCTTTCTTTCCCTTAATTGGAAATTTTTCAAAATCAATATTGTAATCGATATTTCGAAACCATGGCCATTCCTACTTTTATCACACGTGGTAATATCATAAGTTACTGGCTTAGAAAAGAAGAAACTTCGAGGACAGTGCTTACAATTAGTGTATTCTAGATACGAATAGCCACATGCCTACTTCACTTTATTGCACCCAGACGGTCCATTTAAGAAATATCGGTCCAGTGTTCTTACACCACGAGTTTTAGAGAGTACATTGACATGGGACAATTTCTACAGGTGAGTTGTTCAGCATTTTGCATTTTTCCACAGCCGTGGAACCGCTTTTGTTTTGTTTTTATTTGGAATGATTCCCGTTCTAATTGTATTCAGCGTTTTCCAGGTAAATAAGTTAAATTTTTGACCGTTAGACAGAAAAGAGAAAGGCTTTGATTGGAAAGCTATTTTTGGATTTCAGTCGCATCTGCGATGTTGTGGCGCAGCATGTCTCACATCAACGATTTCAATTTTGGGTTTCTACAGTCTGCAGGGTCTACAAAACCAGCTACTTCCTAGAGTGCTGCTGGTTTCATGTATATCATCATTAATGTGTATATCTTAGTCAGCGCCACATTGATTTATCCAGTACGAGCATATCTATACCACATCGGACATGTAGTATTTATGCTCCACAGTCAAGGAACAAAGTGTATGTACTGGCCTGCGGGTGTCAGAAGACGGGCGGTGTACCAAAAGCAAGCTGGAAAGCACTTGAGCAAGAATGGAGGTGCTGCAAACCTTCCACAACGGCACCACTCGACGAGCTAAATAATTTAATTCAGCGCTAAATCACGCAAGAGAGGTAAAACCGGAGTAGCATCATCATCCTTCGCCTAAGATTTATATTATGATTTCTGGCAAAATAAACTAAAGTTGTTTAGAGGAAAAGACTAAAAGAAAAAGTTAAAAAGTAGTGAGATATGCGATGCGTTTGTCTCACAATCAGTAAGGTTAGCCGTTCTCCAAATCTTCGCTTCACGTTGTCGTGTTAAAATAAAGTAAAACCTCTTAGATATGTTGAAATTATATGAGATGGTCAAACGAAAAGTGTTTGTCGAGTTGAGATCGGTTGTAAGTACAAATACGGCATGAAAGGCAGCGGGGCAGTGCAAAAATGATTAGTAAAAAAGATTCTTGGACGGTGACCAAATTAAATGGCTTTCGGTCTAGTGGAAAACTAAATGTACAATAATTTTTCTTTTATCATTAAAATGGTATCGGATAAATCGAATGAATTTTCCTACTTGGAAGAGCATACTACCGTCATGGTGTAGAGGACAATATGGTTATAACAGACGAACAGAATAATATATCCAGTGAGTCAATAAATAGATATTTTGTGTTGTTTTTGTAGTTTCAACTTCCATTAACTATAGGTGGAACCAGCGTCAGGCCTGTCGTAGAACCCTACGACGGATACAGCGTATACGTACAGTACACTTGTAAGGCCTCTAATAAATATATAACTTGTAGTATGTATAACGTCAAAAGTACATATATAAGTACAGCTGCAATGTTAAGTACAAGCGTCGGTGAAACAAATTTAAAAATATATTAGACAGACAGACAGTGCCTTTACTGGATATGGGATGGTCATCTATCGCCTGCATCAGCCTCAGAAATAAGCCTCAGTGCAGATTCTGTAGCGATGCAGATGAAGCTATTGAGGCCCTAGAGATATGCCGCTGTGAAGTTTTAAGTCGTAGCAGGCTACTATAGGTAGCTGACAGATATCTATAACCTATGGATTTAAGATTTATTGGGCCAGACATGGTCAACTTCTTCAAAAGGAGGATAGAGCTGTCGGGTTCATTCTTTGATCCGGGGAAGGATAGCACAATTGGCCCTACAGAACTTCAGTCCAGCTCTTGGGAGCTCTCCAGAATAAAATATCACACATATCAAAATACCTAACGTATATATGTATACGTAGGGGAAGGTGGGGTAAGATAGCGAAGTGGGTAAGATAACGAAATTGTTTGGGAAAAATGTAAAACAAATATATGATCGGTGATATTTACGTTGGCATTCTGTAGTTGCTTAAGTGTAACTAGCAGAAATTAGGTGCCCCTGAAGAATGAGTTAAGGGTATTATGGCTGTTTGTCAAATTCTACCGTTAATGTTACTATTTTCGGCTGATACCAACTAAGGATTTTTTCACTATTTTAAGATAAGAGGAAATCTTGGGTTGTAGTGTCCATTAGTGCTAAGCCTGTTATATCGTATTTCGCTAAAATTGAAGTGAATTATCTGTTCCGTGAATCACAAATATGAAAACATTGTTCAGTGTGCCGCCCGGGGCAAGTTGACGAATTCGTCTGCGTCCTTAACAAAGACTACCGAAATTCATAATTTGGAAGATAGCGATTGGGATTCTTCTGACGTAGCACCATTGACGTATTTGAAAAATAATTTCAGTAACGAGGAGATCGAAACCATTGATCCAGAGAATCCTACACCTGGCCCACCGCGACGTAGGAATGTAAACGCAAAAAACAAAGACCCCTTCCAAAATATGATCGGTCAAGTTCAAGCACCAGAAAGAAGGTAAAATGTCGCATTATAACTTCGACGCCTATCCTTTGTGACCAATGCAACTTATGGTGGCATGGAAAACGCTCATCGTATGGAGGTATAGGGCAGTTTATTTGTGATTTGTGCACACCTTGACTGATTAGTCGTCTTACCCTATCGGGTTAGCCATCTTACCCAACCGTGGGGTAAGATGACGAAAATGCAGTGCGTTTTTTATTTATTTTTCTTTATAAAATGTTTGGTTTTATGGCAATAATATGCTAGGTGTCTAACTTTTGTACTGTTCAATATGCAGAAGTTTACGTTCTATTTGTCCTTTTTCTTAAGGTCGCCAACTTACCCCACCTTCCCCTACATGCTCTTTTGCATATCTACTGGTAAGTTTACCTTTGAGGAAAAGTGGCGTCTCCAAAAGGTTTTTTGCAACTGAGTTGTCTTAGAGTCAAGAATAGCAATAATATATTCATAGGAAAAATTTAACTCAAAGCTAAAGTGTTTACTATTGGTTCAAAGGCAGTGTACATTGTATTTGTTTCCAGAAAGATTTTTACAAGAAAGGTCTGAATCATACTTAGCAGAACAAACTTTTAGGAAATATTATACTGATTTCCTCTCTTTCCGCCTCTTATCCGACACAGTATTTTTGTTTTTCATTACTGTTCAATTTCAAACAGACTTTTCGTTCGTCACAAACTTTTCAATTTCTTTATTCCACTTCCTCCTTTCTGTCCTTTTTGTTCCTCATAAGTTAAAGTTTGATGTTTATGTGACCAGTTTTTTATTTCTTTAGCTTTGGGTAATTGATGATTGTCAGAAAGATTAAAAAGGGCTTATACAGAAAAACCTTTAGCATAAGTTTGTTTCTAAGAAAGGGTGTACTACCATCAAATAGATATCACCACTTGGATTAAATATTGCTTCATATCACACGTATTTTCAAAGAAATACATCCAAAGCAATATTCAATTTAGCGCAGGAAACCACTTCTACACAGTGTGGATGTATAGGTTGGAACCAAATCCATAGAATCTGTATATAGTGAAAAGGAATAAAACGATCGGATACGTGAACCTTAATTTTTAAATGAGCAAAAATTTACAAAAAACGTATTTTATGATGTCATTATTGTCGCAAATATGACGTCATCACCATCACTTTTAAATAGAAACTGCAATTTTTGATAGTGCCATTTGAAGGAGAACGTTTTCATAACGATGATTTCTACGATAGCTTACATAACAAAAAGTCAAATAAACTTCAAATTATTAAAATTATATGTTCTAGCTGCACACCATTTATGTATTGAGAATGAACAAGGCGATGTTCAAATTCGTTTCTGACATTATTTAGTAGTTGGGGAATTATTAACCTGATTTCCTCGGTTATTCTTATATTCAAATCTTTAATATTACTAGGTGGGTTCAGATACACTATGGATGTAACATAACCCCACAACAATAAATCGACTGGAGTTAGATCGGGAGATCTTGCTGGCCATTTAATTGTTCCTCGCTTATCAATCTATTTGATAATTTCGAACAGTTAGAGAATAATATGGCGGTGTACCTTCCTGCTGGTATTATGTTTCGTTACAGTAATAGCAAATAATTTTCACCATTTAATGCACCTTCTATAAAAAACGGGCTTATGACTGAATTACCAACAATCTCTACTCATTCGTTAATTTTTTGTCGGAATTGTGTGTCCTTCCAACATCTTATTGTCAGACCCGTCTAGGGAGAAGTCAGATTCCTCGGAGTAAATTATGCGTCTTGAAAATTTCAGATTGTTATTACATCGTGCCATCATTATATCACAAAATTCTCTTCTATCAAAATCATCCTCGTGAAGTTCTTGAAGCATTTTTATTTTGTACAGATGACATTTTATATTTCTTAGATATTTTAAAATTGAAGAATAAGTAACTGACTGCTGAAATGGGACTTCACAGCTTGATTTCCTTAGAAATTGCCGGATGACTTTTTGTAAAGACATCTCTTAAGTGATCAAGTCCCTAAATTGTTGTTCTATATTACTTACTGTTGATCGCGTAATAAGTCGATCAGAGTACTTATTATTAAACAATTCATAAACTCCTCCTCGTGTCCGGGACTCCAAAGCGAATCATCATTAAAGTTTCTATTAATAGTAATAATAATAATAATAATATAGCTTATCTGTCCAACAGAAAAAAAAATCCCTTAAAAGGACATACAAAGAAAGAACAATATTACAATAATACACCCTACAGTATCGTTGATTATAAAAAGAAAAAGAAAAAGTAAATATTATTTAACAACTGGAAAAAAAAAAAGGGAAAGTAAGATTGTAAGTTACAATATTTATATTAAATAAGAAAATAAGAGAAAAAAATATCATAAAAATGACATGTTATTGGCATTTTTGCACATGTGCGTAATTGGTGCCTTGCACATAATATTCATACGAGTTTTTGGGACTTGGAACATGTCTAGTGATCTCGTATTATACTGAGGTATAATAAAATTAATTTGTGAGAGCAAAGTTGGGGAATCAATTTTATTATTGACCACTGCCATTAGAAACCTTCCACTAGCATCATTCCTTCGCTGAGTGTCAAGCAGGAGAGTGTAGTGGGTACCCCGAAGAGGATACAGATCATCAGTCTTATACGAGTGATATTTAAGAAAACGTTTTTGAACACTTTCCAGAAGTAGCTCCTGATATAAATATTGAGGATACCACGCGATTGCTCCATATTCAAGGGAGCAGAACAGAACCTTCAAGCAGGTTAAATTGAAAAAATGTTTACAGAATATGATAATAAAAGAAAGGATTCTAGATGCTGATAGATAGTTTGTAATCAAAGAGCACGCCTAGATCCTTAAACTTAGTAACTCTGGAAATAACAGTTTGAGACACATTGCACTGAAAAAGGTAAGGATGATCACATTTAGAATAAGATAAGACCGCACATTTATCGATGTTTAATTTTATATTGTTTTTGGTGCACCAATCATTTATTACTTCAAGATTATTCTGTAGCACAGTATAATCCGCTGCCGAAGAAATATTGTGAAATATCTTGATATCGTCAGCGTAAGCTAAGGTTATACATTCCAGAACCTCTACAAGATCATTTAAAAATATATTAAAACAATAGAGGGCCAAAGGTTGGATCCCTGTGGTACGCCAGTTGAAACTAGAAAGAGAGACGAAAGAAAACCATTGTAATGGACATAGAAATGTCTATTGTTAAGGTAGGAACTGAAAAATTTCGTATTTTTGGGAGAAAGTCCTATAGACGACAAATTAAAGCAGAATGGTCAATTGTGTCAAAAGTCTTGCTTAAATCCGTATAAATTACATCCACCTGTCGACGGTTATCAAAAGCATCACTGATAAATTTCGACTAAATTACTCGTGGTGGATTTGTTGCTGACAAAGCCATGTTGATGGACAGAAAGTTGAGGTTTGGCGCAGTTGTATAATCTGTCGTATAAAAGTATTTCAAAAGCTTGGGCACAGCTGGAAAGAATGCAAATAGGCCTATAGTTCTCTAAATTAATTCGAGAGCCTTTTTCGAAGACGGGTGTTCCAGTCTTCCAGAAGTCAGGAAAAGTATAAGTCTGCATAGCAAGATTGAAAATGGTTACAAGCGGACCACACAAAGTGGAGGCACAGCGACGAATAAAGAAACACGGAAGGCCGTCATGCCCAGTAGTTTTGGTATTTTTTAGCTTTATCATGGCATGGCATGGCACAAATAAACCAATATCAATAGGATAAGAATTTCTAAACGGTTGCTGTGCTGAGATGGAGAAAGTATTGTCCTGGTAAACATTTGAAAACATATCGGTAAACGCCTTCACGATATCGTTAGGTTTATCGAGAATGACATTATTGTAAGATAAGGACCCAGGAATACGGGAGTTACTACGCTTACCGGCAATGAATTGCCATAATGTCCTCGGGTTATCGACAATGTTATTTTCAGCTTCAGCTTGATTACCTCTGAAAACACCTCCGATCTCTCTCTCTCTCTTAACCAAAGAACGCAATCTTGAAAATTCATTACGATAGTATGCAGATTTAGTCCTCTTCCACTTATTGAAGTAATATTCTTTTAATTTTAAGTTGTTTAATATTTCTAGTAAACCAAGGTGGAAAACTACGCTTAGTATGCCTAAATTTTGGAACGAATCTCTCAACAGACCGATACAACTCGTCGTAGAAGGCAGATACGCACTCGTTGACGTCAGAAAATGAGTCAAGAAAGGACCAATCGATTGCAGATAGATCTTCGCAGACGCAAACTAAATCTGCCCTGCAGAAGTTGTACCGTAAGTTGTTATTACTAGGAAAAGTTTTCCATACACTGATCGTCGCGAACTCAATAGATATATCAAGAGCTGGATGATAGGTGTCCTCAAGAACCAAGGGATCCATATCATGTATAACTGTTGTAACACAATCGACGTTAGTGAAGATAAGTTCTAGTAGCCTGCCAGAGGCATTAGCGACCTGATTATATTGACGTAAATTTAAAGTATTCATAAAATGGGAAAGAATGAAAAATTTGCGGTCGGATATATCTGATACAACGAAGTTAGGACAATTGAAATCGCCACAGATGAAAACATGCTTATCAAGAAGTTCCAAACTCAGGGCATCAAAATATGATTCGTAATCGTTACAATTTACACTAGGTGGTATATAAACATTAACCAAATATAAATCAAATGCACTGGTTATACATTTACAGATCACTATGTCAATTAATGGGATAGCACTAAATAACTGAGTGTCCACCTGTGTAATTCTCAAATTAGGAGAAACTGCAATCAGGACACCACCACCCGTAACTCGTCCCACGGCACCAAAGTCTCTGTCTCATCTGAAAATATTCTACGAAGCACCAAATAGTTCCGAACCATCTATGCTGGAGTTTAACCAAGTTTCAGACAGCAACATGACCTCCGCATCAAAACTGTCAGCAACCGGGTAAATCCCGTCAAGTTTACTTCGGAGACTACGAACGTTTTGATAGTAGAGACTCAGATGGTTTGTGGATTTAGTATTTCTGCTGGACTCGTCTAGTTTCCCCGATGAGCCATCGTAGACACACTTCGAGGAACATCACCCACAAACCTGATGGTAATATTCTGCTCCCCAGAAGCAATCCTCGCATTTAGTTGTAGTAGAAGATATCCCTAATTGTGTTGACATCAGTGGAGAGCTTCTTCAGAATTGGACACATTGTCCAATCCAGGAAGGTTAAATATGATTAAATTATTCTTCAGATTCTATTCATTTGGTTTCACTTAAAAGTGCCATTTTTAGGTTTATGTCAATTAATCACAAGACAAATAACGTTTGTCAAAACTGACAGGACAGAATCAACAATACATTTTACGTTGAAATTGACTACCTTTTGTTAAAAAAAAAGACATTTAAATACGACAAATACGACCGGATTTTGACAGAAAACCGAGTAAAAGCTGAATTTAAGGAACATTTATTGGACCTTATTCGAAATAAACGTCTTTTTTAATTGTAGAGTGTAAGCAAAAAATTACAACTGAGCGTAAATAAAAATGTTGGCAATACTCAATATATTTCTTTCTCAGAAACCTTCTGTAACCTATCTCTGAAATCATCGTTCTGTATGCAGGAAAACATGGTCCTCCAAATGGCGTTATCTAAAATTGGGATTACCATTTAAGACAAAAGGAGATGATGTCGTATCTGCGACAATAATAATGTCACGAAATTCGTTGACGTATCCGATCGTTTTTATATCTACAGATTTCATTAATTTTGTTCTAACTTATACGTCCATAGTGTATATATAATATAGGCGTATAATAAGTTCATTAGTTGCTTAACAGCAATAAGAGCTCCATTTAATTTTATTGATTTTGATTATTTAGTTTGTTGTTTAAATTCAGATGGTAAAGCACTATAGTTTAAAGGTGAGAGAAAGTACAGAAACTAAATTTGAGGATACATTCCCGGAGTATTCATTCCAATACCTATGCTTATTTATTTTATATTGAAGACAAGACAATTAATTAAACGTGTATAAAACCAACCTTAGTAAAATGCTTGAAAAGTTACGTAAGCAGACTTGAACGAAAACGGTTTATGGAATAAGTTGTCGCCATCAGTTCCACTTCAATTCTCGTATCGTGAGAACTTTAAAATTTTATTATGGCCATTTACGACAAATTACATGTACTTTTTTAATTTGTTGCGTGACGCCTAAGAACCGCAAAAGCAACAACTCGATCTATTTATATCTTATACATATTATATACACATATGTACGTATGCACAGCAACGTCACAAAACACCTACAGCTATGCATGCAGACCAACATACAGCCTATGTGTGTTATATAAGATTCGTAAGTTCCCGTTAATAGTTATTACCTTTCGATATTGATCATGGGGATAATAGGAACTAATGAAATGTATTTTTAAATGAAAAGAGTCTATCGTAAATATATATATATATATAAATATATATATATTGGTATATATATATATATATATATATACCAAAAGGAAAGCTAGACCCCATAAAATTCGAACTGCTTTACAACATGGATGGATCAGAAGGTCTATCTAATTTGTCAGTCTAAAATCGTGTTTCTTAACCCTTGATGTTTTCAACTTAAACAGTCCAATGTCTAATTGTTTCACTCGTTTCTCCCAAACTGTTTTGTCCTGTGCCACCATTTTATATCAACATCGATGCTGACGCATTCAATTCTACGTGTACGGTTTTCGATATATACCTTAATCCATTTCCTGGCCGAATGGTATTTTTGTCTTTATTATTTCCACTGTAAATATTTTTTCTCTGTTATGTAATGCACTATCGTTTCATTAATTTCTTCATTCATAAATAAATTTTCAACATTAAAGAACAACTTCAAAGTTTTTATGTTTACTTATTTCCAAACAGTATATACCGTCCCCAGTACAAATGGCCAGGTAATGACGGTAATGTTGAATAGGAGGAAGTGGCAAAACCAGAAAGAAGTGGTTTTTATCACGTTTCAATTTCTGTTTACCTGGCATCCAGCTTTATCTGTTAATTTCATGTTCTAATAGATCACTTGCTTTATAGTCTAATACCTAACTACAGTATTTTATTATTATTCTTTGAGAAGCATTATACAACAGTCATATTGTTTGTACAGCTTGTATTAACTCAAATCACAACACTCAGGATTGACATCTACCTTTTGTCTATCTTAATTTGAAGCAAAGTAATCACTCAACGTCTCCCCTTCTTAATCTTTAGCAGAAATATGTAAACATATTCCTTCCTAAGAAATATCTTCATGAAATAATATTATATTAAATGTGTGTTTAGTTTAAATTATATCAAATACTTCTTCAAACAGAATCTAGCTAATGTATTCCATATATCAGTTCTGAAATAATGAAAACTATGGACCTTGTTAACATCCTTGGTTTGCATCCGACTCATTCTCACCATAAGTTGGAAGAAAATACCATAACTGTAAATCCGTGAAAACCAGTTATTTCTAACAGGTCTGCGAAGAATGAGTACAATATCTAAGGCGCACATTTCTATAGCCTACAATCATTGTATCAAAGCACATATTAGAAATATTCTCAAAATATTTCTGGACATAGAAGAGTTTGTCCATCCATCAAATTGATTTACAAGTAGTTGCGTTCGAATCATTAGTTCTGGTTTATTATTACTCACCAGTTGACATTCATGACAGCATTTAACAATTTCTTTCGCTTCATTATCGATTCCTGGCCAATATACTTTTGATTTTATTCGAGTTTTTTGTATTTGTATTATTCCTGGATTACCTTCATGTGCCAATTGTAGTACAGCTTTCCTTCATTATGACAGTATAACAATTCTGCTTCCTCCTAACGATATCCCACCAATTTATTGATTCTTAGTTTCTTTAATTTTTTATCTTATTTAGATTTTCAACTAGTTCTTCTTTTGTAATAGCCTTGGCTTCTGACTTTATCAATCCGAATGGACAATCAGACATATTCTAGTTTCTTTTACAGTATGTAACTTCTATACTATAATCTTATCTTTGGAGCCTAGAAATCCATCGGTTTATAAGTTTGGTTGTGATTTTAGCGAAAATATAAATTTTAGGCTTTTGTGGTCTGTAATCAGTTCAAGTTTTTCGCCATATAAATAGTGTATGAGATTTTTCACACTACCAAACTAAAACTAAAGCCTCTTTCTCAGTTTGCGAATATCGTTTTTTGGATTGATGTGAAATCTTTGCCGGAAATACTATTATAATGTGCAGGTCCTTTTACTCAGGTATGAGTATATCCTTTAAGCTTATTCGACTTCAATTTACAATTATTTTTGTGTTGGAATTTGGACCAAAATTAGCTAGCACTTGTTCATTACAAAGCAGCTCTTGAAGTTTGCGGAAACACCTTGTCCTACTTCGAACCATGTCTTTTATTAAATCTCTTAATGGATCGATTAAAGTTGACTATATATATAACGTCTA
The DNA here is from genome assembly GCA_038088585.1 of Chrysina gloriosa. Classification (NCBI taxonomy): domain Eukaryota; kingdom Metazoa; phylum Arthropoda; class Insecta; order Coleoptera; family Scarabaeidae; genus Chrysina; species Chrysina gloriosa. The sequence goes on from CM076089.1 coordinate 37,270,826, forward strand.
CTATGTGTAATCATTATTAGTATACTTTTTACCTCTTTTTGTTTCAGGGTTTCGAGAATATCTGATTGCTTGAACTGTACTCTAATCAGCTTTTATTCCAGTCTCTGTTATTATATCTTCTTTTAACGTATAAATATATTTATAGTCATTTAAAATGTGTCTTGATTTTTGAAGTTTATAAAACTCTTCATAATCTTGTCGTGTTCTTCTTTAGTTTGTTCATATACTAAGATATCATCGATATATACCAAGATACCTTGACATTCTTGTAAAATATGCTGTCTTAGCTTATACTTGATATAATTATGGAGCATTTAGAATACTAAACATGCACGTCTCATATTGGTACATATCCTTGTGTGTTTTAAATTTTGTTATTGGTATTGTTTTAACATGACTAAATTTTCAAACTATCTTAATTGGCTTTCCCCAACATTTTTCATTACTGGCTCTACCCCTAGCTTTCCTCTTATCCTGGTCATATCTCAGTGTTTCCTTTAGTGTATTTTATTTTCACAGTACCTTTTATTTATTTAAATTAATCTTCATTTTACGTTTGCTTTTTCGCCCTTCCGCCAACATTTCTAGGTTATATTGTAGTACTTTCTCGGCGGTCAGTGTAAACCGCACTGACGCCCTTACTTCTCGGAATTTTAACGTCGCGCCTTGCACGTAAGTGGAGACAAAGATCGGTTTACACTACTTAATGATAACACGTCAGCCACTCTTTTATCAAACCTTAAATATAATTGTCGCCATATGCAAAGGCAACACGATTGGTTCAGAATCAGACTGAAGTTGTGGTAACTCAATGTAAACAAAGAAATAATGTAAGATATATTTACAGAGTGTCACTATTTTGTCTTTAAAGAGACCAACATTTTTGACGTTTCCTTTTATTTGCTTCCTTTATAGCGCTAGTAAGAATCTAATACGATGGAAATACAGGGAATACTATTTAAAACGAGTGATGCAGGGAATGTCTGTTGGTAATACTTCAAATACTAGAAAATGTTTTCCTTACATTTGTTGAACTCATATGTTTTGCTGTCAGTTGTCCTTACCGTTTTGTCGTTTATTTGCTTGTATTTTGTTTTTTTTTTTTCTTCTCCTTAATTTCCCATTATTTCACTGGATTATATGCTATAAATTTTAAGAGATACAGTAAGTTTTATAAGTAAATTGTAGTTAGAGATTATGAAGAATTTAATTTTAGATTTTCCTAGAATGCCGTTTACTGGCGAGAAAAATGTCGTTTTAATGCTTCATTATAGGAGTGGAACTCAATGTCCAAATGGGGACTCGCGTTACTCATTACAGAGTTGCAATGGATAATTTATTTCCCGATATGAACACACTCATTGGGCGCATGCATAAAATTATTAAGTTTTGAATAGAAGGATTATATTTGCAAGTGAAAATCTACAGGTAGAACAAATAAAATAAAAATGGTTAGGTTTTTTACTAACAGGTAACAGGGCGATGTTGGTCGCGTATATTATTTGGTCACGTGACTTTTAAAGATATTTGCAAACCCAGTATTTTTATACACATCCTTATTTTCGGGTACTGGAATGATAACTTGGTTCTAACAATCAAGAAATGTATTTTCTAATGTAAATATATTAATAATGCATATATGTAACATAATATATGGCACGAACTAAATATGAACTGGTTATCCTAATATCAATACTGCGAGAACCAGACGCTATAGGTTTTAGATTTTTGATTGTGTGCACAACTGCATATCCATTGACAGTTGAAAAAGGAAAAGAATTTGAAGTACCTAAGACCAATTATTGGCAGCCTGCAATATAGCGAAAACACAGAACCGTTTCTCTCAGACGACGATTTAAAGGTGTTGATTTTCTTATTGTTAGTTGCAGTATAAATCTACAAGGGCTTCGTTCTAGTTCTTTTAATGACACGTTATAAAACATTTACAAGAGCGCACAAGTGCTATTATTTGCACTAGTGCAGGCATCTTTCCTGGCAACTGTATAACTCGGGTTACCATTCAATTTAACGTAAACTCTCTTGTAGTTTTGATTAAGAAAGAAAGTCATTTTTCTTTACCGCAAAAGTAAACAGTAACGTTAATAATTTATCCTACCCACGCTTTGTTTTGGTTTGTAGCTAGTTATTGGAAGCTGACTTTTCTTAATGTTTTATCAGTATCACTTCCGCAAGAAGTATTGTTGATTTGGTTTTGGGATAGAACTTGGCAGCATATTTACCACATCTAAGTGTAAATACTCTAATGCAAGGCAAGCGTCCAAGAAGAACAAGCACAAGTGGACATTTTGTACGACTGTAGTTTTTTTTTTTACGAAGCGCACTCAGTTGGTTCTGCCCGCCTCCTTGCAGTTCCCCTCGTAATCCATATCATCCCCCAATTTTTGTATTTTTGGATATGCTTCTAATCTACGGTATGAGACCTTCTTACTGGAACCAGACAAAATCTATACATTTCCAATTAAATTACTCTACACCTAATTTCCTTATTGTATTTATTGACTTTGAACCGCTATTAATATTCAAGTTTAATTTGCAATATTTTCTGTATACTACTACATTGAATTAATATTCCATACGATAGATACTTCGGAAGACATCCGCCTGTAATTGATTACCATAGTATTCAGAAGCAATTAAGTAGCCTCTTATGCGCCGCCCCTATTTCTTCGGTCTAATACCTAGTCTCGCGTGAAGAGCGAGCAAGAAAACGGCTACATGTGAGTGTATATGTAAAACCTGGCTAATAAATTAGGAGAGTGGGCGAGCTGGAATTCGTGTAACATGTAATTACAATTAAGACTTGTCTTACGGTAGCTGCAATCCACTGGCTAATGGCTCTACTTCTCCACTTATGCACTGTAGGTGCCTATATATACACATATACGTACATACACCTGCCTGTATAAAACAAGAAAAGTGGAAAACCGGGTCCTCGAATACCTGCACATATATTCGCAAAATATTTAAGAAATAATATCGCTCAAATTGTTTCAAAGCAAGATGCTAAAAATGGCAATACATTCATCACATCTCAGTATTTCGTTTGCCTTATAGAGATGAATACAGGCTCCTGGCTCTTCTTTTATACATACAAAAACTGAGAACTGATATGAAGAGGATATCAGAGGTGCAACTGCAGCTTATCGTATATATAGTTGCTACGCAATAACAGTAAAAGAACGTGAAGACTTTACTTAATACAATTCCGAAGGAAGCCCTTATTCATATTACGAGGGTTGTTTCCAAAGCTCTTGGACATGGCTATAGTTCTTTTGTGTCGTCAATTTTCATTAAAATTGCGATGTAATTTTCAGTATAGGCTCCATTTAATTGACTACACTTATCCCGACGCGAAACTTTTTTATCATCCTCAAATAACTTCTTCCCAGTCTGTAATCCACCTATTTACAATCAGTTTTACCTCGTTTAAGGTCCCAAGTCGAACACCCCGTAGAAGTTCTTTCCAACTGAGGAACAAGTGCACTAGGACACTAGGAGCCGTATCTGGCGAATAGGATAGATATGGAACTAAAAGATTGTAATAGTTCTCAATAGATGATCTCCTCGCAATCCTAGCATACAGTAAACAAAGTTAAATGTAAGGAAAAGATGCAAGACCAACAAACTAGGGATGTCTTAAATCAGTTGCATTCGAAATTACCTCCACACGGCTTTTGCTTGTCCTACCTGGCATGAATGTACATGTCAAACAGGCTATAAATAGGCAGACAAAAGATATGCCAGCAAGTTTAGCTGAACAGAACTTTCAGGAGCTAATTTCATACTGGTAGAAATGAATAGGTATTTGCTTTCGTCGTTGTTCAATATTAGCTCATTAGCACCATTCATTTAGTGGTATACACACGTCGACATTTTCAGTAGGGGTAACGGACGGGTTCTGGAATCGCCGGTCCACCGCTTACTAAGGTAGTCAACCTCCTAGCATATATGTTTGAAAGGTAGTTAGAGGAGTAGAAATTTAAAATTCCCACCACTCCAACAATCGCGCCAACGCGAAGACATATTAATAGGACCAGCGATAGCCGGTGGTCTATTAGATCCGACCGTGCACTGATACAGTTAAGCACCACACCAGTTGGTAGAAGATGTCACTCTCATTCAGTAAGCTGTATGTTTTCTGTATTATATGGTCGATTAAACAGGTAGCTGTAGATCCGGCCAATAAGTTACATAATCCCAGAGATACCGTGACGTCGCAAACAGTTTTCGAAAAGAATGCTTCTTTGTTAGACGTCTGCTAGTGTTAATAATACGCTAGTTAATTATTTAATAATTTATTAACACATATGACATAGGTTTATGTTTTGAACGACATTTTATATATTTATTCACTTCTTCTATAATAGCTTCAGTTTTAACAGAACAAGTCTCTACAATTTTCATGTCTTCATGTTAGGAATAAATAGAAAACATTAGAATTTGTACTTGAATTGTATAAGAAATAAAATTTCTAGAAATATGGGATTCTCAAGTAGAATAGCTGAAAGCTTATCAGTATATATGAAATTGATGCTTTCTATATATTTAATAGCTCCCCATTTTGAGTATGCCTCAAAATACCATTCGAATACAACTGCAGAAACTTCAGAATAAAAGCATGAGAATGATAAAATACAATAGATATATACATTGATGTTAACCACATTGAAATTAATAAATGTGCGACAGAGTAATAGCTTAAAACCTCTTCTTCTTATAAAATTAAATCCTTAAAATAATAAATAGCCTTATGTCACAGAGTAATAGTAGTAAGAGAAACACATAATTAGAATACTAGAAATTTTAAGATTTTTTATATAAGGAAGTATCAACTTAATCAGAAATGGCGTAATGTTTATATCAATTGAGTGAAACTATACAATTAATTACCTAATATAATTAATTACTACGTTACAATCAATAATAATAATAACAATAATACTACTACGAATAATAATAATAATAATAATAATGATGGTCTTTATTCGTCCAACAGCATTTAAACCATTTACAAGACAATAAAAGAAACTTACAATTGATACAGTTGACACTGATAGCTCAGGCACTACTTTTGTATGCATTATTAAAGCGTCTACCTCAGAATAACGTTTATTAATACTATCTGCCACAAAACTGAAATCATGAGCTTTACATGTACATGTAACAAGTTTGCACAATGTTTTGTAAAAGACCGCCCTACAGAATGTTTGCGGCACTACCGCTCATAAACTTTAACAGCTGGTTTGTTGAAAGTAATATATTTAACAGTACCTTTGAAATTACTTCGGCAGATTTCCAAATACATTAAGTAATACAATCCGCTAGGAGGGCGGACCTCGCCCTAAAACTGGACAGGGGAACCTTAAAAACACTGACAGGGGCACTCACAGGCCACTATACCTGTAACAAGCACCTTCACAAAATGGGCTTATCCAACACGGATACTTGCAGATTCTGCGGTGAAGAAGAGGAGTCAATGGAACACTTGATCACTAACTGTGGGGCACTAGGCCACAGGAGATATAGACTACTACATGCATATACGCTGAGTGAGGAGGACCTATTTACACTCCCATTGAAGGAGCTGATCCTGTTCCTCAGCGTATTAAATAAATAAATAAAACAAACAAGAGGAAGCACAATAGATCAACGTGGTCGCAGTGCAAAGGGCCATTTTGGGCCAGAGCCCCACCTCATTACAATACAATACAATACAATACAATACAATACTTAAGTACAACATAAAGCTTTTCCTGCACAGTTCTCGGGTATCCATTTACCACAACATTCAGAAATTAGCCAATCACAACCGCGAAGTGCGGTGTTTCACGTTCCCCTGGTACACCAGCCGAAACTTGTATTTAACCTTACCCGACCAAGCGGAGCTCTGATCGGGCGTACAGATACTTCCCTAGCTAAACTATCTGGAATTTCCAGGTCTAAAGTGCAAAACCTTGTGAAACCCAAGATTACATACAGGCAAAAAGTGTCATAATCAAGGCCCACTTTACCAGGCATGCACAAAGGGGCTAGGTTAGTCCAGATAAGGAAGTGAGGCGTCAAGAGATGGCGGAGGCTACTATACGTAAAGAAAGGACGGAGGTCCAAAAAGGCAGAGGTCGGAGGGCCGTACTACCGCAGGTCTTTCGAAAGGCATAAGGCTGCTTTAGAGAGGATCGCGGTAGTATGCAACGACTATCCAGCCACCCAGATGGAATCGGCAAAGCTTAAGGCGGTCCATGAATCTATTATGGAGGCATATGACAGCATTATGGAACAAGGACTTTAAGTACGCTTCGAAGAATGCAGATGTATGCGGAAGAACCGCTCTCAAAGCTGTTAAGCCTAATTAAAGAAACAACGCTGGAGAACGTACTCTAAGGAGACATGACGACCACAACAGATCTGGAAAGGTTACAGTGGAACAGGTATTATTGCCACCTCAAGTAATCTAATCTAAATCTAATCTACACCCACCCGCTGGTCGAACTTGCCAAGAAAATTCTCTGGTCAACCTCCACACAGGTCCGCTTGCACTCGATGAATTTCACATGCAATGTGTTATAACATAACCTAATATAAATTGTTCAACATCTGATTTTTAAGATACTTAGCAGTATTTGATCAAGTTTCATATGTACTATTTTTTTGAGAAATGAATAAAGAAATGCTATTTTCTAACAAGAATTACTGAATATATTACTTTGTGTTACCTTTTTCAAAATAATAAAAGAAAATTACCAATATATTTGAATAAAAAAGTATAAATACTAGTAAGTGTTCAAAATAGATCAATGAAATTGATCACAATTAATTGAAATTTTCATTATTATAAAAAGCATGAATTGCGATCAAAACCCAATTTCCACGCGACCTATTTAGATGTTCGCCCCCGATTCTACGAGGCGCGAAGTAGTGAGAGCAACTTTCGAACGAAGACTAGGAGAAGCGATCTTATTTGGGAGGCCTTATTCAGAGGTTGCACTGTATGTGCTCTGGTTTTAGCTCTGTTTTTCTTCAAGTCTTGCAATAAAGGTGATTGCAAGGACTGTGGTGTAATTTACTGACACACCGGTTTCATTAAACAATTGTGTGGTGAGGAGTTTACCGATGTGATATTTGTGTCTTCAAGTCTTGCTTTTGATTTTATTGGGCCTAATCCTTGTATCACTGCTTTTGTCTGAGAATTATCACCCTCGATTGCATAACCTCTTCTAATTCCCACACCTGCTATTCTAGGTCCTCCATTACCAAGTTTGTAATAACTGCTGATAATGGAGAATGCATCACCGAAAATTTGCTAATGGAGATCCTCGAGCAAAATTCTTTGGCAAAATCAAGTTCTAGTGTAAGCGTTATCTGGATGAACGTTTCTTCTTCTGTAAGAAGGGTAGTATTGATGAAGTATCATATTCCTTCAATAATTATTATAATCGATTAAAATTTCCGTATGAGAAGGAATCGAAAGGTCCATTAAATTTGCTGCTACGTGGCAGTTATGCACAATAATGGCATTGTTAAGATTAACATAGAACCCACGAATACTAGTAGGCATTTCAATTATTTTTCAAAAACCTCTAAATTAGATAAAATTAATGTAGTTACTGGATTAGTTGATCAATTTAAACGAAATTAGAGATGTTTTAAATAAACACAAACTTCATAAATTATGCAACAGATGTAACATAGATAGTACGAATGAAAGTTATATTACTATTTCTTACAAGAAACGTTTAAGTGAACAACTAAGAAAAGAATTTAATAAAAATGATATTCCAAATAATAATAACAAATCTCTTACGACTTGTACTAAATCCAAATTAAATCAGCAAAATCAAAGCAATGTAGCTTATAAAATAAGTTTTAAAGACTGTGATGGATGTTGCATCGGTCAAACCAAGCAAAATTTAAAGAACAGAAAATCATTAGCATTCTTTAAATAGTGAATTTGGTGCAATGGCTGCTGTAACAAAACATTGCAAAATGTAGGCCATTGCTTTTATTTTGAAAACACAACCATTTTAAAAGGAGAAAATAATTATTAAAAGAGAATAACGTACGAAATGATACATGCAGAGAAATGAGATATATAAATGTATTACAGAAATTATATATCAAGATATTCTGGTTGTTAGTTATTATGTTGATAGTAGCCAAAATAGAAGCAAATGTTTTATTTACACGGTTTTATATATTTTTTGCCTAAAAGTGGTGGAGATTATTAGAAAAAGTTGGTAGAATATGTTTGTTACTCTATATTATATAATTATGAGTACACATATTTATCGAAAATACTTTAAAATTCCACCAAAATATTGGTAGGGAGTGCAACCACCTTTCTTTCTAGTAGATACATTTATTTACACTACTAAATTTTTAGGTGTAAATTTTTCTCGCTGTTTTCCATGTCAAAACCTATTAGCTTGACTCCACAGTTACTCCTAAGGATTCAGCTTTGTAGAAAGGGTAACATTACAAACATGTGTCATTTATTATATACATAACATAGCAGTTTCATTACATTGAATCAGTAGTAAAGATGATCCAAAGTCAAAGTTAGTCACTCACGTCATAATAAATACTTCCCGCGCTACATATCGTCTCAAAATGTAGTCTTATGAGGGTTGGATACAAATAATTGGCAACACATTGATAGGTCTGAAATTCCTTTAATATCATAGGCACAAACACTTACATTCTCTCAATATAGTCACCTCTCATGTCTACCATCTTCTGGCAAATAACAGGGAGGCGTTTTACACCATCAGCACGGCCACTTCTGTTGATATACCGCAACGATCCCCCTGTAGCACGAATAACCTCCTCCTTGCTGTTGGAGTAGATCCCTAGCAGTGGTTCTTTCATTTCGGCGGAAAGATCATAGTCATACGGATTCATATCCAGTGAGTATGGCAGATGTTTCAGTACTATGCGGCATCTACATTTTGTCCTCGAGGTAGAGCGTGGTGCAGTACTAATGCGTGAATGTCATATGCAACAATGAACATCACTTTCAGATGAGCGCTGCATGCAGATCCTGTGGACGTAGCAAACCAGAATGTCTCCATTCAATGGATTGTCGTTTTAGACGGGGTTAATATTGATACATAATGTCCTGAACTCAATAGAAAGCGGCTCCACCTGTTGCCTCCATGACAATGCACGATGTCATAGTGCGAGGACTGCTACGGATCTTCTGTGAAGGTGACGGTGGGAGGTACTGGAACATCCGCCATACTCACTGGATATGGGTCCGTGTGATTTCTTCACCAAAATGAAAGAACTACTACGACTGATCCATTTCAAAAGTAGGGAGGAGGTTATCCATGCTATAGGGCAATCGTTGCGGGACATCAACAGAACTGGACGTGCTGATGATATATGACGCCATCCTGTCATTTGGCAGAAAGTACTAGACATGAGACGTGATTATATTGAGGGAATGTAAGTGTTTTACCTATAATAATAAAGGCACAACAGATATATCAATATATTGTCACTACTTTGTACCCAAGCCTCGCAGTTTGCTACCTCTCCTTTTCTCCATGTTTTTTAGTACCCTGATTTCTTCATCTTGTTTCCACAAACAAAATCACAGTCTATTCCTTAGCATACTATATTTTTATTCGTCCTGTCGTCGTTGGTGTCATAGGACCATATCAATCTTTCATGTATGCTGTATGGTCAAGAATAACATCAATGTATAAAGGGTAACTAGAGAACTTCTTCTCGACCATTCAGTTATACCCATACGTAATCAAGCGTATACCAGTCCAGCACTTTGAATTTAATAGTATACCGTTTCAGAAAAGAAACATATTGTTAGCAATGGCTTTAGTATTACACCGAATACAGTATCTGCTCTTCAGAGCGACACGCAACAAAACATACATTCGTTACAGTTATAATAGTTTTTTCAGAACTTACGTATCAAATTAAAACAGATGGAGTTAAAACCAAATGAATCAAAATCTGTAGGAGAAAATATTTCGCTACTATCTCAGGAATGCCGTAATTAGGTTTTTTAGTATCCATTTACTACACGGGCTGTAAATCATATCTGTCTCTTTCAACATGTGATTGAAAAATAAAGATGAATGTTTACAATGGTAAAATGTTTTCTTTTTTGATAAAAGGTGTTTTATTTATATGGACAATAGGATCGTATTCGAAGAGTTTAACAACGACCTCTTTTTAAAAACCATTGGGCAATTGCAGTAATTATAAGGCTACAGTTTATATGCTCAATTTTGTCTTCTTCATTTTTGATTCCCTTATACTCATTGACTTACTTTAATCTTATTTATCTTTTTAGTGAGCACTTATATTCTGTTAGTAAATTGATAGTCACTATAAATAGATCATTTTTAATAGCTTCGTGCTAATTACGACTTCCTGAATTCAACTAATGTAATATAAAAATAAATACTGGCATATTACAACACTTAACAAAATAAATAGCTAAATTAATGAAACTAGATGAGATGTAAGGAAAGTGCCAGTATTTCTTTTCCTATACATTTCGTCCAGTGTTTCTTGTGTTGATAGGAATAACAAGATGAGGAGGAATACAGACTCAGTATGTACACAATAATTTATTGCTGCAAGGGAATTAAATTATTATGAACGTAATGAGCTATAAATTTTAATTTCTGAACCAGGGAGGTATTCGAAATAGCTCCATTAACAGAAATACAATTAAACTTCAACTTATTCTCTTTAATAAATTATTAGTTTAGATTGTAAGATTGAAAGCCAACAAGGCCTCGGCATTAGTATCTACGCACTCGTTAATTATAATTAAGAAAATGGAAAAAGTACTACGCCGTAATAACGTAGACAGACCACTGACGCTGACCATCGTTGGAGCAGATGCATGCGCACCTTACACGAAATTGACCCAGGTGTATGCGAGAACATAACAGGTTTCATGAATCGAATAAAATAATGAGTTTCAAAAAATATAACTGATTGGTTTACAGGTTCATTAACATGTTTTCGTAGTTGCAAATACACTGTGGTAATGAACGATAGCAAAATATAGCTCAACTGGTTCTATTAACTGTAGATTATAAGGTAGTCCTGTATAAGAAAAATGTATCATCGGATATTGCTAATCTATGCGTAGTAACATTTATTGTTCTTTGAGTATGATAATTTCTTTACAAGCTTATGACGATCGTTTAAAAAAATAGTAATGATGCGTTCCCACAAACTTTTAGAGCAAAACGCGTGCTAATATTCCTAAACATTATGAGATGGTACTGGTAGGAGACCAACAGAACAAAAGGGTAAAGTATGGAATAAAACAAAATGAAGTTCTTAAAGCAGTGAATTTGAAAAGACACCTTTGTATAAATTTAAAGTTTTATACTTTCCTATTATATTATTGTTTGAAATTTGATCCATAAAAACGCAATATTTAATTTATTTTTAAATACCTTGTAGGACAATATCCTCTTCCAAGGCCAAAAACAAATTTTACATTTAACGGCTATGAAAAATTAAAGTGATAAAACTGATAAAGGCGGGCAGATATACTATCGCTAGATGAAGCAGCGGCTATTGTAGTATTGTTGCTAAATATTGGTAAAATTAATTGTGGAGTTGTATATATCGTACATATTCTGTCAACAGGTCGGTAAATGAGATCACTATACTGAGTATGAGTGGTTAAACTTGGCGGAATTTAAAACCAAATTATTTCTTTCTACGCACGTTTGTATTTGAGTTGCCAAGATAAATTCTCAACTGAAATATTCATCTCTTTACTTTAATATCACGCGCGTTAAAAATATGATCCGAGTTCACTGTTACAAGGAAGATCTCATGACATTACAATTTGACTTCCTTTCAATCCATAATTAGTGTATCTGCCTCTTCGATCAATTAAGGAATGTTAAAATTCTCATAACAACAGGTAATTTTGTGGAAATATGTATCTATATCTACCCTTAGAAACTAGAAAGGTAAGAAAGCAAATGGTTTGAAACAAACTCGAATACGATATTCTTACCCTTGCTTAGTTGTCGTCCTCAGTAATAAACGAAAAAGAAAGAAAGCATACCCGTGAACTTTGACTAAAATTTGCTCTAGAAATGCACTTGATCAACTCGTAGTTTATTTAAACCACTATTTTGCACGTTGGATGATAACAAGAATGCTTAAAGCAAAGTTGTTCAGGTGAATTCTGCAACGTGGCTTAAAAGACTTTTCCAACCCTCAAGTAAAGGCATTCGAATTCATTGAAATACAGTGTAGAAGCTATGTGTAATCAAAATCAATAAAAATAGAAACAACTGCTCTTAATACTACAACGTGACATTTGAAATACAGTGTATACCAATTAAGCAGTTAACTAAATTTCAATAATTTACTATTTTTCAGATTATTAAACGGGTCCCTTCAGTTAAAGAAGGTAATTTTGAATATCATTAAAACTATTAATATCTTAACAGTTTCGATGTTACTAGGCTTACTTAAAGCAGCAATATTTTTCGCGTGGTTACCTTTGTACTGATTTATTCGTTTTCTGTAAGTTTCCGGGGCATTATTTTAATATATCTACTTCTACAGTTTACAGATTTCACTTTCTCCCTTCAACTTTACGAACTACCTCCCGACATTACTCACTTTCTTAACACTTATTCAAGTTTGGTCCTTGACTGCCTTAAAGTACCTCTTACTAAAGTTAAACACCGATGTCATCACCAACAAAGCTCTAAAATACAATAATTGAGAAATGGACTTATTTGAGCAATAGATATCAGAATGTAAGAAGCTTATTTTTTCTGCGTTTGTCACTGGATTAGTCCTTCAAAATATCCGGAACGTTATCATTTGTAGAATATGTGTGATCAAAATCTAACTAAGTAAATGCGAGATGTATAATATGAACAAAAACTGATAGGAAGCATTCGGAAAGAACGGAAGTAGCACACACGTGAGTACCGTGAAGATTGCCTATCAGCTGTTTCCACGGTTAATGGTCTCACTCCCTACCCATTCCACATGAACGTGAATACACCTGACCTATGTTTATAGGCGAAACCGAAACGGTGGTTAATAAAGCGGTGCTGATGCTTAATTTCGGCTAATGTTAGAATCATTAAGCGTGAAGGATATACTTTGATTTAGAACGATTTCGTGCTAATACCATTCGTAGTCTACGTTTATAAATCAGTGGAAAGCAGAAATTCAAGAGCAAACCCATATGTTTTAAATACTCCGCATGTTAGCAATAAAATTTGTTTCTTGACGTATCAAAATATTTTAGATGCGTTCGATTATTGCTTTGTACCCGTCCGTTACAAGATGGTAATTAAGCTCCTATATAATTAATAAAAAATAATTTTAATATAATATTTACAGTCGTATTTGCTGGAGCTCACTTTGTTTAAGATTATAGATATATAGATAAATTTATATTATGCTATATTGGTATGATATACGTCACTTTAATTTTTTATATTTATAGTTTAAACAAGAATTGAGTCAATCCTCCTTTCACAGAACTACTGTCCAAATAATAATAATAATAATAATAATGGTCTTTATTTGTACAACAGCGTTTAAGCCATTTACAGGACAATAAAAAGAAAATTACAATTGATAATAGCAGTAAATATATGAACTAAATATACATAAATTCATTGAGAGACAAACTAGAATAGGTATTAATCTAACAAAACGAAAGTAAATAAATGCATACACATCTTATACACCGCATGTGCTGGTAACATAATAATGTATAACCACAATTGTTATACTGTTACAACTCCAAGAAATCATTGAAGTGATGAATAAAATTTTTGATCATAACATTTACTGGTGACTTAGTTAAAATATTTGTTCTAGCCCTAGGCAATCTAAGTGTAGTACAGTGGCGCGTATTACAAGGAGGTACGTTGAAGTCAATACAGGCAAGAATCATCGACGAATCGATTGTATTACTTAATATTTTTTAGAAATCTACCACTATGCACATCACGCCGTGAAGATAGAGAATGCATACTATGTTGACCCAGTAGACTTCCATAATCTGTATTACGGCCAGGATATATGCGAGTTATTTTAAATGTTAGATATTTTAGGAACCTATTTTGAAATTCTTTCTATGGAAATCTGATGATACGTGTAATAAGGGAACCACACCAACGAGGCATACCCCAATTTGCATCGAACAATAGCACAGTATAAGATTTTAATAGCAGCAATGTTATGGAAGTTCCTACATGATCTGATGAGAAATCCTAACGACTTCGAAGCTGATGAACTAATGGAAGCAATATGTTGACGGAAGCTTAGTTGATAGTCAAAAGAACGCCTAAGTCATTTACCTCAGTTCTTCTGGTAATTGAATCGGTTCCAACCAAATAATCAAACACCAGCGAATCAGTGCATTAGTGTAAGAGACTATACAGCATTTAGATACATTCAACAAAATTTTATTTTGAGTGCATCATTCATCAATTAATGAAAGATTAATCTGTAGCTTGATACAATCGGACTTTTCATTAATATTGAACATTTTTAGATCATCAGCATACCCCAGGTACTCACAATTTAATTTCAGAAGAAGATCATTTATGTAAATGTTGAAGAACAACGGGCCAAGATTTCACTCCTGGGGAACACCGGAACCTATTGAGAAAAACTGAGAAGAAAATCCATTATAAGACACATAACCAGCTCCACCCTTAAAATAGGAAGCTATTAGTCGAACAAGTAATGGACAGAAACCGATATATTCAAGTTTTGCCAGAAGTATATTATGGTTTATGGAATCGAACGCTTTGGAGAAATCTGTATAGATAACGTCAACATGCTGCCGATTATCAATTGCAGAAGGTAGAAATTGGGTAATATGTACAAGATTAGTAATAATAGATCTTCCAGACATAAATCCATGTTGATGGATGGATGTAAATGATTTGATATGGCTGTATATTTTACGAAATAATATCTGTTCGAAGACTGTTGTTTGCAAAATTGGATATAATACTGATGGGTCTGTAGTTGACTATTATTAATCTATCACCCTTTTTAAACACAGGTATATCTTTACTGATTTTCCAACAAGTTGGAAATTTAGAAGAACTAGTAATTAAATTATAAATTACAGCTAATGGTTCGCCTAAAACTAAAGCACAGTCGCGCACTAAGAAGCTAGGTACGCGATCATCACCAGCATTCACGTTCGATTTAAGCTTAGTTGCACTAATACGCACATCATCCGCTGAGATAGACCCAGCATTAAACGAAGGATAGTTACCAAAGCAAACGGATGGAATAGAGTCACTTTTACGGAAGGCCTTAGAAAACTCCTCAGCAAACTTATTCACTATTATGCTGAGTTCTACAAATTCTTCCCCTTGATATGTCATTCGACCTGGAATTCTCGAAGAAGAGCGGTTGTTGTTGATAAATTTCCAGAACGACTTCGGATCATTTATAATATCTGTTTCAATACCACCTTGATAAGTTTGATATGCATGTCTAGACTTTCGTTTAAGCAGCTGCCGCACTCTTTTAAATTCAGAGTAGTCAGATGAGTTGTTAGTCGACTTCCATTTTTCAAAATAAAATTCCTTCATGCGTATTAGTTGCTTTATGTCGTCAGTGAACCAAATAGGATATCCCCTGCTGGAGGTCTTAACTTTTGGGACGCAATCATCAAGTACAGCATAGCAAATAATAATGTATATAATAACAGGCGGCGTTTAATTTGAGGTGAATCTGGAATGTAAAATATCCCACAATTTGTGGGTTGTGACAAGGCCGGTATGTTATGGTATGCAAGGCTGTCGGAAGTCACGCCCGTCATCATCTCATTCTGGATGGTGACTGCTCAAAGGTGTACATCACTTAAACCCTGCAGCAAATTGTTGGCATTTCTTGTTGGAGCAATATGAGAATGATTCATATTTATGAACGAGAATGGCTGGTTAGATCAAGTGGGAATCGAGACGTTGAACTGGCCAAAGTTTTCCTGATTATAGTCGAATCGAACACCCCTGACAAACATTAGGAAGGCACCTTGCTGCTCCAACACATATTGTCTTGCAAGGAAAATGTAATCTAATGCAAGAGTTATTCGGTACTTTAATGAGTTCCATATTTGAAGGACATAGAACGCGGCTCGTTGCAACCAGACGTATTATTAAGTTTTTGTTTCTAACATTTTTGTAGTAATTGTTTCTCAAGTGAGAATAAATACTTAAACTGCGTGTTCGCAGTTGTTTGCAAGTATACCAATCTATGCACATTGGCAGTTCTGAAGTAAAAATAACATAATAAAACTTAGACACTTTTCATGCTTCGTAATTCTATAAAAAATTATCCAAATGTTTTTCACCTTGAAATGTTTTTATATTGCTACCTTAGCTAATTAAATACAAAGCCGTATAATATTCGTTAATTGTTTTTAGCACTGTATAAATATTTCTAGACATAGATTTGGTGTGATAAAACTAGTCTATAACTTTGGACCTCCATTCCCATTTAGCAGATCGTTATTTCTTTTTAATGTTGGATACAGATATATAGTTTTTCAAGCTATATTATCCAGTATAATATAAATACTTTTACTTCTTTTATGTGTAAGTAAACAGAGCACCATTCTATACAATATAAAAGGCAAATTACTAGACTGTAGTGCTTTACATAAAACTCCTACATGTAAAATATTCCGTTGATTATTCACCATATAATTAAAATGGAAAGTTCCCGTCAATTATACTCAACATTTCCGACAGTCTTAACAAAACTCCATTGTTAATTTTTTTAACCTTATCGCCTCAGTCACATAAAATTATTGTTTTATTTTTATCTAAAGGAAATTAAACACGACTTTGCTTTTAGAATCGACTAAATAAAATGAAGAAAACCGCTTATACGTTCAAGTGATGATACGTTACCAAGGCGGTCGTCCTACGAACGTTAGAACAAAGTAATAAACTGTATTTTTCTGTTGGTGTAGCCTACATTAAGTTTACATAGACAACGAGAAAATTCTAAATCTAGAATAATTGAATGTAAGATGTAAGATTCATTGAAAATTGAATTTTAATTAAAAAATTTTTAGTTGATTGGCCGTAAGTGAATTTATAATATTATGTCAGATATCAGTCTTATTTCCAAAATCCTCTAAATCCCAGTTGAAACTAGCCGTAGAGTATATATTATTATTGCTATGGAATGGGGTTTTGTATCTAATTTGGTTATAATGGTTATAGTCCTATAAAGCGCCTAGGCGTGAAAATATTTGGGGGTGGATATTAGAAACCGTTTTCGATATCTGCAACAATAAGCGTGCACTTCTATATTCTTCTAAATTCACATCGCCATCCTTAAAATATAAGCTTTTATGTAAGAAAGTCAGTAAATCCATTGCATTTATATCATATGCCATATACCTATCTTATACTTCCTCTTAAAATTACATTGATAATCTTTTAGTTTGGAGTTTATGTTTCCAAAAATTTGCGCAATGAATTATGGCAATCGTATTATGATAGCTCCTATTTAAACACCAGATAATAATAATTATTATTATTACAATTAAGTGGCGGGCAATTCTCGTCTGAAACACATCTACTAGCCGTATAGCAGCGCCGACTATTATTTTTTAAACAAGAATTGCCCAGAACCGATACGAAACTAAATAATGTCTGAAGATATGTCAAAATACGTGTTTGGATGTATGGTACTCCGAGACACAGCTTTTGGTTTGCATGCAATTGGTCACCACGAATATGTGGTAAACGTATCTCCTGACAAAATCCTACAACTCTCTACAAATCTCTACAACTTGAAAGCTTCTTCTGATACCAACAAAAATATCGTCATCTGTCACTAATCGGGTATTTTGTAGAATTGCATACCCAAATTCTGGAAAATCACTGAGATAAATATTTTAAGTCTAATTACAAATATTTGAACGCTTGTAATGCAGAAGCACCAGGTGAGATACCATCGCTTTCGTTATCAATCTCCCAACGCGGCGCATGTAAGTGACTGTAAAATTGTGTATAGTACATATAGTATTTAATTCAAGTACTTCACTGAAGAAAAATTAATACCAGGGATGTCTTTATAGTGTTGCATGTAGTCACAAATAGGGCACCGCCAATAAAACGTCGAGCATTAAAATTATATGCATTAATGTTGATTTAATCTTAAACTTCAAGTAAATTTTGAAAGTTAGTAGGTCGCCCGCCAAATTTAATTGAGCCAAGGAATGTACCGTGCGATAATTTTTTGAAACTTTCGATGATGGAGAACCACGTAGATCGACAGTTTCCTCCTGGTGCTGGCAATCACAATGTAAACGCACAAGCCTTAGTAACTTTTCCGGAACAAATACATCGAGTACTGCAGTCGCCTAGAAAAGCAATGAAACGGTGTGCCAGCTGATGAAACATTGCGAGGCATTTAGGAGATCTCAATCTGAAAGATTCTGGAAGGAAGTGGGGAAATTAGTTTCAAGCGATGTAGCTACGATTCCTTTAAAAGTCCGAGGAGCGGTCAATTTCAAATATTATAGTATTTGTTTGCCTACAAT
Source organism: Chrysina gloriosa (assembly GCA_038088585.1). NCBI lineage: Eukaryota > Metazoa > Arthropoda > Insecta > Coleoptera > Scarabaeidae > Chrysina > Chrysina gloriosa. The sequence goes on from CM076089.1 coordinate 37,289,412, forward strand.
AATCGCCCTACTGCGAAAACCTAATCCAAAACGACGAATTATCCTCCACCTAGTCGGTGCGTATAACGATATCTTTATGTTCTCAAGGACAAAAACCGAGTTTGTAGTCAACTATTCCAGGTACCAGAAGATGTAGTTGATGTCTTGCAAAGGAGAATTTTGTATAAGGTTGATTGTTTTAAAAATTTGCTGTATATAACATTCCGGACGCAGTAAATGTTAAATTGTAAAACTAGTGTCAGTATTAAACGTAAGTATTGAAAATAATAAAGAAGTTTGGGCGTTTGCTTTAGAGGATTTCGCCCTTGTATGCTTCAGCGGTTGAAACAATTACACTAACCGTAGTTATAGACAATTTTATACCGATTTATATCAGTATGCATTTATATTTATTATGTTCACCCCAACATTCTAATTGAAGGTGTGTGTAAGCTGAAATTTGATTTGTATAGTGCCCGTCTCTCTAAGTAATGCACACTATTTCACTCTCAATTCGCTTGCTTCGAAAAGTTGACTTAGGAGAATGAAACGTAAAAAGATCCAATAACAAAAATTATACTCGGCGCTAAGTGAGACCAAAACTTCGACTCAGTAAACATAATTCCTTGAATCCTAGCATGTCCTTAAACCGTTAATTAATCCCTTTCATTAAAGCGACTCATCCTCTAAAGCTAAGATTGTTGAACTTACTGCTGCGAAATACATACTATATAAATTTACCAGAAACGTGGTGGCATTAAACTTCCGTCGACTTTCTACCCTAACTTGTACTTATACGTAAGTACATTTGGTATAATTCTAGGGTGCGAAACGTTTGAGATTTTCCGTATTCCAAATATCATTGCGAATATATTACAGGGTATTGTATTTTATCTCGAATTATAATAATTTCTGGTCATACATTACTATATTTAGTTATTAGCTACAGATGCTGATATCAACAAGTGCTTTAAAATTTATTTTATCCACTATACAAATTTCGGTCAACTACCCAATATTATGATAAAGGATTGTAACCCCACATTCTACATACGCAAGAATAATCCGTACACGTGACGTTGATATTTACTTTGCACAAGTAAACTGATGCTACAGTGAGCAGCAGTAAGGAAAAATGCTCGCAAGCAATATAAATTCGCTTATAAATTAATTTCTCATCCACTGTTAAAATTTCGAAATTAAGAAACTGGTGCACTTACTTCTTATTGTAAAATATTCCTAAAACCTTTTTGTGCACTTTAAGGTAAAGTTTAACACCGGATTATTATTTTTCCAATTAAGCTTTGTATGGGTACTCGGTTGGTATAACTTTCTATATACATATATATATAGTCTGTACACATGCATACATTTAATAGAGAAAATATTAACGAAGTTAAAAGTTTATAATAAAGCTGAAAATAAATATAAATGTTTAATTACTCTATTTTTTGTTGTGAGTAAATCATACAAGTGCAGATATTTAAATCCCTACATCATAAGCGCATCTTTTTGTAGTCGAGTTTGCAGGTATGAGATGCTGTAGTTTATGCATGCAGAATATGATCTGGAAATCTATACCTGAAGTCACTATGCATTTCTAGATCTTTAACGATACCTTTATTTGTAACCTTTCAATATTAATTGTTTAAAGATTTTGTTAACAATATTGTGATGTCACATCCAAAAAGATGTACAGTCCTGGGAAAATATTATCTCTTTGCGGAAGTCTTTTCTACATCATTATTTTGTATGTATAGACGTACATGTGTACACTTTTTTTACTACTACGTCATCAATTCTTGTCCATAGATCTTTGTATCTGAGACAAGCGTAAATCGTGCTTCTTTCTTCACCGGCAGTACTTGAGAACGATATTCAAATGGATAGATTGTCTTTAATCTTACTACAAAACAATGATGTAGATAAAAACTTAGAATAGACAAAGTGTATGCATGTATTAGGTGTAGCTCTCCACTCTTCCGTAATTTTAGATGGAGCGGTTACAGGAGCTACCAATAAAAAAAAGTACACCTGAGTAAGTTTAGTTTTATTAAAGTAGTGACAGAAATATGTATGTACATCGATAAAATGCCTTAGCATCGTAATAATATTAAGAGCGTTATTTACTAAGCTACTGAAAGAAACACTCACTAAATGACTTGTAATTGTACCATAAAAGGGTCGTATTTGTATTGAAAACGAGCTATAATAGGAGCTCATTTGCTGACCCCATGAAAGACCCACGTTAGCACAAATCCTTCGAGAATATAAAGGACTAACCCTTGGTCATGCCCTTTCCCCGAGACGATACCAGGACTATCGCCTTGATAGCGTAAGTATGTGTTGTCTACTCACGAAACTGTTCAACTCCACTTTACACTATATATTTGATACTATCTGCAATTCACGCAGAACAAAGGATGACCGTTTTTATCGATAACGCGAGTATGTCTTGCGTAGTTCCTCTGGGAAGTATAAAGGAGACAGTGTTTATTTGCTGGAAGCGGATATCCATACCTATAGTATTGTAAATCCTTCTCTATAAATTCTAACATGTAGTTGCTTTAATTATTAACGAGTTAAGAATTTACATATTCGATTGGGCAAATTCAACAGGAATTCACGAATCTATAGTTTGCACATATCGTATATTTTCCTTTAATTACCACATCCAACGTACCTATACTTGTTTATATGTATGTATGTAATTTGAATAACAACATGTTTGTCAATGTACCCAGGCACTTACATTTTTATCTGAATTATTATGAAATCTTGTGTGTCTTAGCATTTTCAATATCCCCATGCACCCCATTTCATCGTAGGCGTAATGTACAGTAATAATTAATATAAATTCTGGAATTCCACAGTAAAGCTGACAAGGTATACGAAGTACTTTCTTCTTAGACTTCTTTTTGTTTCTTAAAACATGGTTACTTGCTTACTTCACTATGTAGTTTGTTTGGCGACTAGCTATTTAAGGCTTGTCTATGTAACAATCCACAGAAAGTGGTAATTATTATGTAGATAGGTATTATAATGTCTTCTTCAACTGGCCAATTACATCTTTTCATATACTTTAACAATCTCTAAACTGTTGCGTGTATGCATAATCTTCCCTTAATATGAAAAGTGTATTTAAATTATATAAGTATAACATCCGTTCTAGATATTTATATCTTAGATAAATGTCATGTCAGACTATCATTGCACAACTGGTTCCTTAATGCTTTTGATCTTAAATCTAAGCGACCATTACACCCTTCCCAGTTTTTTAGCTTAAACTCAACCTACTAAATGTACTTTTATAATGCTGCTTTTGTAATAAAATTGATGTAATAGTATATTGAATTTCAGTCCGGCTTACATTGCATCATGTAATGATAAATACAGTACCTATAACTAGCATATGTTGGTAATTCTTAAAATCTACTTAAATTTGCTTGAAAACTATTTCCATTTCCTTTCGACACTTTATCTTACCTTTACATAACCAGTGTTTCGATAAAATAATAGGTGCATAAAGTTCGCAATATTTTTATTAAGAGTATCGTGCTAGTCAAATATACCCTATGGAAGCAATGTCCTGACAGCGCAATTACCAAAGGAGAAGCTAAAGTGGCATATCAGTCTGCCACGGAATAGTCTTGCGAGTAAGGGTCTACCTTCTCATTTCTCCTTTGTCCGAGACATGCAAAGAGCCTCAAGGATCGGTGCAATCCTCTTGTCGGATTCCTTGCGTTCCAAGACGCTGTTTGAACGTCAGGTGTCCCCTTCGGGTAATCGTGTATACATACGAGGAACTCGTATATAGGAAATTCAGTTACAAGCCAGACGTGGATCTCAAATAATATATTCTTCGTGAAATTACGGTTAGGGCTTGTAAGCTGTCAATGTATATATATATATATATATACATTGTATATATATATATATATACATTGTATATATATATATATATATATATACATACACATACATATAGTGCGCGCCTAAAGTAAGGAATAAATTCAATAAACGTGAAATAATTGTTTTTGGAAACCTTGAACAGGTCATTTTTGCATGACAGTCGATTTTCATCAGTTGTTACTAAGTCATGGCGTCATAATTTCTTTTTCAATAGCAACCCCCAATTTAGTGTTCCTCGATTTTGAGAGATCTTTTCAATACCAAACTGACAGTATAAAGATGTTGCTATCCTATATAAGACATTTTTCGTCAATTTTGTTGTTAACACAAAAGAAAATCCTTTGTTAAGCACATATTGTATGAACATGCAACAAAGAGGCACGATACCTGCCGTTGTCAGTTGTTTTGTGCTCTTTAAGTCTATGAGTAAAATGCCCTCACAGTCCTAGAAGGTTTTGCCATCACCTTTTCGTTGATTGAAGGATTTTCCATCGGTTCCCTTTTGGATTCAGAATCATAAAAGAGGACCGTTGTTTTCTTTTCTACAGCAATGGATTCCAAAGTCAGTTTGGGCTCCTCTACACGCGTGTTTAAAAACGAGCGCCCACATACTACCCGACGTTGTCGGTGAAGAGCGGAAAGACGACGCGGTACCCATCTTGCACTAATGTTATTCGTACCCGAATGATGATGGAGAATTCGGCGAATAGTTGTTGCAGAAATGTTAGACATTACTGATAATTTCTTCACTTTTAATCGGCAATCTTCTAATACAATTTATTCAATCATTAGAAGTATATGTATATGTATGTAGTATGAAGGAGAGAAATCATCATAAACGTATGTCAGTGTTTAATGATCTACGGCTAATAGCTAGAAGAAACTACTATTTTGCCTACCTCGTATCTTACAACAATATATACACGCAAATGCTTGAGGCACAGCAGAGCATTCAATTTTAATATCAAAGCAAAATTGTTAACAAAGTTTCACCATTTCGCCACTAAAGTCTAATTTTGACATCAGGAATACAAAAAAATGCTAAAGCTGTTTCAAAGCTTTCAAACTGTTATAATATTTAACGCTTGCTTTGTATTAGAAATTAGAATGAGGGTTGATTGTTGAACACATAAATGTATATATACATTTCTCTTGTTTGCAGGTCTTTCATTCACGGTTCTCTTGGCTGCAACTTTATGTTTATATATATATATATGATTATTAAAATAGCGGAAAGGCGAATTTTCAATAAGCAAACTATTTCAGATCTAGGTTTTAATTATACTAAACGGTGAATATCAGGAGAACTTAAAAGCATATATTATAGAAAACGGCCAAGAAAAATTAGTGAATGAAATTACATTATTATCTACCCATCGATGTCGGAACTAAGTAATTACAGTCGATGTCTGTCCTTTTTCGATTAAATTGTGTTTATGGTAGTACAGAGCAAAGTGCTTCTGTTCACGCAGAGAACAGCTGATTGTGGGCACTTTCCTTTTCATGGTGGAATAAATTACCGAAACATGAGTTGCAGCGTGAAACTATTGTCGAGGATGTTATCAAAGTTCCACTCGCTAACCCTAACAGCGAATTTTGACTTCAGTAGAGAACATTAAATAAAATTATTTGGTAAGTACGGTATAAGCAAATACTCCAACATTACAAAATTATTTGGTTAGATATAATTAATATGTATATTTAATACGCTAACCGCCACATGTCCCACCAGCCCCATATGCTTCTCCACTCTACTACGCTAATTGATTTATAAATTTCTTCCACGTGTGTGTTTCCATCGTTTTGAAATAAACCCACATGCATATATACATATGTAAATCGTGTAAAAAACTTACTAGAAATTAAGGATGGGTCCCATAGTTTTCGAAAATGAAAAGAAAATTAAAATTCCCATAAAAAATCAAGAGAAAAAACACGTATCCTTTTTTAATAACAGAAAATAATTTGTACATTTGTAAAGTTTGGTGTAGTTCCTTACTATATACTTTAACACGTTTAGTGCCAGGCAAAAATAGATAATTTTTCCCTTGTGCCACGTCTACCCATATGGGTAGACACTCTTAAATTTTGATTTGCATTCGTACACCCGTACGGGATGACAGTTACACATTTTATATTTGCAAATAAAAACGACCTCTATTTAGGTATCAAAGTAATAACTATTAGAGTAGTTCACTAAATTATAGATTTCTATAATTACCCTAGATCGTCTATCTTCAACAGTATTTTTAATAGAATTATACATTTCTCAATTGTGCAAGTACATAGTCTCAATGGAGCGTAAAAGGTATCCAACTCGAAATCATATGCCCTGAACTAAAGCAAAAGAGGTATGTTTTTTTAATTTTATGTGCACTGTAAATTTATTTGTAGAACTCTTAGAAAACAATGCAAAGAATGTTACACTTGAATGGTAGCATCTGTAGGGAGAACCGAAGCAAAGAAAAACATACCCAAGGTTTTTACTTACTGCAGAACATGTGAAAATAAGCCATTTTTATGTTTATCGCGCTTTGAAAAACTACACAAAAGCAATTAATTAGAGGCATACGTACTTATCAATTTATTAGCGTTAGAAATAAAAATTCCAATAAAGTTTTCGCAGAAAACCTGTACTATTTCTTGTTTACCCGTACGGATATACATTACAAATGACATTAACAAAACTTCAAATGTCGGCCCATTTGGGTTGACGTTTTTTAATTAGACTACGTATTTACTGATGTAAAAATAATCACTTTCGTACCCATAATTTTTACGTAATCACATTCAAAGTATAATTTCCAGTCCCGGCACTGGTGAAAAGTTTAGGTAATTATGGTTGGTACTGAAGTATAGATGTACGTCAACCCACAAGGGTGGACATGACACTAAACGTGTTAAAGAAATATGTATAAACTAAAAAAATATGAACCGCAGAACTTCAAAGCCGCATAGAAAAAATTTGCATCAGAAGAGAGTCAGGTGTATTTCATTTTGTAATTATTTATACATGTGTTCGATATACATTTATATTCCATATGAAGAGAATAACGTCCTCCTCATATCATACAGTAGGAATACCGATAAGTCCTTGGCCAAATTACTTTACATCTCATTAATAACCTTTCTACCTGGAAATCACAGTCCATTATACAAATATTTTTGAGTAGAGCCGATTGTTCAGGGATTGCACTATTGTACAGCTTAGAGAGTGTGTCGATACTTTTCGAAGTAATGTTCCTATAATTCCATAAAAACCAAGTACTGCAGGATTCCTTATTTTTTTACGCTAATACTTGTGTGAATGTTAAATGTATGTGTTAATTGTAACCCAAATGCAGTATTATATTTTACTTGCGAAGTTTGTATGAGAACGGTACTATTTGCCATTTTGAGATATAGAGCGTTTTACATAACTTTTGGGCCAAATTTATTTATAAGATTACATGAGGTAAAAGTAAGTGGTTCTAAAAGGAAAAAACATGAGAAAAACTGGGCACGTGAAAGTTCTGTTCTATAAGCGCCAAGTTATTTATCGGAACATATGTTGGAAATTATTGTCTTGAATGTCGAAACATAGTGTTCCGCGACCTAACGACGGTTTACGGCAGAATAAGTCAGCGTTCAATGGGATTTAAAGCGGGCGAACCAAACAGACACGACCTATCGTAATATTCACTTCATCTGGCTACAGATATTTTACTAGAACTTACATTTCCTTGTCTAAATATAAAGCCGGGTCCACATCAAAAAATTTTACATTGTGCGTTGTATTTCAAAATTTAACGCACAGATTTGTGGCGCAAATTTTATTCAGGTACATCATTTTTCTACATGTTGTGCGTTGTATGTTGGCGATCCGCTTGTGCGAACTGTGTCAAATATAGAGTATGTAGCAGAATAATAGTATATATTTTTAAAAATAATAAAACATGGAATGGAATAATGAGGATGCTTTGTTACTCAGTGTATGAATTGTTATGGAATCCCAAACGTGCGTTGCAGTTTAATAAAATAAGAAAGGCTGAAGCGTGGGATGAAATTGCAAGAGAATGTGATGTCGACGTTGAGGAGGTGAGAAAAAATGGCAAGCTTACTGGGACCATTTGGACGAGAAAAGGCAAAAGGAAGAAAAACTATCGGAACAGGAAAAGGCATGTATAGTCTTTCCTATTCTTAGTCAGTATAATAACAGACTCATATCATATTCTTCGGAAATTAAGTAGTAATTTGTTATTATTTTACAGCCGCCAGGGAGTTTACAAAACGAATTGGTTTGCTTTCAAAAGCTTTCAATACATCTGTAAGTAACATTTTATAGAAACATGTATATTATGTTAGGGCTATAAAATAATATAATATATTGCTGAATATGTTATTATGCATAGTCGGATTGTCATGGAACCACTCCATTGGTGATAAAATATTCAGAAAACTCATCTCTGGTCTCTTTGGCGCAAAGTGAAGCTCTACGAGGCACATTCTTAATGGGAAGAAATGATGTTAGATTACTTGCTTCTTGCCTCAAAATTCCTTCTACCAAGTGCCCGTTTTCTTCCCTGTCTAAAGTCCCGTGCGGAATATAGATGTTTTGGGAAGTTTTGCTGTTTCCTAAGAAGTTATACAAATGTACTATTGTCATAACAACGACTTGTGCTTTGTTTGGTTCTGATAGTAAAGGTTTTCTTAACACTCAATGCAATAATTCCGAAGGGGTTTTCCACGACTCTGCGAGCTCGGCTAAGTCGATAATTAAATATTCTCTCATTGGACCCTTTGGGGTGTATTCCTGAATATGGCTTCATAATGCCCTTGATAAGAGGTAACGCTTCATCAGCTAGGAATATGTCTAGCAAAACTTTTGGTAGCGGTAAACCTAAACTTTTCATCTGTATCTTGTGGTAAAGTTCGCAGTTTTTAAAAACTCCTCCGTCCGAAATTCTCCCTTGACAGCCAACGTCAACAAACATGAAAGTATAATTTGCATCAACCAGTGCATATAGTACAATACTGAAGAATCATTTGTAGTTATAAAATTCACTCCCGCTACAGATGGGTGCTTGAAATATAATGTGCTTTCCTTTCATTGAGCCGATACAATTTGGAAAATTCCAAATTTTTTACCCACGGATAGCCATTCCTCTGGCGATGAAGGCATCTGAAACAATATATACATACACAATATTTTTCCCACACTGTTGAAAAAATAATCGATTCAAACATGTGTACAGATTTAATTTTAATTTGACGTTTGTTTGAGTAGATATTGTGTTCTTCTTCTATTAATATCAACTTTCTTTCCAGAATGACAATGACGACCTTGATGAGACACAAGATATTAGCATGAATAGTCCTGACCATACAGGTTCGGAATATCCGTCACAATAAGAAACAAGTATCGTCCAGCCATCAAAGAAGAGACCTGCAGAAAGTAGCAGTTTCATGAAACCTGCAGAACCGAAGGATAAAAGGATTAAAAAACAAGTTCATGCAGAAGATCCACGTATAGAACAGGCATTCTAGTTTCTACAACAACCAAGACAAGAAAACCCAACCATGATTTTCGCCCAATACGTGGCTAATAAGCTGAAGCAGTTTGAAGGAAGGATCCGAGCACTTGTTGAACACGGTATCAACCAACTGCTATTTGAAGCAGAAATGGGCAAATACGATTCTATACCTTCACAAATCTTCTCTAATAGTATTTCCACTCACTCACTTTCCAATCAAACACCTTTAACCATTCAACAGCCATAAATTTTATTTCCTCTCCTAATCTGTTGGTTCACCGATTACTTCACATGTGCCTATCTTACCATCAAATGTAAATGCATCCCAGAATTAATATCACAATTAGGGGATTATGTTAAGCTGTAGTTTATTACTTTTTCTTTTTAATATTAATTACTGTGTGTAATAGAAATTTTGTATAATTTGAAAATTAAATATATTGATAAAAACATAATCTGGCATTATAAAAAATTCTTACCTTTACATAGTTCTTCAAACCTTCAATGAGTGCATCGCAGATTTCTGGAACTATCAGCGATATCACTTGTTTTGATATCTTGAACAGGTACTGCAAACTTGTATAAGACTCTCCTGTTGCTAAGAAACGTAAGGTGAGTCTTTTACTGGGATTGCTCGTCTGAAATTTGTATCTATTTTCGCAATGTTAGGCCCAATCAAATTAATGAGAATTTTAAAATCCATTGTTGATATACGAAGAAAATTGTGAAATTGTCCTGTACTTTCATCATCTTAATAATCCCTCGCCACCATCCTGAGTTCTATTTTTATAAAGTTGTGTCATCCAATAACGTCTCCTTTATTATTTAATTTCTTTTCATTTTCTTAATTAAATGGTGCATTCTAATAAAGACCGCACATTAATTTTTTAATGATAATAATAAGTCAGACATTGCAATAAGTAGCTTGTGTTTTAAAAATGTAGATCAAAATGCACATAAATTGAAACAACGCAAAAATACGTCCACATTGGCACAACGTTTCCACACAAATCTCTTTGAAGTTGAATGCCGACCGGCGATGGATAGCGTGCGTTGTACGCCACGAAAATATTTGTGTGCGTTTGTGTTCGGCGCACTGTCCACAGTGACATAAATTTCGATGCACACGCACAAATTTGTGTTAAATACAACGCACAACGTAAATACTTTTTGATGTGGACCCGACTTAATACGTCGCCTTTATTTGCAGTTCTCAATCATTTCCCTCCGAAACAAAAAAAAAAAAATTATTTATTGTGTTAGTAAGAGAATAGTTTCTCTTACAGATTTTGTTTTATTTTATTTGAACTTTCGTCTCTTTTAATCTGATGTATCAGTTGTGGAAAACCCAATATACTATTAAATTAAAGTTTGGTTTTCATTAATGTCCGACCGAAACAGGATTTGCAGTCGAAACCGATACTTCGTCCTCGGTCTCAGTTTCGCCCGAAACCAAAACTTATTTAGACAAATTAAAATTTCAATTGTATGCTGAAATCTAATGATGTTTTACATGTTATATAGTTGTATTAAATGAAATGAAAAGAGAACAACAATTACGGTATGTAAGAAAAGTAGATATTTATTTATGTAATATTAACTTGCTGACTCTGGCGACTACGAGACACGAATTCGCCCCGAACGAAGCGCGACAATTCACAAACACTGCGTTTCAGTGCGGCCGAAATTTCGGCTGATTTTTGGCCTAAACCAAAACTATGGCCGAAATTGGCCGAAACCCAACCAAAGGTTTGGTCGGCCACTAGTTTTCTTTGACCTAAGAAGATGGGTGGAGACTATCCAATAGTCATTGTGAAGGTAAAATTATTATTCTACTTCTCCCTTTTTGTCAATGTAATTATTTAGCATTAGCAGAATTAGTATTGGTTTCTGTAACTGCTAATATAAATATATAATATTGTTTTCCATTGCTAGTACATATATGCACATTGTGATAGAACTGTCAAAACTGGCACCCCTATCATCAGCCAATCAAGCGAATTGTAAAGAAGCATTGTTGATAGCTTCTACAAATAGCATACGAGTGCTATAATATTCGGGCGGAGGAAGAATTGCACCTGTCTGCTAGTTAGTGAGTTGTGATTTGAACAGTGTAGAAGTAACATCGGTGCCAAGTTGAAGTAAAGTGTAAAGTTCTTTAAGCAGTGGCTATTGGTTATTGTAGATATTTGGAAAACAATAAAAAGTTAGATAAATAAAATACAACGTCAGTGTTTTATTCAAATTATTGTACAATCCAGTGATCGGACTCGTACAAGAGGAATTTTGGGGAGCAAAATGTGTAACAATATAATTAATATAAAAATCTTAGACCGATGCTGGTATTCGTGTTTGAAGCGTGTAGCGAAGGGTTAAAATTGGTTAAAATGAAATTTATTATTTTCTTTCCAGAAATTTAGTTGTTTAGTTTATTTATTAATGCAAATATATGTACTCTGATGCAATAGTATTTTCTAATCTTCATTTTCTATTTAGATGATATGGTTAGATGTACTTGAATTTGCTGTATATAATACAATATACATAGTTTACAGTTTATACGAATGTATGTGTAAAAGAATATTGTCACACAGTCCCACACAGTTTTATATTTTTGGCGTATTTTTATATTGGAGAATCGTTGTTATCAAACTCAAATCCCATATATTCCTGTAACAAATGACCATTCGATTTCAATAGAAGGATCCAAAAGGATGCAAGCCATTGAGTCAGATAAATAGCAAAAGAATTCTGCCGGATAAATACAGATAGATGTAAATCAATTGCGTAGACCTAAGTGGACAAATTGGGAGAGCGATGCGAAAATAAGGGAGCGCAGGACACGAGGGCCGGAGGAGTCTATGCAAAAGAAAGGAAAATTACTAGGAAACGATTTGTCAAGTCAAGGAAGGTAATTCGCAACCAAGAGATATTTAATGTCTGGTGATTGCTTTCAATACGCATTAAAGGAAGTGTGTAGCAATAGAAAATTACTCCATCCTTAATGTTACATTGACATATACAGAATATGGAAGTGCGTAATTCTATGATTCATTACGAACCGATTAACAGTTTTGAGAAAGGTATATACACATATATATATATATCTGTACATATATATATATATATGTGTAGATATATATATATATGAATTATGTACTATAATAATTATTGCTTTCTTACGGACGCAGTATGATTTGTCTGCGAGAAATAAAGACACTTCAATGAATAAACGTTTTTATTCTATTTTAAAGAAATTAAATGCGTTTTTACTCTCCTATATCTCCCTAGTTAATGCAGAATAAATTATAAATAGTGGTGAACAATTTTTTTTTCATATTACTAATTCTAATTCATTATTATTTGTGTTGTTTATGTGAACTAGCAAATATAATTAATTTTTAGAATTCACGAGGGCATCAATTCAGTGCTACTATCCCCAAGTTTTGTGTTGCTAATCTTTATATTTTAAAGTACAAAATTAACTGTTCCTGTCACGGTGTAGCTACGGGAAAACTGGTTTAAGGTTAAAAATATGTATGTCTTTTTCTTACTAGGAAACATGTTTTCCTTATTGCTATACAAATAGAGATTTAAATAAGGGATTAAAAATTATGTACGTAGACGATATTCATGGACATTTGAAGCAATATATTCTTTTCCCTTAAATAAAACTAACGAAATAATATACTATGTGGATTCTGATTGTGTTCTGATTGAATTCTGTTGTTTATCTCAAAGCTGTTATATATTCTTCATATTTTTGCTCTTTTCTTTCATATTCTGAGCATTGTCGAATCTCTCCTCTATATGAATATTTGGACATTTTGTCTCCTAATTTTATAATTAAGTAATGGATAATCCTTATCTTTACATAACTATTACCCGTAAAAAAGCATCATTAGTAACTAAATTATAGATTGAGACTTGCGGAACAAAGTTGTTCTGCGAGTAGAAAGTCTACTTGGTGAGTACAGTCGCATATTCTAATTAACTAAGTCGTGGCATGATTCTTGATCTGTAATCAAAGACCGGCAGACTATTATAGATCTGGCAATTACTGGAGGTATGCGAAATCCATGTATAGTCTGTTCATTTTGATAAGGAACCGACGCAGAAACGCATTTTCTTTGAGTGAGCGGGTGAGAACTTGCGCGAGCAACAGATAGAGATACTTATGTACAGAACAAGTTGAATATATTACATATTTGTATATCAGTTATGAATCAGCTGGTACTCATTATTGCACTCTAACTAACGCCCTTAGAACGAAGTATAATATTGCTTTGCCTCATCAATTTAGCGAAGATTAGAGAAATTAATGGAAAAAGAGTTGTTAAGGGAATATCAGTGTGTGCCGGAGTTCCGAGAGAGCAGACCTACAACCTATCAAATGTCCACGTGAAAACAAATACTTACACGATCTTACGAATAAGACATTCCCACTTGTACGCTGTCCATAAACTACAAGATAGCCTGTGATACGTTGAATACAAATAATTCAATTCAAGTACTAAACGAAGTTAAAACACCGAAATCTAGTGTAAAGCTGATCAATATCATACTACACAACATCATTTTTGCTGCAGATGTTAATGGTAGAGTAGTAAACAACGGTATTGTTCAATAATATCCTCGAGAAAATACTGAGAGCAAAATTGACAGACAAGGAAAAGTTTTTAACAGGCGGGAAACACATTCCATTTGCCGACAATATAATTAAAAATCAATCTCAAGAAAACAAGATGAATGGTAATTACAAAATCCTAATCAAACCAAACGCATTTAAACATTGCAGGTACTATTATGCAAAGAGTTTTGCGGTTTAAATTTAATGTTTGGCTTTTATTAACCTTTAGGACGTATTCTCCAAATTCTAAGTTCCCTTTTGCAATTTATTTCCCATATATATTTCCGATTGCCATACATTCGCATTTTTAAGGATCTTGTTCGGAATTACCGTTCGGTAATAATAATAGTAATAGTAATAATAATAATAATAATAATAATAATACTATTTATTTGCCTAACAGGTCATCACATTAACAGGACAAAGTTAGAATATGAATACAATATAGTAGTCCAAAACACATGTACGGGAAAAAATATATAAAACACTAAGAAATAAATTCATCCTTATATTTATTAGCCAGTTTACACATGACATAGATCTGCGTCCGCTTAAAGATGTTCGCCCTAACAAAGGGTAGGCTGAAACTGTAGTCGGTCCTGGAGTTGGTGCGAGGCACATGAAATGCCAGACGCTGCAATAAGAATGCGCAATCAAACTTTGATGTTCATCAAGTTAAGAAGAAAGTTTTTGCAAATCGTACCCTTTCCAGATGCCAATGGGACCATACCGTGTCGTTCCCGTAAATCGAATTGCAAAATGCCAATATCCGGGTATATGCCATCCTGTTTGAAGGACAGAAACTTCAAAAGTTTTCTATGGATGCGCTCTAGTGGTTGGTGGTCACACATGTACAGGGGATACCACGCCAAAGGTATGTATTCCAATTTGCTAAAGATGAATGCATAGTATAGCACCTTGAGCAAGTCCGGATCCTCGAAATATCTCGACACCCGCATCAAAAAACTGTATCTGAACAGGTCGATGATATGTAAGACTTGAAAGTAATGTTAGTATCAAACATAATCTCGTAACACAAACGTAATTAGGTCAAGTACCAGGGGATTTTTGCGCTTTGTCATCCGTAGAAAGAAAGAAACGTGTGTATCTTCTCCTTTGCGAGGGTCTCTGTTTATAAGTTGGAAAACTCGTCCCAACTACGTGCAAGAAACTCGCGTGTAATTAAAATAGGAATTCTTTTTACACCGTTTATTTTAATGAATCATATATCGTTCGTCTGAAGTTTATAGTGCAGATTGTTTTATATCACGATGGGAGTGCGCAATAGTTCCTTTGATGCATTTTAGCTAACGCGGCGTCATTTTTTATTCAAAACGAACTCGATCAATCGTATTTTCTTAATTTCCTCCCTTCCTGTGGAGATTTATGTAATGTTGACCTATTGAACGTCATTATTCCTTGTAATCTGTCTGAAATTTAGTCTTATATATTTAATATCTAGAACTTATTCTCAGTTATTCATTGAACTTCCTTCCATTGTTTTAAAGTATTTCGCTGATATGCAGTTCAAAATTCATTTGCATACTAGTATTTATTCTTTGGTGACGTCTTATTGTTAGTGTAAAGCGCCGTTCGAGGTTTTGTCGCTTTGGTAGTTCTCCTAGAAAATGGAGCCCTTTTGTTTCTTTTCTTATTGAATATTTAATCTATGTTCTAACGTCTAGTGAATCAATTTTTACCTCATAAATTCGTAGAATTTTCGACGGATATTGACATGCGCGAAACATCCTGTTTCCTTGACGTACCGCCGTTGTACGGATCTGATTATTGTTTTCGCCAAAATAGAAACATTAAATAACCGCAACGGATCAGTGGTGTCCCTTTTTAATTCTTGTACCATCAGTCAGCGATTTTACACCGTTTTAGCGCCAATGTAAACCATAACCCCACAATCCCTATGCCGTTGCTGGCCGATTTCATTTCTGCGTGTCATCAAATCCACCTGAAATATTTTAGCAGGGAACATTGCGTTCTGAAACCAGGTCCCTAACACCGTGTTCTTCTGTTAGTATCTACTTGAGGAGTCTTATGCACTTGTTTTGCTTTGCTGCTGAGTACTCTATATTGTGGAGCACATAGTACGTGAGGAAGCACGTAGTCTGGCTACAGACTTACTAATATCTAGGAGTCTAAATAAAAGAAACAGGGGATCAACCGCTTCAAATAAAGACAAGCATAGAAATTGCCAGGTCATCGTTTCTATTACTTTAGAAGGGTTTATGTAGTCTAATCATTAATATCAAACTATATTTCGATGCTATGTGTTTTATGTACTTGGTGTACACAGTAGAGGGTTGGACCCTCCAGCAGGATCATGTAGTTAAACTACAAGACTTCGAAATATGATACAACCGAAGATACTGGCGTATAGCCTGTACAGATAAGATAACTGACTGAGAAGTCTTCATAAAAATTAATAAAAACTGTAAACTGTGCTTACAAATTTGCTTCAAATATACTTTGCTTCAGATAATACAGAGAAAAATAAATCGAAATCGAAACGTTGGGCAAAGAAAAACGTTCTGGCTGAAAAACTTAAGAGATAGGTTTCACTGCAGTAGCATTGAATTATTCTGATAGGAGAAGAACTTTGAGAAGACTATTTTACAACATTTCGGTAACATATCGTAATTGTAATAATTGTAGAGGTACATAAGATAAATCTTAACACTCAATATTTGCACAAGTTGTCAGGTTCGTTGATTTGTACTGGATCTTTAGATAGTTTAATAGCTTATTTCATGATTTATGCTATGTGCTGTTTTTCATCATTCCGTGCTCCGATCTACATAGAAATAATTGTTTCTTCGTTATTCTTATGCCCTAAAAGCAGACGACGCGTGAATTGTTTTCGATATAGTTTTTCAATGTTTCGATGACGCTCTGGTTCATAGATTGAATTAAAGAAGTTACATTGGAGGAAATTTTACCCCGAACATAATTGACCTTATTCAAAGATTCAGATGATGGATGTGACAGAACATTGTCCAATAGGAGTAGCGTAGGAGTATCTTCTTTGTCGCAATGCTACTGAATTTTTCTCATTTTAGGAATAAAATTGTGTTCTAATCATTTCTTGCACGAATCACTGTTGATCCACGCGTTTCTTTGGCTGGTGTATATTCACGGAACTTTCATATTTTTAAAATAGCGTGGGTTTTTCGATTTCCGTATCATGAGCAGTGGAACTCTTTGCGCAATTGCATTAGCACACAATATAACTGTAACGGGCTTCTTGCTGTTCTAGGAACCTGGAACTGCGGATTCCCTTCGAGATGTCAACGACTTATTGTTAGATGGTAAAGCTTTTCAATAAAGGCCGGTTTCGTCTGCATTGTAGACAAAATCCATGTCATATTATTTTGAAATTTTTTAGCCACCCAGAAATTACGACGAATGACGAGTCACCACCAAGCTTCATCTTTAATGCTACTACTTTTTCACACAAAATGGCGCCAGAAGGCCGTTTTCGCAAAAGCTAAGTGAATGCAGCAACTTCCAACAATTTGGATTTAGTTTTTTTAAGTTTGCGATATTAACTGCACTCCTCGCTGTCAAGATTAAGCAATGCATACCTAGTGATTGAATCAGAATTATTTTCTATTCACGTTATCATTGATTTACCAACACTGACCTAGTAAGCTAGTGCCTGATTCCTTTTACCCTTCTTCGGCCGCGTAATAACTTCCATATTATCTTTTAGTCAAAAATCTAATGAACAAATTACACAGATATAATTCTTATTAAGAAAATATTAACAGCTTTTTATACGTGACTCGTCACCGCACTTTACTATACATATGTACTACTAACGATGGCCGAGACTAAAATCGACATTTCCTATGATTTGATATTTTTCCTGAAGCCAGTTCGGATAATTACATTATTACATAACATTCCAACAACAGACGTTTGGATAATCGTCACTCCACTGTATATAAATATTATTTAAAAAACCACTAAAACATATTTCGACTTCCACTTTGTTGCACATTATATTGTTTACTGAAACGCCATTTGACCCAGCAATAATGTTAAATTTATTTACTGCAGACCGCAATATTCTGTAATTTAAACATTACTGTGTACGTACATCCCCTAACCCATTACTTAATAGTGAAAATAACTTGTTTTCAAATAAAAACATCTTATTAGTAGATCGACGAATTGACAAAGTATTGGTTTATATCGGTGCAAGATACGATAGATTTATAACTCAAATACTTTATTGCAAGTGCCAAGTGTACGATTTCTTTGCAAAAGTCGTAGATAACTACGAATTATTTATAACTACTGCAAAAATTAAGGACCCTAACCTTATGCATATCATATGCATAAACAAGAATCTAGCCCTGGTAAAGAATCGTGTTCTTATAATATTAGGCAAACGAACTGTGTAGGTACCTAGTTAGGTGTTGGAGCGTTACAAAAATTCGTTTTTAGTAGTTACTTTATTTAAGGTACACAACTAAAGTCTGTTATAGGATGTGTACGTAAGTAAGGCTTACGAATGAAACGGTTGTTTTCCAGTTGGCAGGTGCTTGCGCACTTATCACGAACCATGTGATACTTTCGATGTAAGATACCAAATAATATGTAGGTTCCACCTAACTTTATAGATACAACAGGTCAAGCAAAAGTTACTCCTTTCCACGGTCACAATAGATACCTTATTAACGAATTGGTCGTTTATATATGCAAGGTGTACTGCGTATGCAAGGTGTACGAGTGTTGCGGGAGTCCATGAATTAGCGTTCAACAAGTGTATACACGAAGAAATACTTAAAGTGTGCGTAACATGTGGACTGCTATTGAGGAGATTTAGCCAGCTAAAATAGATAGATCTGTATGATTTCGTGGTACTATACCTAGTATTACTTGGGGAGTTTTCACTTGTTTATTTCAGAGCTTTTAATGTAAAATAATATAAATTATAGTAACAAAATACCTTTTCAATTGATTAACAGTTCTAGAACTACTGCCCCTCGAGGGCGACACCATGACTATCGGCTGTAAATGCGAACAACCTACGTACTTTTAATTTAATTAATTCAGCATCTGATTAGCTTAGTAACAATTTGATAATCTTACAAAGTGCGGATGTGATACTAAGAGAAATCTCTTCTCTTGAAACCTTGAAATCCGTTATCGATCGATATATATTTAAAAAGTTACTATATATGGAGTATTCAATAAAAATAGCGAATTTCCAAAAGTATCTACGAGAGAGCAAAACAAGAGATTAATCGCAAAAAGCGGAATGATCAAAATATCAGAAAAATCGAAGTCGTTCTGGTTGAAGAGGGTGGCAATACTTCGAAAAAGGATACAAATTTTCCACTGTTGTCAAAAATATAAAAAAACAGAACAAAGAATAATCAAGAAACAGGTAATGGTAATGATCATTATAAAAATAATTTCACATTGACTTCAAGAAAATATTCTTCGAGCAAAATAAGAACTGTCCTGGGAACTGCTACTAATATCTCTCAAACCAGATGATTTTAAGAAACCCGAACTATGACCCTCCGTAGTCAGAGCCAGTAGAATACTTTTTCAACAATTTTCAAAAAAATATGAATCCAGGATAACGTCAAATACAAGCAATTCCATTTCTACGAATGGACAGCTTCATCATTCTTGCCCTGTACTTCTCCCGTGATAAGCATCATTGTAATGCGCCTTAGTAACGAGAAATTTGAAATTTTCTATCATAATGTTCAATTTCTTGCAGTAGAGGCCTTAGATACTGAATACATGTGTTAATTGCGGAACATAGATTAAGTGTTGAAGATCTGAAAACAGTAAGTCTCCGAAGTTTTAAATTTCTATCTTCTCATTACACAGCAACTGTTAAACAGGCTGGTTCTGCGACCTATACCGCAATCTATGCCACATCAAAATGGCCTCTGCCGTTTCTTTCAAATGCTGTAGAATTGATCTACGTTAGAATCAAGTTTGCGCATCGAGTGAGTTCTATCTTCATTTTCTTAATCTACATGACCCCGTATATCAATGCAATATTACGTCTATCATTGCGGGAGATTCTAATGTTGACATTCTAGGTGATAGTTAATATTCCAAAGATTTTATTAATATCCTGAAAGAGTATGGTACAAGGATTTGAGTTAAAGAACCTTCCAAGGTCTCCAAAACTACGAAAACCTGTCTGATAACATCTTTATTACTGATTCGAATAATTTTTTTAAACACCTTTATTCAGGTATGAGTACTACAATCTTAATATATTAACTAATTTATTAGTACAGATGAATTGTGTGGGAATGCTAAACCAGTGTTTAGTTGCCAAATGGTATTCTTTAGGTCTTTTATGTACATAATTCATGTGGTTTTATTCGCTTCAGTCTCCTTCTTTCATTAGTTGTATCCAATAATCGACTTGCTTCCACGTTTGGATGATTGAGAAGTCTAATTTCATGTTTATTGTCTCGCTCCTTGATGACTTCCTCTATCGTGGGTATATTAAGGTCGTAAGGCCAATAACGACATACATCGTTATTGGTCACGTATCGATACGCGTTGGTGATCATCCTCACGAATTTGTTGGCATTTTTGTATTATCTCTCGATTAGATTTATGTGCACAACCCAAAAGTTGTATCCCATACATCCATATCGGTTTGAATATAGATAGATAAATGAGTAGTTTACAATGAAGATTCATTTTAGAATAATTGCCAACTAACCAATACATTTGTCGTTGTTTTAAGCGAACTTGTTCACCTTTTTTTTCTTAGATGGTATTCCCAGTTCAATCTTGAATCTAAGTGAAGCTCAAGATATTTAGCTGATTCTGCTTGAAGGATTGGTACTCGTACCTCGTTGAGGTATGTTCATAGACTGCAATTTCTTCGCCGCTGCGCATAAGTGACATGGATTGATTTCAGTTCGCTAAGCTTGATTTTCCAGTCTTTTGTCCATCTGTTAATTTTGTTCAGTGTGCGTTGAATTTTCTCAGCTGCTATTGATTGCGATTTATTTACCGCCATAATTGCAGTGTCATCTGCAAAGGTTCCAATGAATCTCTCATCTGATGTTGGAATATCCGCAGTATGCACTAAATACAAAAGAGATCCGAATACACTTCCCTGAGGTACTGCTTGTATAGGATAAGATTTTGATTTGACATCTTCGTACATCACTCAAAATTGCCAATTAGGTAGATATGATTCTAGCGATCTGCTGTAATTTTTTGGGTGCATTTTACTCATCTTGAGGATTAAACCTTCGTGCCATAGTCTGTCAAACGCCTTTGACACATCAAGGAAAATCGGTCTATACGATCTAACTTCCTCATCTGGTTTATCTGGTTTTTAGCATGATTATCTGTGCCATCCCGAAGCAGTCAGGGACGTATTCCAAGCGTAGACTGGCATTGAAAAGATAAGTGAGCATGATAATGGCCTTCCTTGGCAGTTCTTTAAATACCCCAGGTGATGTTTCGTCGATCCCTTGTACCTTTTCTGGGTTGAGGTTGTAATCTATTTCTTTTGCTATTTCTATTGGTGTGAACAATTTGAAAGCAATTTCTGATTGATAAATTGGTGTAGTTTGGATATCAGACTGTATGTCGTGTGGTTTGAATGTATTTGCTAGATGTTGTGTAAACAATTCAGCTTTTTCTCCGTTTTTCGTAGCCGGTTACCTTGACTATCCCTTACAGGTGGGATACGAGTAACGGGCCTCTTGTATCTTCTTGTCGCTTTCCACAGTGAGTAATCTTTGTCCACCTCTAGTCAACGGTTACTTAAGTACTTGTTGAAGCAATAAAATTCCTAAATTGCAATTCTAGGTCTTTTTAGATTTCAAGCCTACTTTTAAGTTAATTATCTCTTCCAGTTTATCTCTGAAGATGTCCCAATCTGTATACTTATTTGTGAGATTAGTTTTTCTTTTCTTTTTAATAATATTTGCGTTGGGGCATAGAAGGACTGGTGTGTGATCTGATGTTAGATCATCAATGCCTTCTATTTCAGTATAATTTGATCCAATTCGGTAGGTCGGTCTGCGCGAGGAATGATGATCACAATTTAGTTGGTTAATAGCACTTAATAATTCTCTGCCTTTTCCAGGTGATATTAATCTTGAGCCCCACGCTATGTGTTTAATATTAAAATCGCCACCAACAATAAATATCGGACTGAGACAATTAAAAATGTCAATGAAGTGATTTCTTGCTGGGGTATGTACAAGTGGACAATATGTTGCAGGTATGTTAAGATCAGCTCCATTTTGTTGGATTGTGATGACAGTCGCTTGAATGTAAGTTTCACGAATCTGTTCTTGTTCATAATGTTGAATATTTTCTTTGATTGTGTTCGCGGTACCTCCTCTAGCACGTCCACTTGGGTGCGTAGTCCAGTAGGAGTCATAACCACGTATTTTGATAAAATTTTGTTTGAAAAATGTGTCTCAGAAATGAGAGCTATATCTATATTGTTTGTTCGCAGAAAGATTTCTCGTTCTTGGGCTCATTGATTGAGCCCATTTGCATTCCACGTTATAATGCGCAGGAATATTATGTGTCGTTCGTATCTCCTTTATTGCTGGCTTACCACAAACAATATTATCGAATATATATCTACCAATAATAGTTAATATTGGTATTGGTATATCCATATACCATTATTAATACCTATGTCGATATATCGATAATTATCAATATATTTATAAGTAATATCGAATATATCGATATATCGATATACATATATCGATAGAGTCGATAATGAACCGATACTAACAAGATTATCGAATGTATCGATTTATCGATAAATATCGGTATGTATCGATATATTCCATATTACTTATCGATATACATATATCGCCCAGCCCTAACCACGAACTTCTTTATCATTTCCCATTTTTATACCTACTGTATTTGTCTGTCACTTGCATCGCCTTCTGTCAAATTCGCTCCAAAAAACGGTTGATTCTGATTCCGGTCGACCACAGATTTGGATTCTTCGCTTCTTCAAGTGTCTGGAATGGTACAGAAATCTCATAAATACCATATACTTCTGGGTATTTAACTTACTTAACTGTTCCCACGTTACATTCTTGAATTCTTTTCTGTTCAAGTACTTTTCAATGTTATTTCCTGTAGTTTTGGCATCAGGTTCGTATAAATGAAGGTGTGCGTATCTATTTACTCCTTTGAGTTTAATATTTTCCGCCGTACCATGTGTTAGATTTAAAACGGATCTTCTGTTTTCAAATCCATTATATATACTGTGTGTCTAGCTAAGTTCGCGACAAATGGAAAACTTTTTTATTCTTGGGTTTATGAAAAAAGTTATTCTTTATAAAGGTCCTGCTTCACCCAAAACTTAAATTCAAATTGTTAGATTTTAATATTTGTTAGTCATATGCGAGATATGACAAAAAATATGAAATTAGTATAAGAGTAAAGTACCTTTATTTTCAATAATACTTAAAATGTTATAAGGAATAGTCGTTCAGAATTGGAAATTATACAATTTAAATACAGCATTTACACAAAAGAAAGCATTGAAAATGTTACACAAATGCTTCAACATATCCGCCTTCTCGTTCCATACATGTAACGGTTCTATCACAAAAATGCCTTAAAACCCTTCTAATTGTTTGTGGAGTTATTTTACGATTTTTCTTCTCTAATAACACGTTCTAGATAGCCTACATCCGTAAACGGCGCTTGAATATAAACATGTTCTTTTAAATAACCCCACAAGAAAAAATCAAGTGGTGTCAGATCTGGAGACCGAGGTGGCCAACGTATTGTGGAAAAGCGGTGTATAACCCTTTCGTTAAAACAATCTTCAACATATTGCCTTACGTGCAACCTGCCATGACAAGGTGCACCATCCTGTTGAAACCAAATATGTTGGCGTTCCAGTAATGGAAGATTGTCGATAAAATTACTAATTTCACTTTGCAAAAAATTTAGTTACCGGTCGGCATTCAAAGATTGGTGAAAAAAGATTCGGTAGCTAAAATTCTAAAAAAAAAAAAACAAATTTCATCCCTACAAGCCTACATTTGTACACACTCTAAGACCAGGTGATAATGACAGACGATCGGAGTTTTGTGCCGACATTCAGGCAATATTAGCAGATAATCCTTTTGTGTCGAGACAAATTTTATTTTCCGATGAAGCAACATTTACATCGAACGGAACTGTATCGAGTCAAAACTGCCGTTGGTGGACAGATGCCGACCCACATTTTACAATAAAAACTCGAAGTCAATATGCGTTCAAGACAAATGTATGGTGCGGAATCTACAAAAGTTATGTAATTGGACCTTTCTTTTTCACCAATCTTTGAATGCCGACCGGTATCTAAATTTTTGCAAAGTGAAATTAGTAATTTTATCGACAATCTTCCATTGCTGGAACGCCAACATATTTGGTTTCAACAGGATGGTGCACCTTGTCATAGCAGGTTGGACGTAAGGCAATATGTTGAAGATTGCTTTAACGAAATGGTTATACACCGCTTTCCCACAATACGTTGGCCACCTCGGTCTCCAGATCTGACCCGACTTGATTTTTCTTGTGGGGTTATTTAAAAGAACATGTTTATATTCAAGCGCCGTTTACGGATGTAGGCCATCTAGAACGTGTTATTAAAGAAGAAATCCGTAAAATAACTCCACAAACAATTAGAAGGGTTTTAAGGCATTTTTGTGATAGAACCGTTACATGTATGGAACGAGAAGGCGGATATGTTGAAGCATTTGTGTAACATTTTCAATGCTTTCTTTTGTGTAAATGCTGTATTTAAATTGTATAATTTCCAATTCTGAACGACCATTCCTTATAACATTTTAAGTATTATTGAAAATAAAGGTACTTTACTCTTATACTAATTTCATATTTTTTGTCATATCTCGTATATGACTAACAAATATTAAAATCTGACAATTTGAATGTAAGTTTTGGATGAAGCAGGACTTTTTATAAAGAATAACTTTTTTCATAAACCCAAGAATAAAAGAGTTTTCCATTTGTCGCGAACTTAGCTAGACACACAGTATATATAATATTTTACCCTTTTTTACCTTTCGGTGTAAGGGTTCGAGAAATCCATAATATTAATGAATAAAACTCGAATATTGGACACCATATTTAACAAAAAATTGTAACTATGATTTCGCCGACAGAGTGGCTTCGTCAGACTTGTTCATTTCTAAACATTCAAGGATATTCATAAATGTTAACAAATTAAAGAATCAGTAACTTGGTTATTATCTCTTACATATCTAGGTAAACTCTTTCATAGTTTTATGACACTTTTTTCCATTATAACATTATCTGTAAATCCAATAATTTACCCGGAAAGATTGTTTATGATTGGTTCTTATAATTTTGATAGTTTCTTTTGCAATTTTCTTGGAAGTCATTATTCTATAATTAAGGCTATTAGTATATATTCTGCTGTCATCTTTGTAACAGAGCTAGCCTGATGGTACAGTCTGAGGCAGCCACTGTATCGGCGAAACAATCGTTATAATGTTTTTGTTGAATACAGCGAAATGTTTGCTCTACGAGTTTTATTGATTCTTCTCTTTTCTTTATTACCTACTGTAATAAACTAATTTTCATTAATTTCACTGTCTCTAGTTGATTTTTATTTTTTATCTCGTTACTCGTCGCTACTGGCTTCACTAAATTTTCTTGCAAATGTTTCTACACATCGCCAGAATAGTGTCTATTCTGTATATCGATGCTTATCTGGTAATCTAGGTGATTTTGATTTTCATTTTAATTCAGCCTTTCCTTATGGTTTTCTGTTTGTTGCAAATCTTTTTCATTAGCATGGCGACTTGATTGATTTTCTGTTTCTGTTTTTATAAGTCAATGTATTTGTAGGTAGTAATGTCTGACTGCTGGATTTTGCGGTTGATGATTTCTTAAAGTGAAGAGAACCCATTGATACGGCGATTGGCTCCCGGAAATGGTAGAGTTTTGTGTTCTTAGGTTATTGCTGTTCCCGAATTAAGTACGGGATTACTGCCTGGAATGGTGGTGTTGATCTACAGCGTCTATTTCTGATGCAGTAAAGAATTATTCGGATTACCTAAAGACTTAATCGCAATGACTCTGTCATATTTTAGGCATTTCTCAGCCTTAACACTTCGTCTCTAAACCGGGGTCGTTTGTGTCCAAGCAAAGTCAATTTCGGTTTGTACCTGTTAAAGTGAGGAAGGGCGGGCGGTCCCTCCTATCCCTCAAAAAAGTTATGTAGGATGGGGAACTGACGCCGAAGTTTCAAATTTGTTGTACCTTCCAGAAAGTGGCAATGAGCACACGGATTTCGAAGTGGACACGAACGACCCCGGTTTACAGACGGCATGTAGTAAATAGGCAGAAGTATGCGAAGACCATCTCCTCGTGTGTTAGAATAGTTTGCCTAAAATACGCCGTTATTTTTTGAAATAGTTGTAAGATACTTTTGATTGTAAAAAAGAGAAAATAAATAGGTTTTTGCTAGTAAAATGTGTGAATACCAATGCATCGTAGATAGTTTATTGCCTCTTTTCATGTTCAAAGCGTAAGCATTTAGCTTTAAACAAACGAAACGGAATAACTTTTTTCTTGAAGCTACACCATTTACCTTTAATTTGCGATTTTTTCAATCACGCTATCTTTATTTTACTCTGAGTTACAATTTTTTTTTGTAAGTTAAAATTGTTGTCTCAATTCGTTAATTTATTTAACAAAAAATATATAAAGCCTTTTAATTTACGAGAATTTTACGATTGGTACTTCGAAATGAATGTTTCGAACAGTAGCATGAAGTTTTTCAGAATTTTTGAATGCATTAAAGGGATGGAAAGACGGCAGAACACGAAAGACCCTCGCTTACAGACGGAAGGTGCGGAAAATACGTTTACAGATGAAGTGTTAATAATGTTTGCTATTTATATTTTTGAAACTGTAATTTCTTTTTTTGTTTCAAAACAGACATCTATAATTCCAATCTTTACCGGCAAGCTAGCAGGGGTAGGCACAATTACTGTTGCCCCAGACATCGCCTGACTCTGAGTGAGTTTGAAACCGCCCTGCTAGTTTGACATTTTATAATAACCTTCCAGCACTAATCAAATCGATAAATAATTTTATGACCTTTCCAAAAGAGGTTTACCAATATCTTTGTGCACTGGAGCTATACTGTTTGGCTGATTATTACAATTAACGGCTGTACTGATTATCTTTCAAAGAAACAATTGGGAAAATGTAGTTTGGACCCAGTGGCTTTTTAATCTTTAAAAGTGAATTAAACCTTGAGAACAATCTAAATACCTAATATTTACATCCTTTCTAATTTATGTTATAACAGCTAAATGGCTACAGCAAATACGTAATATTTGATGACTAGTTAACCTTCCTATACTCACGCATACGGTCTGTGAGACCGACTTATATAGTATAGTATACGTCTTTCATTTTGACGTGAGTATAGGAAGGTTAAAGTAGATACTTTGATCTATATATCTATAATGAAGCTAGAAAGGATGTTAATCACCAAATTCTGTTGCAGACGTAACAGATATTATGAGAAAGTAGTTTCAAATCAATATTTCTATGACTTCCAATTCTAATACGGCCTAATATCCAAAAGATTAAGACGTTGTTTTCATTGAAAGTAGTAAACTAACATCCAAGTAATACTGTGACAGCGTTTAAGCGGGAGTTAGATACAAGTAGATGTGACAATCTGTGCAGGGCTTTGTCTTTGGCGGATATCCTAATAGAACGAGATATGATCTAAAATACGTTAGAATATTTCCTCATTAATTTAAGGTGCTTGATCTAAAGTATAAAAGTTCTTGGTGTTACTCTCTCAATACTCCTAGATTGAGCAGCAAATAAATTTTGTTTAAAATTTTGTAAAAAATGCAATCGGTCCTCGTTCTTCACTGTTTTTATTAAACAATGTGCTGCTCATTATTTTTGTGGTGCCGTCCATAATCTTGTTCTAAAGACCTCTACCAAGTTTACCAAGTTTAATCGAAATCGGTGTGTGCGGGCTGGGAACCTTTCCCTCTTTTTGTGAAATTTATTTTGACACATTTATTCTCGTTTATTTTGATTTTTTATTTGTCTAACCATACATCCATAAAGGTATCGGCAATGGTGTTGCCATCCCAGTAGTTTCTTTATGTAAGTTCATACGCGCAGACATGGCATGAGGAGGACACTATTATAGTTCTAAATAGATGTGTGATAACATTTCTACCTTTTTTCTAAAAACCAAATACTGTAGTATATATAATAATAGCTGGCTACTTTAAATTTTGATACGTTACGATTCAATACGGAATAAATAGCACAAGACCTGGTTTGTCCACGAAAAATGTAAGCACATATTTTGCGAATGCGTTCATTAAAACCTAAACGCAAGCTAAGGGGAACCTGCTGTTTCTATAGCTTCGTTAATTTTCCTTATGGACGTAAAAGTGGGATGGCAATCATACTCCACTTAATTTAATTTTAAAACTAAAAATTAGCAATTAGTCGCCGCTTATTATTATTATTACCACTGACTATGTCTTTTATTTTTACTATTGCAACTCGCAATGCCGTTGTAGTACCATTTGCGTAACAACATATTCAAGTTAATAAATTCTATTGACTTAATATTCGTTTCTCTTAAATGTATTAGTGAGTTTGTTAAAATTTATTCTGCATACGACTTTACCTGCTGTAGAGTTCCTTAAATAACAGATAGAACTTAAAATTTGAAATAAAATTTATTACAACTGTTTTTGCTTTTTAATATTTTTAGTATACCAGCCGTATGTTCTTGCTTTTATAATGTTTTGTGATTTATTACCTGCTTTCGAATGAAGCGATAACGGTTTTCTACTAAAGAACTTAAAGAACCTGCGTCTAAATTTTGTTGGTCCCATTATTCCTTTTTAAGGTGATTTATTGTTCAGTCGTATAAGCATTTCGTTAGTGTTGGAATTTTACGACGAAAGAATATCTTTTCACAAGTATACAGACACTAAAACTTTCCTATGAAAAGCAATTTGTTGTGAAATCGTTTCGAATGATGCGGTGAAATCTAACTTCGTGGCTCAGATCTTATAAAAGCATCATTAGAAGTGTTATGTTCTCTAATTCCAGTCACTAATGCACTAGGAATTGGCTGCCTATCGATATTTCTTAAAACTAGTGTAGTTTCCAGTACAGATACATTAGAAAATAAAATTATGATGGTCCTTTCTATTTTTTTATTGATTCTGTGCTAAACTAACTGATACTGTGGATAGAAATTTCAAGCAACTTCACTACACCTCTCAAATGATTACAAATATGTTTCACTAATTATTAGGGGTAAAATAGTTTAGTACGAGTGCATTGTTAGTATATTAAAAATCTTCATCACTAATACATTGGATTTCACAAGTAAAGGGGAATAACTTGAGACAAATAATAAGAAGTGCCTTCTATATGACGTAAAACGTATGATATTGTACAAATATCTTTATTATTGTCTAATTCAAAGATTTAGCTCCTTAAAAGTAAAACTTGTGAATAATATATGCATTATGAGATAATAATGCTTTTAGTTTTTTCAAAATTTATTAAATTGAAAAACTAACACGCACAGCAGTAGGCATATTAGCATCCTAACATAACTAAGATAACCTAGGTTACAGCGATTGTTCACTAAGACTTACTTAAATAAAATAAATGCATCTAATCTAGGAGAAATATACCAGTAATCCGTCCGTTTGACATCAGATCAAGGCACTATAATCAGTACAATTATAACATAGTGGTTGGAGTTGAAGGATTATATTTTGTACTTATAAAATCCCACACTCTTATTCAAAGCTAAATTTAAGACGTACCTACTAAATGCAACCACAGCCACACTCAAAATTTAGCGATTTTTAAACTATTATCGCTACTTGCACATCTATATGTATATTAAATTCAGCGATAATCAGTTTACAAAATTACATTATTGGTTCAACTTTCATTGTGTTTTCAACAAAGTTTAATGCGATTTAAAGAGCCACCTAGATGGAAATGCAGGGAAAAGCTAAATAAACGATGATCCTCATTTGGGATCGAGTCACCCGCGTAGACGATCTAATATTGGCTTTAACATATCCCCTATTTTAATCAGTTCTTTAAGTAGACAACGGGGAAATAAAAATATATAGCCGGAGGATACCAAAGAAGGGGGCAAAGCCCTCCTTAATCGCACGTACGCGGAGGACCAAAGTCTAAGTTTAAACCGGCGGCAATGATAGAGACAATTGCAGTAATTTTCCGGGCCTGTTTAAAGACATAGCATAACAACCGTTGAGCTACAAAGCACACTGAGCAGGAGATGAACGCGAGGGTTTCTGTCACAACGCTTCTTGGCATACAGCAAAGTGGCTATATATTTTTTAAGACGAATAAGAATTTAAGTTAATAGCTTTTCATTCTTGTGGGTCCAAATTAAATTCACTTCCGGAAATGTATCTGCTTCTAGTTATTTCATCCTCCACATTAATTGTTTATATAACTGAAAATGAATAGATATTGATTTTACTTTAAATATACTAATATATCATATTTTTCTTATTATAATGAGCAAGTGCAGTAATCATTAAAACAGACAGAACATTGAAACGAAACAAATTTATACCACACTTAACCAACGCACTATAATCTATTTTGAAATCTGTCTAAAACTAAAGGACACAATTTTGTCGTAAATGGACAATATTCCTTAAAAGTAGGAATTGTTAGCAAATAATTACTTTACTTACTAAAGTGCTACAAATGTACAAAAACAATAATATTTACCGATTTACTGAAGACATTCTTCAAACTAAGTTGGTTCTGCAAATGGAGTATGTTATAATCTCAGAGACTCTTAGAGAACCCATCCACTTTGAAAAATAAATACTTCAGGAACTCGATTGCATTAATGTACATATGTATGACGTCTTGACTACTAAACAACAACCCTATATCCTAACCGACTAACAACAAAATACTCTGAAAGTGACAGTTTCTCATTAAAAGCTACTCCAAAGTTGTTCTCAATAATTTTATGCTCGCTATTAGCATAATAGCTGATCAACATCTATAGTAAATGAACCTAAGCAATATTTGTCATTATTCAACCACAATTTATTCCGTGAACATCGATTCGTAACTATATCCCAATTAATAGAAAACTGGTTTCGACAAGATGCATGAGAGTGTCAAAATTAGAAATAATAATTCTATGGCACTTGCAAACATCATACGGAATGCACTGAGAACTGTGGAAAGATGGTGTCTACAAGAAGGCTGTTAATCCACAAAAGACAAAGCTGTTAGTTTTTATCTACAGGATAAAACAAGAAGGCATGGACCGCATACCGGTTCGAACCTAGAATTAACTAATGAATGAATAAAGTATAACCCCCTAGTGGCTCAGTGGTAAAAATCACGTTTCGCAATGAATAGGTCTGGGTTCGAAGCTCGACCGCGGCGGAAACGTAGTAGTTTAAAATCCTAAAATGGATCTGCAACCTTCAATACGCTGCAGGAATGAAATGCCACTAGGAGGGCCAGGAGCGGTACGGTATACGTGCGTATACGGCTCGGTGGCTCCGAACCCTTACACCGAAAGGTAGAAAGGGTAAAAGATTATATATATATATATATATATATATATATATATATATATAAAGTATTAGAGCATAACGGTAGATGTAAACCTGACTTGAAGAGCAAACACCTTATTAAAGTAAGTAGCTGAACCACACAGATTAAGATGCAGGAGAGTTATTGGAGAGACCTGGGGATTAAAGCCAAGAGTGATACACTGCTTATACACTGTGATACTAAGGCCAACGATCATCTTCGAAGCTGTAGTATGGTGGAGAAAGACAGAGTGTCGTCGGCAGTAAGGCTGTTTACTACTCCTCAGATGCAGGCCCTGTTGGGAATTACTGGAGCAATGAACAGCAGGGGACCTTCTACCATGGAGCCCATAGTGGCTCTCGCTCCGCTGAAACTATCTGTGAAAGTGTAGGCCATTTCTGCGATCCATTTTGTGATTAGACTGACCTTACGTAACTGGTAGACACACAGATACAGTACAGTAAGAGTACTGGACGATCCGCTATTACAGATGCCTACGGACAGTATGAAGCCGGAAATTATTTTCATACATAAAATTAACATTTTGATATTGACCGTGGGCTTGACGAGAAATCACTAGCGAAATTCGATTGTCAGCGCGTGGTTTATGGACGGATCTCAATCCAAATGGAGCACAGGGGTTGGTGACTGTGCTTCCGACTGTGTCCTAAAAAAGGGATATCACTGAGTCTGGGAAAGCATTTAATAGTTTTCCAGACTGAGTTTGCAGTAGCAGCCTCTGCTGAAGAAATCACAGAATAGGCTGCACATAGAAAAATAAAGATAACAACTGATAATCAGGCGACTACTAAAGCCGTTATAAAACCTACTTGCAGGTAAATAGTGTTAAAATATTTCAAAAGGCATGGGACACCATTGGTCTTTGTTCTAGAACATGAGAACATTAAAGACAAATTAATTGCCGATGGACTAGCCAAGGAAGGCTCTAAGGATAGCTTCCTAAGACCAGAACTTATATGTGGGATATCAATGGATTTCGCCAGATTGGAAATTTGGTTATGGCTAGAAAGAGAACATTGATATAAACGGAAATTGACTGAAAGTCAATTCCAAACTAAGACACTGTTAGGCAGGCCAAACCCAAAATTCTCAACTAACCTACTCAGA
Source organism: Chrysina gloriosa (assembly GCA_038088585.1). Taxonomy (NCBI): domain Eukaryota; kingdom Metazoa; phylum Arthropoda; class Insecta; order Coleoptera; family Scarabaeidae; genus Chrysina; species Chrysina gloriosa. The sequence continues at coordinate 37,322,244 of CM076089.1, forward strand.
AGAAGCAAAAAAGACAGAGATTACCCGTCTAGTAATCGAAACATTTCCCCTTGGAAAAGCATTTATATAACATGCACTGAACGAACCGTGGTGTAAGAGGTGTGAGCTGTAAGAAGAAACCAGCATGCATATTATCTGAGTCTCTGAGAAACTGAAGGGATACAGAGGGAAACATTTCGGCAAGGATTGATTAGTGCCTACGACTATAACCAGACTTCTCTTGAGCAAAATATCGACCTTTGTGGACGACCCGGGATTGCTTGAGTAGATTGTGAGGGTGCTGTTAGGGAACTGTACAAAGATCGTTATGGTCAAATATCTCGTCTATTGGTGACCAACTCTAAAAGAGCGCATGAATGAATTAATGAATAGGGTTGTACAGCAGTAAATAGTTTAGTAGCTTAGCCCTGCCACAATGGTAGTAGTTAACGCTTCGATACACACTTGAAATTATTTAAGTTATATACTTCGGTCTGACATACCGATTGCATATCCATGATATTAACTGCTTGTATTCACATTAGTAATGAAAAACAATATTTTAAACTTGCAGCAATTGTTTTAACGAACATGGAACGAATACAAAAAAATGGTTATGTTTTAAATGTTTTCTATACAAATATCAAATAATAATTGTATAATTGCACAATAAGTTTTTGCCAGAATTCCTTATTTTAGCAAGCAATCTACGGCACAAAAAACGCATGCTACGGTAGCTTTCGAAAATATTTTTTTATATTTGTTACAGTAACAGCGCAATTTTCTATTTTTTTGTCGGGCAGTTCGTATTCTCGTTCGTATTCAGTTAGATCCATTGAGAATATAGACTTTGTCAATATTTACAAATAACAGAGGTTATATCTAGCATTAACATTAAAACATATATACATATATCTATATATATACACACACACACACATTGACTAAATCAAAAACATGTTGATACTCCGTGTCACAACACTGCTAAGTCAAAAAATCAGACACTATACTAACAGTTCTCGGTAAAGTACCCTTTCATTTCTTTTTTAAAAGTTTAGCATTCCAAAATGTTTAAACTTATGTGGTAGCTTATTATATATTTTAATACAGATAAAGCGAGGTTCCTGGTTTGTATGTTTTATTAAAATCCCCATTGCAGGTAAAATAAGAGTAATGTTTATGAGCGAACACAGCACACTCATAAAGAAACAGTGAGGGCAATGGCATTATTCCTTGTTCCTTGAAAACCGGACTGCAGGATTCTGTTTTTAAAGAGAACATAGCACAAGCATCGTTGAAAATGTGACGACAGACCCCAGAAAATTATGCCATATCTGAGCCTGGAGGATATATGAGCGTTGTAAAACATTATCAATGTGCTAGAATTTACGCTACTCTTCAATCTATTGACTGCATACACAAGTGACACAGCTTAGTGCATAAGTGACATGTGACTTTCCCATGTCAAAAAGTTATCAATATAGCAGCCCAAAAATTTGGTGGAAGGTAAGAGCGGAATAGACTTAGTATCAAAACGTATCAAAAGTGATCTGTCAGATACGCGCTTAATCGCATTGAACACTAATAACGAGGTTTTAGTTTCATTAAGTTTCAGGCCATTACCAGAACACCATGCAGATACTGCACCCTTGCTCCGACTCCCAAGACTCGACAATTCATGTTCAGTGGATCCACTTATCACGATACTCGTATCATCCGCAAACTAATACATTACAGTTTAGTACATCTAGCTCCTTGTTGTTTAGCCTGTGCTGGTTTACTATTATATTTTTGGTAAATTGTATATCTTCTTACTTTTGATTTTTGTAGTACTTGGAATAGTTTGTCTGTTCACCCCACGTTGTAAGTGTGGTGTAGTTATAACCATTATTACAAAAATTCGACAACAACATTCGTTAACATTTTTCAAACATTGTTGTATTAACTTTTCTAAACGAGGCAGCGGAGATGAAATTTCCGAAAAATATAAATGAGAATAAAATTGTGCTTCATCGAGAATTTTCTCTTAAAATATCTACATGTAAAGCTGATTTCTCAAACTGAAAGTAAGCAAAACTAATAATAAGGTACTTACGAACACTTGCTGTTGAAAATAAATACTAGTGTCTATTGTTTGTCAGTAAAATAAAGCAAGGTGCACAATCTTATGCATGATAAATAAATTTGTGAGATAATATAATATATCGGTCTGAGACTCCACGACGCGTATTAGAAGGATAGGCGACCCTTGCACCATGTTTCCATTCTAAACTTTATACATGGTCTTGCTTTTTATTAAAGAAGGATGATAAAAACGAAAATACATATTACGAAAACATATAATTTCAAACAGCTAAATGTCACAGATATTGGGATACGAACTTTTAGTTTCTAAGGTAAAGAAATAATTTATTGGTGGTAATTGTTTCGCCATGGTAACTACTACAATGTTTCTGTATTAAAAGACATTACTAACATATTTACTACTACTAATTTTCAAACAGAGTTTGCTAGTGTGCTACGACGCAATTTCTATAAATAAAATTATACAAATTCCAGTTACATTTCCAACTACGAAACAACTTTGTCATCTAGTGTACATATACGCCGGCGATTCGATTAAAAATGAACTCAGAAGACCGAAGTGTTACACCCAGACCAGTCGACCCACGCGAACAATCTGACTATAATCATCAACGACATGAGTGTTCAGTGAACAGGCATGTTTCCGTCCAGCGATAAACTGCTAAAAATATTGTAATGGCAATTTATTCAAGGCAACAGTCTTTGCTACAGGTCTACACCTTACATTTATACAATCTCTCAGGATGGACTATTTTAAGCCACTTGCGAGTTTTCTTTCTGCGGAAAGTGCAACTTGATTCTATGATTGTAAAAATAAAATATATTTAAGCTTATTGTTAACCATACACATTAGGAAATTAACACGAATATAAAATTTGTGATAAACAAATAAGAATAAAACTCTGACATCATTGACGCATATCACTATTACCCATATTGTATTGGATTTTGATGTACCACCCAACATTTCTATCGGAAATATTTTGTTAAAAGCTGTGTACCCAGGGATGATCATTTGTTATGTGTACATACGTATGGACAAGATGCTAATAATATTCATGCTGCAAGGCATTCACATAGCATACTTACATAGCTAATATGATAATGGAGAAACATCAAATTTAGGTTGTTGACAATTGTGAGAATCTATTTACCTAACGAAAATTTGACTTGCGATCTTTAACGGCCAATTAATACAGGTTACAATTTATCACTAATTAATGCAAATTGAGTTCACATCTTTTACAATCAACTCGATATAGCCGATGTCATTCTAATAAAGTAAGAGTCCTGACCAAAAGATGAAGATACAAGTCATAAATGTCACATGCTTTAGATCTAGTTAGTGACCTTAACGATTTTAATTCACGCGAGTATAAAATAAAAACACTTAGACACATCTATATAGATTTTAAAATTTATCCTACCACTTCAAGGATACGCACATATGTATTACCTACACATACATAATCGATTATATATGTACACAAGTTATACAGTATGGATTCTTTAAAAACGTTGAAACACGTCGGGTTTAGTTTAAAAATACACATTAATACTTGCAATTCATCTCCCGACTTCCATTTTTTTGTAATTATGACAAATTATCACAAAAAAATTAAATGAATATAGATTTTTAGTAGTACAATTTATGATCATGTAAATAAACCATAAGGATGCATAACGAAAATTTTGAGAAAAATCGAGCTGAACATTAATGTAGATATTATGGTCCTATAACTTATAAAATATGATAAACGAAAAATTCTAAACTGAAAATGAAAATAGTATAAGATATATATAGTAAGATATATAGACCATTAAATTAAATGTTCAAAATACCACGAATTGGCTTCTTGGCAGTAAGTTAGTCTACTTACAAATTCATCTAAGACGTTATTAACAACAGAATTTCTTCTTGAATACTCTGCTTCAGTACCTCCAAATTTCCTGGTTTTGTTCCCCTTTGTTTGGATAAAGTACAGTCAGCGCTAGTATTAAATCATTTTGGAGGAACTCCAATATCTTTCTCCGTTAAGATTTCCCTCCAAGAAAAAGAACCTGGAATTCCGGTTCGATTGGCGTTCAAATAATACTGAACCATGCCAAATGTCCAGTGCGCAGACATGTTTCTCATGGTAGTCGGTCGGCCGAGTCCGAAAAGAGTTTGCCCAATGGTATTGCTAGTACCACGTTCCTTGGCTTGCCATTCGGTGTCATAGTTCTTCGAGACTAGTTACTGTTGGTATCCGACAAAGTTTCCTTTGGACAGTAGATTTCTTCCGTGTACACACCTGCGGTGAACAAACATATGTTTATCGCCAATATGTACAAAATTCAATACACGCGATTAGAAAACTCAACTGAAAATGGAGCAATTGTGAATATATACAAGTGTACACATATAGCACAAAATAAAGAGTTTTACAATGTAAAATAAAACGACAATTATTAAACTACGTACAAAAATATACAATAAAAATGTTATTAACATTATGTAGTTCTTAAAAACAGGAACCCCAACATATCCATCACGTATTTATACGTATTTTTATGTATGCGGAAAGAGATTCATTTTATAGTATTATCAATTAAATAATATATTTCGTATTTTACTTAACGAGTACCATAGCTATGTACAGAGTTTGTCAGTGAACGTATCAAATCTATTCACAAGATTATATAAGGCAAAAGAAAGTCAATGAGTGTAAAGAAAAAATATTTAAATAATATTTAATAAAACCATGGAATTACGTATCGTCGAATACTATTCAAAAAATTTTGCGGTCGTCAATCTTTCCGTTAGATATAGACATACGATCCTTCCTTTCCTCCAAATTGTAAACACGCCCTTATTTTGCAACCACATATTTGAAGAGTGTCAACAGATATGATTTACAGTCTGTATAGTAAAATACAATTCACTTGACCTTAGTAAAAAAACTACTTACTAAGTATGGCTTTCCTAAGATAGTAAAAAATATTTTCTCTCTACGGCCTGGAAGAAAATTACGTCTTTACATGAATATTTCGCTGTATACGCAGTATTCGAATATTTTCCATATTTAGTTATTAAGGACAATCCTTGTCTGTAAACCAACTGTTTGTACAAATGCAAATGCAATGTAATCTTTTGGTTTACTTCCACCACTTACTAGCTTGAATAAAACAAATTTCAAATTTACAGTTCATATTTTATAATGGCAATTAAATCGTTTTCCTAAAAGGTACTCAGTGAAATATAAAGCTGTGTAAATAGATTTTATTTTAATTTCGTGGGAAGCGTTTAGCTGGCAAAATAATAGCTAACAACAGAGTTTTCTTAATATATAGGATCTATAGTAAGTTTACACATCTTTTAATTTACTTATAAAACTGTAATAATTCATCCCTATATCAAAAACTCTTTGTTAAAACAAAATCAAAAACCGTGCAACCATATATAACTGAGAAGGTACAAATCTATCTGCTACCTAATTAGATGTGGGAATTGTATTCCATTAGTAGTATACATATGTTTTTTGTTTGATCTTTTTATGATCATCTTATAGATAGTCTTTCTACCACTAAAAGATCAATCAAACAACAATAATTGAGATAATATTTATGTTTCCAAAACGTTAGGAAACGTTTTCGGAAAACCTTTGTCAGTGGATATTTAACTATTAGCTCAATTAGTGTTGTTTGACAGACCTATTAGTGGTAAAAAGACTTGCTGTGGGATATTAGTAGTGTAGAGAAACTCCAGACCGATTTAGTTCTTTTGGACATCAGCGAAGTATGCCTGCTACCTATAGCCATAATATTTCACCATCACATTTGGGACTGCTGCTTGGACGAATAGACCCAATTCAGGAGAAATAGCCTTACTGTGTTATACGTACTAGGTTATACCATATCTGCATAGCTGTCCAACTGCAGTAATGGGTGTCATGGAGTATTGTGAAAATAAAACGCAACATTTCCATAAAAATTTTAATACAGCTATTATGTGAATGCAGATGATTCATTAATGTACTTTGATAACTTAAATGGTAATTGAACAACTGATGAGCCGATATCAAATGAAATAGTAAAAAGTGTAATTTATTATAAACTGATCAAGAAATAGTAATTGTACACTTAAAACGTGAATGATTTGTTTATTGAAACCACAAGGAATGAGTTCAATAATCTACACACGATTGGTTAATTTTTGAAAATAAATAACGAAATAGCGACTGTAGAAAAAATACAGGTAAGAAAACACAACAGTACCTGATGATCGTGTTGTACACTAAAGAAGTAATGAAAATTCATATTTTCCATATTCCATGAAAGATTAACAAATAAAAAATCATGTGTGCAGTTCACACGGGGTAGAAGTGAAACCTTCAGAAAAGTAAACTGCGAGAGAATGAGACGAATGGAGTATCAAGGGTTGGATAATTATAGGGTTTATTTATTATAACATTGGTACCAAAGCTTCGTAATATGCAGGCGCACACAAACGTACTAACGCACGTACAAACATACACACAGAACGCTTTGACCAAAGCAAGTAGTGATGGGAAAAATCTTAAATAAATTTTATTTATTTAAAATAACAGTTTCAACCGTTATTGTTATTTGAAATAACGGTTGCAAAATAACAGGCTATCGTTATTTCGTTGTCAACAATTCTACACGATAACAACATTGTCGTTTCTGAATATTAATTCATATTATAGGCTGAGTTTTATTTTTATTTATTTATGTTATTTTGCTCCATTTCTTTGTTGTTTTTATAAACATTTTTTTATACATTGTTTTTTTTTTTCTCTTATTTCACATGTATACAATTATTTAGAAAATATTTCTATAATAAAGTCCGAAACGTTGATAACTAGCCCATAATTACCGTCCAAAAGTTATTTTTCTACGGGAGTTGTAACTGTGGTCTCAATCAGACAGTCGTACTTAAGCAAGTATTAGGCAGTGAAATATAACTACTATACTCACTATAGGACGCCTTTTCTCTCGGTTCGGCTCGGCAATGCGCAGGCGCACACAAGCACACATATATACAGCGCTTGGTAGAGAAGAGTGGGGAGGCTATTTTATCTTATTCTCTCGTAGGATAAATCCTATAGATGTATATATTTCTTTTTAGTGTCTCTTTTTTCGCTTCATCAAGTTTCAAACCACTCACAACGGTGCTAAAGAAGTTTTCACTTCAAAAATTCTGATTCGTTTTCAAGATATTCTAAAGTATTGCAATTCATTTTCACAGTACTCTATATCTCTCCAATGTATTGATCATCGACTAGTAAAAATACAATAGTAAGCTCACGTCATTGGGATATTTGTTGACACAAACCTCAAATGAAGCTACAGGAAATTAATATTCTGCTAACTGACAAGCAGCCTTTTAGTGTTGACCTCTTACAGTATCACTTCGGAGCTAGTTCGAGATTGACGGAATCTTAACATAAAAATATCAGCGTGTTCCTTCTGTCAGTAGCAGGTCATGTTGGAGTTGAAGGCAGTAAAGTGGTTAGTAAGACAGGAATCGTCCACAAAATGTACGAAACTTTCACGAAGATTGCGATACCACGAAATCGAACATTTGTATCAGTTTTGACAAACATGGATTGAGAATTCCAGTATTTACCTCCGAATCAATGCAGACTAAAGAGGTATTGATCCAAGTAGACCCGAGATATTTGGCTGTATTTATAAGTAGGTATATATGGAAGCAGTGTAGACCATATGCAAGAGGAAGAATGTACCGTATTTGAATACCGCCCAGATTTTGGAATTTCTACAAACACCGAACCTTGACGAAGTGTTGCAGCAATTAGCAACCTCGGCACAACAGTACCAATAACTGCTATGCATATGCGTAGTATCTATATACATATATTTAAATGTGCGGATTACTTTGTGAACGCAATTCTTGAATTTAGTACAAATGGCGAACATCAGTAATCTCTTAAAGACGTTGGTAAAATATGTCAATTATCCTCTAAACAATTTTAAAGCACCTTAATTTAAGATTTGATGCATAACAAAAGTGTTTTATTTGATTTTCTATATTATTATTAAAAAATGGAATACAAACATACACCCAATTTGAATAATTCTGGTTCTATGTACCAGATAACGAGACGCGGTTGCTATATTGGTAAATATTTATACTGTTTTTCTTACCGGAATGTTTATAATCGGCCTTGAGCAGCTAGATTTATTAGAGCAAGAAAGTGCTTCAGGATAGCAATAACTAAGGAACTCATGTGGCTAGAATAAATCTTAAACGTATAGAAGCCAAGGTCGACAAATAGTGCATTACAAAATGCACTTTACGTACATAGATTCTATCTTGGTAGGTTCAATAAAAACAATAAAAGTCAATTGTCTTAATCACCTCTCATGGATTGTCGAAGCATATAAATAATGTTTCTTATAAAATATGTGTTACGTTAGCCATATTTTATCTTCTTTTGTGCATAATTTAGAAAACATGTTTCTATTTACTGCAATACAAATAGATCTTTTAAAGCATATTATTTTGATATACTTCTACATCTTCAGAAGGAAATAGCATTGTTATTCTCCCCTTTTAAGAATATGTTTCAAGGAATATAAATGCGAAAATATTGTTTGGTACTTTATAGAATATATTTATGTACTAGCTGTGAAGCCTGTTCCTGCCAGGCAGGAAGAAAAAGAAAATATAAGCTAAAATGTAAAAAATTGAATTTTGCCACGCCCCCTTTTCATCTCATTTCTCCGCCCATCGGCCAAAAATCAAAAAGCCGGCTACGTTAGGATTTGGTCTAGGCGTTTTACTATATGCATGCTAATCTTCAGCTTTCTAGCCCATCAGTGGGCTTCAAAAAGCTCTGGATAGACAGAAAAAGAGGAACACACAAATAAGGAAATTATATATATAGATGTTTAACCTTCAACCGCTATCGTCCCAAATACTTAGTACCTAGCGGTATGAGGTATCGATAGAGAAAATTTAATTTATTCGATGTGATTACTAAGGCTCGACAAACGAGTGCACGATCAGTTATCATTAAGTAGTGTAAACCGGACAGAAGCTGTCACTCCATCGCTTGTCCCCACTTACGTGCAAGGTGCGACATTAAAATTCGGAGGAGGAACAGCCTCACTTCGGTTTGCATAACTTATCGTGCACTCGTTTGTCGAACCTTAAAGATTATATGTACGTCTAATACATATTTGGCCGAAATAGTTTTACATTCTGGCAAAAAATGGGTTAATATATTTAAAAATTCCAGACGAACTTTGTACATTCTCGACATACATAAATTGTTTTCCTTTAAAGTTGATAAGGACATGGCTAACAGTGTTCTTATTTTTAACCTCCTGTCAACTTCTATCTGTCGATTATGAGATCTGTTGTGTAGTTGTGACTGTAATACTAATAGAAGCAATCTTATACTGTAGTAAGCTTCCCAGTTCATCTAATGCTGTAGCTGACACGTAGGTCTAAACTTACTTGGAAGGTATTAAAGCCCATGTGTATTGATGCATATACATAAATAAATATATACATGTATATGCACTATACTTATTTCCTGGTACGACAAAAGGAAAGAGAATACAGACCCTGACAGAAACTTGAAACAACCACATTACAAAGTAGACAGCTTGATTTCTGGTTTTCCTACAGTACGTGAAGCTAGCCAAAAGACTGCAAAATGAGTTCACCGGTACAACACAAAAAATATACAATACACCGATGCTGCTGCACGATAAAAGACAACAATTGACAAAGAAGGAAAACGAGAACTAGAAAAGTACATATAACGAGAATGAGATTGATAAGTTAATAAGAAGTTATAAGTAGCAAACAGGTTAGAAAACAATAATGATCACACAATTGCTAATCATACAGTGACGATAGAGGTAACTGGGACAGAACAGCGGAAAATTTTATACGAAGACCTGCTAACACAAAAAAGAGATAATTTTAAGAACGTTTGTTATTATTAGGAGAGAGTGCATACAAAAAATCCTGGGTTGAGGGGGTAAAAACATTATTGAAACATATGAAAAATAACAAGTAATTTCCTCCTTTCGCAATGCTAAAATAGAAGAAGCACTATCGATTGGCTTACCAAAAATAAGAATAGACACTTTCGGTTTCTTCAAGGACTGAATCAACAACAAAATATGGTAGTAAATGGTAGGAAATATATAACCTGGAACGTACTACATGTTAGATATTTATAATCAGTGGCTTTGCGTGGTAGAGGCGGATGGGGCGCCCCTCCCCGGGCGGCATTTTTAGGGAGATGGCAAAATTTCAGAATAAATAATAATAACAGCTTGTAAAAATGTGAACCATTTCATTTCATATTTTTGTCGTATCTGCGATTCGGACCGATTGAAATGAGCACGGAATTTTTCATTACTTATTCTGTGACTAAAGTTCTATAGAATTACTGTACATCCGTAGCGAAATTTTCCTCCGCCCCAGGCGACTGACACCCACGCCACACCACTGTTTATCATAGTTTTAGTTATGCAAAATGCGTAAATCAATGCACTCACATCAGATCGCTTGTAACACGTTCCTTTTCTAACATACAACTCCTTACATATTCGTAGAACAGTGGTTGAACAATCGTCTAACTAAATCCAAATTCAAAGCCTGTTGTTCAATGGGACGGGAAAGCACAAGTAAATCTTATCTCTTTGCGTGCAGTTCTTAATACATTGCCTAATTCCCCCAAAATAAAATCTAACGAAGATAATGAACAAGGAATCAAATCATTTTGCTTGCAGTTTTAGGAATATTTTAATCTCACTTGCCTAAGCTTTTACAGTCGAGGTTTTAAGGACTTATTTTATACGTTAATTTTAAGAGGGTCGCAATTAGCGAGTTAGTAGACTAGAATTAAGTAACATCTCAATTTAAATATCTTAGCAACCCCAGCCTTGCATCAACCCTTTCTCTTTCTACCCGAATGGAAGGTTCCTGAATATCGTTTTTCCCTCTTCTACGACTTTGAACTCGCGCTTTAGCTAATTAAAGACTTGACCCATCTGTGTGTTGATGTGTTACTTCGTTTAAGTTGAAATTTATTATTGTAGTTTTCCTGAGGGGACAATAATGAATTTTTTGAAGGGTGGCACCATACTTTACTGATTCCCTTTAAAAAGGTATAACAAAGTATAAATAGGAAAGGGTGAAAAAGTTTAAAAGTGTGCACTTGGTGTATTTCTTATTAGTTTGCTTAAGAGGTTTTGCGTTTACCTAATCTATTAAATTAACAATTGAGCTATAACTTAATTGTCCATACGTATCAGCTTTCATAATTATCATAACTTACTTGTAGTAAATGCATACAAAATGATTTTTCACATTAAAAAGTATAAAAAAATACAAAAACAGATTGTAAAGCAGTTGACGTTCATACGTATATGTTATTCATATTGGTTTTAGCAAATTATTGATATCGCTATTAACATCTTATTTGCATTATCATTAACTATGTTAACCAAATTGGTCATAAATCTTCGAAATACGCCTGCACAGATTTTCCGCGTGGTTCTATGTTGTTCCTATTATTCGTCAGTTGAAAACAGTTGAAAAATTTGTAGATGGGACGCCTCTTACGTTTTTTCGAACATGGCACTATTGAGATATGTCACTACTGGTTTCGACAATTTTACATTTGTTATTATGCAAAGAGTAGCAGCTTAGAAACTGACCAAGTAATTTGTTTACAGTAAGCGTTTAAAAAAAAGCAATTTTCTGAAAGAATGGAAATTCCACGTGAAGGTTTTAGTTGGATAATTTTTACGATTTTAGTAAAGACTTAACTCAACAACAATGTATAGAATCGCTTCGTTCAACCACTGGAAAAGAAGAACCATCAGAACAGATTGCTTATAATTAATTTGCAGAATTTCGTCGTGGGCGTCCGTTCGTCAGTGATGAATTGCGCGGAGGTCACCTAAAATTGGTTCGCGACATAATTGAAGAAGATTAGCATGTGAGTTACAATGAGATAGGTGCATTCTTAGGCATAGCTAAGACTGCAATACATTTAATTTTGCATGAGCATATAGCTGTGAAAATGATCTGTTCCCGATGGATTCCGTATTATTTGAACGAAGCTCAAACAAAGGCTAGTGTTAATCGGTATAAGGAAACACTCCAAGAAATCCACCGAGAAACTGCAAAATTAGTTTACAACATCGTAACGACGACGACACTTGGATATATTTGTTTGAACCAGAAACTAAACAACAATCTACTAATCCTAGGTGAGCTGAATCCCATAAAACTTGATTGCTCACGAAGCACTTCCAAGAAAATAATCGGTTCGGGTTGGATCGAAGAACAGTTAACGCTGAATGGTATGCAACAATCTTTTCTAGACGAAATCGGGAAATCGTCTAACAATTTTTTCTGTTCCAGAATGTCAAAGGAAAAATACGTATACAGCAATTTTCAGCACCTCAAGAAACTGTTGAAACCTTCAAAACCATGTTTTTAAGATACTTGGGATACTTCAGACTGGAAATAGTGTTTCAAGAATTGGTTTGAACGCATGCAAGAGTGCATAAACCTTAAAGGCCAATAGAATAAAACAGTTTGTTGTTCGTGTACTCGTAACAATAATGCTGACGACGCTCTAAATTTACAAAATATTGTGGGTTTGGTATTGCTCTGGTTTCGGACTAGCTCTAACTTGATATCAACAAATGTTGTATGATACGTTATGATGGAAGCAGTTGTTAGCGCAATAGTTTTCGCTGTTGAACATAGTTTAGTTTATATACCTCGGATAGCTTTGAGGAACGGCACTGCCTTTTTCCTGTGACATATAGAAATCAAAACTGTCGTGAAGAGCCGTGTGTGTCAAATGTTCAGGAACCCAGGATTATTTTATCGAAAACTCATTGTATTATTTTTCTTTACTTTAATCTTATTGGGTTCTCACTACGAGGAAGCAATTATCTAGGAACACAAACGTAGATTTTCATTTAAAATATTGCAATTAGTTAGTATCATCCGGCAAGTTGACAGAAATAGATATTTCTAAAGATTAGCAATACACAGCAAACAAAACTAGTTTTGTTTTAATAAACTAAATAAGTACTCTTACAGGCCATTAACTTGAATAATGTAATACAATAATGTAGTATCATACTATCATATGATTAAGTAGTTATGATGAAAACTAAAGCTAAAATGCATTGGCACTCTTTACTGTAAAATTTATTATTACTGTAAATATGTTTAGAATTTTCAACCATACACTTGTTTCTAATTGTCTTTTGAGATTTAGTCTTACAGAAAATTAACATTTTACTGCAAGACGTGTGAAAGTATTATTAATAGGGGATATTTGTCCAAATTTCTGGAGTTAATACTTTTAAATTAGCGAAGAAACTGCCTTGAATTAAAGCTTCCACGGGCACCTAATGTGCGTTCTCCTTCAAAACAAAACACTCGTGAAGTTAAAGCATTCCAATCACGTAGACTGCGAGAAAAATTGCGACTCACTACCGTAACCCCAAGGCAGAGAAGGGATCGGTGTGGTAGATGGGGTTTATCGCAGAGCTATTTCAGGGGTGGAAATATATATATGTATCGAAGAGGGAGGTTAAAAAGATTTCATTTTTCCGAAACTGAACATGTTGCGGTTGGAAGTTTTTATGGAAGATTTTTATATTTCTCAGTTTTGCAAGTAAAATTTTCGAAAGGTGTGTGTTTGTACTTATTGTTATATTAACTTACATAATATCTTTGTAGCACATATATATTATAAATCTCATTGTTTACACATAGCAAACCTGTTTAGTGTACATGTTAAACAGGTTGTATATCGTATCTTGCTTCCATTGTATCTCACATTTACGTTATGATTACGTTGTTGTCAATATTTTTCTGTAACACATCAGTATCAGATACATATGTGTACATTATTGCTAAGGAAACTGAATAAGTTAAATGGCACAAGTGTAACTCAATAAATTAAAGAAAGACGCTTCTTGTTAATAAAACAAATACATGGAGAATATTGCACATTATCAAACAAATCATTGTTTCTATACGCATAATCTATTTTTTGTCTACGTTGGAAATATATATGTATATCTATCTATCTATCTATATATATATATATATGTATATATATATGTGTGTATATATGCGCAAAAAGTAACAAAAGTGACTAACAAGGAGAAGGTAAGGTAATCGAATTTTTGTAATTTTTGATATTTAAGGTATGTGTAGTTTGGACCTTGAATAAGAATATTTCGAAGTAGATCGACGCAACGTTCATAAGTTACCAAGATAATCGATTTCGAAGCTTACCCCGCCAATTAAATCCTCTAGATATGATATATTTTTCAATTGGAAGCTTGGCCAAGTCGGTAGCGTTGTTTATCAATCGATTGTGTATTTTAATGAAGTAGGTACTTGAAGAATGTTCCTGCATATAGTTATTATAATATTTTGTTGTTCGTAATTTTTGAGATGAGAAGAAGAATAAACAGAACCTATAGTGCGTTTTGAAGGAAAGAAATGTCGCGCGACGAGACTCGAACTAACGATCTCGTGAATACCGGAATAGAACGCTACCGACTAGGTCAACATAATAATAATAATAATATAATAATAACAACTTTACTACCCAACAGATTATCGAATAACAGGGAAATTTACAAAAAGAAACTACAATGCAGTGTTATAAATCAAAAACTTAAACTTAAGCTTAAACTAGAGCTAAACTTAAAGGAAACAATTTGAAAAAAATAAAGGTTGAAAAACTGATCGCTACAATATGTTAAACATAAAAGAAGCTTCCAAATAAAAGTTTTCTCCAAAAAAATCATTCTTACTCATATGATTAAGTGGCGCTTTAAGGAAAACATTAGTATGTGCTCGTGAAATGCAAAATGTATCCAGAGATCTGCAATTATATTGGGGAACAACAAAAAATACTTGGAAAAGTAAAGACGGCGAATCGATCTCATGGTTGATCAACTTTAAGAGAAACCTACCACTAGCTACTTCCCTGCGGCGAGATAATGATTCAAGATTGTGCCTCTGAAGTAGGCTGCCAAAATCAATGCGACGAGGAGGATAGACACCATCCGATTTATAAGAGAGGTACTTCAAAAATCTTTTTTGAACCGCTTCAAGCTGCAGTTGATGATGATGGTAGTGAGGATACCATACAATAGAGGCATACTCCATCTTGGAGCGAACAAGCGAGTAGTAAACAGCCTTTAATGCTGCATCATCGGAAAAGTGTCTGCAAGTACGAAATAAAAACCCAAGTGATTTATAAGCTGAGGAACCGATAGCTGGTACGTGTAAGGAGAATGAGAACTGCGTATCAAACAGTACACCAAGATCTCTGAATTGGCTCACTCTAGGGACTATAACATTAGAGACTGTGTAGTTATGTGTCTCTGTCTGAGAAGAGCGAGTGAAGGTAAGTGTAGCACATTTATCAACATTCAATTGAATGTTATTGAGAGAGCACCAATCATTAATTGCTGTTAGTTTTTGTAGAATCAATGAATCAGACGTTGAAGTAATCTTGTTATAAATTTTGAGATTGTCTGCATAAGCAAGGAAGTCACAATCCAAAGAGAGCAAAAGATCATTCATGTATATATTAAAAAGGAGTGGACCTAAATTTGAGCCTTGAGGGACCCCACTGGATGCAATAAAAGAGCGAGATAGAAAACCATTATAGTGCACGTAATATGTACGATCATGAAGATAGGATTGCATTAGCGCAACAGCACCAGGACAGAATCCAATTGAAGAGAATTTGGATACTAACACCCCATGATCAATAGTATCGAAGACTTTGCTGAAGTCTGTATAAACAGTGTCTACCTGAATTCGTTTATCGAGGTTCTCGCTAATGTACTGAGTAAACTCAGCTAAATTGGTGGTAGTTGATCGTCCACGAGTAAATCCATGTTGCTGAATAGATAGATAAGGTTTGATGGAGTTACACAATCTGTCGCAAATAAGTTTGAAAACCTTAGCACAGTTTGAAAGGATACTAATAGGTGTATAATTGTAAATATTACGCGGGTCACCTTCTTTTAAGACGGGGTGATCCTGCTAATTTTCCAAGAAGTCGGAAAAGTAGATGTTTTGATAGCCATATTAAAAATCGTACATAGCGGTTCACACAAAATCGGAGCACAGTCCCGAATAAGAAAACTAGGTAAAGCGTCATCTACTTGAGTCATGGTCGCTTTAAGTTCTTTTAAGGCACTAGTAACCTCGTTAGGAGTAAAGTATCCAATGTTAAAAGAACAGCTATTAAAGTCCGAATAAAAATGGCTTAGTAGGTATGCTACGAGTGAATACTTTGGAGAACACATCTGCAAATGCTTGAACGATATCAATTGGTTTATCAAGGATTGAGTTGTCAACATCCAAACATCCAGGAATTCTGGAGGTAGATCGCCTGGAGTTTACAAACTTCCAAAATAATTTCGAATCACCAGCTCATTCATTTCAATAGTTTTATGATATTCGCTATAAGCTCCATTAATTTGTGTCTTAATTAACCTTCCTATACTCACGCATACGGTCTGTGAGACCGACTTATATAGTATAGTATACGTCTTTCATTTTGACGTGAGTATAGGACGGATAAGGACCGTAATCGTGACAATTCGCTATGATAAATGGAAGACTTCGTTGTCAAGCTTCCAATTGAAAAATGTATCATATCTAATGAATTTAGCTGGCATGATAAACTTAAAAATCGATTATCTCGGTAATTTATGTACATTGCGTCGAACTACTCCGAAATATTCTTATTCAAAATCCAAACTACACGTACCATAAATATCAAAAATTACAAAAATCCGATTATCTTACCTTCTCCTTGCAAGTACTGTGCGACGACCACATTGAATAAAAATAAATGGAGAAATGTCAATTCCATCAATTAGAAGAAGGAAGTCCTAATTAATACTTACGAATGATGCAATCTCTAACCGTACTTACAGATATGTGACACACCACTAAAATATGTTTACAATTCTTATTTTAAAATATTTACTATTTATAGCTGTCTTTATAGTGGTTCTCGACAAATCTTGTAAATTATTGTAATATTTTACTTATCCCAATCCACAAATAGTATGTATGTACATAGATGTTCCATTATTGATCCATAAAATTCATATATAAAAAATAACATATTTGCTACCATTTAATAAAATCAGAACCCGTGCATAGTCAAGAGGCAATGGTTTCTAGTAGTATGATAGTGTATATCATCATATTGTTAGAATGAACTTTGTTTCAGGAAGCAGATATTTATGCTCGAGCAGTGACAACTTTATTTGTGATCCCGGAGGGCTTGTTTACTGAACAGCCCACCCAGGCAACAGATAGTAATCATTTTGAGTTTTGAATTATAATCGGCATACCGCTGTATACAGCACAAGAACGGTACAAATTTCCAAAGCTGCAATAAACATTTACTCTACGAATGGGAGCAGCACTGATTTCCCAATACCGATCGCTGCCGAAAATTGTTATGCATAAAATTAAAATGGAAAGCTGTACTTCATCACTAACAGGAAACCTAATTTTGACAATATTTACAATGATGTAAGAATGCTATTAGATGTTGCCAATTAATTCACTGATTAACAGTAGGCAACATAATCCCTTTATTTTTAACTGAACGTATATAATGTTGACTCATAATCTATGTTATTTACAAAAGTGTGCAGACTCTACCTAATGATAACCAAACACAAACCGTTTTTCCAAAAAGTGTCATAAAATTTAATTTAAAAGCAAGAAAGAAACATAATGACAACTTCAATGACCAAAGACCTTGGGGGCAGTATAATTTCAGGGATAAGTTTTCAATGTACAAGAAAAGGAAAACATACCAAATAAATTAGAGACTCTTTACGACACGTGGCAAATTTGAAATTTCCATAAAGGAATCACTCAATAAAAGAACTAAGATTAGTTTTGTGGGTAAAAAATAACACATTTAGAAACTAATTTTAGTTAGATTCAGATAAAATATTTAAGTTAAGTTCAATTGTAAAAAACTTACATATACAAGGGTGAAAAATTTGACCCTCAACATAAAGATGACATTACTAGTCTTTTTCGTCCACTCGAGTACTATAACTATCCAGCTTTCAAAGGGACATCTGAAAAATTCAGCTACTTTGAACGCTTATTCGTTATGCGACAGTCGTTTATGTCAATGGTTGTTAAATGTGCTCGTCAAAATGGGAAAGCTCGAATATCGTGCCGTGATTAAATTCTTGCGTTTAAAAGGCAATACGCCAACGCAATCCGAGTTGGACACCGTTTATGGAGACTCTGTTCCATTATTTGCTACCGTGAAAACATGGCCGGCTGAATTTAAACTTGGTCGTACGGGAGTGACTGAAGATGAGCAGTCTGGGCGATCAACAACCGCGACGACCACCAACCGCATTGAAATAATTCATCAACTGGTACTTCATGACCGGCGAATTTAATTGAGAAAAATAGCAAAAGATGTAGATATATCTAACAAACGCGTTTACAACATATTGCATGGAAGAATTGGACCTGACGAACTTACTTCAAAGATGGGGAAGAAAATTTCATCGGCCGGTAAGGTAATGGCGACTGGTTTTTGTGATAGTCAGCTATCAGCTATCTTGAAAGAGGTAGAACAATAACGTACAACTATTACAAAAAGGCCGCTTTTGGACACGAAACAAGTATTATTCCATTAAGACACACTTCGATAGTCGACATGCCCAAAGTTCATTAGTGTCAGTCCAAATTGGTTGACTACCCTTCGTATTCACCAGAGTTACTATTTTCTGTTTCCTAAGCTCAAAGTTTGATTCGAAGGACAGAGATTTTGGTCGAATGAGGAGTCATACAATCCATAAATGTGTATTTTGCAGAGTAGGACACAACGTTTGCATGGGTTATAGCGGTTGGAGCATCACTGGACTAAGTACATCAATTTAAAAGGAGGCTAGGTATGTCAAAAAATAAAATTGTATTTGACCGGAAAAAATTGTTTTTGTTAGGCTTAAAAGCTTTCAGCCCACCACCTTTCAAACTTTTCAAATGCTCTTGACTAAATATATCGATCATCTATGCTTTTGCGCTCTAAACTGAAATATTTGACTGTAATTATAAGCTGACAAGACCAATTGTCTCGGTGTTCGACTAAAACTTGCACATACATATTTTTTTAAGTAGCTACAAGATTTACTAGATCTGAGACTGTTGCCTTGTGCTAATTATCTCAAATTATTTCATCAAATTAAAATTTGCTACCGTGAAAATCATAACAGAATTTATGTGTTGGTGAGAGATTGATGCCGAGATAATAGAATACTATTGAATGATTGGTGAAAGGTTCACAAATGTTTAATATTTTACAATGTTACTTTGATCGGTTGCTTTAATCGTTAACTTTCATCAGCGTTCGAATAGTCAAGTATTAAATCTGAGGAAGATGCATTAAGTATAATATAAAAATATTTTTAATGAAATTTGATCAATTACATTAATGAAAAACTTGCAGTATGAATACATGTGGTCACCACATTACAACACGTTCTAAAAATTTTAATCCTATCAAATTTAATTTCAGGAATTTAAAATTGTTTCATATTGTAATGAATTCTTCTTTTTCAATTTTAATTTGTCACTGTTCGATGTCCATGATCGTTTATATGTACTTCTACTTCTTCCTTCTGATGATGCATTAAATTAAGTACGAACGCTTATGGTGCGATCAAAGAAGTCGTTTTAACCTTGATCGCCATTTCCATAAATGTAGGTACATATCTTTAGTCCTAACGACTATAGCCGGTACTCTTCATTACATCGCCAAGAAAATTTTTGCATTACTATCTCCTTTGGTTCTTCTTGGTATCTTATAAAAGTGTGATCTCTATCTTTTACCAAACTCACCATCTTTCGATATACACCCTTTTTCGCTAGCACATGCACTCCATCTATTAATTTGTTTTTTTCATCGTGGCAGCTTCAATATTTTCACTTCATTTGCCTTCCCTTTCTTTCGTATATCTTGTTGCGCGACTTAACTTTCGTTCACTAAAGTTGTGTTTACTCTTCTTCCTCTTCAATTCGTTTCCCATCAGTATTTGTTGTAACAAATAAACCTGAAATAACAAATTCCAGTTCTGTAACAGTGAAATTTCTCGCTGATTTTTGTTTTGAATTTCTATACTATTTAATATTTTCAGATAATAACGTTTTCATATGTTTTAATATAAACAATCTTTGAAATAAAACTTCTAAGAAATTGTTCATGTTCAGTTATGTGTACTTTATTTATTCGTTTGATACATTACGTTCATCTTAGAAGTCATCTACAAAACATCTACAAATTGACCTCATTAGTTACAAATGCGGTAATTTGAACAGCTGCTGCTTTTTGTATTCACATTATGGGCAAAATACTGTATATTGATTTGTATCTCACCCAAAGATTGCGTCCTAAGGTCTTTTTATTCCAATTCTACGATAACCAATGCCAACGTTTTCCATAAAAACGCTACATGTTCATTAACCAAGATCCTACGACTTTAACCACTGCTTTTATGATTTTTATATCTGCAGATATATTCCATAAGTGTATTCCAAGACTAAATTACCAAGAGCATTAAATTCTGTGTTGGCACCAGTTTTAAAATTTGTTAAGGCTTGGCTGCAGACGTCACGCTATCGTGTCTGTTAATACTTTACTCTAGTGCTACGACTAACATACATCCACCTCATAAGCCGAATTAAATCACTGGAACCAGTAAACTCACTGTCTGCTTAGGTTCAAAACAATTCTCCTAAAAATGCATACCTTTCTTGCATTAACCCATTTTCGGCCGCTGTTCGTACTTCCGAACAGTAAATTTACTGGTTTTTATCGCCAAATTACAAAGCGTTATGCGTTCATTTATTTATTAAAACTTAGTGATTGCATTATTTAATATATAGTATAAATTTTAATTAGGAGTAAAAAAATAAAATGTATCTTATATTTTACCTGAAGGAGTATTTAGTGGGAAGTGTTTTCGGAGGATCGTTTTATAATTCCACAAAAATATTAATCTTGTATGATAGATCTCTACCACTAATAGGTCAATAAAACAAGGCTGGTTTGAACGATAGTTATATTTTCAGAACGTTTACAAACGTTTTCGGAACTGACGAAGGTGTTCCGAAAACGTTTGTAAACGTTCTGAAAATATAACTATCGTTCAAACCAGCCTTGTTTTATTGACCTATTAGTGGTAGAGATCTATCATATAAGATAAGTATAAAAAGGTCACGAAATATATATATATATATATATACATTTAAAAATATTAATTGTTCAAAAATGTTAAATCTAAGTATAGGGTATTTGGGCAAGCAATTCAAATAAACAAAAAAGAAAATATATATATATATATATATATAAATTACAACATAGCTATCATATTATAGCTGTTAATATAACTGTTCGCAAGCGCGAACATTGGCTGCTATTTGGAGAATATTCTTCTGTGATACAATATTGTTGTTCTTTTTTCCTAAATATGACAAGTGTTTTAACTAAACAAAACTTGTAAGCAAACTAGATAACGGTAAATGCACATATATGTTGAATATATGTATATAAGCAGTTGTGTGATATTTGCTGTGTTGTAAAGATCTCTTTTGTTTAAATATTATAAGTGAAGTGAATTATTGCCAACAAAAAATATATACAATTCGGTGTATGGAGTGAACTGCTATCGATCAATGAACAAATGGTACCATACTTTGTCAGTCATGCAAAATGTATATCCGGAACAAACCAATTCGTTTTGGGTACAAAATTTGGTGCTTGTGTTCTTCTGGCGGTTAATTGTTTAAATGTATACCATATTCTGGTTGTGTGGAATGTGTAGAATATATATATCAAATAAATTTCGACAACTTTTTACATCCTATTATTTGGTGTGCCTTTTAAGTGAAAAGAGATTTTGCGCAACGGCAACTGTTCGTCCAAATTGTATTGCAAAAGCCTTACTACGAACAGGAAAGCAGCTGAAGCGGGGAGAAAGTGATTATCAATTTGATACAGCAAATTCGGTATTGGTTTGTCGTTGGGCAGACAACAAAGATGTGACGGTTCTCACCAACTTCGAACAAATAGAATCGATGCGCAGCGTAAAGCGATGAAAAAAGGATTTGAAAAAAATATGAGAATGTGCCACGACCATTGCTTCTGAACTCATACAACAATGGAATAGGGGAGTGGACCTTCACGACAATGTTGTTTCAAGTTACAGAATAAATATTAGGTCAAAGAAGTAGTATTGGCCTTTATTTATTTCTATTCTTAGTTCACCAGTAACTACATTGCTTTTTGGAAAAAGTGGATAACAAAAAATTTATCTCAACAAGATTTCAGAGTAAGCGTAAGCAAAGCTTTGCTATTAAATTCGCAGTTAGATGCTGAATCCGCTCAAGAAAGATCCGACAGAAGCGTTACCAGTTGCCACGTATTATAGGGGAACATATTTCAATAGTTCACCCACAAGGAAAACTTCGAAGGTGCCAACTTAAAGGGTGTGGCAAACCAATCAAGTGGGTGTACCAAAAATGCAATGTACATTTGCATCCACAATGCCTTGAAAAATTTCATTTGAAATACATCTTATTATTATTTTAATATGTTAATAAAAATATTTTGAAATATTTCTCATTAGTTATTATTTTGATTTGTAACATATTTATGAACATTTTTATATATGCACATAAACTTTTTCATGTGGGAAATTCATGTCACATTATAGCCAGTGTCCGCACTTGCGAACACCTATTTCCAGGACTCACGGACAAGATAGCGCCAAACCAACAACGGATTTGGATTCAGAAGGCCCAAATTATTATAAAAAAGGCTGGATTTTTTGAAAAAGCACGCGTTTGAATTTTCTTGGCTGAATATGGGTTAAAGCCCTATCGACCTACTTTTCTACTTTTCATCACATGTCGGTTTTCCCTGCTGATGTACTACAAATATTTATGCTTTTTACTTTGGCAAGTGATTTCCTTACGTGTTTGTTATTTCTACGTACTGTTCGGTTTTGATTTCGAATTCTTTTAATATTGTTATCAGATTCTTTAGTTTCTCTTCCTCGTCATTACCTTTTTTGAGCATATATCTGTTATAGTATTACAAATTCAGGCCGCTCTTAATCACTTCACTCGGAATCTCGGTTCTCATCCAATTGAAAATTTTATGCAATTTCTGCTTTGAGAGAAAATATAGCTTCACGCATTGTTTTTCTTCATATATACTTGTTCTTATTACGTCCTGCGGTATGAAGTTTTTATTTAGTTTCATTGACGTCATCTTAAAATGACTTTCCACTTTCTACATCATGTGTTATTAGACCAATGGTACCAATGCAGTGCTAAACTCTAAATGTGCGCTTCAACCGTTTCGTTCCGTCACGTTGTGCAAATAATCTTCCAAACAGAACCATATTTTGCTTGAAAGATGGTACAATGGTTACAAGAAATCAGTTTTAGATTTTCTATCGGGGCACCTCCCTAAGATGTGATTGACACAGTTTCAGCCCAATCCAATAATGGTAACATGTGCTTCTTTGAGGTTATAGTTAGGAGAAACAGCGATTTTTCACAGAAAATCCTAGTTTTTCGTCCTTAAAATCGAAACCATTTGCTCCAGGAACCTGATTGGAGTATTATTCGATAGGAAATTTTATTCTTATGAATTTTGATCTTAATAATATTTTTGCTAAAACTATTATTTTTAGCAGTGTTTCGCATTTATCGGAGCAGGTCGTAGTGGATATCCTCAAACGTGAATTTCCATGCAAAAGTTTAAGAACATTACAATAATCGATTACGTCTAATTTGAATATATTTTGTTAATTATATTGTTGAATAGTGTTCAAATATATATTTTTTTATTGTTAAATTATAAATCATAAGATTATAATTATTTAAAATTGCAAATTAAAGTGGTAGTGGCTTCGATGGTAGCTTTTGAAGAGTCCGGAAAAAGATGCCTACATTCAGATACAACTTTTAATAGAAACTGTCGTTGTCCTTCGTCTTTTGTCAAGGATGAATTGAAGTTTAGGATTAATTTTACTCCTATCTCAGCTGTGTCATTAACTACTCTTAGACCTTTCACTAGTTTTCTTTGTTTTTAAATAATGTTGATTTTCACACCATACACCGGGATTAGTATTTAAAGAATCTGTATCAATTTCAAATCTCTTAAAAAATTTTGGAGTCCGAGAAGAAACAAAATAATCAATTTGTTTGTCCAACAAATTATTAACTTCTTGGAAATTAAGTTTTGCTT
This sequence comes from Chrysina gloriosa, assembly GCA_038088585.1. Classification (NCBI taxonomy): domain Eukaryota; kingdom Metazoa; phylum Arthropoda; class Insecta; order Coleoptera; family Scarabaeidae; genus Chrysina; species Chrysina gloriosa. Next base: position 37,346,681 of record CM076089.1, read on the forward strand.
TTATATCCCCGTCATCAGAATTAACTTCATCGTTTTCTACTTCGCACTTTAATTTTCTACCCATTCTTGTCTTGACATCTTTTCCAAAGTATCATCGAAAGATGAAAAAGCAATTTGCTCTGAATTGAGATACCACAGATGGTTAACTATTTTAGACAATGCCTTGTCCGCAATTTCTTTATTAATTATTCTGTATTGAACTAACGATTTTACTAATTGTAAGTCTTGATTGGGGACCAGAGTACGCTTGTGGATAGTAAACTATGCTTTTATATAAATATTGATGTAAATAAACATATATCTTTCATACTCATTCTCTCTGAATCAGTTGATCCCCGAAAATATATATTTTGAGACAATAAATGGCGTTTGCTATCCACCTGGCGTAATGACTAGCTCAAGGTACTCTGAAAGTAATTTTTTCCGAACGTCTTAATAAACAAATCAGGCAAAGTTGGATGAATTGCTTATAATCATCTCTGGGCTGACGATTTTTTAATTACTCAGAAAGAAAATTTGAAATTTGGTCCGGATTACTTATTTTATATCTAAAATTTTCATCTTTTATAGCTGTTTTGTATTTCTTCTTGTCTAGCTTAGACCACCCATTCTGGAATTTTCGAAAAATATCTGCTTGCGGTGCAGTGGATGTGCCCATTTTGCAATTGGAAACTTCCTTTAAGACAACTTCCAAAATCTGGTGACCAGTATTTACTGACGTGGTATCACAACACATTACCTTTTTATTTACAATGTATACAATTAAGATATAAATTTAGTCTTTTAATGCGACCACTACGACCTGGCCTGATAAATGCTAAATGTCACTTAATCTATTAGTTTAAGCAAAAAAATTATTAAGATCAAACTTAATAAGAATAATACTCGAATCAGGTTTATGGAACAAATGGATTCGATTTTAAGGACGAAAAACTAGGATTATTTTGTGAAAAATCGCTGTTTTTCCTAACTTTAAACTCAATGAGGCTTTTCTAGCCTATTGGCACATTTTAGAAGGGTGCCCCAACCAAAAAAATTTCCCATATACCTTGTAACCACCCTAATGGAACAATATTCGCTGCTTCCAATTGTTGGTATTATTCTAATATATGTATGTCTTAGCTATATTTCTCCTTGTGATTGTTTTGACTCCAGCATCATATTTCCTTTAGGATACTTGCCTGCGCTGTTGCCGTTTTCAGTTATTCCACATTCAAATTCTGAAGAACAAAAGCATTTGTTTCAAGAAGCGATTATTGAAAACTAGTTTACAATTTGAAATAATTGATCCAGATATGTACAACGTTTAATATATCAAAGTACTTTTATGCAAATTCCTTACGGTAATTGCATGTGGTACTCGCTATGGCAAGATGACTTTCAGATATGCCAGCATTTAATGGACGGTCAATTGGAATAATTATAAATATGAGGTAAATTTCATTTAACAAGAATGGCTGTAAAGTGTTTTATAAGCACCAAGAACAGAAAAGAATGTATGATGAAGCATTATGAGGTACAGCACTGTTTTGTCGATTATCTGTTCTTCATCAATTTTAAATAGGAAATAAATGGAGCCGCATTAAATAATTTTTCAAATTTACAGTCCTTATTTTTATACAGTACAGAATGGATTTAAAGTGTATTTATGCTTGTAAAGATCCATCCAAATTTGGTTGAACAATACATTTTCGAGGAAATACAAGCAAAAGTGCCTCCAATTGCGATAATTGGTCCTACTTAATGCTATAAAAATGGAATGAATAAACGCACTATTGAAAGCGGAAGAAACCTGAATACATAATGAATACATAATGAAACAGATTCAATTCAAAATCGGAATATCGACAGCAATAATATTTTAGTACACATACACGACCGATTTGTTATGATAGCGTAGGGATCGGAAATTCGATTTTACTAAATATTTGCACATACATATTGGGGAAGAAATCTGAAACAAAATTCAATTCAAAGCAATATTATTGCAGTACACAGCGAAATTTTCAATAATTGGAGAGGTTACAATTCTGGTCTTACTAAATATTTGTTTCGTTGGTCATGATCGATATTATCAACAAAGTGGAGATGTATATTTACAAAAATGCACCAGCTGTGTCCGATGGCCATAAGGAAAACTATTAGCTTCAACAATAAAATCACTATATAAACAAAAATTGATTGGAAAAATAAATCATCAAAATGTTGTTAAGGTAATATTTGGTGCTGATAAGGTTATCCAGTTAATCTCTTGAAAAAATAAATAAATAAAGGGATGGCATATGTCGCAACTAATTCACTTTATGCGTAACGGTACTATTTTTTCGGGGAAGCTACGCATAGAATATGGAATATAATAAAAAGTATGGTGTTAATTCAATGTCCTCACTCGCTAAAATCACTCCGTACATACGTATGTGTAGAAGTAAAATGGTATATTTAAGAGATTACATAGAACTAATTGTTATTACTTTAGTCTGCTGTTGTTTGCATATAAATAAAATCATAACTTCCAAATATTATCTAATCAGAATTTTTTCCTGGATAATTGTTTTAAACTTGTAAACAGATAACATTATTTCTGTAGTTTATTCTTTATTTACAATTGTGTATTGCATTATTTTGTTATAGAATAACAAAATAACGGTGCATCTATTCGTGAAAAATTTTACTTCACAAAAGATAGTTATATTATGTCAAGAAAAAGTAATGATAAATAAAAGATGGCATCCGTGTGCAGAATATTTTAAACAGCGAAGGTACATATATGTACATGTAATGCTACTGAATATTATATATATATATATATATATATATATATAGGTATATATAAATATATAGCCGCGTTAATCTTAATGGGTATATACTTAGCTATATGCACGTGTAGATACATAGGTTACAATTTCGAAATGCAGTGTGAAGGATTTACGACATTGTAGAGATATACCACTGGACGCTAATGCGGTTATAGCTTTGATTGACGACCGGTATTGACAGTTATCTGTCGTTGGGGAGGAAGGAAGTTACCGTGGAGACGTTCAGGAACAGGAAATATTACCCTGTTACGGTGTCACTTGTTACTTGGTCAATCATAAAGCGTAGTTACCAGTAATTTACGGACCAAATATGGAATGCCTTGCTATTACGACTACTTACGAAAGAGGTACTCCTGTAATTATGATTAATCAAAAGCATGCAATATATCGTATTTTTCATAGCTTATGGATCAAATTAAAATAGAAGAAAGTTCAAACAAAATTTGTAAATCTCTTACGATAAACATGTCGTTGATCCCAAAACAACACTTTTATTTACCCATTTTTTTCTTGTGCACTCATTTTACGCCATATAATTTTATAAATAAATTTGAAGCATTAATTATGACAAACCCTGCATGTGATACCGCAAATATGCAAGACATATTTAACGCTTCATAATTTCATATATACATGCATTAGCAATTATAGCGTTCTTTTGTCATTTATGTTCAACACAAAGGTACTTCCATATAAATACAAGTGTTCAGTCCACATATCAATCCCGCGTATGATCTTTTCAATTCTTATATTTTATAAGCTTGTAATTAGTTATATCGGCATAAATTCTAACATTATACATATGCTAAAGCATTTCTAATTTATCAGTATCTACAACTATATATTTCTTACAAATAAGGATAAAGAAATTATGGTTAAAATAATATATAGAATAAAGAAAATTACTCTTACCACACCTTTCGGAAATAATTCCAAATACGTATTTTACCACCCTCAGTGGATATCCGGGTAACGCCCAAGACGAATAGCACACAATGAGCACTGTACAACTCTAACGCACTGAACAATGAACATCACACCTTGAACACTGGAACACTGGAAAGTCACCAAAACACTATTGACATTGGAGTGTCACTCGTTATTTTTGTATAGTAGTTGTTTTTTCTAGTACGCGCACTTTCAATAGAATGTAGGCAAGCTAATTTTTTTAATGCTTAATTATTATTATAACTATTAACATTCGAAACTTGTTATACAGCACCGTTTCCTACGTCAAACTGACTTTATTTGTGATAAATGATAATGATAGATTGTTCTGTATGTAAAAAACTTTCTATTCACACTTGCGTTGATATAACCTTTGCAGAGATTAGAGCAGTCAAAACTAAAAGGCTTTGATGGTGTTGCCGTAATTACAATGTCTTGAGTAATGGTATCAAGGAATTGAAGGCTGCTGTTCTTGGCCTGCGTAATGATTGACGTGCTAGGGGTGCATCAACTATTAGCGAGAATAACTTCGAATTTTTGTTAAACGAATTGAATGAGCAAAATAATCGCAAACATAATATTATACTCTTCGGGTTGGAAGAGCTAGAGTCCCAGGTTGCGGGCGACAGACGAAGTCATGACATTGCTGTGATTAGGAATGTATTGGGGCTGTTGATCCTCAGCATATCGGGGTTCAACGTATTGACAGACTAACTGCACATGGTGGACGCCGACGCCTTCTAAAGGTTAAGCTCAATGAAGTTGATTATGTTCACACCATTATTAAAAAGGCTTCTAAGTTACGCCACTCACAAGCATACAGGCATGTGGTCATTGCGTTCGACTGAATTGGCAGGAAAATTGATTACTATAAGAAAATCAAGGCTGAACTGGATTCTCAAACTGCAAATGATGTTACAAACCTAAAAATAAAATTTAAGCAAGGAATGCCTACCATTATTACTTTAAACAAAGTCCCAACAATAAGGCCCAACAGAGAAGTGTCTATCTACTATCAGAATGTTCGTGGTTTGAGGACTAAGACTGGACTTTCTTTTGGCAGTGTTAGTGATTTTGATATTTGCATTACCGCAAGTTGGCTTGCGAGAATATTCCTAATAATGAATTATTTCCTACTACATATGATGTATCGCGTGCCGATAGAAAGTTTGACATCGTCGACAGGAGTCGTGATGGCGTTATGTTAACAATCAAGTCGGAATTAATGTATGTTGTATACATTCCACCAGATGTCTGCTGTTGACTTTGAACAATTTTTAGCTCTATTTGAGGAGATCACTGTATCTTTCATTGCCGGTATAATTCTTCGGGGAAATTTTAATGTCACCTATTTCAGGGACGATTCGCTTACTGACAGTAAAAATGGAGCTGTGTGTTAAATTTATTGGGCTTCTCTGATATTAAGCAACGATGTGGTTAACAATAGGGGAAGATTGCTTGATTTGGTGTTCGCCTACTATGGTGATAATTTAACCGTAGATAGAGGGCAACTACCATTAGTGAATGAAGACTTACAAGGAAAAGGCAAAGTAATCGGATTTTTGTAATTTTTTATATTTATGGTACGTGTAGTTTGGACTTCAAATAAGAATACGCTGGAGTAGTTCGACGCAACGTTCATAAATCACCGAGATAATCGATGTTAAACTTCGACCCACCATTTAAATCCGCTAGATATAATACGGTTGTCAATTGGAATCGTGACCTAGTTGATAGCGTTTTGGTGCAGTACTCACGAGATCGGGTCTTGTCACGGGACATTTCTTTTTCTTCCATTTAAAACGCACCATATGTTTATTTCATTCTCCTTCTCATATCAAAAGTTATGAACAAACGAAATATATGAACCATATGCAGGAACATTCTTCAAGTACATCATTAAAATGCACAATCGGTTGATAAACAATATTCATTTGCGTCGAACTACTCCAAAATATTCTTATTTGAGATCCAAACCACAAGTACCATAAATATCAAAAATTACAAAAATTCGATTACCTTACCTTCTCCTTGTTAGACCATCCTAGTCTTAAGGTTTGGTCAAACAGCGAACGGGGGACGGCGACGAAACGCTGACGGGACATGAACAGTTGTAATGTATTAGTTAATATAGGAAATGTCACACAGAACCGTCAACGTCCTTTAAGGTTTCTCTTTGTTACACTAGTAGCCATAGTGCCAATTTCCATGTCAACACTAATACTTTAAGCTATAACTTTAGGAGGGCCGACTTTGTTAATCTTTATAATGCTTTTTTACATACGGATTGGTACACCACTTATAGTTGTAATGATACTAACTAAGCTTGTGCTGCTTTCTATGATGCTATGTATATAGTGTATATATAATATATATATACATATATAATAGTATTCATTTATATGATCCTCTTAGAGTTAGCTGTAAATATTGCTATCCGGTTTGGTTTAATTGGGATCAAATTACTAACATTAGACTTAAAAATCATTATTGGCGGAGGTATGCAAGTACGAAGTCTGATCATTTTCTCAAATTGTTCAAGGATCTTAGGAGAAAAATTAAAAATAATGCCAAATTATTATTCGAATTGTATATCTCAAGCGTTGAAAGTACATTACAACTGATTGTGAGCCACTGAAATTCTGGCATTTTGTGCGTTCTAGAAAAAAAAGGCACGAATTCGTAGTTCTGATCCATTATCTATTGTTAATTCTTTTCAAGAGTTCTTTCAATCAGTATTCCTTTCGAATTCATCTGCGGAGAGTGATTTTCCAAGCGCTTGTACATATCAATTAATCTACTTTCCATTACAGAATTACAGATTTTGAGTGTGTTGCAAGGGCTAAGGGTTAGTTTCACTTCGGGTTCTGATAATATACCATCATTTATTTTAAAAGACTGCGCAAATGTGTTTTGAAATTCATTATGTGACATCTTTAATTTGTCGCTTAGGACTTCTACCTTTCCCGAGATTTGGAAAATCGCTAAATTAACACCAGTATATAAGAGGGGTGACAGACACCATATTCAGTATTACAAACCTATAGCCATAAAAATAATTTTGTCAAAGTGTTTGAACTGTGTTTATACAGGGCTATTTGCCCCCAGATAAAGTCTCGGATTTCTGCATGGCTTTATGGCCAGACCCTCTACGGTTACAAATCTGACAATTATAACGCAATATCTGTCTGACGCGCTAGATAACAGTAAACAATTTATGTTATCTATACAGACATGACTACGATGTTTTATCGAATTAGTCATGACCTTCTTCTTACCACACTTGATATAATCGGCTTTTTCAGCCTTTTACCTCCCTTATTGGGTCTTACCTTACCAACCAAGGACGTTATTTGGTTTGCAAAGACCACATTTCTCCGACATCAGGGAACTAATCTGGGCCCGCTTCTATTTTTAATACTTAAAAATGATTTACCTTCTATAATGGATTGTCCGAGCTTACTTTTTCTGACTTAAAATTATACGCGACTATCAACAACATTAGTGATTGTGTATCGCTTCAGAATCAGATGAATACAGTGCAGTCATGGTGTGCAGAATATGTTGAGTATGTATGAGTTTGAGTATGAATATATCTAACTGTAGACTAGTAAGCCGCACGCTTCACTTAAATAATATTATTTTTAAGCGCAGTGAAACTATGCATGATCTGGGCGTAACTTTTGACTCTCAACTTACATTCAATGATCACATCGATAGAATATCTTCTTCTGCTTTAGAAATGGGTTTCATTATAAGCATCACACGGAATTTGATATCTACTGACCCAATCTTGTCTTAATATTTTTGCTTCGTGCGCTCTAAGCTGGGATATGCATCCTTGATTTAATTTATCTTTCTACACTCTATAAGGAAAACATTACAATAATGAGGATAGTATCAAATATTTTAGTTCCCCTAAAGAAATTCGTAGCTTTTTGGGTCTTTCAGTTTATTTTACTGTACAAAACTAACCCTTTGTGCTTGCATGGGAAACATTAACCTTCAGAAACTTTTGCCACCGTTCTTTCGTTTAGCTCTTCAAATCTTGTGACATCAAATATGAAATATTGCTGCGAGTTTACCAGATTTGTTTCAGATGTCTATACTTGTAGTGAAATATAGGTAGTTTTCATAAAACGAACTTAACGTTAACCTCATAAAAGTATTCTGAATGTCAATCTTGGACTTTAATTTTTATTTTGCTTCCTGGATAATTAGACACATTTAAATATATTGCTATCAGATAGATGGAGATGGGAAAAACGAAGCTGAATTATGATACTGACAAGAAAGATAGAAAGTTGCAAACAACGACAAAACGATGTAGTTTGAGCAGAATTAGGAATGAAATCGATGCAGACTACTATTAAGTGGCAACGGTTAAAGTGGTTTTGACATCTACTAAGCATGAATGAGGAACGACTGGAGAAAAGAGTATGGCACTAGACCACTGTGAAGGAGAATAAGGGTAATATAACAGCCGGAGAATTAGAAAACGTTGGACTTAACTGAAGAGAAGCAAAGAAGCTGGCGATGGACAAAAAGAGATAGACACAATTTGTGTACAAATAAAATCCATTATTTTGATTACCTTTACCTTTGAGTAGGTTTCTATTATATAGAGTGTTGGGATAAAAGTTTGGAATATTAAAAGAAAAAGCTTCCTTAAAAACGTTGAAACACGTCGGTACACATTACAGGTACACATTAACATATGCAATTCACCTTCCTACTTTAATTTGTTTTATGATGCCATCACTATATATTTCTAGTAGTCGAATCCGATAGTAATTTGTTTCCCCTTTATTATCATCCAGGTAGATCATAAGATTGCATTACCACAATTCTAAGAAAAATCGAGCAAAACATTTAATGTTGATGTCATATTTAATACGAAATGATTCTAAATTATCATATTAAAATAGTACAACATAAAATTAGATCCAAGATAAGAAATAATTCAGATCATAAACGAAACGTAAATTGCTTGTTGAAGTATCTTTCGCGTTTATCTTACAATCTTTGTAGCGTACTGAATAATCAAGATATTTTGATAAAAAATGTAAATCTAGCGCACTATGTCATATAAGCGTTCTGTCTATCTTTGACATAATTCTTGTAGTTGATTGTAGAGTTCTCATATATTCTACTAAATTATCATGGCTAATTTAACAACTTATAGAAATTTTAATTTATATTGTTTGTGGGAATATTACGATATTACAGCAAGAAGGCCCTGATATCTTTAATGCTACATATCAAAACCATCCTATTACGCAATCAACAGTTAGCAAAACCAAAAACAACGGGAGATGTTAAGAGGCAGTGATATAGAAATAAGTACACATACTATATTGAACATTCTTTTACAATTGGATGAAAATCCCCACTGGTCTTCTAGAAAGTTAGTAACTTTACAGCACTGAATGAGAAAGGATATCACCCTTCAGGTTGGAAGCAGATAATGATGTCAGTAAATTTTCAGCACTGAAGTTGTTGAAAAAGGAAAAATATGATCCATTTAAGATCCAACTAATTCAAGAACTTAATAATGATGAAGATGCTGACCGATAGTTACAATTATATGAGACAAGATGAATTTGCACCATATTATCAAACGATTTCATCGCTAAATCGTTTTACCAATGAACCAACTTTTTGAATAAATGGGGCAGAATCGACATAAATACCTGTATTGTAGTAGGAAAAAAACAGAAAATTTATAGGTATTGAATAGTGACCTCGGATTAGTCAGTCTAGTCTGATTAAATTTAGAAACATTTCTATATTTCTTAGGTCTTCCAAACATTAAGGGAACTAATCCTAGCAAATTCATGTCACCGGTCCTTTCTCAGAGCATACAAAAGTTTTGTTTTAGATTGTACGTTTGGTGGTGCAATTAAAAAAATTGGTAATTTAAACGTAAATTCTATAATATTTGTCGATCTTGAAGAGGGAAGTTTTCAATTTGTATCTAGTTCTTGAATAACTGAGGTACCTTATGTTATATCTCTGCTCTGGTTAGTTCTAGTTAGTATGGTCTCTTTGTCCTGTGTTTACACTCCATGTGATTTGTCTTATATCCGCTAAAGTTGCTTGTTTGATACTGTAAGTTTGGAGCTTCCCAAAAGATAATTGCCTCTTACCAACATTTGTACTTCCTTATTTTACTGTCTTCATCAATACAATAGTGACATAAAATACTAGGAGAAGAATATGATGAATTTAATATTTCGTAATGTTTGGTTCTTTAATACGATGCCGATTCCTTAGTAGACCAAAACCATCTTATTTCTACATCTGGGACTTGGACCAAATGATGAATCACTTTTGAAAATACCCTATATTATTAACATTAGGCATAGTGCCTTGAATGATCTTTATTATTATTGTTTACTGTTACTCCTATTGTTATAATCGCACCTATTATGATTGGCACGATAAATAGTTTCTTTATTAAAGGATCATTCTGTCTAATTTTCTTAGAAGAAATTTAGCCGATCTTACAAATAACAATGTATTTCGCTATATCTTACGCTGGCTTGTATTCTTTATTCATTCTTACGACCTATATGCCTATATAATTCATAGCAAATTTACTACCCCGCATACATTGCGTAGACGGAGGTACCGCTAACATTAGACTATGATATACGATCGCTGGATGGCTTTAGCTCTTACATTGATTTGGTCACGTTCTGATCGCCATCATCCCTCGCAAATGTGGCTAAGTTGTTACTTTCTTGATTGCCATTAGATTCGGTGCTATCTATCGAACACAGCTCGCAAATGGGACAAACTTAGGTTGCAGCACTTACAGGGAGTTTGTGTTAATCAGGACAAACCCTAGTTTATACAATGCTAGAGAAATAAACCAAGGATGAAACAACGGAACAAATTTTGGCATAATACATACATATGTGTAGAGAAGTCATTGAAGTGCGCCTTGGCATAACTTCTAAAATTTGCTAATTGCTATGTCAAGGTAATATGATATACATACGAAAACAGACCCTATATTAAAGAGAATTGTACTAAAAAGTGTTTAAATAATCGTAGCAAAAGTGGAATATTAAATACAAAATAACTCTCATTGATGGCCCTCATTTTCAGTAAATTCTTGCTAATTTCAAATAACTTAATTTCCACTCATTTTTTTTTCATACTACTACATAGTTGTATTATGACTATTATGAGTGATATTTTCCTTGCAATGAGCCTCTCTAGTAGGCGATGATATTTTTCAACAAATATTGTTTCACATTTCATGTTGTTTACATGTTTAAAGGCTGCGAGAATTGGGAAATGTAGTTGAATATGTTTATATGATCATAAGAAATCATGCAAATGAACAAATAGTTTTATTGCGCTCTGATATTCTACAATTTTAAATGGGGCTTAAGCCATAAACTGTATTTGCGGGAAATCAATCGAATGTTTTGTGACAAGTTGTGTTTTTAGACACCATAAAACGTTAGCGAACACAAGTGAAACTTGAAACAGTCCACACCACGTGTTATCTATTTATCTTCTGAGCTGCTATTTAGTAATAATAAAAGTGTCAGATTAATTTTAGTTTAGACAATTAATCACTGTACATAGTCAGGATCAGGTAGAACCACTACATTGATAAGTAAAACAATGAAAGTTTGGAAAAATTAACTATTTTAGAACTAGATACATCATTAGGCTCATACATGTACATATGTATGTACATAAGGCCTCTGCCAGTGCTTAATTGCCGAAATCCAGGGAGTGCGGGCCAGAATGATTGAAAAGTATCGCTGTGACAATAGTGTATCAGACTCACAGACAACCAGGAATACATCACATCCAAGAATGAACGGCATGGGGATCTTGACCACGCGGATAACCAGCTGGAAGTTGCAGCATTAAGAGGGTATATGGCAAATAATCCTCAAGTATCTGGCTCAGTTTCGAAGATATTTAGAGAAAATTGAATATTGCCATTTTCGATTTTACTTTTTCCCGACATTATTATAAACGATAACGCTTTTCCACTGTCACTTTTAAGTTTCCACAACGTGGCGTTCTGAAAAATTCAGTTGAGTTCAGTTTTTTTATAGATCGAAAAAATTGTGATTCTGTTTGGAATAAAGCGGTCTTTCATCGGGCTTAAGTTATTAAATTTTCCACAAGGCAGGTGGTGAGAATAATACAAGGAATAATGCAACACCAATGATATAATAATTTAATGAATTCATATTTAGTGCGACGGCAAAAGTAGAACTAAAACCAGATGAACCATGAAATAGAGATAGACGCCCTTCTACCACTCGATTCCAGAACATCTTTAGCATCTGTGCAGAGACCTTGACAGAAACTGTTGTAATTAATCTTTGCAGTATTTCCTCAGCTGCAAAAGTCTTTTTATAAATCAGATCTTTTATGTAGTACCACAGAAAAGAATCTTATCGCGTTAAATCCGGGAAAGAGGTTGGTCATGCTACTGTAGCATAGGTTCATTTCTTTTTGGAAACCTATGTTCCAAGTGCTCACGAACTGACTTTACTTTATCTGCTGCGGCACTATCCTGCTGAGACCAGTAGTCTTGCAACTTGGCAAGTGGTAGGTTCTCTAAAGCCCTTTCCATACTATAATTCCTAAGTAAAAATGTCGATCAACATATTAAAAATTAAAACGATGATCAACATCAACATCAACATCAAGTCAGCATTCTTTCTGCAAATGTAATTTTTGTTGGAACCAGTAATGGGCATTTCGCTAACCAAACTACTTTAAAAGGAAAGTTTTCATCAGCCTAACATCTCGCGTACTGCTCACCGAAAGATCTACACATCTTGGCTAGTCTCAATCAATGAAATTTGTGCTTGTTCATATTCGATATAGTTATCTTGTTGATGCTCCTGGATTCTCAGTAACCGCTTATAACATCATGTTTAATTTATTTTTTTATCGTTGTCTAGTTTCTGTCTGCTCTGGAAAAGCCATATTCTTTTAAATTCAGTGGCCAGCGTTCTGTAAATCAAGATTTCTTCTATTTAGGTATTTATTTTTTAATTTTTATGGCACAAAATATAGCACGTTGGCTTATCAAATTTCGCCTAGTGCAAATATTAGCTTTAATTACGAAAATACAAACACAAATCACAGAAATTATTATTACCGACAACACGATAAATTTACATTACTAGTAATGTTATTTTCACTACCTATCTACTTCGTACAAAACTTAATGATTTAACCCTACTGAAAAATCACTTTATCCCTAAAAACAAATACGGACAAAATCTTACATCAGTCAACTCTTAATCGCAAAATTATCTTCACAACCGTCTCTTATCAAAAGAAAAAGGGAAAGAAATTTTATGTGTGATATATTGTTGGCTTCGGAAAAAACAGTTATATCTAAGAACAACATTAATTTTCTTTTAGTTCCATTGAAAAAAATTAACTTAATAGTGTTCTCCTGAAAACCTCATTATCAAAATAACACGCCATGTTAAAGAGAAAGTGGCAATATCAGAGTGTAATTTATTTTTATATCAGTTATAATAACGTCGGGAAACAAATTTAAAGAAAATCAAAAACGGCAAAACTCTTTTTTAATACCGCGGAAATCCAGCCATATATTTGAGGTTTGTTTCCGTCATATATGTACTCTCCTAACGCTGCAACTTTCCTCCCATGTAACCAATTTTGTAATTTTCCAAGATCTCCATGCTGCTCATCCTTATCTTGGTTACGGTATTGCACCTACTGTATAGAAAATCGCCAATTTAAACGGTATACATTAAATACAACATACGGGCTTTTCAGGAAATTAAATCGTTCTGCGGAAGCGTCTGACCTACCTTCAGGAATATAAGGATGGGATCATTCCATGCCAAATCAACCATGAATTTTCTTGACCCCTCCGATTTTAATGAAATTCGGTTTAGTTGTTGTCCTAACTGAAAAATTGACAAGTGCCAATTTTTAGCCCGATAGGGGCCGAAAATACAGAGGGTAACAATTTCTACCAAAATCTCGAAGTCGCAACACTCTTGCATCTTCTACATTCAATATCTTCGGTTCCATTGTAGCTACAGAGCCCAATTCTTTTCTATTTTGAAGCTCTTAATATGCTCTACAAGACTACTACAACCAAAACAAATGAGGGGTACCTGCCTAATTTAAAGGTCGTGGCAAGGGGTGAACGAAATGGGGGAATACATCCCCCGATTTTTTTAAACTTGGCATTCTCAAAGAGTAAGTCCCAAATAATAATAATAATAATAATAATAATCTTTATTGTCCAACAGACAGAATCCATTTACAGGACAAAACAATTACAGCACGGTGCAAAAGTTAATATTATCTAAATTAAGAGAACAAACTATTTATTAATCAGTGTAAATTAAAAAGCAAAAACAGAGAAACTAAATATAGATATCGAATATAATGTACCTATTGTAACATTACAATATAAATATATAATAAAAAATAAAAATAGTGGAGGCATGACGGCAAGAATGAAATTATCTCTGCAAAGGGTCATGAAAGTGAGCATTGGCATTTCTGGTGATATGAGTTATTGGTGCTTTAAACAAAATATCTGTTCTTGGTCTGGCAACTAGGAAAGTATCAGTAGAACGTGTAGAATAGGTCCGGACCAAAAAATCTATGGCAGATAGAAGATAGGGTGAGTCAATTTCAATATTGATTAGTTTCATCAGCATAAAGAGCATATCCTGAAATTTTTATCTTGGGACAACAATTATTTGTAATTCTTTTTTCTATTTTGTTAATTTTGCTGATGTGTCGAGCAATTAAAAGGCTAACAAACATAGTAGAGAAAAATATATCACTGCTAACCTGAACCAACTATTTGCCACTGATGAAATAATTACTGCAAACCGAAATAGCAAAAAAATGCTCAATGCATATAACATGTCGACCGTATTGAGGTGAATAGTAAACTAACCACTAACCACTAATCTATAAAGGTTTAAACACGCTGATTACTAATTACACAGCTTTAAAAAGTAACATAGTACTGACTGATTAACCACAATATTGACCTAAAACCACATTTTTATCAAGACATTGTAGGTGGTTTACACACAGTCAATTTTCTAAGTTGACAGGTCGCCCGAAAAAAATAGAATTAAGTTGGGAAATGTACTGCCCCATAATTACTTAAAGCCTTCGTATAAGGTTATCTTAAAAATAATAGTTTGTTGCTGTCGTCAAAAATCGAATTTAGCATCCACCTCAATATCCCTCCTACAGTCTGTATCAGCCATATTACGTAGAACAGGTCTAAGGGCATACAGACAGATCTGATCAAAGACGTTGTTTGTCCAAAAAATTATAAACTGCACAATTTTCAATTTGCAAATTTCACACAATTTCAATGTTTTTCTATAATCGGTCTCGATCTTATTATGTACTACTAATTTAAATGTCATAGATGTATATCTCTGTTATTATCTTCAAAGGTTTGCCAATAAAGCTATCTCTATATTTGGTAGATATATTTTAAGTTCTACGTGGACAGTAATGACTAATGGCAGTAGTTGCTTTTTGTTATGTCAAATATCTATTCATTGTTTCAGGGGCGGCTCCTCCATTAGTGTTGCTGAGCTGCAGAACCACCAGAATAAATCCTCAAATTATGCATTAAGCATTAAATATTAACATTGAGCATTTACTGAGTATTTCATTAAAAATATTAAATTTCCATACTTTCATCGTGCGTAACTTACTTTTTCATAATTATTTGCTCCTACGAAAAATGCCACAGCTGTGAAATCATACAATCGCAAGCGCAACGCACTCATAACTTCGGAGAAAGTCGTCTCTGCAGCCCAGCTCTTTGCAATACAGATAAATTCATACACGAAGTAGATCGAGGATACCCGACGGTCTTTGGCACACGGGCGCGACAATGTCGAGATGAGCTGCATTTTCGGCCAGCAGTGGTCAATGGGAGTCGGTTGATGTTAATGTACGCATCGCGGGCGTTTAAAATTACAATTATGTGTCTATGTAATGTAAAAATGGATATTGTTTTTAAGCTCGGCGAAATTAAATTTCAAAACCTTAACTTTCAACAACAACTAGTAGTAAAGAGCGTGGACGTCCTTTTGCTGTACTCAATATTGAAGTGACCGGTAAAAGACGTGGAAAAACTTATAAAAGACAATTTAATAAAGACATACATAATCGTAATAATTGGATTTGTGGCGAGATTGTTGTCTTCCGTGTGCATTGTTCCGAACTGATGACGAAGAAAAAATTGGTGGGAAAAAGGCGTGCGTAATTTAATATATTTAAACGAGACACATCTGAACATCTTAAAAATGCAACGGTTTTCAAAGGCTCCTCAAAAATGCAACAAAGTGAAATTTTAGATTGCATCCTGGAAGTGTATCGTGAGGAAATTCTTTGCAAAATAAATAAAGCCCCATTTTTAGAAGTGATCGCTGAAAAAACTAAAGACGCTTCCTCTAAATTTCAAGTGGTGATTGTTCCTCGTTACGTTACAAAAAAGGGAAACCCGGTAGAAAGGTTCTGAACTTTGTTGCCCCCGAAAATAAAAATTCTGTGTCATTAGCTAACAATTATTTAATGTTATTGGCCCTATTTTAAAATGATAAAAAAAGGTTTTTGGTCAAAGCTATGATGGGACATCTGTAATGAGTGGAATACATGGCGGAGTTGAGGCAATAATCAAAGAAAAATACTAAAATGCACGTTTCGTACACTGCTGTGCTCATCAATTAAATTTGATGATGTAACGAGCATGTTCAACTAATTCTCAGGTACGTGTCTTTTTGCAGATTTACATGACATACCTGGATTTCTTAGTGATTCGCCGCAAAGACTCGCGGTTCTGAAACAATTCATAGGAAAAAATGTACCCCATTCTGCACCTACGCGTTGAAATTTCAATATTCGTACTGCTAATGTGATTTGCGAACACAGAGATTTTATTAAAGAATGTATGAAACATCTAGAAGAAGATTCAAATGCAGTGACGTCCAAAGAAGCAAGAGGTATGCGACGTATTCTGAAAGATCCAAATTTTATGTTTTAGCTGTTTGTGTTGACTGTTTTCCATTATATTATGCCACATGTTGAAATTTTAATATAACCAACTGCGAAAGAAGGACATGAATCCAATAAATGCACAAAACAATGATAGCAAAGAAGACCACCATATTGCATGTATGGAAGTTTGTGATATTATTATAAATAACGCAAAGGAACGTTTTGCTTTTACGCTTTGTCGCATCGGCCTTGAATTCAGACAATTTTGAAAATTATAACCATTCATTTCCTCAATATAACCGGAAATCAACATGTGCAGCTTATTATTTTTTGGAAAAATAACGTCTGCGAAAAGAGCTGTCAGTTTTGTATTCAAATTTTCAGTGCAGGCCAATGAAGGATGCAGTACCTTTGTTAAAATTTATAATATCTAACAATTTGGAAGAAATAATGGCAGAAACTATAAAGTTGGTGGAAATTCTGACTACTTCCATGACCACTGTTAAAACCGAACGTAATTTGTCTACCGTGAAGCACATAAAAACTGTTTTAGAAACTCAATATGTGAAGATCGTCTATCTGCTTTAGCGATGCTTTCAATAGAACAAAATTGGTCACGTCAGTACCGAATTTAAACGAGAAAGTAATCGAAAGGTTTGCCTCCAAAAAAGACCGCCCTATTAAACTTCAGTTTAAGAAAATAGAATAGAGTTAGTTCAACTGACTTTGAAATCTTTCATATTATTGTAAATTTTGCTACTGATAATTTTTTGTTTTTAATTATAAATATTATATATATATTTATTGTCGGGTTATTATTATTATTAACCACCTAGTGGGTGAGTGGTAAAACACGATTCACAATGACATGGTCTGGGTTCGAAACCCGGCTGCGGCGGAGCGTATTAGTTTAAAATCCAAAAATGGATCTGCTACCTCCAATATGCTGTGGACAGGAAATGCCACTAGGCGGGCCAGGAGCGGTACGGTATAAGCGTATGTATACGGCTCGGTGGCTCGAACAAACCTTAGGCCTTTAAGGCCTGTAGTGCTGATATATATATATATATATATATTATAACTTTAAACTGGTTATGGTTCGTGCAGACCACGCACCTTGAAGTATCAGTAGCCGCCACTGCTCACACTTAACCTTTCATGAGCCTTGTTAGGAGAAAACTTTATATCAACATTTTTTTACGTTCGTAGGAATCAAGAGTGGACTATGTTTCAGTCGTCGGAAGCGTGTTCGATGCCAATTTTGACTGAACCAATTACAGATTAGAATAGCTTGGTTTAATGTTTTGAATAAATTCAAAAGTGTATTACACTTTGTGGAGGATATTTTGGGAAACAATGAAGCATCACCCAGTCGACGCACTATTTTATTTTTATGGCAATATGCACCGATAAAAGGACAACTCTTGCATTTACATATATATCAATGTCTCGCTATCTGCAACTATATTAATACACTTTCTAAAAGTTTCAGACATCATATTAGGACATATGGATTACAGGTCTACAATCATTAAATGTTGTTATTTTTAAAACTATATTTTGCATAGAAAATTTATGATTTAGTGTTATTCTATAAACTTTTGTTCTGACTATGAGTAACGTTCGACAAACGTGCGTCATGTTCGCTGAAAGAACAGTCCAACGAACAACGCACATTTGTCGAAAGATGGCGATAGACATATACGAGTTTGACATATGTGACGATACAGATATATATCATATTCGTATAGGTCTATCGCCTTCTTTCGATAAGCGCGTGCCTTGCTTGCTGTATATAGACTGTTCTTCCAGCGAACTAGACAGCAAGGGCTGCCTATCTAGGTATATGATTTATAACATAACCTGGTTCTACCTTATCGTTACTTCAGAAAAGACTATAGGGCGAGTCAGAGAGAGATCGACTTGTAGGGCACTTAAATCTATCTCAATACCTCTTTAATTTAACGATACATACAAGCAGTAACTAGATATTCGTTACCATCACTAGGCGGATGCATCGACTACTGCAGCAAACAAGTTTATCAGAGAATAGATTCCCATTATCGATATCATAGAAGTGGACATTCTTCGTATTCTTAAGTGTGATACGCTTGTAACAATGCAAGATTAAGGGAAAACCATGAGTACAGACGACTAGGTTAGACGTTTCATTTGCGATCGATGGTTGCACGAAAACCACCACGTTTATTGATACATGTCTAATATATGGAAGTGAACGCACTCTTCCATATATTAGACACGTATCAAGCATCGAGCACCTTTTGTTTTAACTGTAAGTATACTTAAGTATACCGTATTATAAGGGAATGAGAATAATGAATGTATACCCATCTACTACATTTTTGGTAACTATAAATGACGGTGTAACTTTTGTTAGAAGCCATTAGTTAATGCATGCCAGAAATTAAAATAAATTTGACTAATTAAGTGGTCTGTGTGATCATTATCACGTAGCCTATCACACCTACACTGTGGTGGTGATAAGGAGCAAATTGTTCTTTTACCTAAAAGGGATTTTTAATTATCCTATATTATACTATTGTGTTCTTATATATTCGAGGATACATGGTCCTTTTTGAAAAATATATCTACGTTTTTTTAAATTAATTTCATTTCTTTCCCAAAGTTCTTATCTATCTTAACTATATCTTGTATGATATTTGCTTGTTTTCAATTGTGGGTATCTATGGTGGTTGGTGTCGTGTCGATCTGTAAGGTTGCGATTTTATTCATTTCTAGCGTGTTTCTCTCACATTAAAATATTACACGAATTGTAAGTTAGGTTGTTTGAAGTGTCAAGTACATCTAAGCAGTATGATAAATATCTTAATAACGGGGATATTTTGTCCAAGAAAGACTGCAAATTAATAATTACCAATTACTTTCGAGTTTATTTTCCATAAATTACGATATTTGTTTTGTTTACGAGAACGCCTTTATTTATAATTGTATACATTCATAACGCGCTTAATTGCCACACACAATTAAAGAATAATAACAACCAAAGAGATAATAATAGATTCATTACACCATAATATAAAGCTTTTTCCATTTATCAAGGTCTTTGTGTTGTTTCAAGGTGCCTTTGTGTTGCTACTGCAGTAGTATTAATGATATTGATCAGATCAAACTACTATTGCTAACGCCAGGTAATATGTATACACATAACTACATTTATAATAAACACAAACCGGTTACAGGTTCAATATGTTTTGCGTAGGTGTTATGATGTGTCGTTATGAACAAATACATATAGGCTACATTGGCATTGGTAACGACGAAAAGTAATGAAATACCACTGCGAATAATGTGAATTATTAGATTACTCACTTTTAATGAAGAACATATACTACATATCTATAGCCATTAAAACACTATGTCAATTAGTAAACGCATAAATTTTCTAATAAAAAGTAATACGCCTAAGTAGAGACACGACATCCTAGGAAAAGCAAGTCATTAAATACTTTAGACAACTTAGGTTCACCATTTTAAGTAATGTTTTGTTGTTTTCTCCTCCATTAAACACCTTACAATAACTTAATAATTTTACAATCTCCTTGAAATCCTAGCCAATAGGAAAATTGTTCTACAACGTTAATGTTTATTTATTTATTTATTTCTTCATACAGTGCCCAACAGGCAGGTACATAAATATCCAATGATAGGACAAGTAACTATAAAAGCAAACTTATGTATATTAAATTAACCCTACTGTCAGACATAACTAACTAAGCTTACCAATACGTTTTCTTCTCGTAAATCCTTATGCCTTCCAGTCGAATCAATACAAACCAATACAAAGACCAAAGTAATATTACTATTGAAGATCTATCCCAATGATTAAAGGAAAATAAACTATAAATAAACTATAGTTACAATACAAAAAAAAAAGAAGCACGCCTGCTCCCAAATACACACTATAAGTATTGTACTCTAGCTTCGCAACAGGATATTATAAGGGTCAGAGAAAAGGAGTATATATTACACTGGTCAACACATATTTTGCTGCCGGACTTTTTTAACTGTTCGCAACTAATTTGGTGCGCTGAGTCCAAAAATATTATCAGATTTTCTCTATCAGCTCATCTTCAAAAGATGTGAGCACGTATTTATATTTAGCTAGTCTTTATTCCTGCATATAAATATTAGTTCCAATACAACCTATAAAAAGACACAAATCAAAAAGAAACTAAGTTTATT
The DNA here is from genome assembly GCA_038088585.1 of Chrysina gloriosa. Taxonomy (NCBI): domain Eukaryota; kingdom Metazoa; phylum Arthropoda; class Insecta; order Coleoptera; family Scarabaeidae; genus Chrysina; species Chrysina gloriosa. Next base: position 37,367,692 of record CM076089.1, read on the forward strand.
CTATAAAACAAATATTTACAAATATTATTACCCAAAATAAATATTTACAGTAGTTGCTAACTAATTAAAAAATTTCCTTTGAGCGCGTTTCTTGCGTATTTTTTGCGTAATTTTAACTTTTGAACTTCAATTATAACAAGCTTACAAGGGAGTACGTTGCTACCAGCTTTTGTAGCCATTGGCCCTAGATCTTGAGAAAATTGCTATAGTATTCTTTACGTACTTTATATACCGTTGATGTTAATAATTTTCTAAAGAAGTGAGTATAGTGTAGTGGGTAAGTGCTAGGCCTACTACGCTGGCGATTCGTGTTCAAATCCTCCTGCTCTAGTGATTTTTTGTCAATCTTATTACATACAATATTAACAAATATATTTAATTTCATGCAAAATTGTTCAAAAGTATTTTTCGCCATAGTAACTTTATTAATGAAATTAATCGGAAGCAAATGTGCATCATGGTGTGTATTTTCAATTTCACAATCAAATCTTATAATTAAATCGTTTTATCATTAGTGATAATTAATAATTTAAAATATGCACCATGATGCACATTTGCTTCCCATTAATTTTATTAATAAAATTACCATGGCGAAAAATATTATTTTTGAACAATTTTGCATGAAATTAAATATAATTGTTAATATCAAATGCAATGAGATTGAGAAAAACTACAAGAGCAGCATTTGAACTCGAATCGCCAGCGTAATAGTGCTAGAACTTACCCACTGCACTATATCCACTTCTTTAGAAAATTATTAACATTAACGGTATATAAAGTACGTCAGGAAAACTTTTGCAATTTTTGTCGAGAACTAGGGCGAATGGCTACAAAAGCTGGTAGCAACGTAATCAGGAGAGGTCCCTCAAGAACATATTCGAGGCCCATCAAAATCCGTTATTCACAACCTTGACGTTCCCCTTGTTAGTTATTGCATATGTAATTCCCATTTCACCAGAGTCTGGTCTTTTTACATGTTATGATTATTGATGAATATTTCCATTTGACTTTAAACAATTCTAGTTCTTCTTTAGGTATAAGTTTTATTTGACGGTAATTTTGGTAATTTCAGGTGATAATAGCTTGGCGCCAAAACTAAAAGTAAAACTAAAGTAAATTTTATATTAGTAAGGAATAAAGACGAATTATTAAACATTATGTATAGATTATTTTTATGTTATGAACATTTATACTTTAATCTGCTTTTGTTTAATGTATTTACTACCTAATCTAACTGCTTGCTTTGTATCGCCTTCAGTGGTTAATTTCTGTTGTAATTAAGCCATTAAAGCTGCGTCTTTTCCTGTTCAACCTTGTCCTTCCAACTGTTCTCCCCATTCATATCTCGTTACATTTATTCTGGTCTCATGCTATAGTTTCTTTGTTAGAGTCGTCTGGTACGCGCAAGTGTCTAAACTGTTATGATGAATTTAGTACACCTGTATTGTTTTATTAAATTGTCGATTCTAAATATGTATTTATATTATCCGTTAGTAGTGTAGTTATAGTATCCGGTAGTAGTTAGTTTACTTTAGTTTACTTTGCCTTTGCTGAAGTTGGTTTCAATCTTCACATTCTGGATTGCTCCATATATTCTATACAACTAAGTCCTCCCAATTGTTGCTGACTTGGTAGAATTGACTTGGCCATGCAACAGTACAAACACTGTCTTATCAGAGAAATCTTGAAGAAACAAGTAATTATGATGGTTAGTGAACCAAAATCAACTTATTTTTCTCAAGAATGAATATGAGGCTGCAGTAAAAGTCTAGTTTAGCGGACATTCGCTTGTTGCACGTCTAAAATAAGAAAAGCACATGCTATGTACATAAATCGGCGTTGCACATAAAATAATGGTCTGAAATAAGTTATAATACGTGCTGAAACACTTACCGTCTTGAGACATGTGAAGTCACAAAGTGAATAACATCTGTAAAACATCTGCATCATTAGATATGTTTCCACAGTCGTTTCAGCAAACCGAGTGCGGCGTGAGGAAAACATGTGTTTATATGCAGAAACGAACGTTATACTAGCGTATATTAGCGTAATTATAAATAATCTTTGGAACAACTTAACAGTTCTGTTGACGCATCTTCACAAAATTGTCTTAATGTGTCAAAATCATAGTCTCTCTCTAAAACACGTTAAAACCCTTCTAGAACATTTTTTGCGTATTCTACGGCACCTAGCTGCGCGTGAACATGTTCTATTATTTGCAGAAATTCCACTTCTTCAACGACACCGAAGGATTTTGTGATTTTTCTATTGCTTCCACTAGTCCGAAGTAATTATTCTGAATAGTTTTAGATGGTTGAAACAATGAATGTTTATTCCAGGCGTGCTGGGCCAATATTTTAATATAATTTCGATGCAATGAAGAATAAGCCGTAGCTGTGAATAGATATTAGCTTATTAGTTGTCTCGTGCATTATCTCTACCACTATAAGCTATAATTAGAAACAAAAAGTTCAATTAATAGAATGTACTTCATGCATTCATGCAAGATTCGAGAGCCAAAATAGTGATTCTAAAGGGAATCTATATGACTCCCTACAAAATTACCAACTTTATTAGATGCGTTGTTGGGCAGCCCTCAAAGTAGTTGTGCTTGCTCAGAAAATATAAATTCTTAATTAACTTAGTCGTAGTTATTGCCGGATAGAATACAATCCTTAACGACAGACAATTAAACAAACATTTTATTTTTAGGTTTAATAAATAAAATAAAATAAAATAAACATACCCTTACCACACATTTACTTTTAGACCACGGTATTCCTCAAATACTACAATATTAACTGTAATACTTACGAGTAATATTTCTTTACTATATTTATATATAGTTTATATATGTAATAAGGAACAGTACTAGTTCAACAATAATAGCTATCTACTTTTTCTAAATACTTATTTTTGAAATTTTTAGTACTAAATCTGTACACGAAATCTGTAGGTATGTACAGAGTGAGAACAGGAACCGTTCTTAGGCACTCGCTGCATCGTAAAAAATATTCATGAGGACAGCGTTTAGTTTTATTTATTTAAAAGTACATCTATTTGCCTTGATACAATCTTGTAGGCACGGAAATTGGCATCTATCCATTGCACAACGTTCTAGAATTTAATCTTGTGTTGGATATAGAAATTTATTTTATAAGCCTTAAATTATATAGTAATATTTACTTCCATTGTTTATGCATAAAATTGTGAGAAACGTATGTAAACATAGTACTGTATTGGAACATTTACTAAAAGTTACGCACTACTTATGCCGGATACAAAATTAAATTACTTTAAATTATCTTTAGATGACGCTAGATAAACTACATTTATAGGAATGTTTCCATGTACACAATATACATAATGTACATAGTTCGTGTATACAAAAGGTTCCTGATATATTTTTACGGAGTTGTGGATCGGTAGTTCGTTGTTCAAACCTGTATTTATATTCTGATTATATAATATTCTCCTTGACATTTCAGCTGAAAAACAAAAACAATAAGAAAGTGGAGACGTACTGGTTCGTTAATATGATAGTTTCGGTATAATACTAGTATTCTTAAAAATGTTTCATATAAACCATTTTATGAAAAAAGAAAGAAATTGAAGAGATTAGACATAATGACAATGAATAGCTTTTGCTACATTGGAAAGATAACCGATGGTTTTCAGAACAGTAACTGAAGTTAGGAAGTTAAACTATGGCCTTCGAAGCGCAAATGACCAATTTCATATTATTTTTCAAATAAAAATACTGTCCAATACTTTCTAGAAGTTCTTTTAGTGTTCGATGTTAGAAGAAATGAAATTTTTGACTTAATTGAAGTTGTTTTGTCTAACAAGTACATTTTTAACTACTGTTAGTTCTCTTTGCATTCATTACCAGATTATATGTCAATTGGTCATTGTAAACTTAATGACTAACCAACCTGCCATTTTCTATATCTCATAAATTAAATCGATTTTTATCAGTTTATCAGTGTGCTTGTGTCTTACATACTTGTGTTTTCATTGGCGGCGGCTTGTGATACCGTATATTCGGAGCTGTAGCGAAGATAGTAGCCGTTCGTACTTTGCCGGCATTTACCAACATGCAATTGCCGTCGATGCACGAACATATACGAACTAATGTTATCTTCGCAGCATCTCCGAATATACGGTATCACAAGCCGCCGCTGAAAAAATGCCAGCGTATCCTCTATCATCACTAGAGTCTGTTAAAAAGGTCGATGGCGTGTTATCGTTAAGTAGTGTAAATCAGACTAACGCTGCCACAGTGACAGTGTCAGTAGTAGTACTAGTAGTAATATGATTGTTACTGAATCGATTTAAAAATCTTGTCAGTAGCAATACTATTGGCGATTTGTATCTTCGTAATTACAGTTACAAAGAGATCTTCAATTTCATATCATTCTTTTAAACTAGCTTTACCTCAAACAATACCATTCCATAGACATTGGCTGCATTGGGAACAAATCCTGGTTCGCATGAGAAACAGTAAGGTTTGTGTTCTCGATTTATTTACTACTTATGATTCAGAATTATTGTCCATGCCACTACTGTGTAAAAACGGACGTCTTGAGAAATGCCACTCGCTTGAAAATACTTTCATTCGTGTGTGTATAGTAGTTGCATACATGTATTGATAAAGCATAAATCGGATGGTTAGCATCCCAAACTAAGAAAATAATACAAATTGATTGGTTACAAATCCTTTAACAAGAAAAAACAGAAGGTAAAGAACTCTTAAGCTATATATGCCCTTCTGTCAAAACCCTTGCCAGTAGCAGGAAAGAAATTTAATCACCATATTAATTATCTTCACGCCGAGAAGGTCATTATTCCAGTATACTTGTTGCTTTCTATTAGTAATGCGACTACCTAAATCGTTGGATTATAAAATATTGTAGCTTATCGATAGGAATCTTGTGATTAGCATAGTCAATAGCTATCGAAAAATCACACTACATTATTTATGCCTCTTATTGGTCGAATGTTTCTCCAATAGTATCTATGTATAGGTTTCGGGATTAGTATGAACACTGAGTTCTTTCACTAATTACACCCAATAGCTTCTTCAAAAGCCTTTGATACAGTGGTGGACTTCTGCTTAAGTAAGGCATTTCAAACTTTCAATGAATCCCCTTTACTGGTTCTACTTTAGCACCTTGCCTAAATTGCTTTCTACACTCTGTTATATAATAAATCTTGCATTCGATAGGCGTCCTGCCTTTACAAATGATGCTATTGAGATGCGCCATTATTATTTTCGTAAAATTTTACTTTTGGTATTGTGATGCTTTGAACTTGACCTAGTAGTTTGTTTACAGTGAACGTTTACAAATTAAACAAATTTGTGAAAGAATGAAAATTTTACGTGAACGTTTCCGTTGGGTGATTTTTTACGATGTTAGTAAAGACCTAGCTCAATAACAATGCATGGAATTGCTTCGTTTAACTTTAGATAGCAAAAGCACCACCAGAAATGATTGTTTACATAATTGAATAAGATCAGCATGTGACCTACAGTGAAATATTGGCATTCATCGAGTACTGCAATACACAGGATATCTCATGAGCATTTAGGTGTTAAAAATCTGTTTCCCATGGATTCGGCATAGTGTGACCGAAGCTCGTGTTAATTTGACCGAGAAACGGCAAAATACGTATACATCATCGTTACGGGTGACGAAACTTGGATATATCCATATTACCCGAAAACTAAACAACAATTCACTTTATTACTGATCCAAGCAGAGGGTCGAGAAACAGTTAATACTGAATGGTATACAAGAATTTGTTTACCAGAAGTCCTCGATGAAATAAGGAAAAGCAATCGACAACGTAGCATTAGTTTGCATCATGACAATGCCACCTCTCATGCACCATGTCAAACAGTTTATTATTTGGGAGAGAGAAACATTAAATTAATGTCACATTACCCGTATTCTCCTGATTTATTGCCTAACGATTTCTTTTTATTCTCGAATGTCTAACAAAAAATGCGTGGAATGCACAAGAAGCAGTCGATGCTTCAAAATCCATGTTTATCAGATACTAATTTCAGAGTGGAAAAGTGTTTCGAGCATAGGTTTAAACGCATGCAAAAGTGTTTAAATTTTAAAGGCAAATATTTTGAAAAATAATAAGACAGCTTGTTCCAAAAAGTATAGTAGTGGCATAAATATTATGTCCGTAGTAGTATACTATAAACATAATTTTTAATATTCCACGTGACCTCACAAGTAATTTGCTAATGAATGCATCAACTTTGAAATATTTCGACACATTGGACATGCATACATGCATACATGCATACCACTTATGTATACAGGAGCAAGCATTTGATTTTAATAAGATACAACGGATGTATACACATACACATATAGAGTTTTCTATAATTCTATAAATACTAGACAAATATATGAAAAGACTCTAGTTAAGATAACTATGAACTGCCTTTTCACACACCTTTTCGGCATGCGCAGGATTCCCTAAATTTAAGATGTGTTCTTCTTTTATTCCCAATCTTTGGTTTATTGTTTGCGTAAGCAATTACGCAATCTAACACTATATCTTCTGCCATAATTCTAATTATCTAGTAATGTATACAAAAACCATATACCATGAACTGTCCATAAATAATCTCTACTTTTGTTTAAGTATTTGTACAATGTAAGGTGATATCATCTATTTATTATAATTATAATCAAGAATTGTATGTATACGATATTATATAGTAGCTGGAGTAAATGTGCCTATTATGAAATAGGACGCTAATGTTGAATAAGTGTGATTCCCAATTGAAAGAGGCCGTTAGTGAACATAACTGTAATATACTTGCTGTCAGGAGCACACTACATATTTTTAAAATTTGTATACGAAATTACAGCTCTTGCAAAGTCGTACTGACGAGCGGTATAACTGCGAAACGTACGTCTACGGATGGCAAGAGAAGATCAAAATTTTGTAATTATATTCTATTAAATACTTAATAACTTATTTGAAAGCGGTATATTTTAAATAAAAACAAACAGCACCGGCTCAAGGAAAAATTTTCACCCGGGCGAGAAGCGAATTAATCGCCCGTCCCCCTTAAAACCAAAAATCACCATGATGGAGAGTAGATTAGAAAAAAATTACCATACGGTCAATTGTTATAACACACATACATTATTATCAAAAACCAACAAACAATACACAAAAAAACAGAAATGTCAGAAAATTGTTATTTACAAAGAGCATTTGCGAGCTTTCTTATTGGCAGAATCTTAATAAATGTGTCAAAGTCTATTTCGTGTAATGTTCGTTCATGTTCAATTCACATCATGGCTAATCCAAGCACTCAGTCTTAAGAAATCGTTAATCTCAGGTAGTTCTTGATCAATTTGCGTTTTGAAAATGTTCTTTCTGTTGATACAACACTAACTGTGGGAGCAACTTATAGAGCAACGAAAACATAGGGAAACTTATCGCTCAGATTTATCATTGTTATGTAGGATAATATGTATCTTGGTTGATGCCAAGTGGGCTCAGGCAATAAGGAAAGGAGCACCAATACTTCTTATAAAGTTGGTAATCTTAGATGTCAGTGGTATCTGTCCGTTGGTGCTAATTACAGATCTTAGGTCCAAAAATATCATATTAAGTGTTATGTTGGGAAAAACGTTCTTTCAGTGAATTGGTAGCGCAGTCTAGTACGTAAAAATAGAAGCTATTTCTAAAAGCTTTCTTTGGGTCCGAAATTGCTTCATCTTCAGATTGCTCAGTCTAAAGTTATGGAATAGTATGTCCACTCATTTATTTCGTCTAAAATGTGCTTCTTTATCTTTAAATGTAGCATTCCAATGATTAGGTTCTGGATACTTTTATCCAAAAAATGAATACAACTCTCAAGGTAACCTTTCTGTGTTCAGCAATAACCGAGTTGAACTTCCCCACATACTCCAACAGTTTTACGAAATTCCCATTGTGCTTTGTGTAGAGCTTATCACTTCGACCGCGTAGCGCCAAATTCTGTGAACCAAGAAGCCCAATCATCAAAACTGGTCACTTCTTTCCAGCGTTCAATTTCATTTCTAATTATCTATATAACATAGTCGTTTACTGAATTCTATCCATGACTGAAATGCTTTCATGTACCCTGGAGATCTTTCAAGTTCTAATAAGAACTCAGACAAATGTTTCCGATCGTAACAATCCGAATCAGTCGTTAGTAATGACCGAATTGTACTAAAAAGGCGACAGCAGAAACAGAAAAGGACATCTTTCGAATGTGAATAAATTAGTCAGACGCGTGGAGTATCTTCTCCATTAGGAATACGCCTACGGCAATTTTTACAGTAAATCTGCGGCCGTCTTTGTTTACGGGAAACTTAATATATTTCTCTGACCCATGTTGAACTAAAATTTGACGAATATTATCTCCAATGTATATCGGCCATGCTCCAGGATAGTGTGGGACCACCAACTCCTCTTGAAGCATCGGCATTTACTAGATACTAAATACACTTAGGTACGACTGCGAATTTGATAATTATCATTACTTGCTTATTACAACTGGTGATTCTGTTGTTTTTATGATTTTCTCTTGCTGTTGGTCACCAAAAAGTGATTTATTGTTCTCATCATTGATTTGTTTTTCTTTCAACTGAACATCTGTATTAGGCGATTGGGGTATGCCAACAATTGCTTAAAGTTGTATAAATTATTTATAATTATTATTATATGCGTAGGCACATACCTGAGGCGAATCGGATTTAAATAATGACGTGTTTGTTGAGGTATGAGGTATGACGCTTCCACTGCAAGTAAACCTTTTATTCGTCGCTTGTTTTTATAGTTCACCAGCTCTTTGTGACTGTCACTTTTGATAAAATGAATCAGACTGCTTCTTTATTTCAGACATATTTGCCACAGACAACAAATATCGCGTGTCGAAAAAATTACAATTAAAAAATCCTCTGGGGCAAACGCTCAACGCACCAGAATCCACAAGAAACTACATTGTTTATACACTAACACAACAAATAATAACTGATCCCATTTATCGCGCAGTATAAAGTCCCAAACAAAATAGTGACTCTTCGCACGACTACATCGTAATTAATTTCGCACACCGTAACAGTACTTAAAACTACTTAATAATAGTTGTAATGAGAAAATTATTTTTTATGGCTGAACTTTGTCGCCCGGGCCTTAAGTCGTCCCTGCTTACATCAGTTGTTAGGAAGCGGGTGGCCCAAGATTTATTATTAATAAATATATACAAAAAGAAATTAATAGAACTGTATATACGGTGCGGGCTTTACACTAAATTACTTCCAAAGATGCGGGTAGTCCGTATATCCGCGAAAATTCAACGTTATTTCTATTATGAAAAACCCTGTATGTTTGTGAAAATTCTAGATATTTTAATATGCTGACTGTGGGATACTGCATCACTGAAGTTACAAATAAGGAAACTGTTTACATTTGTACAATATGAAATTGCTCATGGTATGATAATATTGCGCTTTAGTATAATGATTTAGGTAATGAGAAACTATAGAGGTGATAAATTCTTGGGCATCACTGATTTTCTTGAAATTTCATAAGATGCGGCTGCAAAGTCTTCGTTATTAGCTACCTTCGGTCTTCCAAGGCGTGGCCCATCGGTCATGTTGAAGTCTCCCGAAGATTCTTTTTAATCAAGTTTACGTTATTCAATCACTTGGACCATTATCTCCGAATTCCGCACATATTCCTCCTATTGCCTCAGCTACCTTGATGCCGGTTTGTACTTAGAGTAAATAACATCAAATTAAAGTTAGTTACTTGCCATTTTAAATTATTTACAAAAGTGGGAATTAAACAATTGGCGTTAATTTGTATGTATTAAATGAAGACATATTCTAATGTTACTATATATTACTGAAAAAATAGAAACTTGGAAAAACTCCAAGTCCTTATTTCACCAACTAACTTTGCATTCCTAATACTGTACAGACATTACGTAATACATTTTTATCTAATAATAATAATAACTGTGTCGAATTCCACGTACCGAACGAACAACTTACGTATTTCTAGACTAGAAGAATCGGATTCAAATAACTAGGCACCAGAATTTTGTCTAGAGAAGAATTTTAACATAGACAATATATAAAATGTACAACGAAACTTTAAGTGGATCCAACTTCCAAATTCCACAGCTTATTGTGCCCCCTAGCCAGTTTAATCCATCAAATCGGCGTCTTCGATAAAACTAACCACCTTTCTAATGCGAAGGTACTTTCTAGTATGTAATGTAGTAAACCTTTTACTACAATTACACACCGTGTCTTTGTTAAATATTAAATCTTTATTACGAACTTAGAAATACATATATCAATACAATGCCATGTTATTTATACCTCAACTTACTTATGTGTGCGTCAGTCTACATTTGTACTAATATACATCTGTCCTAATATCTATCTAATCTAACTATACTACAACTTTCCCTCCTAAACATGAACCACTTCAAAAGCATATTAACAATTTTACAACATAAACTATTAATCAAGTCAATGCATGTATAATTTCTAAACTTAGTCGATCAGGAGGTTTTATATTCCTTCGCGGTCTATTAATAGCTACACCAGGAGATCTCGGTGCTTTCGCATTCCCTTTGTCGTTTACTTCTCTTCTATTGTCATTACTTTCCTCTACTTTACCATTTTCCTCCACACCTTCTCTTAGGCTTTGTGTGGTGTCTCTGTTTAAGCAGGTTTTCGATTTGGTTGCCTCTTTTTCCGATATCCCATTCTCTACTTCCTTTCCTGTACCCTCTTCTGTTTCATCTTCTACCATGATCGTCTCCTCCATATCCAAGCCTTTCAAAAGTTGATTCGTATGTCTTCGCCATACTAATTTATCCTTACTAGTTTTAATTATGTAATTTCTATTTTCCAATACCTCTTCAACAACTCCTCTTTCACAATTTTTGCTATTAGGATGTCTGTAGTCATGAGCAAACACTACCTCTCCCTCTTTAAATTGTACCTCCCTATTTCCTTTGAATCCCGTCTTCTGTCTATCCCTTACTATTTCCCGTGTATTATTTGTCAAGGAATCAAAGCGGCTGCGTAGTTCTCTGTTAAATATCAATTTCGCAGGAGTTTCCCCAGTAGTGCAATGGACTGTGGTTCTGTACGAAAACAAAAATCTATCTATGATTACTTTTGAATGGCACGTCCAAATTTTTCGGATCCCGACATGCTTTCTTTATTCCATTTTTGAAACTCCTGACAACATTTTCTGCTTGCCCATTTGTCGATGGATTAAAAGGCGGCGACGTTATGTGCCTCACGCCATTTCTCCTGTAGAACTCTGCAAAAGCAGTCGATGTAAATTGGGTCCCATTACCAGATACAATGGTTTCTGGTAATCCGTATCTTACTAGCGTTTCTCTAATCTTTTGAATTGTCTCTTCAGCTGTCATGGTACGCATCTCAAATATTTCGGGCCATTTACTATGAGCATCTATTATTACCAAAAATGTTTTTCCCTTAAATGGTCCGAGGAAGTCAATATGAATGCGTTCGTACACACGTGTAGTTTTGTGCCATAAAGTTATACTTGCCATTTCTGATTCTGGTCTAACTGACATACACGGCTCACATACTTTTACTATGTTTTCAATATCCTTATCTAACCCTGGCCATCAGAAATAGTTACGCGCAATCGCTTTAATTTTGGCTACCCCTACATGGTTACAATGCAGCTCCTTTAATAGTTGTCCTCTAAATTTTAGAGGCACCACCATTCTGTATCCTCACATTATAACGCCATTCTCAACGCAAAGCTTATTTTTCTTATTGTTGTAAACTTTCAGTTCAGGTGGTATTTCCATGGGCCATCCATTCTGAATATGTAAGTAAATTTTACATAGCTCCTTATCCTTCCGAGACCCTATCCTAACTTCCAATCCAATAAA